>OY720144.1:85261028-85957561 GCA_963082955.1 Cheilosia grossa
TTCCATCAACAACAGCTCAGCTCTGTAAACCAAATCAATTTCCCAAATAACTTAGGTACTTTTATTCATTTAAACTGAAAATATAAAAAAATAGAAAAAATCACACAACCAACCGGGTGATTGCCACTTTCTGGGTAAACAAGTGAAAGATCATTCGCATTAACGTTTCCATTTCCATTTAATTATTAAAACTGGAACGCAAACAACAACACAAATGGTCAACGGTTCTTTTTTGCATATCATCTCGGACTCGTTGCGGACTAGCACTTTCAACTTATTGAGAGATAATCATGAGTTCAGACGAACACTTACACTTATCCATCGACATGTTCAATTAAATCCGTGAACACAGACACGCCCTCGGGTCTCAGTTGTTGTCAAGACCAATATTATTGGATTCAAATAGAATCTTCCATCAGCATGCCAACAATAAGTTTTGAACAACTTTTCGATGATTAATTCGAATATCGCACATAATCGCAGTCAATTATTTAAACAAACTGGCCTCTTGCTCCGTGGCGGCTGGCACACAGGCCTCTCCGGCTGGCCACTGGCGACTGCTGTCTGGAGAATGTATTAGAAAACATTGTTCTATATATTTTTTTTTATTTATTATTTTTTATATCTCTCAGTTAGATTGGACATAGAGATCGCGCCTTCAACCAATTTGGAGTGGGCCGATGAGGAATGAATATTTTGAATATGGTGGTGGAAATGAATATTTTTTATTGCAAAATTTAAATTTTCACGCACTTTCAATTTGTTATGAAATTTAATATTGCACCAGTGGGGAGTGTAAAAATAATACAAATAAATATTTTAATTGCTCGTATAATTACCTTTGACCTTCATCGGAATAGCAAAGCGTTTATATAGTCTTCCTTGATTATGTTTACACTGCGGATAGATAGAAGGAATGAGAATGCTCTGGAAATACTTAATAGAATATGTACATATATGAAGCGCCCTTGATTGTTATTGCTGGACGAGATTATAAATAAAATAATCAGTTCATGTCAAGAAGTCGTTCCAAAGTTGTACGTAACAGTGGGTATAGTTATGGCAGAAGCCCACCCTACCCATTCACAAAATTAGTCGGAAATTCAGAGTTCTAATTGGCTAATTGTAGGGTAATATTCGGTGAGTGCGCGGTTGGAGGTGAACTATGAGAACTCGACGTGACAAGGGAGCTCTTGGGGGCAGTTTTTTTGTTTTAAAGTAAAAAAATGCGGGGGGTAGCAGATAGTAACACAGGGGGGATGAAAGTGAATGTAATAGTTGGACAATTTACTAAGAAACATCTGGAATTTTGAAATAAAAAATAATGCAATCATTATGTTTGGGCTTGGAAGAGTAGCACACACCGACAAGAAATGGAATATGAAACATACACTTTAAAACGATGGGTGTTTTTAAAACGCGTAGTGAGAAAAATATCTACTTTTATTTTACACTCCCATGAAAAATGGTATTTTATGAAGCACACTGTGCTTAACAATCTATAGTACCTAACTCACAAACTCTAACTGCGAAGGAATGGAGGGTCTCTTCTGAGCCACCACAGGATTATAGAATTTCTAGTAGATGAACAGGCAGTAGTTACAAAAAAAATTCAGAAACCCAAGACTAACCAACTGGGACACCAGATGAAATCGATGCATTCACAGAAAATTTAAATAAAATTCGAAGTAAGGCATATGATAAAGCCTGTCCTCAACGAACAGTCAATAAAAGGAATTCTCCAACGTGGTGCTCTGAGGGCCTCCTTGAATTTAGAAGGGAAGCCAGATCTATGTTCAATTTGGCCAAACGCACCAACTTCGAGTCGGACTGGGATCTATACAAAGCCGGTCACTAGTATAGCCTGGCATAAATTTTGTAACGACAGAGAAAATACTAGGGAACCAGTTAGGAAAATCCTATCGAAAGAACTTGCGGTTCCAGGATATATCAAAGACAATTGTGGTAACTGGACGAAGTCGTCTGAAGAGACTCTAAGTCTGCTTCTACATATGCACTTTCCGTGTTGTATCCCCAAAAAACCAGTCCAGTGTACACCATGCATCGCAACTACCGTTGCAACAATTCCAGAGAGTAAAGTAACCGAGGAAAGTATTAACTGGTCGATGGAGGCTTTTTATCGGACGGGATTTTCCCAAGGTAAATGTGTTGAGACCGCTTTGCATGAGGTCACCGGCACCATTGAAAAGTCCCTAAAGGACAAAGAAAAATTGTGATTGAAAGCTTGCTCAATAAAAGAAAAATTAATGCAAAACTAGGTGGCATTGATCTTAGAGTGACAGCCCCAAGAGGTACACCACAAGGAGGAGTCAAATCCCCCTTACTTTAGCGGTGATAACTCAAAATTTGGCACGAACCTTTCTATTTCTTTGCACTCTTTTTTGTTGTCCCTTAGTTGGATTAGTTGGATAGTTGGCGCAGTGGCTTAGTGGTTAGTGTGTTGGACTACTAAGCGAGGGGTCCCAGGTTCGAATCCCGCAAAAACCCTAATTCCAACTTGGGGTTTTTTCCACTGCGCCACCTCTCGCGAACGTCTGACAAACATCCGAGAGCATAACTGTCTTTAGAGCTTCTCAATTAGCCGTTTGGAATCGGCATAAAATTGTAGATCCCTTCCATTCGTTCCAAAAATGAAACTCACACAAAACGAATGGTTGCGAGAAGCTAGGCCTTGGGTCCCTACGGACCTGTTGCGCCAACTATATATATATAAGTTGGATTATTGAGCGAAGGATTCAAATTGGAAACAATAAAACTGGGTGAGCGTGAAGCAAATTGCGTATTAAAGCCTCAGTCAATAAGAGAATTTCTACAAATAAAACAAATATGCTTTCCATTTCGGATTGCTATGTGCTACGTTTTTCGAAGTAGTAATTTATCGGGCATCCCCGACTTTTCGTCATACGCCATCCAAACTTGGTATATATTCATTACTCACCTGGGCACTGCATCCAAGCAAGACACTCACACTTAGTCATAGAATGGCTTAGGCAGTTACATCGGATTGGATTTTCCGTCACCTATTTCATTAACATCTTTCCAAGTATTTAGAGCGTATCTGTGAATTATTCCATTACCAACAGCTAATCATGTCCCAACGCGTTATTTATTTATTCAAACTACAAAGTAACAGCTCCCCCGAGACGTAAACGTTCCCACCTGTGGTATACCATTACCTAGAAATATTCATAACAGCTATTCGCCGAAAGATCAACCGACCCTGCGTCATATTGCACGTCTCCCAATAATTTATTCTGTGCTTTTCTAACAACCTGTTATCCAACACAGACACGATGTACCGCAACAGCACTACAACTGCAACCGCAGTATTAATTTATTTACAAAAATAGATTTTCTAACTCAGGCAAGGCGATGCAATTTTGGAATGCCAGCGCGCGGCAGTCAGATGCAGTCGCTAAAAAATCCCCAGCAAAGATCAGAACTTACACCCCACCAGCCTTATCAATACTGCTTCTACGCAGAGCACGTTGTGCTTATCTCCAATGAATTTCGCAATGGAAATATTTTGATTCATAATAATTTTGGAAAACAAATCACCAATACATACAATACAAATTGTTGTATTCCAATCGACTGAAATAAGGAAAGCTGCCTTTGCATAACCCCCACTATTTCGTCACAGACCAACAGGAACAATATTTACGACGAAAGAGGCTCGCCCAACACAAGCTTTGACGTCAATCGCAGCTATTGATGTCAATATTTTCTGAACGTCAGTGTTATCATCAGTGAAAAAAGATGTGCATCTATGTGCGGCCTCATGTGTCTTGAAAGAAAAACACTGCGATCGAAAATATTTTGTTGTTTTTGGAATAATAAATAAATATTATTATTTACATGCGTGTTTGTCGCAAGTTTGCGTTAAAAATCTATTCAACTCTATTTTAAGAATATTTACGACAATCTGCGAGTAACAAATGTCCTCGCGACGTTTAATTGCTGTGTTTACACTGAGAAATGAAGGGACGTTGCACTATCGAACGACTGCCTTCGGGAAGTGCCTTGCTTTCCAGAGAACACGGATTAGGGGAATTGAAACAATCTCTTCCAAGAAGTTCTCAAGTCCGTTATCGTGAGTTATAAGAAGTTTCGGGAATAATTTTGCGAATTCATTGATAAACTTAAATCTTTTAGTGTACACTTTTTATTGGGCAGTATTAAGTGTTATTAGCAAGTAAATATGGAGAGACCTTACGTAGGTGGTAAAGATGTAGTATTTCTTCATGGCGAAGATTATCAAGTGTTTTGCGCTACTTTTAGGTGAACGCTCCTTTAGCGTGAACGAATTTACTGCGTTTAGACTCATGCTGGGTATATTTTTTATGGCACAGTGGCTTATGCGGAAATAAGTCTCAAGTTTCAACGAATTTTGTCAAGTTTTTCACAAAGTTGGCTGAGGGAATGTTT
This sequence comes from Cheilosia grossa, assembly GCA_963082955.1. Taxonomy (NCBI): domain Eukaryota; kingdom Metazoa; phylum Arthropoda; class Insecta; order Diptera; family Syrphidae; genus Cheilosia; species Cheilosia grossa. The sequence continues at coordinate 85,265,478 of OY720144.1, forward strand.
CGCAAATTTAAATAAGAGTACGATATTGTTTTCTAGAAAGAGTCGTAAACGATACATTAGGTTGTCAGGGGGCAGTTAAAACATACTCAACTACTGGATATTTGTACTACCAGATATCTCCTGTACAATTCAAGCCAAAGAAACTCACTTTTGAGAGTGTCGAATTCCTTTTCGAAATCAGTCGGAATATAAATGCCCACCCAAATTCAATAATCAATATTCCGCAGTTTTATTTTCTCACTGCTTTTCATAGACCTAAAATTCTGAAATATAATTCTGCACCTTCATAAGAACTACCCATGAATGTGGGAATTATGTGATTACGACAATTGGCTTCAATTTGTTCACGTTCTCTGTGCTTGTACGTAGCAAGAGAAATGCATGCATGGCGTTGAATTATGTTGAAGGTTACGCCACAAGTGATTTGCATTTTCTTTTCCCCCACGCAGATACGTCACAATATCATCAATACGCTAAATCGTGAACACCGACAGTTTTTGTACACTCTTTCAGCGTTTATAAAATAAGTAGGTGTCGATTTTTCTACCACATGCGGTAATGTTAATTGTTAAGTAATAACTACGGCACAACAAATAGTCCATCCCATCAGTGTTGCAGCTGAAAATTTTCAAGAAGGGGGCTGAAAAGGGGGACGAGCCGAAAAAAGGGGCCTCCAAATAAAATACTAATTTAGCGAAAAACAAGCAACAACGACATTTATTTAACAAAAAAAAAATAAAACAAATTTAATCATTACGAAACACTTCTTTTCATTTATTTTCATTCTTTTCGTTCAATAAAGAATACAATTTTACTTAAACTGAAAAAGTGGCCAATTTGATCATTTTTCGAAAAGTGGGGGCCAGGAGTCCTGAAGCGCAAAAAACCCCGATCCCATGTAATTCGGTGAAGACAAGCTGTTAAATTTTACAACTGAAACAAGGAGTTATGGAAATATCGTGATTTTGTATTTCTTTAATTCATGAGATCTATTTACCTAAACGTACATTTAAAATTCCAGCATAATAGGATGTGAATTATGATTAATCAGGCAAAGGATTGCAAACAGCACAGAACCAGTTATTACTAAAGGGGGTGGTGTGAAAGAATATTGCTAACAAGAAACTTTCAAATTAATCTCTGTTTACACTTGACTAAAACAATTAACGACTTGTTCCAGGGGGAATTGATTCTAATAAAATACATAATCAAATATCGTGTACATCGTAATTGTATTTGATTCTAAGAAACTTTAAATCACCGAGAAAGTATAAGGCACGTGCCCATGTTCTGCAAGGTCGTCTGTGGGTCTATGCAACATACCCGATATGAAGTGTTTACCTAATAAAATGTTTCAGCTTAACGCCTTGAGGGCACTTCTAACTTAGCTCGTAATCCGAACGCGTGTTGAATAAATTCTTGCAAATTTAAGCCACATAGAGTGCTTGGTGGTAGTGGCCTTGATAAATGGTATTCCACTCAAGGCAATATTTGTTCGATTTACTTTTATCTAAAGTAAAAACTAAAACAAATTAGACTTTTAGTCTGTGTTTAGTGTTACATTTTTATTTGAACATGAATGACGTTGGTAAATGCCTGTAATTGATTTTGTCAACTTATTTACCGGTACATTTATTATTTTTTAAATTCAATATTTGCCAACAAAACCTTCTTCCGATAACAAGTTCCTCAAGTTATGCATGTCGCCTGGTCTGTGTGATTTAAAAGTTTGACGTTTCAAACTTCAATTCCTCAATTCCTAATTAAAATCGATACCATCGTCTGAGGTATTGATTAACACATTTTTTTTTTTCGGCGGATGTTAATTTAAGAAATTAGTGCCGGTTTGTAGAGTACACGAAGAAGCATTATTCTAGAATGTAAATAATTAAAGGACAGTTGTGCGTCAGACAGACCTTGTAAAGATGAAATCAATTTGAGAAAACTACGAAATGCAAAGGAAAAAACATCCAACCAGTCATAGATCTAATATGAAGACTGTGATGGAATGCATCAAGTAGAATGTATGCTCGACCACAAGAGGTGGTTATTTACAGTCACAGAAACAATTTTCCGGAGTTTTCCTGCCCCTATCTATAGTCCTATGGCCAAACAACAGATTAGCCTTCGAATAGAAATTCGTTTACAGTCACTTTTCGATTTGAAAATTTAAAGTCCCGCTAAACATTGCGCATCTATATAAAACGCTGTGACAATCTACATAATGAGCTAACGGCAAATTTAGAGAAAGTCATTTTTAAAGTATAATGACCGGCCGAGGACGAATAGAAATTTTAAAGTAATGACCGACCATGGACCGATGCTACTCATTCATTTAATGACTACACTCCAGCGAAGCGATATGTTTTGATTTTTTGTCCGTGTTCTTAAAAAAAACTTTTAAAAAAATGTATTCATATTTAAAGGTGTCAGTCATAGCCCCTGAACTTAGCAAAAGATAGTCTCTTAAAAAAAAAAAAAAAGAGATAGCGATTTTTGTATGCCAGCTTATAGTCAAATCTTCCTGGCTCCTACCATCACCACACACAAACAAGTATCAAATGTTTGTTCGTTTTCATTTACATTTCCACTAAATCTGTTCATAATGAGGTGCTATTTTTAGTACTGAGCTTCCTATGTTTATAGAGTTTTTTTTTTTTTTGTTTTTTTGTTATTCACTTAAAAGCAAACGTAACGTAATTGCAAAGTCAATTATAATTTATTTTTATTTGCATTAAAGTAGGTACTTAGTGCGGGTTTCAGGCGAATTCAATTCCACCGATTGACTGATTGAGGTTGCTGATACATTTCTGTATATATATATTTTATCTATCCAATTTTGTTTCCACTTTTTATGGAAGCGGGAATAGTGGCAAATTTAAAAATAACTAATAAAAATTTGCAGATGTTTGGCTTTCAACCGAATTGCTTACACATAAAAGCTTGTGGTGTGGTTCCTCTGTTTGCGCGATTATTCGATCGTGTACCATGCATGCAATTGTTGATAAAATTGTATTGATCCGATTACCGATGCTACACAAACACAACTTAATGATTGACTTCCGTATGTAGTACTTGAACAAGTACAATAAACTATGATGTCATACGTGGTTTCCTTGTGAGAAGCTATCGAGGTTTTAATGATTTTTAATACGAACCACCTTCATTTTGTAACCTTACTAGCCCCATACCTTATACTCACTTGTAATGACCTTTTTACGGTTTATGCATTTCCCCGACCGAATTTTCGTAAGACTGTCTCATGAGTCAGTGAATTGGAGGTTTCATTTGGTGTCATATGAACGAGTACGTTCGGTGTCGTATCCATGGAAAGATTTTATTTGCCTACACCAAATTGAGCTGAGCCAGAGTAATTAGTATGGATGAGCGAAAAGCTTTTTTTTTTATAGGAAACCCCCATTTGGTGGCAGCACGACTCATTTTGAAAGTTATTTATTTTAATGCTTTGGGCGGTGGTTTTTGGCACAACAAATATTTGGTTTAAATTGCAATTGGAAGTTTATTTCATTCAAATGCGGGGTTTTGTTATTCTAGCCATAGAATCGGTTTTGTCTGGACGTGGCAGTACGGGTCTACCTTATGTATGCAGCTACTTTTTGAATTTTTCATTCGAACAAATTTAAAACTTTTAATCGAAGGTATTGATATGTTAGCGCCTGATGCCTGATGAAATTGATGAATGGTTCAAAACTATTTCATATCATTGCAGCTCAGGGACAGGGACGCGTTTATCAAAACTGCACGATCATAAGGGGATTTCGAGAACTGCAAACCCATTTGTGTTGGTACAGATCTTTGACTTGGTTAACGGTGATTCTAGGTTCATAATTGAAATATATGCTGTACAATTTTAGTCATTCGCTTATGCACACACTAAGTCCGAAACAGTGGAAACTTATTTCCAACTTCGAAGGCGGCCAGATTACAAAGCGAATCGTTTATTTTATGATGCAATGGACCAAGTTAAGACGGTTTATTATATTATTGTTAAGGCCTTCGCCAAACCGACGCAATTCATTCGTAGCGATAACGAAACTTAGTTAGGCCTGCAAAAAAATGATACATTCATTTTTATCATTTATCATTTTTCTTGTCTGCTAGGATAAAAAATACTGTACATCAATCTTCGTTTGATGGGTTTGGTTTTATTCGAGAGAATAAATAATAGTGGCTGACAAAAATTGTGTGGGCAAGAAACAAAAAAAGCTGACTTTGACCTTGAATCAATTTTACTGGTTACGCAATTCAATATGATTTCTCTCTCATCGTTTGTCTACCGTCAAGGGCTGATTTTTTCTCAGTTGGCCTAGGCCTTGAATAACTTTTTATTTGATTAAGGAATCTTGAGAGAGTTGGGAGATTATTGATGCTCAGTCTTTATTATAATTATTTTTATGTTAGTATCAAAAAATAATAAATACAAAAATAGGTCCAACCATTCGTTTTGTGTGAGCTTTTCATTTTTTGAAAAAGAGTGGAAGGGCTCTTCAATTGAGAACTTCTTTCAAGGCACTTATACTCTCGGATGTATGTCAGACGTTCGCGGGAGGTGGCGCAGTGGAAAAAAAACCCAATGTTGGATTTTTTTTTTCAGGACTCGATCCTGAGACCCCTCGCTTAGTAGTCCAACGCACTAATCACTTAACCAGAGCTTAGTGTAATATCCACCAGCAATTTGGTTTTCGCAAAACTCGAGCATTTTGATGAAATTGTTCACCAAGTTTTCGTAATGTTCCTCTAAGATCTGCGACAGACTGGGCACTATTTTCGTAAATCTTCTCCTTCACCTACAAGTGCCTTCATATTCTCGCAATATAAGAATAGGTACTAGGTGTGTTTATAATAAGACCTTTTCCTAATCCCAAGTGGTCTAACTGTTTGTATCTAGGACAAAGCGTTTCAAATTAACATCTCTTATATACATGTATTGAAAAGAGCAAGGTATGACTGACATTTGGTATCCCCCTCTGATGCGGAGCCAGCAAAAAAAACAAAAAGGGAAAGAAGGCCACTAGAGCCTAGAATAAGGGCAGGACAAGTGCATACCCACATGTTGAATTCCTGCCTGTACGGTGTACACATAGGTAAATCTTTTCGGTTTCGACTTGACAAAGTGCCAAATAGTTGTTTTTAGTAATTCCTAAATGCCACATGTGTGTCCATAATGTTTTGACAAGATCAGCGTTCCGCATATCTGGTTCGCCACGAGTTTGCCATGTGAACACCGCAGGATTCGAAAATCTGAAGGTCAACCATAGTGTCCCCCACAGACATACACATCTGCCTACATCCCCTCGGCAAATATGTTCACGACATTTTCATCAAATGCATTATTAGACAAGTTTATGCATTTTCATTGCCAACTTTCGGCAAAAGTGCAAATGTGTCTCGGTGCTCGGTGAATTCTCGTCAATTTAATTTCGTAAATAAAATCTACACTTGCTGCTGCGATGCGAATTTTAAATTTGCTTTGTCTCTGATGCAACGCAAACTCATCGCTCACGATCTTGGCGAGTGCCGACGAGGAAATTACAATGTAAATATTATAATTAATAATTCTCCGCAGTTTGGTTATCTCCATGAAATACGATCCTCTTGTTGACTTGCTCTTCCTTCAAATAGTCATAGTTGCGCGATTTAAACTGCGACCGATGGGTGGATGGATATTCTCGAGAAATCAAACCAAAACCACATTCGCTCGTTTTGCGCCCAACCAGACATTCGGTCGACGGCGGAGAGTTCCATTTTTCATTTTCATCCCAAAGCCGACTGAGTTTTCTTTAAAAATAATCGCGATGAGTAGACTCTTTGTCGCTGGCACAGGCAGCGGCGACGGCGATTATGATTAACACAACAACTAGTCGCAACAAGAAGTATCCGAGTGCCCACTTACCACTGATTTATGGGTCCACGCATAAAAGAAAAAATAATTCAGTCGAATTTCCGAAAATTCTGATGACTTTTCTGGCTGACTAAACCCGCCCCAGAAAGACACTGTAAGTTTAATTTGCTCTCGCTTTGGTCCATTCGATTGGGGTCAGTTTATGAGGCTGTTAAAAGCGATACCGTGTGTGCGTACACTTCCAAAATTCATTTTTAATACGGGGAAAAAATCAGAAGTAGGTTAAGAACACCGAACAGTGAACTTCAAAAGGATGAGTTTTATATGTGAGCGCAATATCTGCAACTTAATTAAAAGTGAGGCAGCGTGTTGTTTTCGATTTGTATTTTTATTTATGAGCTGCAGGCGAACGCGAAGTGCCAAAGAACTAAATAGAGTTCTATAAAATAGGCCATTAAGATGGCTAACAGACGTAAAAACAAGGCAACGCTGTGCGTTGTTTGGTGCTCTCGAAATGAAATGCTACAATAGACCGTGACCTAGGTTTATGTAGAATACAAACTGCACTTTATGGAATCTGCTGCACTTCGTAATTTTCAAGATTCCGACTGACAATAAAATTCGACAGATACGCTAATTAAAATTGTAATTATCTCAAATGCGAGAAGCGAGAAATCACTTTTGTTAGGATGTGTTTACATAGTGAGCTGTGAACTGCAGTGTAGGGGTTGGGGTGGTTTAGTATACAAATAGTCGGCTGACTCTGGGTAATCTGGACTGTTTGGTATAACGTGCGCGTTGGCCGATTCGGGTAGTTTGGACTTTAATTTATGACTTTATTTGCTTTGTTTGTATATCTGCAAGCGAGAAACATTTACGACTGAGCTGAGCAGTAAATTGTCGTGTTTTCTGAATTACGACGGCGTTTTATTTTTTCAAGGAAAAGAGTCTTTTTGTTTGGAGCAGTAGTTTCTGCCAAAGGTGCAATATTATCTTTGGGCAGGCATTTGGATGAAAATTGGCTACGCAGATATGAGGATTGAGAAAGTCTAAGCGAGTGGGAATTGATTTATTTCATTACGAAAACGTGGGCCTTGGAGGTGAACGAATAGTGAGTCGCATGAAGGTAAAGTCACTACCACGATTTTTTGGAGAAAGTATTGTGTAATTTAAAGTATTTTTCATTCAAAAACATAATAGTTGACCCAACAGGTCCATTTATGAATATAGGACAAGTTTTTTGCAGCCGCTTGTATGAGGTTTCATTTTCATATTTTTTTGTGTACGAATTTATTTATTTATCTATTTTATTTGATCGCTGTACATTGAGAATAAGCGTTCGCTTAAAGCCAGTAAGCTAGAGTAAGATAAATGTTAGCTTTTAATTAGATTTAATCGTTTTTATCTAGGATGTTAGTTGAAGGAAAGTTACCAATAAAAATGAATTTAAAATGTAAAAAAAAAAAAAAACTATACATATATGTATGTGGATACATATTTTAAAAATTAATTATACCGAACAAGAGAGGCTGAGCAAAAATGCTCCTTTAGGACAGTTATATTCTAAACTATTTGTCAGACTTTTGCTAGTGTTGACACTAATTCTATTAAAAATTTGTGTCTTTTCCGGTGTTGAGACCCTTCACTCAAATAGATCTTAATGCGAGCTTGTGAAAACTGAATAAAATAAAACAGTACTTTAAGAAAACTAAATATAAATAAAATAAATAAATAAAAAGTTGGCGCAACAGGTCTGTAAGGACCCTAGCTTCTCACAACCATTCATTTTGCAAGGCTTTTTAATTTTTGGGACGAATGGAGTTATACTCTCTCGGATGATTTTCAGACGTTCGTGAGAGGTCGCGCAGTGTAAAGAATCTTGAAATGTAATTTGTGTTTCTCCGAACAGTTACCAGTACTACAGAATTGTAAAGTTCCAAGAGAGAGTAGAGCGAATTCGACAGTGGAGCGACGACAGTCCACAGTGTATAAACTAAACAGTAGGTTGCAGACATATACCAAGTTTTGTTATACACATACCGTTCCGGTTTACTTTTCTGCACTTATCGGTTCTATTTATAATTGGAATTGAAACCCACACGAAAAAGGCATTAAAACCGACAGCTTTTATAGCCAGTTCAAAGAAGAAATAAAACCCGTGGGTGTTATTTCACTGCACCATTTTATAGCGTTTTTGAGATTACACTGTTCTGATAAAACATTCGCTTTGTCTGTCTCGAGTGTGTCAACTCACCCCCAGGGCATTTGTTTAGCATTTTAAACACAAGGACGTCTGATACAGCACTGTTCTTGCATGTTCTGTTAAAACAGGATATTTAATTGAGCAACGGTTGGCTATGACAGCTATTGGAACCCCCACAATGCTTAAATCATATTTTATGCTTACTTACCCAGCTTAGTATCTACTCTATAAACAAATCCGACTGACATCATCACTATATCACTTTTTAGAAGAAGGTATTCATACACGTAGGTTATGTGTCAAAATAGCATACACTTCCGGTTAAAAGCTACCAAGTGATACTGTTAATATAGCTCCTACAAAGCTAGTGGATTAAAAATAGCTAGGTCAGAGTCAGGTTGTTTAAGGAAACTCGGTTAAAAATAACCTTTTATCAATTTTTCCCGGTTGTAAATAACAAACTAAATCTGTTGAATTTAACCAACTCGTTGATATTTATCTAGAAACTTGGTTCTTAACAACTGCTTAACTGTGTTATTTTTAACAACGAATACTCGGTGTCTTTCAACAAAGACTTGGTTAATTTCAACGCCTTTTTTCAACCGCGCAAAAATCGCACTCTCTTAGAGCCAATTTTTGAGCGTGTAAAGATAGCCGCTTGGAAACACTGTTGGCAGTTGATACACACCCCTAGTTCGCATCACCTACTTCTGCTTGGCAACACCAAGATGTTGTTTTCCATCTTAGATATGCTAATTTCAAGCGCCAACAACCTTAAACCAATTTGAATTCGCAATTCACACCAATTCACGGAGTGAAGACGGCAACAAGAGTGTTGTGTTTTTGCTTCCCCTGTGGAAAATAATTTTATTTGCTCAAAACGAAAGCACTAAATATTTTTTTTGTAAGCCACCAATAAAGATATCTTTCGACATCCGACTGGTGGTGAATTTGTTACCGCAACAAAACAAAGCAAAATATGTTTCTCTCGACAAAACTCCATTCGGCTGAGTCGCATTCAACAATTGCCCTTGAGGGTTGTTCACTTATACAATTTCGAAAACAATATCCAATACTGCCGATCAAGTTTATCTTTCATTAAAAGCCAGATTACCGTAATTAATGCATTTAATTGCTTTACTATTATTTGTGTTATGATTCGCTATACAATACACTATCGAAACGTCAACATAACAACGCTTCGACACACTCTGCCAGATAAAGTCAAAACACAAAACAATCCCAGATTAGACAAGTGAAGTAGAATTTTGTTGGTTACAAAAAAAAAAGAGAGCAAAAACTAATGAGGTACGCTTTTGGTGCATGGTTACAAAAGATACAAGCTACAAGGCAGGGCCAGCCTACGTTAGATGGTTCACGTGTGGGCACCCCTTTTCGTGTCATATTAACAACTGTTCAGTCAATGACCGATTATTGATCGCTCGATGATGAAAGGGAAATTAAAACCAATTTCAATGACTAATCGCACACTGACAGTGAAATAAAAAAAAATAATTTAATTATACACTGATCTTGACATTGGGAATAGGCTTTAAGTTCATCAAACAAACAGCGCCTTAGCAACCCACATTGGTTTATGTGTGTGCTTTTTCGTATCGGCGACTGACTTAGTAACCTTCTCCCAGTAGTCGGTGTTATGTCGAAATTTCCACAGCAAAATAAACTGTTCCACTGTATAGTTGACTCAAATTATAGATCGCTATGGAACCTGGAGTATCTGGGATAGTAATTCGCATGTGACATTCGGTTTGGGAAACAAAACATCATCAACTCAATCGCTGTGAGTCAGCACTGCAGCAGTGGGTTCAAAACCTTGAAAACGACCCATAAAGATTAGCAATTTCCTTCCCATGCGAGGCAGAGATGATATTTTAAGAAAAAAATAAACAAAAAAAAATGTAGCACTATCCTTATCTGCGAAAAAAGACGAACGAAACACAAGCGAAATAATATTTGTTTGAAATTTGATCGTTGGTCGTTAAACCGGCAGGCGGGCGCTACACACAAAAGCCCGAGACAAAGCAATTAACCTTTGTGGAGGCGAAGGTTCAATGTTTGCCAATAGCTGAGATTATTTTTTAGGTGTCAGCCTGTCAGCCGATGTTAAGCGAAACGAAGTGTGAAATCGACCTCATGTTACAAAATGCAACGACGTTTGTTAAACGGATCGAACCGAGATGCGCAGTTGTCTTTGCGCTTGGTCTGAATCGCCAAGCTGATAATGATATAGTGCGATTTATTTAACTATGTGTTATCTAAGTGGATCGTGCTGCGAGATGAAACTGCGTTCCTTGAACCTAGACTTTGTATTGATCTTTTTCGTGACCATTGTCTGGAGCTCGAAAGGTGACAACCTCTTTCTAAGTGCGCCCGTTTCATTTATTTGAACAAAAATATTCATCAAATATACTTATTTGGTCAGAGAAAGAGATAAAGAAATCATTCATATAATGAATACCATTAGATGTCTCTTCAGACTTCACTACATATCTGCGAAACAGACATTTCTACTGACGAACTATAATTGTAAAAGCAGTGGTTAGTTAGTAGTAGACCAACTACGTCAAAGGTTTTTTTTTTTTTTTTTAAGAAGACCACATAACAAAATCATGTAATAACATCCGGACCTGTGTGAAGTTAGCATAAAGGGGATATATTTAAACTCCTGTTCTAAACGTGTTTGAAATGGTCCTTGTTCTTTGAAAAAAATTTCACCTTTAGGCGAGACTTTGCTGTCCATGGTTCCAAGAGTTTGACATATCAATTGAAGAACAAGAGCTACTTTTCTGATCCACACGATCTGTCATTTTTCTATTAAACGAACACTTTTATATTTATTTAACAATGTGTAGTTTTACTAGTTTTTTGTATCGTCAAATCATGTCGAATTTGAAATCTCTCTGTGACAGCCAGACCAATTCCAAGTGGGCTTTATTAACACTGATTTATGTAAAAAGAAAATTATTTAATGTAAAAAAAAAAACAACTTTTCAGCATCAAAAAAGTTAATAAAAGCGATCTAGAATCTAAGAGCTTCGAGAGGGAGGATTTTTGGTACAGATTTTAGTACTGTAGCATTGCTATTATATCAAAAGCATTTTTAAAATTCCCTCAATGGCAAAACTGGGGTAGAGTTATCGCATCCGTGAGCGAGCAAAACGTCACTGAATTTTGTCGATTTCACAAGTAAAACAATGACAAATTCAGTCAAGTAGTACGCTCGATGCGGTAGTTCAACCCCAGGTTTTGTGGGCCGTAAAATATCTCGACAGTATACTTTTAAACAATTAGCCATATAAAGCCGTTGCCACACCCACTTTTGAAGATGCTCTTATCCAAAATGTTGTTGTCAGGCTAAAAAAAGATTAAGAAATGATAAAATAGCAATTGTGTCGAAAAATGTCTGCAACGACATCAGCTGACGAAATCGTTTCACCAGGACGGTCATCATTTCCGCAAAGGTCACATTTTTCAAATGAAATATATGCTAAAAAAAGGACACAACTTGAGTAGTATAGTTCCCTCTTAAGGTCTGCAAGTCATCCAAATAAATATTTAAAATTAAAAAAATATACTTTTGTGCCATCCTGTAGAATCATAATAAACACAGACGTTCATTATTGGACTTTTTTTTATTTTACCCGCATGATCTATGTAGATCACTGATTTCCACGGTTTACATCAATAGTGCTAGATCCAACTGTTGTTGCAGACCATGGAAATCAATGATCTATATAGCTCATGTGGGCATAACACGGTTTACGTTTACTTTGTATCATGTTTATGCAACCTTAAATATTAATACTTTGGTGACAAACTGATAAATAGATAAATAAATAAATAAATAAGTAAATAAAAAGTGCCTATTGCAGATTTAGTTATTTTTATTGATCGGTAGTCGTAGCTTTGTCCGTGGAACCATTCCACTTCTACGTTGAAATGTTTGTCGGAACAAGTAAACAAAGGTAGAACTTTAAATATGGTAACCCCCCGCCATTTATTTCTTTTTGGGTCTCTGGCTTGATATACATTTTTTGATATTTGATATAATTTGATATTTTAAAGAAGTACTAAATTTGAGAAGCCCTGCCAAACAAAGTTTGAACTAAACAAAATGTTATTCTGCTCTAAATGCAGACCTTTACGATCATAGCTACGCCTCATGGTTGTCTGTGATCAATCCCCACAGAGAAGTCAAACCAAGCAAATCGTAAAACCATTGTTGGATTTTTTTCAGCTGCCCTATTTTCCCCTATTTTCTATTTCTATATCTTTTTCAATTTAAAGACTCATGCTCCATTAGCTTTTCACAACTGTGATACCAATGAAATCCTTTCTGCATCCAAACAAACTCCTGTTAAACAACACAACACCTTACTCGGTAGCTTTACAAATAAATCGAAAGAACAATAAAACAAAAAATAGCCAATCGGTCATCTTTGACGTCATTCGCGGCAACAGACATAGGAAAAACCATCTCCCCAATGCACTATTCATCGCCACACATGTGTATAGCAACTGCTATAACAAGGGACTAACTCGCATCTGAAATAGATTTCTCATCAAGTTTTTAGATTCAATTTTACACGCCCAGTTGGTGCGGTTCTCTTTTTGGATTGCGTGCACACGCGTATTTTTAAATATAAATTCACTTAATTTATATTGAGAACATGTGTGACGCACGCGTTTTTGCCTCAATGATTGCTGCAACAATGAATTAAAATTAACTTCAAAACAGAAAAGACCTTTTGCGTTTAATTAAGCGATCAGCCTTAAGGCGTTTATAAACAAATTTAAACTCAAGTCCCTTTCGCATTTAAACTTGAGTTGAATTTATGTGTTTGTAAAACATTGTCGGCTGCAAGTTGGAAGGCTTTCCCGCTTGTACTGATTACGCATGTTCAAGGAAGTATCGCACCATCTTCAGCCATCCGTCATCGATCCCCTGATCGATTGGAAAGTATATTCAACGGGTCGCCCGACAGTCTGGACATGCTCCAAAAAATACATTGAGTGCCTCAACTCGGAAACGATTTTATTCCAAATGTTCCGTGAATATACATTCGAATTGGTTCCCATCAGCCATTGCCAGTGGTTTTTATGATTTTCACTCAAATTCGACAGCGTAACGCTTTTATAACGCCACACAGTGTAAATTAGTTGTTGGCAAGCGTTTTGATTCAAAGAAAATATATTAATTGCTTCGCTAAACAGTGGTACTGCCGCACGCAAAGTTTAGGAACGCATTTGTTGCGAAGTGACACCGACAGTAAATTTAAAAAAAAAGGAAAAAACTCATAAAACAAAATCTTATTTAAAATTGGGATTGTCTGAGATTTTATTTTCAGATTAGTGTCGTCGGATGCTGTCATATAACATCGAGTTTTATGGTTTCACTTTTCGGGAGAAAATCCTCCCGAAGAGACAGACGTTATCTGCCTGATGCCGTAATAAGCTTTATGGTTTGTACCTTGATTATGTGCGGCCTATTGATGATCCCCCTAATTTGCATTTTGCTCACAAATGGGAACAATATATAAAATGAAACTGCAAAGTCAGTGTTTGTTGGCGATAAAAGATGGGATCTTCGAACATTTTCAATCTAGATTTAAATATTGCTAGACATGATTTGTTGCCACATTCATTTGTTGGACCAACTCTAATGAAAGCTAATCTTTAACGACATTTTCTTGTCCAAAATTGCACACCTGAAAAATCAACGTGTGCCTTCCTATGATGCATTTACTTTGACTTTCAAACGAAGCCAGTTTATTTTCAAGGGTCCTCAAGACTTTTGAAATTAACCCTACGGATCGTTGGGAAGCTATTCCGAACTACACAAGGATGACATTAAAAAGTGACAGGCCGTTGCGCAGTTAATCCGAACTATACTGGAAATGAAACGATGAAACGAAAAAGCGACAAGTTGTTGCGTACTTCGAATTAACTACCTACTACGAAATGTCCAACTTCGATGGCTCTTTGAATAGAAATTTCGAACTGTGCAGTTGGATTCGGGGGTTTGATTTTTAAAAGGAATGTGGGAAGTTGTCCTGGCAATCTTTAATTGTAATCAGACACAAAGTTGTTAACGTTGCTTAGTTCGGAAGGAGTCACAAGTGGTTCAGTGAAAAATAATAGTTGCAATTAAAAATATATTCGGTTTGAACAAATAATGGCCAGTGAAAACCTATCAAATTATGAAAGAAGTGTATCACAAAACGATGCAGCTATTCATTTTTCACAAGCCCTTGAAATTATCAACTCTTATGAACAGCAATACAATTTGGGTAACGAATCGGAAGGGTCAATGGAACTTTACCGAGAAATCATTTGCTATATTTGGCCTTTTCTTTGTTGAAGAAGGCGCTTCAACAATTTATCAAATACTCTTATTTCCAAATAAAATGTAACGCAGCTGCCTATCACACTGTTATAGTGTTTAGCGAGTCAGTGCTTGTTAAATATCTTTCAAAAATACTAAATGTACAGAAGAGCTCCTCATTGGCCATTTTTCTTGAAACTTTTTAGAATTCTGCATCGGCCACGCTGCTTCTAGGGCTGGTCTTAAGGGTGCGGTTGAAGGTGTTCCATCTCGACTAATGATTCCTTAAAGTTTTCCTACATTAGCAAGGATCAGGACAAATTCATGACGTGAGAACAAAATTAATCACCCGACTAATGATTCCTTACAGTTTTCCTGCCATAGCAAGGATAAGGACAAATTCATGACGCGAGAAAAAATTAATCACCCGAAAAGGCATGCGACTATACTGAACCATGGCGTCATTTTCGGTGGTTCGTTTTGTCAATTATCTTATGTCATAAAGGTCAAGGACACACTCTTTACGACCAAAATAGATTTTACACACACTAAATTAGTCCCACACCCTGTATTGCGTCAACCCACGGCATTGACTGCTTTTAAATGTTTCGGCCGAGAAATAACTTGTGAGGAATGCATAATACGTTGTGGTTATGTGAATCGGGAAATCAGGTTTGATGGGGATTTGAGAATAGAAATTATTATATTGAAGTGGGTAGAAATCACGCAACCAGCTTTCATTATATATTTAGTGACGTAGAAAATTTGACGTTGGCATATGGCCCCAGTCATTTTGGGGTGGTGTTCTTCAATCAACAACTAATAGATAGCAATTCCTTTTACTCCCATTGTTGTGGCTCTATTAGTAAATGGACTAAATTGGGTAGCTGAACGCAGTGTTGCCAGCTTTTCTAAGACGTATGGAGCCGAGTCTTACAAATCTTGGAACTTAAAATAGCCAACCGAAGTGGGCTCTTTTTAAATTTTTTTTTTTTTTTTTAATTTTTTATGACAACATTTTATTCCAAACACATATAAACAGACTTGTAATTTTACATTTTCCAATTTCCATATTCTTGGGCAAAAAGCGAGTTTTCATATTGATGCATGATTAACTGATGAGAAGTGAGAATGTTTGGTTAAAATCAATATGGAAATTGGGGTTGCTTGATTCACAATGCACTCATATGAACGCATACGGTCGCAAGTATCTTCATGAAGTTGGTATGCATTTTTTCATAAATTTATAACGAACCTTAGAATCCCCAATTTTTAAAACCAATAGCCTTAATTGTGATTTATCCCGAATAAAAATTTTAAGGAGCGAGTGGAAAGTTCGAGTTTCCGATAAATAACCAGTGCTGGCAACACTGGCTGAACGTATGGATATTACGGGAAGTGAAGATGCGAATGACCTCTAGCAGTCTATCTTTGAACTAATCCCTTTCGAGCAGTACGTGTTGAGCTAGGCTTTCAAATAGCGTTCGTCGCTAAGCGATCACATACGAATTTATGTACATATTTTAATTTTTGAAACATTCGTCGCTTTACCGGTCAGTCGCTACTTTAAAACGGCTCATTTTAAGCTTTGAACGTACACCGTGAGTAAGGTCAGAATCAGGCATCGACTTTCAAGTTACCAATCTGAAAAAAAAAACCTCTAAAAAGAACCCTTTCACATTCAGGTACTAAATATAACAGGGCCTCTTTTAATATTTATTTACTTCATACGCGCAAATAAAACACAAGTCACTTCGATCACAATTTTATTTCCACGTCTGCCTTCTATCACAGATTTACCACGACTGACTCTTCATCTATATGAATTGAGTGCAATGCCCTTCTTATTCCACCGGTAGCACATTTACATTTTTGTTTATTTGATTCTCTCTTCTTACTGTTACAGTACACAAAAGAACTAAGACCTTTTTGCCACCGGCCGGCAGAAGCATAATCTATTTTTGTGATAAACTAAATTCACTTCTCGCTAACAAATCGTTATAGATCTAGATCCTGCAGCACTTATCCTATAGTTTATAGATGTCTTCTTATCGTACGGTCCCTAAACCTAGAGGAACCTACCTCTAGGTATGTTGAGCCAAGTCAGTGAGAACAAGCAGTCACTTTTATCGTGGTTGATTTCTTCGATCAAATTGGTTTCTAAGGGCTGGACGATGTGAACTTTTTCTCCGTTTTGGGTCAGTTTATTTAGTTTGCTGACATTTCAGAAGTCAGAAATAAAGAGCCTCATTCTTAGGTGAAGAAGGAACCTACAGCCAATAATACAAGTTTGCGTTTTCATTCCATCGCATGTCTGCCAATTTGGCCACTTAGTTAGACTCGGAACCGGAGTTAATCGTGCCAGAATTAAGTGGACCCACAACTTAATTCCATATCTCCAAGGAAATCGTTTTAGCAGTACTTTTATTTTGCGGTATTTCGCCAAAAGTTTCAGTAAAATACGACGCACGCGATTAAACATTACTCTGACAGTCCGCAATACACTCGCCATAATGGTTGTGCAGATATGTTAAATATTTATTCATCAAGCAATGTTGACAACGTAAACACCATTAGCAATATCGATACCCTTTGTTGTTAATGCTTCTACACCAATTTCCTTGAAACGCAATCACGCTCTTGTTCTCAATCATCGCTCCAACAAATAACCTTCTGATTATTCCCGCCCACATTCAACCTTTCCAGTAAACGTTGTTCCAATAAACGAAACGCATTTTCGCCACCCCAAGGATCAACATCATCGTAAAATTGATGGCCTCTGCCGCAGGTGTGGTGTGTCATGTCAAACAGGCCATTTACAGCATTTATTTATTTACATCCGAAAACACTTTTCGCAACGGTAACCACAAGGAAAATCAAAATTTAAATCGGTGTTTCACCGGAAAAAAAAACCACCCTATCACACGCCAGTACATGGACTCAAAGGTAAACACAATAAAATACGGAAGGATAGGCTAATTATCGATATGTTTATCGAGTTTGGACTTCCTCCTTTCTGTGTTCGACATACGCAGTATCAGCGTCTGACTAATCCCCAGTCGTAAATGGATTCGATCGTTTGTTTTCATCTGTGTTTTCGTGTTTAGTCGAAAACAGAAGTTTCGATTTTCGACGAAAATACATTTAAGATGGATTTCCGCGGAATATAGATATGTTACAAACAAACCAGATCCGATTCACTGGAAAAGGTGTAAATTGCAGAATCGACTTGTTCAAGTGTGCTCGCGCATTAGTTTCGTCAATCGCGAAAGTATTAAGTCTAAAAATACCCTCCAGAGAGAGGATGATGACTTGCGCGCCATGTAACATTTGGATAAAGTTTTCAAACGCAAACTGCCGCCCCTCCCTCTGGACTAAAAATATCCCCAATGTAGTGGTTGTAAATTGTAATTTGCCAAAAGATGTCATGCCCGACTGCAGCAAGTGCACTTGGGAGAGCAATTCTGCCCCCAGATGGGGACGTCATAAGATTGAGTTAATAGCTGTTTTCCCCTTTCGGTGTTATAACGTGTGACCGTCTAGACCCTGGGCGGGGGCGCTGGCTATACCAAAATAGATAAAGTCGCTGTTTAAATTTGGCGTTTGTCACACGTCCTCTGCTTGTGCACTTATTTTTCGTCGTGTATTCTAGACGCCACCGTCGTCGGACCGACACATTAGTTATTTGGGCTATTGCCAAAATAAATAATATGACCTGATGATTATTTTCATGATTTCTGATTTCATGCTGTTGCTGAAGAGTGTTTTCTTCGTTGTGTTTCTTTTCGACTTGGAGGTGTTAGAGCCTTGCGTGTGGAAGGACACACATTTGTGTGTGTCTTTAGTGACGCTTTTACATAGATGACGCTGTAGTTTCTCGATCACGATGTCGAATTGCGATTACGCAAACAGTTTCAAGTCGCATTAGCAAACAATTTTGTTCATTATTTGTGTCCCGACGCAAAAAAAGAAGAGAAAGTAATACAGGGAACGTGTTTTCTTGAAGAGTGCAAAAATGTTAATATTTTAGTACGAATGTGTGCATTGTCGTGTGAATTTTGGACGCTGTCCAATTTGAACGTAGAAGACATTGAAGTATTTTTGGGATGTTATTTTATATAATTTGTTTAATTTGTCAAACAAGTTGCTTGTGTGTTTTTGCGAAATATTGAACCAAAGACAGTTGAGTAGACAAAGTTCTAAAATGTGAGACTCAGTTGTGAGGGATTAAATATTTGTTCGTTGATCCCCAATGAAAAGTCCACTTTAAATGAGAACTAATTTGTGTTCGATAGATGACAGTTATCCCATATTTCGGGAAAGTGTCCAATGAAGTCAGATGCTGTTAGAGACAGCAAAAACACAAGACATTCATCATGTCTTAGAAAACAGAAGGAAGTATAAAAATGCCTTGAGCGCGTTGCGCTAAGCGCATAACGTAAGAGTTGCCCTCTTTCGAAAAAGTATGGGGTTTGCTTGCTTGCCTAAAGTATGGCACTATAATTTGGACTTGGACACATCCATAAATCTGATTTATGATTATCGATAAAACCGATTGAGTGGTCTTATTGAAAAAAAACCTACTTTCGAAACACTTGTCTTAGTGCAAGGTTTTTATTAAATAACAGTAAGTAGGTTAACATGTTTTTGAGGATTTCGAAACAACCGAATTCTTTATACTGAATATAAGATGCTGAATGTAAGATGATGAAAGTAAGATAATCGTATTTCCTAAAGCCTCGGGAAGGGCATACGGGGGCACCAAATTTCTTTTATCTTTCTCGGTCTAGAAGTTTAGCTGGAGGTCTACTGGTATTCATGTCTTGCGATCGGCTGTACACCTTTCACTCCAAGGACTGCTTATCATTGAATTCGAGGGCTTTCGAGGATATAATTCCGGTTCTGTGACAAATTTAAACAGAGACTTTGGGTTTGAGGTAATTTGCCGATGTTAGATTGAAATGAAATTAGACAGATATACAGGACAGACAGTCAAACAAAAAATTAAAAGTCAGTCTGTCTGACAGTTGTCTGTATGACTGCGAATATAGACGGACAAATAGATCGAAATGAGCGATTTCTTTGTTATTTTGTTGACTAAATTATCCTTTAAAAAAGTAAAATATTCAAAACTCCTTACTGCCATATCCCCTCGTTGCTCACGGTTACAGATTGTATTGAATAATAAAAAAAAGTTCCGACAAGTCTATGGCCTTAAATAACTTCCAAGGAAACTAAACAAAGAGGTTCTAAAAACACTGTCAAAAGAGACCACAAATCAAAGACGAGCATCGTTAACCAAATCCACTCATATTTTTGGTATACCACCAATAAACAGTTCTTAATTTAGATTCAGACAACCTCAACTGATGACGTTCTGAAATAGAGATATCTCCACGAAATTATTTTCAAAAATGCACTTGCAATCGAGTGCGTTTATTTTTGGCAAATTAGAACCATGTCGATGGTATTTTTAGATCAACTGAACTATTGACGATGATAGAGCAAAGGGGACGGGCGACGCACTCACCAGATGCAAGTTCTTAATTTGTGCAAGAAAATAAGCTGTGCATTTGAAAGTACTTATTCAGAGCTTATTCTATTGAACAGCATGTTGGCTGGTTCAGTTCTCGAAAATGGTACTTAAATAGTTTTTAGAAAATTATCGGTAATAGATTTAATTAGAAACTGTTCGAGTTTGTCAACGGACTGCTTACTTCAAGGCTACAGACAGACAATGAAATGACTGAGTAGTTCAGAATTTATTTTTGCTAGGTGCAGGGACTTGGGGTGAATTCAGAAAATTGTTCTTCTAGTCTACCCAAATGTTGCATAAATTCCGATTGCCACACGCATACATCCAACAATGTGGGATACTATCGCAATAACAAACATAAGAAACAAAAATAGTAAAACAAATCCTTCGGAAAAACGGTTAAATGTCAATAAGAAGAGCTCAAAAATCGCTAAATCTTAAACAAGATATCAGCCCGTCGCAACATGTATTTATGTTCAAATAACTTTGCAGAAGCTGTTACGCTTCATTTCCTAACTTAAGCTTACTGGTTTAATGAATAGGGCCAATAGCTTCTGCCCAGATTTACGAGTATATTGTGAGCCACAAAATATTCAGTTTGAAGGTTAAAAATGATTTTATTAGTTAGGCTCTTTGTTTCAATCGAACTGCCTCGTTTTTCGTATGACGCGACTTACGGTCCAATAGATCGTACCTAAAATCTCGAAAATGTATATATAAAACAGCAACATACCTCTATATGCAATTGTTCAAACAGAAATAGCTGGTGTATAATTGGAAGTGTTGCCACTGTTTGCTTACCATTGTTGTGCTACAAAATAATTTTCGATAGCAGCTGATTAAAGCTATCATCTGAATCGGTAATACCTTGTTTAATGATTGTAGCTACCCGCACCTTAGTAATTCTTGCTATTTTCAGAACAAAAACAAATATTCCCACATATGATTTTGGAAAAAAAAAACAATTTGTGTAGAACAATCAACGAATATCTAAAAATAACCAAAGCCACATGTTGTTCTAAGTTGACATAATATGAACGTATGTAAACTGGCTTTATCAGAAAAATGTTCATTATCACAATGGTACTACATAAAATTGTTGACAATTTTTGGCAATTTATTAGATGTACAAACGTTCACTGTCCATTAGCCATCTTCTAATTGATTTCTGTCAGTAGCTCCAGATCGATTTTTGTGTTTTGGTTTGGGATTTAAATTGGATTCATTATTATTTTTTAAACTTACACCTTTTATACTAAAAAAAAAAATTTAAAAAAAAATTCGGTGGCGTATGTGGAACATTTTTCCCTACAATTTTCTTTTTCCTCCCTCAACTTTGTTTAAAATAATAAATACATTTTTTATTTAACTTTCAGACGCTCCCAATGATGTCATTTACATGGTTTGTGGAGTTGTCATTGCTATGCTATTGGTTGGACTTATTATAGTATTAGTTGCTGTAACAATAAAGTGAGTACCCTTTTTCAATTTATTATCACCAGTTTTTATATGTTTAATCGTTGATAAAATGCCATGTTCCCACGTTCGAAATGTAATCGTGGGAACTATACCACAAGGTTCACAGTTCAGTCAGTCGCAATTTGTGACGTAAGTGGCGTCTAATACTTAAATAAAATGTGTTCTTAATTTGCAATACCTAGTATAGTGCTACGCAATTTATTTAGATAATAATGCGAAAGGGTTCGATTTATTTCAAGTATTCCGATGCGTCATTTCAGTACACAAGCTCTATTCCTATGAGGCTTATTCGAAATGCTCCGTTCAATTAAAAGATCATTATCCTCCGCCTGTGGCCTGCTGGTTTGTAGTTTATTTAGAGTAGGCAAATATCACCAATTCGTGTACAGTAAAAACAAATTTAAATCTCCGTTACTCGGGGCTAGGAGATAGTCAATTTGGATGTAGAAGCGCGCCCGCTTGATTGCTTAACAAAGCATGCCCCTTAGATGGCTTGTAGCGTTTGTACTGCAAACGGTAATAAGTTCAAATAATATTTAATTAGGCGGTTCTTTGCAACCGTAAGCCTTAAGTAACTATTGGGGGTTGATCATGGAAAATCAATAGTCGTGTATGAATAGTGATTCCGTAGCGAGATAAGGAAGGAGGTGTGTGCTTTTAGCTCATGGTACCATTTTGATGGATATATCATATAGAAGTAATAGATAAGAAAATAAAGGAGCTCTGACAAAAGTGTGGGCATAGCCTGAAGCCTGCTGGCTTTGTCAACTATTGGCAACTTACTAAGCATGGAGAATACTAATTATGTTTACATAGCAAATTGTGTTTGGACTTGTTGGGTAATTAATGCGAACTTGTGAAGTCCATCAGGAAGTTTGGGTGCTTTGGTAAATACCCAAATATTGTTTCGAGGCTTCCATTGCGTTGCTAATGTGATGGAGTATGCTAAAATGTCAGTTGTAGGGCTGTGCTGAGACGAAGTGAAATTGGGTCGGCTTTGTGCTTATAAAAAATCAGTATTAACTTAAGAGTATCGCTTCAGAATTTTCTCGAAACTCTTGAAAGATTGAACTGATTTTCTGCCAATATTGTTGCAGCTGAACATGAACATTTTTTTTTATAAACATTTTTACAAATATATCTACTCTTAGACGGTTTTTTCCCCCAAACTTAACTTAAGGTGGCGCTACAGTCAGGGATGGCGCTTTTCTTCCAAACAACAAATGGCAAATAGACGTTTCACATGTTGTTGCGCACTTTTCTATTTTATTTTTGCAAATGTCTGTAGAACAATCTTCATGTATACAAACACATCACACGCAACTCAGAAAATAAGTCAACATCCTTCGTAACCTTCTTCATCTCGCAAAGTTGGCAAACGTCGCCATGTGTCTATAAATGACGACCTATTGTACTGTTCATAAAGAACATTTCGAAAAGTATTGTTATTTAAATTTTGTTTTTATTTTATGCCTTGGATTGCTGCCAATTGCTCGTCAAATTGCTCTGAATACTTCAATCTATAATCGCTAATGACAATGACAACAGTCAGGAGTTTTTTCCAGTCATTTCTAGTCGTTTGATTGATTTCACCGACACAGAAAGTCGACACTGCAGCCTTAATTGCTAGCAAATATTCTACGAATTCGAAGCACCACAAGTACTTAAGGTCATCGAATGAGCACAGTCTGTCGTTATACTTTGCGCATATCGAAATGATTAAGTGGCAGCCAAGCTCATACGTGCGACCAGCACATTGTCATTATCTCATATCGCTTTCAAAAACTCAGACGTGTGTGCGTACTTATACTCAAATCGTTAATTTACAACTTTATCCGTCCACAAATCACTATTATACAAATAATCGCTTATCTAATTTTCGCCTTTGTACTGGAATACACTGTGGCGTATACGTGATATTTCACGCAAAAAAAAAAAGAAGCATGAACTCACTTTCACTAAACCGCTTTTCTTTCGTGCGCATTATATGCAAATGTACCTCCGCATTATAATAATTTGAAATCAATCACCTTGCACTTACTTTAAAATGCGGAAAATTGCCTACTTTCAATCGACACACTATGATTTATTATTATACCTATTACTATTTGCGATCGTGTTTATGTTGACCGGTTTCTCCGCCAACTGAGATTTTATTTATCACAGTTCAGAGTGGACTTCAATTTTATTTGACAAAATTTGTTATTTATAATATTGGTTTGTTAGTAGTACTTCTAGCTTTTGTGTATATCAATAAAAAGGAAGAGAAATAATTAAAGTGCAAAAAAAGAAACACACCACAATTAACATTTAAAAATAGAAATGTAATATCAAGACAAGACGGGAGTTCTGCACGCTACCTCGTGAACTATCCATTAAGTCTGTATCCCTGTGGAGTGGAAATGTTTTACGGCAAGTATATTGTCCTCCGGCGCGTGGAATGAGAACTTTTATAATTTTTGCCACATGACGGGCAACACACCCTGGCAGTCGGAATAAACCCGACATCGCAAGTAATTGTCCGAAGAAATGAGAATGATTAAAATCGCATTAGTAAGATTCACAAGGGACTTGTGAAAAATCTGTTAGTGGACAAACGAGAAACACAGGTTGATTAAAAAAACAAAAGAAACAATTACAGCGGCTGTCGTAAAAGTAGCATGTTGTTCTTTTTAGGACCAAATTAGTCTGTCAGTCAGAAAACAGCTGCGGCAGTAAAGAATTGTATGAATTGGCTAGTGTCTAAATAAAAACGCAGACTTGGCTATTATTGTTTATTTGTACTGATAAAACCGTAAAAACAATGCGAAAAACATGTCTAAATTTAGAACATTTCGTCGTCTAGTCTGAGTGGAAAATTATGAATCATAACAGACTACAAACAAAAACACAAATTCGGACCCAACCTAGGCTACTTTTGTTGATTAAATAGAACACATGACGCGGACAATTTATTTTTGTGTAATTCGTATAAAAAACAACAATTTTTCATCGCATCAAAATTTGCGCTACTGTTCATAATCCATTGAATGCGAGCACATTATAATGGTGAGGCTCTAAATAGATTGATCAGGCTGGCGAACAAATAGATCTGCGCAACAATTAGAGCGAATATGTCTCAGGTATTTTTTTTTTTTTTTTTTTTGTAATCCGTAGGAGTTTCTTCAGAGGCGTCTAAAACTTGTTGTTTTTCCAAGTCGCAGTTACATCGACTAATTGCATTAAAAAATAAAATTATTAAGCGCAACAGGTCCATATAGGACCATAGGCATAACTTCTCACAAGCATTCGCTTGTGTTAATTTTACCGAATTTATACGCTAGAAAGTTTTTCAGATTTTTGCATTTTTTTTTTGTTGAACCAGAGACCATCAATATATCAATCCTAAATCTTGATACATTGCCACTTGTTCAAGCAAGAAGATTTGGTTAAAAAAATGTGTGGGAAATTCAGTTCGATTTTCTTTGCAATCTGAATTTATGTATCTGTTTTTTGTTGGCAAGCATTTTTGGTTAAACAATTTTAAATTGTTCTCAAAAAGTGAGCTCAATAAAGTGGTTCAGCTGCAGATGGTACCAGTTGAAACATATTGCGTTTTTGTAAATCAAAATATTAATTCGGATAACTTAAGTCAGCTTCAGTAAATTATTTATGCACCTCTCTCTTGCATCACTGACTGCTGCGGAGGATTCAATTTATAGATACTACTTATACATAGTCCCTGGGGCTAGTCGGTTGTGCATAATGCAGGCTTGTAATCACGATCATTTTATTAAGTGCAAGTTTCGAAAACGCGGCAATAAATAAAGTTATTTTGCGAATAATTGAAGGAAAGGCCTGATTGTACCTACAATCGCAACTTGGCACTGACTATATTCGGACATTTGCCATCGTAATTGCAAACGGTTGTGACCAAATATAGAAATCTACAGTAGGTTCACAGCTGACTCAAACGACGACGGCCTGTCTAGCTGTTGAGTTTTTATCTTCTTCTTTTTTTCGCAATGTTGCCGAACGCAAATACAACATTGTTCGCAAGGATTGTCACTACAATCTGCGGGGAGTCCAGCTCCCTCAACGACGTGCCAATCCCCTGTGGCAATATACAGATCTTGTTCTTCGGAAAGCACTCTTATAGACACCATCTCCAACTAGCTGCAAGAACTTCACTTAATTGAAACCAAAAATTCTCTCATTCAAGTACTAGTATATCGCACCCTTTCAAGCTGATCCACCACATATGACCTTTATATTGTACATCCACACTTCAGCTCTGACGTCAAAGTGTAATAAAAAAGTATAATATTTTTCTATCACAAAATTACAGTGAATCATTGAGGAAATCGCCTTGAATTTGCCCATAACCACATCGGCTACAGCAGACCGATGTTAAGTGGGTGTCGAGCAGACTGATGCAACAAAACGTGTTTCGTAATAGTTTTTTGTTCCAAGCGATTCTGTTGAGTGTAAACCATGTAAAGTACCCATTAGGATGGAATTGAGAGCAAATTAATTATTGTTAAATTTACAGCTTAAAGTGGCTATGTAAATTTGTTCGAGCTCAAGTTCTGAAGGTTGGTGTGTGGTTGTAGTTTGTGCCAGGCTGTTGGAGTAGGACAATGACTTGCTATGAGCTTTGGATAGTACTTGGTGTGATGTTGTTTATGCTCTATGTGGGAATGGAGGTGATATGGATAGCGAGCTCGAGACCATGCCTCTGTCACTAGCTGTGGTATGGATATGAGGTGTGTTAAATTATCCGTTGAACAATTTTATATAGTTTAGCTATGTGACATTAAGTGCATTTTATCTGCAATTGAAATGTGTTGAAATGTGTAATGTGTTCAGTGCGGTACAGAACTGCCTTAGATGCGGAGTATGTCGGATGGGGTCTTGAGGGTTTTTGATGAGTTTTTATGATTTTTTTTTTATGTTCATAACCTTACTGGCAAGATCGTAGCAAAATTTTCATTGAATTTCTGCAGATCAGTTCTTTGTCTCTTCATTCGATATTTATTGATATGAAACGCTGTGCATCAAGATAGAATTATAATTAGTGGAGGGTATGGCAAAACAATGTGCAAAGGAAGTAGTAAACGATAAAAGAAAATATAATTTAAAATTAAACCAAAATTTAAAGTAAACCATTCAAGCACTAGATACATACGCAACCAAGGACAAGTAAAAAGTTCATAAAAAAAGGAAAAAAGGGAAACATATTCAACTCCTACCACGATGATGAAAAATAAATTCATTTGCTCTAAAAAAAACTTCATTGTTTAAGCCACTTGAAGATTAAATTGTTCTTTCTTATCTAATACAGTCGGGTTGTTGCACAACGACTAGCAAGTCTAGACATCACGCTGTGCTTGATAACATAATGACAAAGTAGCTTGCGCCCACTTGATATTTTAGTGTTAATGGTCATATCTTGACACACTGTTGCCTTTATAACCGAAAATTGTGTCATTTCTATTAAGGTGAAATATTTATCAATTAGAATCCTTGAAATTTGCTAAAAATATTCCATTCTGCTTAAAAATGAAACCGAAGTGATATATCAAAATTATTTTTGACACAATTCTAGATTAATTTATTTTTAAATTATAAATATAGGAAAGAAACTTATGTTAAGATATTGACATTGAGAAATCGGTGCTAGATTTATCAGGTGAAAGGTGATTTTTTTAGGGAAACTTGTTACCCGTAGGGGTTGGGAGTCTCCTGTGTTTATTTGTTCTATGGAGCCTTGCGTACACTTTGGTTTTGCTGAATGGATATGTTTCAGTTGATGTTCGGAATAATCTCTGGTGAAACCAGAATAAAAATATCGTAAAATTATGTAAGCAATTGTTTTTAAATACATAGGATACATTTAGTGATACTACTTACGCGGTCCTTCTGACTGTGTATGAAAATCTTCTTTTGTTTAATTAATGGCGGAACCTCTTGAATTTGTATCATGTCTTCGTATGACGATTTGCAACCCACTTCTTTGCACAACAGGTCATTCTCAGGGACCCCTAGCATCTATGAAATCATTCGCGTATTTAAGTTAAATTCTTGGAAGGGACCAATGACATATCCGAACTCATTCTGCACGGAAGCTTTCTCGTGAAAGTATTCACTTCCAACCCCTCAATATTTTCCAAGCGTTAACAAAGAGATATTCACAGGAATTAAAAAAATATAAAACATGTTCATTTAGGTTTGTTCATTTGAACGTGGCCTGTAAGTGCAATTTTGATCTTGCTTACAGCGTCGTACATAACGAGAAAAGGCTTTTTCATAATAGCGTTTTATATTCAAATTCTTACTTATATTCAGTATCTGATATTCAGCATCTTTTTTCCAGAATCGCCTGCCAGTATGTGCAATCATTTGTGGGTGCTACAAACTCATTTTGTCGGTGCGTGTCTTCACTTTTGGTTTGATTCTGCATTCTACAAACACTCGATCGCTTGTTACAGCTTACAGGTTCACAGTAACAGTATCATGAACTCTTTTCAGAATGGGTTCGACGTGAACTATACAATACATATTTCTCCCAGTGCACAAAACTTTGCTGCAAGTCACTGGCATACGAATCTGAGAATGCTTAAGTGAGACAAATTATCAATGAAACATTTCCATTTTAAGTCCTTTCTTCGGCTTCAGAGGAAAATAAAATGAATAGCTTTGCCATTGCCTACCCTAGGGGACTATTCGAACTTTCACTTTACTTAAACCAGTGGCTACAATCTGTCGAGTCTCATTTGTTTTCCACCAAAACACACATATCTCCTGATCATAGTCCCAAATCACAGTTGATAAAATGTTATCGTGCTAAATTGAAGCACTTCTTGAAGCATAATGCGATGAGTTTCTTTTTTACGGCCCCATTGATGGGGGCATCGGTAAAACTGCTCAGTTAAGATAATAACTTTCATTGAAAAATTAATAACGAATCCCGACATTTCGTATGTTCAGTGAGTCTTTTTCTATTCACTGTGAATAAGTAAGTCAAATAAATAAGATATTAAGTAAGAATGGTGCTGACCGATTCTGTGCGTTGTGAAATTTTCGAAGAAGCAAATCGAAGAGAACCAATTATTCAATTTCGCTTGAAGAAGTTTGTTCACAAACCTCATTACATTTTGATGCACACCCACAAATGTGGCAATAAAGGCCTCCCCTTAATTTCTGTTTGAGCCCGTGCGATAAAGTTCAGTCTCTTGTCAATCCCCTGACAAATTGCTGACAAGCAAAAGTCAACCAATCGATTGCTTTCAAGGCCTTCAGATTGCTCTCATTGCAGTATGGTATAACCATGTTCGGGGTAATTGACACAATTAACTTCAATCGATTTGTTGTCCTCTTTCTCTCGATATACAGAAATTGATTTCAGCTGTTTGTTTTTAGAAATAGCGAAAAACTTTACTCAAAGTTAATTTAATTAAACCGAACAATCAATCTCAATATCTTTAATGTAGACCGCAATAAATTCATTTTGATGTAATGTCAAATAAAACCACATAAAAACGTGCAGACCTATAGAAAGCTCCGATAGAAATTAAAAAAAATAAAAAATTCGTGTAGAATGCCATTTCGTGCGTCCTTCACCTTGCCCGACGTTTTGATGTCGCTTGACAAAACCAGCTGAAGGAAATTATTTAGCGTTGGAAACATTCCGTGGGGCATTTTTATTTTGATTTTTATCTTTTGGCATACCAAATTAACAAAAAAAAATATTATTCGTACACTCTACTGTTATATGATATTTGCATGTTCAATTTAAGTGTGATAATCTGTCATGGGACAAATCATCATAACAAGTTCATTATAATAGGTTAGCTCTTTGAAAACGTTTGCTAATAAAGCAAAGTAGGAACTGCTGAGCGCAATCTCATGACCTGTCATGACGGTAACAATAAAGCTCTGAGTGGAAAAATATTTATCGGAGAAGAATCAAAAAAAATTAATATACTCGTGTGTGTGGTTATAAAAATAAAGTGCACGACTGGGTCCAACGAAACTTTTTCGTTGATCAAAAGTGAAGTGGGAGTTTGTGATTGTGCGATCTCCAACTCGTTGGAATTATTTTAAGGTTCATAATCAATATGGTTGAAAAAAAAAACAAGAAGTGTAAAACATTTGCTAAAAATAAGATTTTCGTATTTGTAGTTTTAGTTGCATTTAATTGGCAGTACGATATTGAGTTTTACAAAAATATGTACGAAGACAAGTCGTGATGTTGGTGTTAATTTTTGAGAAATTATAAAAAAACTGATTTATTAGAATTTTTTGAGAAAAACTGAGTACGGGATCTTATTTAGAATATGTACTTATATTATCTATAGTAATTTATTTTGAACAAAAAAAAAAAAATTGTAAAATTATGCAAAAAAAAGAACAGATATTGAATGATTAGATGGAAAAATACTTTGTTCGGGATGTCAGCATCACTTGGGTTTTAAAGTTTTACCCAAATCGAAAATGGGGTTTTCGAGATACGAGCAGTTTTTAAAATAAGCATTTCGGTGATTCGAATTGAAAATTAAGAACGCAATAGTTTTGAAAACATCAATTTTACTCTAAGTAGATGGTTTGATTTGTACTCGTTTTCAATTTGTACAAGTTCATCCAAAGAAAGATCATAAAAATATGATCAGCAGTAAGCTCGCTTTTATCGAATAAAATATGATGTAGCCTTATAATATCCGGCAAGGCGTGGGCTGGCTGGAGAAGTCATCTAGTGTCTTATACGATATGAAAGTGTTCAATTGGAGGTAAGTTTCGACGCTTGTTGTCGTAAGTGGAAAAACACCCTTAAACGTTTTGTTTAACACTACGATTGTCTGTGGGAAAAAGAACATTTCGATATTTTAGATCCGTATTTCTGACTAGTTCAGTTTGACTTTTTTACCTACAGCCTTAAACTGCACCGACTTGACACATGGCACTTTCAACAACTGTCTTTAGTTTGTTGGAGGATTATAGGTGATTTTAAACTTAGGGCTCTTGCGATATCCAGGAGCTTCTAGCACCCTAGCCACAGGTTTCGATAGAGTTTCTATAAAAACCCGAATGACCTTGCCTATATCGTGTTAGGCTCACTTAGAGTAATAAATATGAACACGGTTATCATTGCTATATCCTCTGACCACCACCGTGCTTGTGCTTATCTTTTACATCAACCTTTCTGTATCCCAGCCTAAACGTTGCCCACGTTGAAACGAGGCAGCTTAAAAACATACCTTTACAACTCTCAATAGAAAGGTTAAGCCTGCGCTATAGATGATCCTAGTTAAAAATATATTTTGAATCTGTTTAGGACTGAGTAATAAAATATGCGGTAATTCCACGAACTAAACGCTTTGTTTAAATAAATAAAGTCGTCATCATCTATGAAAAGTTAATAGAACCTCGAAATTCTGTACAAAACAAAACTCGTTATTGGTCTAACCCGCGGCAGATCACCGGCACGCAACCAATATCTTCATTAGTCAAGGAGTAATGGGTACCATAGACACAATCATTGACAATTCGACTCAAAACACCAGCAACAAATTTCAAGATATACATTTCAATGAAATGGCGTCCTAAACGATACCCAATAATACTCGTAGCCGTACTACGCATTAGAATTACTTCGCCTTTTGTTTCATCTAACGACACATTAATTGAGCCGACACTTGTCACGCAAGCTTCTACAAACTTGTACTGTCCTTAGTAATTTAGTTATTTTTTTATATAGCCGTTCACAGTTGAGTTGTTGCGCATCGGTCAGCTTAGCAAGCTGTTTAACCAACAAAAATTAATGACATTCCCTTGGGGGTTGTCTGAGCATCAAACTTACACAAACTGAAATCAAACAAGCGAAAAAAAAACACAATCATTCAACCACGCCAATTAGCATCACAATCAAACAGATGAAAATAAAACAAAAACTAATTAAATTTAATTGATTGTGTGAAAAACAAATTAATCTTTCCCTAAAACCCTATATAAGAAATTTTGTTTGTGCTGTTTCGATCAATTAATTTTAATAATACACCATAAGACATATTTTTATTTATTAAGCGCATTCCTCTCACTAATTTGTCAGATAAAACCGATGGAAGGCTCCTCTGCTATAAGCCAATGTCATGGCGAAAATAAGACCAACCTACGTCATTGCGATATACTTTGATTTAAATATACAAGTATGGTATCTTATCTAGAGCCACTGCGGCCACATGATAGGAGCTTTGAGTTAAGCCCTTGTTCCAGGGCAGTCATAAATAAGATATGAAATCGGCTACCAATCGATACCTAAGCGGTTTCATTATCAAACATTCAAAAGGCTCTCCAACAGCCCATCCCTCTGCAATAAAGTACTTGAGGTGGACACGAACCGTCATGACATGTCGTATTGAACTATCGAATCGATAAGCTGGTGGCGTGTGTAATGTGGCCTTCCATTGTGTCCTCCTGATATTGGCCACGTTGAAGGCCAGTGTCAGGGTAGAAACAATTACTGTTGTCCTTGTCATTACGGGTAGTGCTTGCTTACTCAAAGTCCATTCGCATTTGGTGGATAATTGATGTTGGTTATATTAATTACATGTGAATGCACCTACACTGTGATTTGTGGTCGTTAATTGTTTCATTTAAATAAAAAAAAAAACAATCTCCCTTCTAACTACAATCGTTGATTTATCATATGACCGTCACATGTAATTTTCGACACTTTTCTTCGTCTGGCAGCCAGTAATCGAGGCGGTGATTCACTTTCACTTGTGACCCATCACATTAATATGAATGAATCCGATCCGGATTGTACTAGATAAGTGAAGTATTCGCTACAATCTGGTTAAAATTTTTGATATTTTTGAAACTTATTTCATTTGACGACGTACAGTCAAAAGTGACGCGAAACGTGTGTAAAAACAAAAACATAGGTGGAAACATCGAGCCCATTCTTGGTGATGAAATTCCCAAACGAACACGCGGTATATCTATAAAAATTAAGACACATCGAGTGGACAATTTATGGTTCTGTGAGCTATATGAAATTGTACTTTGAATGTCAGCGCTAATCGGTAGCAATCAGAAATAAGCGAAAGGAAGTAGACACTTTGAGAAAACCAAAGGTTTATTGTAATGTTTTGTGGCGGAGAATGTTAATTTTTGCAGCTTGATATCATGGGCAAAAATAGCCAAACACAATCGGGAGTAGTCGACCACTTATCGGAGCGCGTGCCAAAACTGTAAATTATGTTTATCGCTAACGCGGTTGGAAACGAGCTGAATGTTAACGTTCAAGGGACAATTAGTCGATTGCTGTGATTGCATGTGTAGAATGAAGGATTATACAATCTAGAGATGAGGACTTAGAAGCTTATACGCAAACGCTTTGAGGCAAGATTTTGTGTTGTCGAAAATTTGGTCTTATGTATTGAAAACGTCAGCAGCAGCAACTGCTCAGAGCACAATCATCATCTTCCATTTACTTACTTATAGTCCAAGGTGGACGTGAGTCTTAACTTTTTCATTTTGACCGATTTCCAATTGGGCTGCGATCCTTTTTTGCTCGAAATGACATAATAAGGTGAGGTTTGTCTCTACTACGTTCGACGTTCAACCTACAAGTGCTAATCAAGCCAACTTCCTCCGACTTTGCTTGAGTTCGCTATTAAATCTCTTTATTTTTCAAAACACGTCAACAGGAACGCGACTGAAAACCACTCAAAGAACTAAGAGCTCAAACGGGATGAATATCTTCTAGAACAGGACGAGGAATCCGAGTATAATTATGTTTCTATTTTCAAGTTCACTGAGCCTTTTTTTTTTTCACTGAGTCTTTTGCGAGTTGAATGGAACTAGCACAGTTGGCATGCGGTTCCAGGTTCTATCCCGTTCATACAACACTCGAGGGTTTTTGTGTCCATCCCATCAATTCTTTCACTATCTAGTCGAAATTTTCCATCTATTGCTTGAAAAAAAAGACAAAATTTCGTTAGTCAAATTCTTGCAGGTGGTTTAATTGGAAACACGCCACATCGCAGCACACGCAAGGAATTAGTCAGAATTTTTTATTATCTAGTGAACGTCATTCGAAAAATTGATATTTCATTATTTTTTTTTTCATTTTTCATTTATAAAATTTCGGATAGTCGCTAACAACAACGTGATGATTAAAAGAAATTAATTTTATTTTTTGCAGAATCGTTGCTAAAATTAAAATTGTTTGCAAAATTCTTTCGAAGAAATTCGCTCTACGATTTGTTTTTATAAATTCGCATTTTTCATGTTCGAAGTACTTCGCCTATCGCATACTTGTTAATAAATCTGCGACTCAGTAATGCTAATATTGCGCTCTTTTGATTTATTAGATGTGAAAAGTATTCGTCGTAAAAATGCAGAGATTTCTTCGCGACGTTTTTGTAGAGTATCTGCCCTCTGTAGAGAGATGCTCACCAAAATTGATTTGCTTCAAAAACATAGTTTTCTGCACAGAAGCAACATAACCCAACATATCACCTGGTTGATGTTATATGTTGATGTATATGTATGTTGTCACAATGGAAAAATTTAGCCACTCCTACTTTTCGCTGAATAAATCTGATAATTTCACAAATCAAACTGTTTATATCGAATTTTGCATCACAAAACGAAACGTACACAACCGTGTATAAGTGACGCTAAAAGACAACTCAAACAAACCGAGTTGACTAGAAAGGCAAATAGCATTTCGTGCAATGCCTAACACCTAATGGTTTAGTATTTTCATTCACCGGGACAAAATGTGAACTGAGTCACTAACGAAGGGATTGCCAAATTGTTTAATCAAAGAAATGGTTCAATTTGAAATTGCTGTGTGTTGTCTAGATGATTCACGATGCCCTATTCAATTTGTGTTACATCCAGTCCACAGTCGACAGTTTGTATATTGGTATTATTTCTATGGATTATCTTTTTTTTTGAAATTTGGTAAAGTGGCAACGTTACCTGCACCTGTTGAATTTCGATTGTAGATAAAAGGTGCAGTCCGTTTAGAGTTATTGATAAAATATCTATGGCACAGATAAATAGCTAACTTCACCCGAGTTTCGAACACATTTACAAAAACCAAACAGATTCCTGTAAATTACTCTAAATATTTTGTTGTAAAATACTTCCAGCAACTTCGAACTGATTCCTTTAAGACTTCATTTAGAAAAAGTACCTCTACCTAAAATTACGGAAACATTCTGTTCATAAGAATGCATGCAAATACATCCATCCAAGCTGATAAATAAAATTCAGCGTCAATCTTATCCCCGTTTCGGAACCGCTCGGCATCTTTCCAGTTCCCATTTTTGAACATTTTCAACAAAATTTTTCGATTAACTTCACTCGTCGAAGCGCATCTTTGCTCGGATCTGAGTCATAAGATATTAATGTGATCTTCACAATTATAGCCTTTGATCAAGAACCCGTTTAATTTTCTCGTCTTAGATAAGGTCATTGGTATTTCGCCGATTCGGTGGATTTTCTACTTAATCAAATTTTATTCGAAGGCTGACACCTCATTTCGATTTAACGAAAGTCAGGTCAGTATTTTTAATCGGACGTTGTCTTCTGTGTCATTATAACAACGGTCGTCGTGATACGGTCGGGCAATATTAATTAAGGCTGCTGAGTAAATCATTTTACTCAGTCGTTGCCTTTCATGATGAACCCCTTATACCTGCAAATGTGAACTCTTCAATTGGGGAACCGATTTGTCACTTCTATGTTAATTGGAATAATGAGCTTTAGATTTACCCAACATTGATGGAATTAACTATCCGAATTGAGTGTTGTGCCAAGAATGTTCACAATCTGCATCACTAACAGGTTGCGATGATGTGATTTTGTCATTTTCTTTATTCTGAGTTGGAGTTTGAGTCGCTGAATCTCAGTTGGTATGCTGTTATGTAATCATGAAATTTATTGCGGACAATTAGTGGGTACAAATGCAGAATTAGGCTTAAGTGATGTCATAGTTGTTAGAAGTGGTTACGGAGAAAAACGGTTTTGGAATTCAAAACTCCATCGAGTTGGACGGCAGACAAAAACGCACATCGATGTGCGCACAAACTCGTTTACTCAGCAAATTCTTTGATTTCGTACAAAATGACCAAAGTAGCACATCAAAGCAAAATTGGAAAAGTGTTGCTCTTTATTCAAAATTATCAAGCAACATTTGGACTCTCGGATTTTTACGCGATTTTTTAAGCGCTTTCCGATACTGTAAGTTTAACTATTATGTTGTAACTCTTTTCATTATTTTTAATGTAATTCATTGTATTTCTTAAGTGTTTGGGCCTCATGAGCCACGAGCATAAAACAGTTTGTAATTTAGTGACTTTAAGCATATTCCTTCGAAGTGAGAAGTGTGCGTTTATCGATACGGACATTAGCTTACATATATTCCAACGGACTTTTCTCTTACTCCAGTAAATAAAACCAGCATTGTGCGGAATTAAATATTGTTTATGAGTGCGTAAAGCGTATTATTATAGATTTTAACCTCAAGAAAAACGAAGATCAAAACCACTGTTTGTGCGATGTGATTGTAAAATGTAAGGAAATCGGTTTAAAAGCCTTTTCTACATTTTTGTATGACAGTGCGGGGTGTCATTTTATTTTCGTAAAACAAATGCATCACTGCTTTGAAATTGCGACACAGAGTGTCCATGCAGATGCAGATCTTTTTTTTGTCTACACAGCAAATTTACTTAAATTAGGTTTTAATAAAATTAGCACAAATTTCGACAAAACCATGACACGCACGGTGCTAATAAACAAAACTGTTTATCAGTCTTCTATATGTAACAGCTTTATCTGGACATTACCATTTGTGTAAGACGTAGTTCTGATGGCGAATTGCGCACCAAGGTTTAACTGTAAATTGCAAAAATCCTTCATCACTTCATAAAACGTGTTTTTTTCCAGCTGAAACCGACGAGCTGTCAGTTTTATCTTTCGTAAATCAATGCTAAGTAGTGAATCAATCAAATATTATCTAATCGCAGACTAACATCTACATTTGGATATTGCTTTGATTGGCGATGAGAATATGTGAATGAGGGGAGAACACTCACAAAGATGAGCGTCTAGTTTGCATGACTGTTAAGGCCGGGGTTTCACGTGTAACCCCCAGAAAAATGACACAAATTTGGTCAATTTATTAGGAGATGGATTGAAACCTGTTAAATTTGTGAAGTGTTTGCAAGCCTCCGAGTAGAATACTGTGAGTAAGTTTTCTGTCACTTTTCGGCCATTTCTGAGAGTATTATTGGTCAGTGATTCACGGTTGTTGTAGTTTTCAAATGAATCAAAGTTTGAGCATTGCTGTTCTTCATACGATCTTTGTGGACAATGGCAGGCTTCTAAATCTCGTAATTAAGTGACGATAATTGCCCATATAATGTGACACATAACCTAGTCATACTGCTTACATAAATCCTTTCAATAACAGACCAAAAAACAGTGCCCTTCTAACTTACAAGCAAATAGTCTTAATGGGACAACATTCTAACGACCAAATTCGAGATTCTACAGTATTGTTTGCTATCGTCCGTAAAGATTTTCGTCAAAGAAACGGCCGTAACTTGTTGATTTTTTAGCACCCATTGGCATAGGCTCTGTGATTCATGTTGCTGCGAAGTGTGAGCTTACTATCTCTGATATAGATGACAAATGGATTCCGCACATGCCATTTCACATCTGGAAATATAGATTTGATTTTCTCTTCTGCGTTCAGTTCCTCCGCACTGCAATTCCGCTACAATTCTCTAAAAGCCGACACGTTTTATCATTACTAATGATATTGTTTCCACTGGACTAATAAAAAACTAAAGCGAGTTAAAAGGCTATTAAATGCCCGTTTAAATGCCTCTTTAGTGTCTCCCAAAGTTGCCCTCTAAACAGCTATATCAAAAGC
Source organism: Cheilosia grossa (assembly GCA_963082955.1). Lineage (NCBI taxonomy): Eukaryota > Metazoa > Arthropoda > Insecta > Diptera > Syrphidae > Cheilosia > Cheilosia grossa. Next base: position 85,302,839 of record OY720144.1, read on the forward strand.
GTGCACGTCTGGACTTTAATTTGTCTCAACGCTTTGGGTTTGAGTTTTTATGTTTTTATTTTTTAAAATACTTGTGTGGGACGAGGCTCGAAAATATTTGCTTGTGAATTTATCTACTTTCACTGCCAATGTCGGAGGACAGTTGCCTCTCTAAATTTGGGACACATATCTGTTTTCAAAACATAATTTGTTTTCTTTACTTTTTGTATTGCGTTTCCCTGAGATGGTCCGTTGTTGTCGTCTGACAGCTTAAGAAGCGCTGAAGCGCGTATCCTTGGTGTTCTGCTATATATATATATATATATATATATATATATATAGTTTTTAAATGTTTTTCTTTATTTTTAAATAATCTCCACTCACGTTACTTTATATGGCAAACTGAACTCACTTCCGAAGCAATTGTGATTTGTATAAAATTAAAATTCATCCAGCATGGGCGCATAGTGTAGTCTAAATTGTTTACTTCCGGAATTTAAATGCTTACTACGCATTTAATAAAATATTGATCAGAATTCCAATTGTTAAATAATAATAAGTCATGGGGAGGCTTGTGTCGACATGAGTGCGTACCCAACTGTCTGGTATTGTTAAAATCGCTTACCTTGATTAAATGCTATTTTTGTCGTATTAAGAATAAAATTTCTTTTTTGAAAAACAACGCGTCTGTTGTCGAATATTAATGAACTCTCAGATACGCTTTGCACTTTGGAATACTTATTTGTGTAGGTATGGTGTGGCGCGTTGTAAAACACTTCCAGGCTTTCATTGTGCAAGGGAATATGGACAAATGTTTCCTGTATTGATTGTTCTCAATAATGAATTACAGAAACCTTTGCTCTTTACACGCACCGTGAGTCCGTTTGTAACTCGCAAGCAACCACCAGACAATTGTTGTGGTTGAAGTCGGAAGTTTGCTTTCCTTTTTCCGATGAAATGCAAGTACCCCCACAGTTTCATTTGTTTATGTCGCAAATAGTACTTGTTTTCCGCATATCATTGATGAGTACGTACGTAATGCTCGCACAATAGGTCTGATTTCCTACCGCCGATCACGTGAAGGAGAGTTACGCTGTTCTTGGCCAGTGGGCCCACACGGCGTATACGTAACATTATTTTCTTCTTTTTTTTCAGTCTGTACTATTCGTTCCTGAAACAATTAATAATAAATTAACTAATTGCATTTGGTTAACTTTTGACAAGTGGTTTTTATTTTCATGCTGTCAATGAGGTATTTCACGAAAATAAAAAAAATAATACATAACACAAATCCTATGCAGACACTTGGTGACATTTTATTGACTTCTTTTATTTCATTTTTTTTTTTAATTTCTTAAGAGACATCATTTTTAAAAATAGAAGAGCAAACAAATCTGTTTATGTGTCTCACGAGTTTTCCACATTATTCGCACGAGAGGTGGCGGTCGCTACAAGTGTATTCAATATAAATGTATTATTAAAAAAATATATTTAATATCTCAGTGCACAAATTTGGAGTGGAAATAGATACTAGCAGTCTGTCGGACTATTGATGCTTATGATAATGTGAAATATGGTAAACTGTCTAGCTACAACTTTTGTAACAGCTGGTGAAATTGGTTAGGCTTCTGTGGAATGGCATGATTTGTTGTGTCTGGGGAAATATATTTTAGGAATGGGTACTGAACTTTGTATGGTCTTCAAGGTTGCAGTTCCCATAGAAATTCGTTCGTCTCTCTGGAGATTATTCTCTTAAAAGAAAGGTGTATGTCAATAAGGCTTTTTGCAATACCAACCTTTGAATTCAGCCTCACCATTAGATACGTTCTATATTTCTATTGACTAATTTGACTAATACAAATTTTGGTGTACCCTCTGCTTTGGGACCAATTTTCTTCCTCTTGCCAAGTTGTGAATGCCTTATTTTAAAATCCTACGGGAAAACTCGAAAAGTAAAACCCTTCTTATGAGCAGTTATAAATATTCGTCTGCATTTACTGATTTAAATACAAAACGTAACCGAACGCTCTGCTATGATCGTGACGGGAGTTTAAGATCGCCTCAATATTTACCTGTAGTTTGTCAAAAATACTCATACGTAACATCAGAGAGCGAGACGCTGAGGGAGATAAGAGACGACACTACAATGGTATAATATTAATCTACAAGGAGGTTTGTTCTACACGACATTGCAAATTGCTAGTTGTTATTCGCGTGAAGCGCACTTATTAGCAATAATGTTATTTTAAAAGTTTCTTAATCCTACTTTTTATTTATTTTAAAACATATACCATTTTTTCTACACCCTGATTTTTCAGTATTTTTCCTACCTTCCTTACATAAATTTTACACCCACGAAAAATCAAAGGAAGTCATTCCATCATCGTAATTGTATTAACCCAACATGTAGCCAACCAAAGGTTGGCTTACAATTCTCAATGCATTTAGCAACAATGAAAAAATATAACGCAAACAAAAATTACCAATATTTTCCTCTTCGGCTAGACTAAATGGTAAACATTCGATTCAGTTAATTGGACTAACTTAAGTAAATTAAAAAAATCAATATACACGCTTGAAAGATTTGCATCATTTTCTCTTGGCGTGCATACTCACAATTGATCGAAACGCGCACTAAAAATAATTTGTGCAAACGTCATAGTCGTTCGTTTTCCAATCAATGGTATCATTATGAGTCCAATGTGATGTAGATAAGTACACTTCCTTAGGCGCTAAAGAAAACAGGAAGCACTAGCACGTTTCACTGATCGCATTAGCTAATTGAGTAGTCTTTGGTAAAAAAAAACAACAGCGTATCTGGGGAATTTGCTGGAAAAAAATGTCAAATATTTGACTCTACGTAAAAAAAAAATATCGAACGTGAGGTAGAAAGGTAATTGGAGAACTTACTTTCGAAAATTATTGTTTTGTTTATGTGTTGGGGTATTTATTTTCGTCGTCAATTGCTGGTGCATTAAATAGTTTGTAATTGCGTTTTAAATTAATTGATTAGTGTCTGACTTGAAGGGCAACTGGTCAGACAGTTGAGTTTCCTCTTAACTCAAGCTCAAGCTGCATTCGGTTGGTTTTGTGATATTATGTAACAAAAACAAACAATTTGGTAGTCAATGTCGAAACGTGTGTTTTACTTGCTTATTGATTTAAGCCAATTATTAAAGCTGTCAAGGTTTTTCGTTATGGAAGTCGGTTGTGGAATACTCTGTAATCGGCTGCTACAATCTTGACATTGTGTTGGTGCTTTCAACTTTGTTAAAATTACTAAAATGTAGGAGCAGTTGACAAGTAGATCAATGCAAAAATTAACAATGTAACTTGTGACAATTGAGTTTGTAAACATATCCTAGACAATTTAATTGGCTGAGAACTTTTTTTAAAAAAAATGGGCACATGATGTGCTCACGTTCTCAATTTTGCAAAGTTAAACCTTAAAAATTGTTAAACCAACTGCTATTAAGAAATACGAGTCTAACTTGGTCTGGCGCTGGGGATTGTATGCGCCCAAATAGCTACACCTTATATGGGATTGCTATCCTAAATTTCTGATTTAAAATCCATGATATACGACTGTAAAACGGTATATCCCCCTACAACAAACCAACAAGACGTTTACTACGAATTCGATTAAAAACGAAAAAGCGTTGTATGATGAGATTTGTTCCCATGGCTTCCCAAACAATGTGAGGAACTATTAGTTTAAATAAAGGGTCCGCCATTTAACTTTTTTTTTTCAACTAGTGCTTATTTCGCGAATGGTAACACTTAGCACACGTCTGATCTGACAGATAATTAGTTTTATCCTTCCGCTGAACGAATATGGTTGTGTAGACGCTTGAAAAACGCTGGGAAATATTGCGACTTTACTTTGAAAATCATGGAAATGTTGCAGAATGTGTGCGAAAATTGTGTACGGAATTTGGAATCTCAATTTCATCTTGGCGGGTATGTAAACAAAATTGTCGCATTTGGGGCACAGAAAACCCGCACGCATACATTGAAAAGCCGATTTACCCAAAACGAGTCACTGTTTGGTGCGGAATTTGGTCCAGAGGCATAATTGGGCCATTTTTCTTCGAAAATGAGCAAGGAGTGGCCGTTACAGTCAATGGCGATCGTTATCGGGCCATGTTGAATTTTTGTTCACAAAAATTTGAGAGGAGGATATTGGCAGCATTTGCTTTCAACAGGACGGCGCTACGTGCCACACAGCCGAAGCTACACTCGATGTTTTGCGCCCTGTTTTTGAAGATCGCACTATCAGCCGCAGAGCTGATGTCGTTTGGCCACTTCGAAGCTGCGATTTGACACCGTTGGACTATTATTTGTGGGGTGCCGTAAAAGACAAGTGTTACGCCGACAAGCCAGAGACAATTGACGCTTTAAAGGACAATATTCGTGAAGCCATTGGTGAAATACAGCTGCACACAATCGATAATGTGCTTAAAAATTGAACCGATCGTGTAGGCTACTGCATGGCCAGCTGAGGCAGCCATTTGAATGAAATTATTTTCCATTATTAACCGGAAGGATTGTACTTTCAAATAAAAAAAGAAATTTGAGAAAATATTCAGTATGTAGTTTTTTTTTATAGCATTTTCAAAAAAAAAAGTTATTTGGCGGACCCTTTACAAAAAAAAGGGATTTTTTTTCCGAATACTTTATAGCATTTTAGCACCGCCAATTCTGCTCTGAAAATGTTAACTACATGCTGAATGCTTTTGAACAGTCCTCACTGATGTCAAATTAAAAGAAACTCGTGGTATGCCTTGCGAGTGTCATCTGGAGACGAATTTAAAGCAATTTGACTGCCATGCATCTGCAAACATATGAATACAACAACACAACGCACTCGGCGCGGTGTCTTTGCGTGACACACCCGTTGAAGCCACCTCTAAAAATGTCCCTTTGCCACCACATTGCCCACATGTCATGCCAAATCAAAGTCATTTCTAAATAAATTAAAATTCGGATATCATTTCCTCAGGCTGGCAGTCAAAGCTCTGATGAGGACAGTGGCACTTTGCGTTGAATAAACTTCAACACTGCGCATTCGCTCAAATCAGAAATCGGCATCACGACCACCATGACAGCCCTGTAATAAATCCGCTATCAACTGAATTTCCTAGCCGGCGAGACTGCATGACTGGCAGGTTTACTTTCATTTGTTTTCGTACAACTTTCCAAATAAAAAAAAAGAAACATAGCGTTGGCGGCGCAATGGCGGCATTAAGTGCAGCAATTTATCGTCTATTGAACTGCGTTGCGGTGTTCGTTGATCTGTTTTGTCAAAATACCCCAAAATAGACACACACCCAGCAGACAGTTGAACAGGTGTTAAGGCCACCAAACGACCCCGCAAACAGCTATATACAATATACATTTACATCACCTCTCTGTTTAGTTCTGTTTAGTTGACGGTATATTACCCTGAAAATGGTCTGCCCCTTTTATCTATTTTCACTATGGCGGAACTCTTTACAGGTGACCCTGTCTCTGTACTAAAAATACCCCAACAAGTTTTATTTGCGATTCTTATAGTCGACCACAAGCACCGTCTGCCAACAAATCATTATGCCCACCAAACGGACCAGACCGACACGTCCCCAAGCTGCAGATGCTATTTCAAACTCACTCAGTTGACAACTCACAAAGTGCAAGATGTATATGCGAATATCTGCAGCGCTATTTCGAGGGTGAACCCAGGTGATGTGCACTCGATCGAAAATGTTCATTTTACATAACGAAAGACATCGACTACCGCAGCGAGTGTGTGTGTGAAGTTTTGTCACTAGCGTTCCATGGTTATGTGACGACCACTAATGATATGGATAGGCTATCATCGTGTTCTCGGAATTGTGTCGTAATTGCCATCAGGCAAACATGCGTTTTAATCAATTTGTTGTGGGTCTAGCTAAGACGCAGAGCTGGTGTTGTTTCTTAGTACATGGGAAGCAACAATACAATACATTGAGTGCACACAGACAAGTGGAGCCAGCAAATAAATATAAAAATAAGAAAATGTCACGCGCCATACAGAGCGATGCCAAAACAAAAACATACTCAACTCATAGTCGAATTGTTTTGTGTGACTTTTATTAGTTTTGTTTTATTTTTCTGCTGCATTGTGGACACAGAAAGAGTACGAGTATCTGCAATTAAGCGGTGGCCTTGTGTGCATAGTGTATCCGATGATCAAAGGAGATGCGTGTAAGGATGCTCGCATAACTTGAATGATCAACTATGTAAAATAGTGCTTTCCGTAGATAAATCAAAATCAATGTCAACCCCGATGCTTAGTCAGGTTCTGGTCATTTGTTGACGGAGTTGTTGACTTGTTTTTGTTTACCGCTTTGAAGGTGTAAACTGGGTTCCCATTTCGAGTAACTGCGACAAGGTAAACTCTAGAGGAGCACGCATTTTGTAACATTTGTTGACTTTGTATCTGAAGTCACGTTCTGGGCAATAACTCAATTGATGTCAATTTTCTGAGCGGCAGAAATTCCTTGTATTCAGAAATCAAAATGAATACGCTTTCAGAATGAAATGAATAATTTTAGGAGCCACTCTAAAGAGCACATGTTGGAATAACGTACACGAATGAAGTCTAATGTTTCCATTGCAAATCGATTGAGAATTGTATGTCAAACTTGGTAAGGGACTCGCTTTGTTGAGTGTTTGGAGCCTGGTGTCAATCTCTTTACAAATGAGCTATCTAATCGCGCATATAATACAGCTGTAAGGCGCTTTATTTATGATTCCGGTTGGCGTGAAAACTGCTTCACAGATTGGGATTAAACTTGCATTTTCTTTTTTAATTTTACTGCTTTTAATTTCCATCACTAAAAGAATTCTTAATCAATACTGTCCAGTGTCCACGACGGATATAAGAAACCCCTAAAAAATAAAAATAATTGTTTCTTAAATGTATCCGATTTTTTCTTATTTGAGTGTTTCTTATATCTGTCGTGTCATTCTGTACAAAAAACATATTTGTATTTATTTCACTTACCCTAGACCTTTCTTTAACCAGAATCTGTTCTGCTTGCTGTCATGGAATGGTGGTCGCACTGTTGGCTACTTTTTCTGTTAGAACGAAACGTAAAAATAAAGGAGAATTCTAGCCGGATACGGAATTGTTGAGTATTTTTAGTTAGCGGGTCGAATGCTGCTTTCAAAATTCTACTTTGGAAAATTCTGCTTTCTCACACCAAAATTGTGCTTTTTTAGTCCTGCTTTACAAAAATCTGCTTTTCAAAATAAAATGAAAAAAATCTTAAATTATTTAAATTAAAATAAAAATCTAAAGTTAAAAAAAATTTAAACTTAAAAATAAACTAAAAAGGAAACAATAGAAAAAAATTAAATAAAGAAGCAATATAGGTATGTGAAAAAAAATTAAATATTGAAAAAAAAAAATATTAGGTGGAGTCAAACATTAAAAAAAGCGAATTTGGAAAGAAAAACATAAGAAAAAAAGAAAATGTTCCTCACACCTGTGCTTCACAAAATTAAGCATAAAGCAGAATTTTTGTAAAAATTATTTTGACCCATCCCGTATTTTTACAAAAAAGCCAGTAACGAACAGGCAAACTTTATCAGTTTTATTTTATGTACACCTCTTCCGTTTTTCCGTTAGGGTTTTTAGAGTTTTTACTTCGCTGATGACAGCCATCGTTTGAGGTTTCATAAAACAGACCCACAGCTCCTTCTTAATTCTCCTGCGCCTTATATTTCTCGATTGATCCGCTGCTGTCTAAATATGGTTTAACTGTTTAAATTGCACATTCGGAGTGTAGTATGTAGCTAGATTAAATGTGTCGTCTTGTCGAATAATTCGAATTTTAGATCTATTTTCAGCAGTTACCGACTCAAGGCTTTGCTATTGTCAAGAAAGACGTGACAGATGAGGATGTGTTGTGGAAGAAATAAGGGCTACGGAAGGTATGACCGGGTTGATAAAGAGACATACTCCCAATCGTCTTGCGACATAAAATTCGAGTTGAACTACTTGGCTACGATTATGGACTACCTTTAGTTGACATCACAAAAGTAGGTTAACACGAACCTCTTCTTCTACGTGGTTTCTCCTACTTTTTTACGGTAATCAAGTTCTTAAAAATTGTAAACAAACCCAATTGTTTTATAAATTTGCTATACACCCATTTCGAAATCTTCCTTTAAACTCTTTGGCTTTGGAAAAATTTTCCGTTCGTCTAAAGTTCAGCAACGTTCCATATTCTTATTTTCTTTCATTAAGGATGAATTCTACGGAGAAAAACACGGGGGTTCCAAACCACACACCCACAATTGCCTTCTCTCGCAATTCGCCTTAATAAGGCTTTCTTCTCCGCCGAAAGCATTACAGTTAATTTCCGCTCACCCACTGATGGTAGTGATGGTATATAACAATTAAAGCTATTCCATGAATCCTCGCATCATTCGCATACTTCATTCAATTATGTGTGCATGTGGTTAGAGCGTGGCAGGCTAAATCGAATTGCGTTCATCTTTCATTGATTAGCATCGAGAGTACTTTCAATTGAAAGTGCGACCTCAATTGATTGCCTTCCTGATGATGCCGCTCCACTATTTCATGATGTGTACGCCGTTCTACTGTACTGACAGACACAATCACGATGATGACAAATTTCGTTGGAATTACGAGTCGTACTAAAAAACAAAATAGTACATGATATCATGTACTTCCACTGTGTGATACCATGATGTGTGACATGGTCCAACGTGATTGAATTTGCGTCAGGTCGTCACCAGCCTCGAATGGCTACATAAGAAAAAGGGAATTTAATTGTTAAACCATTTTTTTTTTGTTTGTTATTGCTTCAAGTGCTGTAATAAATTGCTTACTATAACAATCAATCGCTTAATGGACCAACTTTACGGTTCAATGTCAAGAGAACCATTGCTGCCCCTCGGAACTCGGTTTCGGTCCATCTTCGCAATTTATGGCGATTTGTTTTAATTAACTCTTTTCGTTCCGCATTAATATTATTTGTTATTATTGCATGTGTGCGGTTCATGTACATCGGGTTATTGAATAACGTTTCTACGTCAGGGGAGTATATCACGAACGGAGCACGTTCCCTTATGCAAACTTCCTGCAAAGAGTGAGCGTGTAATTTATTTATTTTATTTGGCACTTCTAACACAAGCATGTCTCCGTCTTTATTTCTTTTTTGATTATCCTCTTTGGGCTTTTGTTCCTTTCAAGAGAGTGGAAAAATACTGTCGACGGTTTATTATTTTTTTTTTATGTAGAATGCAAAAGAACCACATAAACTGGGATCTGCAACTGGTATTCAAATAAAAAAACAAAAACAAAAACGCCCGAAAGTCCCTAATGTCTGTCTACGAGGAGACTACCGCACCGGCCGTCGCACCGCATAATTCGGCAAAAACAAGGGTTCAAGGTTTTGATTTTATACCTGGATCAAATGACTGAGAAGGGCTCTCCTTACCAGGATATTGACCTAAAATTAGGTTTGCGAAATTTTCTCTTTTTATTTCGATTTTCATTCACTCATGTGAATGATGTTGGTGCACGTGCGCTTTCGCACATATCCTTGTAGAGAATGAGGGAGAGGGCATATGTTTGGAAGTAACAAAAGGTTAGTGTTCTTTGTATGAGTTTTTTTTATTTTTTTTTGTAATTTTCGTTCGTTTACAAATGGGGTAGTTGCACGGGATTATTAGAAGGTTAAATGAGAATGTAGGCAAAGCGTACCAATTAGGTGCTACGCAAAACAGACGCTATTTTGGTCTTGGTTATGACTAAAATCGAATCTCAACAAATTAAATTTTATTCAGTTTGGCACACGTCAGTAGAAAGTTGCGTCCATCAATTCTGTGAACGAAGCATAGGTTTGATTTGACAAGCGAAAAAAAAAATCAAATTCCGTCATGGATGACACGATTCGACCCCTGATTTCGAATATATTAACATTTAAAATGATGGATCTAGTTTCTAGTAACTAGGTTATTTTTGGAATAAATAAATAAATAAATCCAAAAAAAACACAATGGTTCTGGTATTGGTCTACGAAGCTGAAGGTTCTCGGTTCAACCCCCAAAAAACGAAAATCTCTCCCGAATGGCTGAAATGGCTATCTGCTGCTATTGCTGACCTTTTTTATAGCTACTTTCAAGGCAGAAGTTCCAAGAAATGCGCCATATGTGCGCCCAACGATATAGAAAAGCAAATCAGCTATCAGTAGACTTGACATTGGCGTTGACTTAATTTTTTCGTAACTTCTTTGTCTACAAGATGTGAAAACAGAACTAAAACCAATCTACAATCGTCTCGGGGCTCTTTCGAGGCGTTATCTGTTCTCTTTTTTTACTGCGGGCGACTGTCAAAAACAAATGAAGCATATAACAAAATGTAGGTCGCAACTTGCAACACCTGTATTTAAAGTCAGCTCGTTTTTAAACATGCGGTGGTGGTCTTGACCTATATAGCTGCGACTTAGGTAGCAAGCTGGCACCGACTCCATGTATTGGAAGAGAGCAATCAGTATGGCCCGTAACGACCAATTTTTCGATTTATGTCAACTTCAAACTATATTCCCCCTAGATGGCGAATACCATACATTTTATGGCAATTCTGTCTCTAATCGAACCTAAGTTTAAATCTCGAACTTGTAACTGCAGTGCTAAAGTCGCAAAATCTTGGTAAATGATTGAGCTCAAATACAAAAGTTCCCTACCACATAAGGAGCTCAACGCGATGCATCAGCACACCACTCAGTTGCTATCTAAAGAACAGTCCTTAGTGAGTCAGCTCATCTGAAAGATTCATATTTTTCGAAAGCAAAATATACTCGTAAATCAAAACGCCAAACATATACATTATCGCTTAGCAACTAAAACTGAAATCGCATCACTAATGCGCTGCTCTGAAGAGAGAGCGGTCCATCTTTTCGAAAAAAATTCAAACTCGAGAAAAACCACTTCAATTCCGCACTTTCCAACAGCAGAGCGTGTAACATCTAAATTAATCAAAGCCTCGTCTCCTTGATCTTTCAGACATCATGTCTTCCAGTTGGAGACACGAATAAAGACGATTTTAATTCGTGTATAATACATCGGAGCGTATTTTTAGAACTCTTTCGGTAGAAACAGTTTTCCAAAAAGTTTTTCGAATACATCTTTGAGTTCTAAGAAATCGTGTCGTGACGTTCACATTAAGTTCTTTGTGTCTTTGTCGACTGTGTGTATCTTTGGCTGAATATAATTCTTCTGGAAATGAACGGATAAACATATATGCACTCGATATAAATCACCACGCGTCTGGGCGTTATTTTTCCGCGTTTTAATAGCTGTGCCGACATCAAACAAAAAATTCGTCGTCGCCCACTTGTCCACTGTGACGGCGGATTTGACACTTTTGTACACTGACCACTGACGTCTGTTGATTGACCAGCGTACACAATAAAATCAACAACCAAGCAGTGTTTGTGTTTTTTTTTTTTTTTTTTTTTTTTTGACAAGGTTCCGATGACCGCCAGACATAAGCGTGCAATGGATCCTATGACCGGTATACGCTATTGTCTGGGTCTCTGAATGGCGGGCTAGCAACGCGCATGGATCCGTTTCTCACATTAATCGTATTTCGTACAATGGTTGACTTTGCTCGACCACGCCACGCTGTTGTAAGCATGTGGAGCGTCAAGTTTACTGGTAATTTGAGACGATTTCACATGGATGTGCTCAATTAAGTGTGTGGACACTCTATTTAACTTCATTTGGGAAATGCAATAAATTTCGTGGCTCCAATTTGTTTGTTTTGTCAGTTTAATTTGTCATGCCACTGTGGCGGCGACCAGACAATTCACGTGATTGAACAACGGACAATGGACGACTTATGAAATTGTCATGTTGGCGAATTTATTAAAGACCTGTCTGGGTTTGTTCTAGGAAGTTGGGCGATGGACAGGGAAATGTAACACAGTTGGATGACTGTTATCCGATCGTCTTTATCTTTCGGATTAAATTTAATTTTCTCAGCCTCTGTTTTCTGCTGTCTGGGTACGTCAACAAAAAATGTTGGCTTGCGATTTGGTCTATACGTATATATTTCTGTATACTATTGGGATTTCAATGCTTTATATAGGTATACCCTTATTTATGGAGCACAGCGGTTAACTGTCATGCACTTGAACCCGGAATTCGCGTCATGTCATATAATATTCCCACACACAAACACAAACACCGTGTGTCATAAAACCAACCGATTCATATATCGCCGCATGGAAAAAATAAAAACACGACGTTGACATTATGATACGATAAATAAACAAAACTATTTAAAACTGTATCGAATTGAATTTTTGCACTCCGACTAATTAGCAGACTATAAAAAAGACGGCTTAATTAAACAAGCCCATTCGTTGCTTGTTATACTCACGTCAGGCCAATTGTTGGCTGAAGTTCTCCTTTGCGAATGTTTCTTGTTTTTTTTCCCCGCGTGTATATCCTCACTCAAGACTAACAGCAGATTAATTAACATCGGAAAGTATATACTATTGTTTATGGCCGCTGCTACAGTGGAAAATTTGTGAAAGTGTCATTTTATTGTATCGCTGACAAACAAATGGGCATGAGTTCGAAACGCGAAATCATAATGCGGTAGCGCACATCAAAGTCAGTGTCGAGTGTTAGTATCACCAGATGAGACATGTATAATCACAGAGGCGATAAGATAAAGCGGCCCATTCGCGGAATAAGCTGGTGAAATATTTCCCCGTCATTTGATAATTAGTTGTTTTGAATGAGAGACCCGGACCATGTGATCATGAAAAAATGTCACTTTAGCTCGGAGGATGCTGATGTTGTGTCTTATCAAGATGGCATGTGGTAGAAAAGACATTCCAATGTTTATGAATTTGTCGAACATTGCTGCTGATAAACGGTAGGAAACACGTACAGTAGAATTTAGAGTCAGGATCAACAGCCGGGCCCCCCAGAGTGAGCGATACGATGGATGCCGTACACGTACCTTTTGCATTCATAAAACCCACACCATCGAACAAGGAAGTACATGCGAACCATTTCTGAAAAGTAAATATCTGCAAATAGGCGCATTAAAAGCCTCATGGATAAGGTTCGAGCAGAGTTGTTATATCGTGGGATGTATCCCATTTTGTGGGATGTATCCCATTTTGTGGGATTTTCGATGTCTAAAAAGCCTTCCGTGGGATAATTTCAGGAATCTAACAAAAAACATTCAAACTATAAATTTGTTGCTGCAATTTCATCAAAACATCTACATTTCACCATGAAAAAGTGTTCATAAAAATTGACCATGTAAATTGTCTTTTATGAACATTTTCTAGTACCAACAAAAAAAATAGTCATAGCAATGCTAAGAATCTGCGATTTTAATGTCAAAGGTTAATTTAATATTCAATACAAATGTTACTTTAAAAAAAGTATCGAGGGATTTTTGAGGGAGTCTAAGTACTGTGAAATGGGAAAAATGACTACGCTTCGTGGGATAAATGAAGAGAGAGTAAAAACAACACTGGGTTCGAGTAGCGCACAATGCATGTCGTCACACCTGCATTGAAACGACTGGCCTCAGGTCACCTTGGCGGTGATTGTTATTTTAGTTCGTCGTGATAATTTGCTTGGTCTTATATACCACAGGCAGTAGGATCGTTATGGATTGGTATCTAATAGGATTATGACCTGCAGACGTTTACATAATGAACAACAGGGAATAGTACTCATAGCGCACCTTTCTCAATATGTGGGCTGTGTTTAGGAAACTATTTGCGAGTAGAAGACGTTGGGCTTGTGCATCTTTCCTTGTTTGCCACTGTGTTTTGTAATATTTTCAAAACTTTGACAGCTGTACCTTAAACTAAGGTAAAAAGTGGACAACATGTCCATATAATCTTTTCACAAGCTAATGGACCAGATGTTTTTACATCAGGTCTCAACATACAGGAGACTTTTCAACGTTGGTCTCTTTTTAAGTTTTATGAACTACCTTTTGACATTGTATGTCGGTCAGAAATGGTACCTCTTTGAAACCACTCGTTCGTGTCAGTTGGATGTTTGCTATGCACAAAACCCCGAATACCGGTCTAAACGAATTTTTGAAGTGTAACTGACATTGGTCGTTTTTTCCATGACAGTTGTGCTGTCGGATGTTTATCAAACCATCGTCAGAAATGGACATGTGCGATTCTATTTTTAACTGGTTTTCTGGACGCATTTGTCATGCAATTCTAAGCGCACATTGACATTGAGTCAACTTTAGGGACTGTTCTTCTTCAAAATTATATAATGCGTAGCGCACATTCAACATTTTTATGTGCGTTAATGAAACTGTGCACTTAGAACTTTCAAGCGGATTTGATCTTTCCGACATACAGAAAGATAATGTCTTCGAGTAGATGTTCTTCTCGTAGCGCACATATTACATGTGCGCTAACGAAACTTAATGTTTACTTAAAAATTTAAAGCGGAGTCGATGTTTCCGACATACAGAAAGATAATGTCTTCGAGTAGATGTTCTTCTCGTAGCGCACATCTTACATGTGCGCTAACGAAACTTTATGTGAACTTAAAAATTTCAGGCGGATTTGATGTTTATGGCATCTAGAACGATAATCCTTTCGACTACATATTTTTTTCGCAGCGCACATTTAACTTTTTGGTGTGCCTCGACGAAACTTTGAGTACATTCCCAGTCACATCTTTCTGCAAATTATGCCGGCATTCAAGAAGAGTATGCCTTCGAGCACATGGTCTGTTCGTAGGGCACATTTAACATTCTAATACCCGGTAATGAAATTTTGAGTGGACTTTTACAAATTAACAATTTATTTGCTGTTCTAGACACTTTAAAAGACTTTGCTCAAAGGCATCCATCATCCAAATATATGCGGATTTACGGTTTTTATGCATCGCGCACATTTTAATTTGTCAACGAAATGTTATTTAGACTTTGTGTAGAATATGTTCAAGCACACGTAACCTTCCTCAGCTTAAACCAATTTATAGCCAATGAAGGGCGCGCATTGTGCGGTTCTTAACGCACACTCTGTTTTTGATTGTACGTAAGCGCAAAACAAGTTCACGTTCAAGTTCATGCCTCTTCGTCGATCGGTTTTTTTTTTTTTTTTGATTTGAAGTCCAGTTTGTGTTTGTTGGATGCTATTTCACATAATATAACAATCGCACATCGGGTGTGCGCTTTATTTTAATAGATCTAATTTTTTAGTGAAAACACCGCCTATGTGAGCTTGGAATATTGAAGCTGAAATTGACAGTGGATAATTTCTTCTCCATATTTTTAAAGTGCAGGTTTGATGTGTCTTAAAAATTAAAAGCAAATAAGCGTCTCTTACTGGGTCTACAATCATAAAAGTCGCGGAATGTTCAAAGTGCTTGGATATGTTTTATGGTGACGTTGACTTTGGTTTGATATCTGCTAGTTTTGGTTGTCACTTTATGGCTAGAGAACTCAAAAGGACCTTATAATAATTATAGTTGGCGCAACAGGTCCGTAGGGACCCAAGGCCGAGCTTCTCACAACCATTCGTTTTGTGTGAGTTTCATTTTTGGAACGAATGGAAGGGATCTGCAATTTTATGCCGATTCCAAACGGCTAATTGAGAAGCTCTAAAGACAGTTATACTCTCGGATGTTTGTCAGACGTTCGCGAGAGGTGGTGCAGTGGAAAAAATCCGAAGTTGGAAATTGGGTTTTTGCGTGATTCGAACCTGGGACCCCTCGCTTAGTAGTCAAACACACTAACCACTAAGCCACTGCGCCTACTTTGAATTGAAAAGGACCTTAGGTACTATTCAAGTGGTTGGTGTCTCAACTTATACCGGCATAGACATCACTTGTTGTTTTTTGCGGCGCCGCATTCTATTTACGGAGTTATTTATGCGGTTTTGCTACAACTGCGTATTAGGAAAATCTATTACATAAACTTGTTCGCCAAGTTTGTGACTCCAATGAAACGGGGGGAAACGCATCTAAGACACGTTCACATCAAATGCGATTATTTATCAAATCTTGGTAGTGCCCAACCATAATTGCATGCAAATCTATGAATACTCATTTACCAGTTAGAACCGACTTATGTTACGGAACATTCAAAAGTTGAATGAAATATTGGTTTCAGCTGGTTAGGCGCATACCACTTAGATGAATCTTGAGGCGACATTTTCCTCTACCCCATCTACTAAATAACAAGTTCAGCTAATGGCAATTCGTTCCTCGGTACATGACAATTTGGATTTCCATTTGAGGAAATCAATAGCAATGACAGATCTGCTCAACTTGAACCTCAATAATGTCGGAGAGCTGGCTCCAAATGGGAATGGAACTCGTACTTGCCTCCTTCTTTGCCATGCATATAGGCATATGTTATATACAATCCTTCGTCGATATAAGGAAGTTATGAAAATACGAGTGCTTCGAGTGTTCCGTCGGTCGTATCCAGTCACATTGTGAAGGGAGGTGGTTTTTTTTCTTACAACGCCGGGTATTTCGTGATTTAATCGACGTCAGAGTATCTCCCATGAGCGGGGAAAATACTATATATCCGGTTACGAAAACAAAATGATCAAGTCTCGTGCCCTTAGACTAACTAGGGGGGATAATTGTGCCTAACGTAATATTACAGCGTGACTTCTGGCGGTCGTGTTGGGTTTTTATTTTCATTTTGCGGGGAGTGTAGTTTTTTGCTGTACTTTCCTGTTTTAGACACATCACTTGTTGAATACGTATATAGATTTCCTCTTAATTTCGCTTAAATGCTTTCTGTTTAGATGCTGCAGTGAGAGCCGGTATGTTTCTCAGTTTATGTAGAATAGTCAGAGTCACTGTCAACTCGACGTATATCTATCTACAGATATTCCAAAAGAGAGCCACTTTATTGTTGTGTGAATTTTTGTTTGTTTTTTATCTTTCGAAGTATTTAAACAATTTCCAAGCGATTAGATCAACAGTTCAGTTATAAGTCGATCTTCTCGAAGCAAAGTTGAAATAGTTTTCTTTTTCTGTCTGTTAGCGAACGTGTCGCAGTATTTGAGTTAAATCAAGACAACAACTATACCGAACAGTGAACGAGCGAACAAAAAATAAATCTCATTTCGGTTGTGATAAAACGAAAACGCTGTGACAAGCGAAAATCCCCAAATTCAGAGATACAGATACGAAAAACGCGAACGGGCTTATTAAGTTGACTGCCGTGGGTGCCGCGCGCCGCCACTAATTCTGCACCAATTGAGCGCTCGTACTTTACACAACCAACAAAAGATACCGCGCACCGCTGCTGAAAATCTACTATCTGTAGTATAAATTTTTGAACTTTTATGAGTTTCGGTTTATTGCAAACGAACATTTGCCGACCATAACACCTTCTTAAGCTGCGAGCGGCTTTTGTTTGTTTGGCTTACGTACCGTTCGTCGGTCGCTCGATCGTCTAGTGTGGATAGTTTTTCCTTGGAATTTCCGCCGTCTTGCACAGTTTTGGCGACAGCAAATTTGAATCGATTTAGGACACTGCGGATTGCCTGGAGTACACACACATCATGGAGGAGATTCTAGTGTTTCTATTTATCGAGAGGTAAATATAAAATGGAAATTAAGTGCCAAACAAACAGAATATTTGGAATGAACTAGAAAATAATTGCTCGCAGTTCTGGGGGGAGGGGGGGAAGTGTACGTTGTATGACGGAAATTCTCTCCATTCACTGTGAAGTGGATAAATTTCACGTATAACTTGTCTCGAATACTTCCTGGTGTCTGCTGAAGTTGTTGTGGGTTGTCATTTTTTTTTTACGATTTTTTCATGTCTTCTTCAGCGTAACAAACAAAAAAAAAAACAAGGATTCCATTTAGCCAGAAGTAGGGAGAGATCGACTCGAAACAAGGCTAACATGTCTCGGTCTCGGTGCTGTTCGTCGGAAAGTTGAGTGCCAGATAAAAGCAGAAAAAAAAGAGTATCCTTGGTGTGTTGCTCCGAGAGTGATTGTGATTTCTTTTCGATTCAGAAAATTTCCATAAAATTAGCATTTACTTTGAGATTTCGTTAAAAAAGTGTTCGCCTTGTGCAATTGCGATTTAACCACACCAAACACAGCGTAGTAGACCTCAATTTGCAATGGAAATTGAGACTCGGAGCAGGGGCGAGGACTTTTCCGTTTTCTGTTTTAGTGTTGTGTTGTGCATTCTATTCCACTTTGTCTCGGATTGTGTAAATGTCGTTATATTCTTATCTGATGAATTGGGTCAATATTGCCAAGAACGCGGTGACATATGCACAAACAAAGAAATAAAGAAAGAACGAATTGAATTGCGATTGCGGATAGAGGAGAAACGAAAATGAATGAATGTACTCGATTTATTTGACACGAAATACTTCTCACCTATTTCATTTCTTTGTGTTCTTTGAAACTTTTGATGGCATATACTCGTCTGTCTCATTGAGAACGCCGCCCTTTTGTTTTCGTTGCAATAAAATGCAATTTGTTTCCTTATAGTTGTGTTGTGTGGTATCTAAAGTGCATGCCCGAGTGGCATGCCTTTTATTCCGCATTACTGAGAACCTATCTGGGCATGATAAACCGAATCATTCATAAAACAGAGCTCGAGGGAAGGCACGGTGTTCCCCCATGGGTGAGTCATACGCTGGAAACCACTATAGACGTTACAACGACATATGGCATTGAACTGCAGTTGTATACTGCTCATGCAATTGCCTGGGGCTGATTAGGTTTTTTGACGAACCTCCAGTACGAACGTGTGATGCGGTGAAGTCACTTCTTTGAATTTATACCAGTTTTGTGTCGTTGCTTTTCAAGGTGGACGCTTGCATATGGAACATTCTGAGCTCTTCGTTCACGAAGCAGAAAGTGCGACTTAGACCTGATTAAATCGCATTCTCCACAAATGAAATAAAACGTCACGGCGAACTGCATTGACGTGAAATCGCGTTGGTCATCGGTTGCTCATCGTGTGATAGTTCTGTCAGGCAAATATCATTTAATATGTGTTTGTAAAGTTATGACGCAAGAAAAGGTGATCGATTTTATTTAAATATTTATTTTTAGGGCGTATGGAATTCTTCCATCGTACAAATTTAATGTCCAGACGGCGACCATGAGGCTGACTTGGGAGTGTGACCTTGAAATTGTTTTAGCCCTATGCTGCTGCCCTCCTGTAGAGCGCTAATGACCTTTTCAAATTACTTAACACCAAGATACACGAGGAGAACTGGGTTTTCTGTAGAGCATGTTCCTCAAGTTGTTTGCAACGAACTATTATTACCAGAAACCAACTGCAAGGGAAATACTTCCTTATTGGCGTATGCTTCCTTTTTCGTGATGTCGTTCAGTTACATACATGTATTGTGACGAAATGAGTGAAGGTCGGGTAGTAAACGACTTATTTAAGTCGCTTCCAATAAGTTTGGTTTTGGCTACTTAGCGATTCTTCCCTTAATAAACTCTCGACCCAACTAATCTGATGGTGGCCCTGATACAAGAGAACTTATACTGTGGAAACAAGCACTTGCGACCATAAAAAACCGTCGGTGGGTTTGGTTATACTGAATTTTTTTTTTGGTATACTCCTGCAACAGTGGCCTAAGTCTACCGCCCGATAAAAAGACCTAGATCTAGAAGGTCTACTGCATCAGTGGTTATCTTATCCGAAGAGTTGCATCGCCACCTTACGAAGGCTAGTCCGCATCCTTGGTCAAAAATTTGTCATACAACACAAAACAATAATTCTTTCAGTTAAGAAATGTGCTCGAAAAATGTAAAGGGTAGGTTAGGTTCCCAGTGTGCTCAATTCAATATTTGAAATGATAATTTCAGCAATATAGCAAGTTTTTTTTTTGTATAAAAAGTTCTATAAATCATGCTAAATATATTTTGAAATAAAATCCTGCTTCAATTTAAAAAAAAAAGTATTTCTTCAGAAAAAAAAAATTACAGTAGTCCCTCGATAATGTGAATTTCTGTAAAATGTGAATCGGTAAAACTTTACATTGTCATCGCTATGTGTGTATAATTCAACCACTTAAATGTCAATTTTTTTTTATATTTCTCTTGTTTCTCTTGCTCGTTTTGCATGTTTACATATTTAATTTTTATTTCTCTTCTGAAATAATAAATATTGAAACTGTGCTTAAAAAAATCGTGTTGTGTTGTTTTTAATGGATTTGAAAATCGTTTCAATCAGTTTAGTAAGTGCTGAAGAAAAATGTTCTAGTAATATGAATCTCTCTAAAATCGAAAAACGCCTTTTTTTTACATAGTTCACACTACCGAGGGACTACTATTTCACAAAAATAACATTAAATAAAACTCCCTTCGTGCTTGCTGAATTCGTTGAGTGGCTGTGTTCACTGTCAAATGAGAATCGTGATGGCTTGTTCAAACTAAGGTTTCATTATTTCAATTCATAATTTGGCTTAACCAAAATCCAGCTAATTTTTCCTGATACAGCATAAAATCATGCTAAAAAAATGTTCTTGATTTGACAAAAAAAAAAAGACTAAATAAAAAATAGTCCTGCTAAATTTAGCAATAGAAATTTGCTTAATTTGTCACTCTGTAGGTAAATGTGGCAATGGCAACGTTTTCCATAGCTGCATGAGCAGATGCAAGGAATGGTCTCCACTAATCGACAAACTTAGGCAAATTTTAATGAATGACAACAATGGATGTGCCGCGGGGAAAGCAACGAAATCTCTCGCGAATATGTTGGCCGATAGTGACCAAATAAAATCTAAATGAAAGAAATAAATGGGCTGTCGGTGTGTTTGGACGTTGTGCCATAACAAATCCACATCCATACACAACAGATATGTATTTTTTTCTGTCGTAATCCTTGGTGTAATCCTGCAACTTCATCCACTCGGAACTTTAGTAAAATTTTTGGAATTTTATGAAGCCGAAAATACTTCTTGAAATACCTAAAAGTGGTCCGGAAATCGGAATCTATAACCCGATTGGTATGGATCAACCAACAAGGTTTTGAGTGACTATCTATGAACTCATAGTTTCAACGTTTGGCCGGTTTGGCCTGAAAGAAAACATATCGTAGTTCAAATTTACAGCCACTTTTCTGGACGGACGACTTTTTGACACGTTTGTTGATTTGTCTGCAAAAATAGACCATCAGCTGTAATACTTCCCTGAACTTAGCAGTTTGTCGGCAGTTTACCTCCTCATTTTACTGTCGAAATTCATCCGATTCCAGTAACTCTCGGTGGAGCATTTTTTTTTTTTTTTATTTAATTACTAAATTTTCTTCAAGAAAGTAATTTTTTACTCTTCTTTTACTATTATTTTCTCTGGCTAAAATTTCATTGCTTGCTTTTTACCAATAATTATTCTAATTCAGCGACTTGTTCAGTGAACTATGGTAGTCGCCAGTGATAGTGGTTCGTAGTCAAACTTGTGGAGTCCCCCTCGATTTATCAAAGCTTGCAATGATTTCCTCAGATAAACGATTATGTCAAAAAAAAAATCCGAAAACTCCTGCTCACAACAATATGTTTGCAAATTAATTTCCTGATTTTTCAAAACGCTTCCACATCAGTATCCGCAATTCGATACATCGCACCAATCCACTGCCCATGATGACGTCAAACAACTGTAACAATTTAATACGGTATATTGTGTAATCTTACATATTACACGGAACAATTATCAAGATCAACTTATATTTTTTACAATGAAATGAAACCAGTTTTAACGAGATAATCTCCAAAGACCTCTAATTGGGTTGATTGATCCGAAGATACGTTGAAGCTTAAAAACTATTTTCGTCGATATGTCAATCCGGTAGTAGGCGGGTAAACACACACACATTCCTGTTATTGATAAATTTTATTAATAGGTAGTCTCAATTCAACTAAACACCACTTGAAGTGAGTTGTGTAGTACCTGTGCCTGTTTGTATGTTTCGGCATGTAACACGCTTCTAATGTTTCGATTTAAATTAATTTTATTGTCAACATTCGTCGCAGCATAAGATTGTGGCCAAATGGCACGTGTATGAGTCTCCTTATCATTTTGAACGGAATACCAACTTTACAAGATCGGTATCTGGCTATTAAAATGATCGAGTCGTGGGAGGGGGTACAACAATATAAAGTCAGGCTCGTGTAGAGTATTGATACTCAAACGAGGTGAGCTATTTTTAATGGCTTGGTTGTGAGAGTTTTGTTCACATTTAATCTGCTATTTGGTTTTTTGACACACGCCGGTGTTTTTTTTTTCATTGAGAACCACAGCCAAGGTCGGGCGAATACTATCGATAGTTTTTTGTTTTGTATCTGGAACTAAATGTTTTGTTTGGAGAAAGGGAAAGACAATCAACCGAAGAACGTACGCAAATGGGATAGAATACAAAATTTCGATATGTTTTGCGTCATGGATAGTTTTTAGGACTTGACGTGTTTTAAATCAAGTTTGCTGGAGCAGGTAGCAGGTTTAAGTAAAAGTTTAATTCGTTACTGCCAAAGTGAGTTGTCGTTTGAGCAAATGAGCTGTCAATACGTGAACAATGTTTGCATGAAATCAGCTGAAATTACCGCACAAAATGTCCACTTACCTTTTAAATTATGTAAATGGGTATTGTACCTACAAACGCATCAGTCCTTGTACTCATTCTCTACTTGCTTACTGTCTTAAGGGCGATGAAACGTATCTCCATATTCCTTTGAAACGCCCAAGCTTTCCTTTGCCACATGGAGACGATCGTTTCCCGTGATGCATCTGGTCCTAACTGACCTACATATAAAGCACATAAACTGGTACCGCGTTTGATAGAATGTTTGGCTAAGCAACACCAGAAAAACCACAGTTAATCTACACCTAGTCTTTTAGAGAACTGAACTACACGCCAAACCATCTACATTCTACAGTATGTATTTTCTAGTTTTCTTTGGCGGACACCTTCTTTAAGATTAAATAAAAAACACGAAATTCAATTTCATTTATTAAAACGAACTACAAATTTTAAGATAGAGGGACATTCGATCGAGCAGTCTATTACAGAAAAACGCGAGACAGCGAAAACTTAAAGTGACAGCTGACAACCGAGTTCGTAATGACGGTATTCAGCGAAATTGATTTTTTTACCGCTTATGATTGAGAATGCATATCCGCTACACTTCTCATCTTCGAATTTATCTACGAAAATCCACTTATGATGTAGAGAATCGCCTTGAATCTGAAGATAAGCTAGGTTAAGTCTCTAGTGAGTGTATTACCGAATTGGAATCGCCGTCCCATTTCGTACCCAGACTGCAACCTATCAATAGACAACTCATCTACGAAATCACACGGGAATGCATTTTTGCGAAATTTCTTAAGCTGCAGGATAAGAAAACTTTGTAGCAAGCTTGCTGGTGACAAATTTACAGAGCAATACGACTGTTGAATACAGGTTCACTTCAAAGCTTAGAATAGAAAGTAGTTTATTCATGCATACGAAAAGATTTCAGTACGTATCATTTAGTTCATAATACGTCAACGTGTGTTGAGAAAAGAGTAAAAATTAGGTAAAATGCAAGCCAAGTTAATAATGTATTCTTAACAGCGACTTAGGAAAACAGCTTAAGACCGGAAGAAGCTCCTATCTGCAAACATCTCGGGAAGCTCTTGAAGCGATGTACGCTCGCCTTCCCCAAAAGAAGGAAAGAAAAAGAATTTGCCTCACAAATTTTCAACAAATTATCATGGATGAAATGTCCCATAGACGAGTTTACTGGGTAAAAAGTTCAACTTCATGCCGTCCACTCATAAACGAACGCCTACTTATGAAACTCATCTACGAAATGACTAAACTTCAGGCAACCCACCTCTTGGACATGTCTTGCACCGTAATATCGATCTGGGTTGCTCCCCTACCTCGCGACAAGCCCTTTTGGTTCCTGTACATCATCTAGCCAAAATTCTTCCTTTGAAATTCGTTCTTATGCAACTAGGTGAGATGAACAAGAATAGATGTTGCTTGGCTATGAAATTTCCTTTAACGAGTTGATCTGTGGTTCATTTGTTTTTTTTAGTGTGATGGTTCGTAAGATGTTTGTTTTTTTAAGTGACCTCCATTTTATCACAGCAAAAGAAATACTATCTATCTCAGAAATATAAACATGATGCTCCTATAAATATGCCTCATATAAAAAGCAAACCTACCGCTCGTCTTATCACAGCCGCATCATTAGCGCTTCCAATTAATTAAACAACTGTACTTCTATTCTTAAATTAAATGCACCCGCACCTTGATAGGTGTACTTCAAATGTCAATTGGTCTAAAAATAAATAAATTAATTTGTTTTGCAATTTTTATCGCCTTACTGCACTCTCACGCCACCAATCCATCAAACACGAAAAGTCATTCCCAGAAACTACCACTGAATCATTTGTCAAAAGACACAATTGCTTCCTCTTCACGCTGCCACTTGTTATGACTGTAAAATAATATCCAACAATTCAAAGCAAACTTATTCAATTAAAAGTTCCTTATTAATAGAATTTTGGGTTTTTTTCCACCATTATCAATATCAACAGTGATGAGATTAGATAATTCACACGAAACTGGGCAACAATTTGCTCACAAATGAGTTTGGTGATGGTGAGTAAACTCGCATACGACTACCTACGCAAAGACGTCTCAACTCGCATTAGTCATAGGACATTTTCAAAACCAATTAGCGTCTCCGATACGAGCATTTTCCTGTGAAAGTACACTGACATAGCTCAGGCGAAAAAGTGAGACATAAGCACGCGTGTAAACAGTGATATGCGGCACTATCAGGAAAACGTTGACAAATGTACAGTGCATGTTTGGAACATCCGGCACCACTCGAACGGTAATGTTTTCTTTTTTCACTTATCGAACAGTGTTATCAGACAAGCAAGTCGATTTGCTGTTATTCTTCAAGTATCGCGCCGAAGTTTATAACGATACGCCGTTTTCTTGAAGCATTTAATTCACAAAAATATGAAATAAAAATTCCACTTGGGCTTTCCACATAGCACACACAAACATTCATATATCTCGTACAAGTGAAAGCAGGCTGGCTGCGTACACGATCGTCTCAGGTGATCTGGTGCCTAATCTTGAGGGGCTAGGGTATCAGGACTGAGACCTATATCCTAATCTCGAGAAATCTCGAGTGATAACAAGGAATCGGCCGATAATTCTGGTGAATTTTGATTCAGATTGGCGGGCCACCACCGCCACCCGTTCGGTGTGTGGACTCATTCAATAAAAGTACCTAAGATTAGAGTGAAAATATCACGCGGTCTATTTATTTGCGACAGTAGAAACAACCCAAGCGAACACGCAATAGTTCTTGACACTGGGTTTGGAAGTGTGCGGAAATTCCATAGACAGATGGAGCATTTGTTAAACTGGTATAGAAACGTTACTTCAATCTGGTATTTCGTAGTCAAATGTGGGCGGTTTTTGACACCGAAAGGTAGGAAGCTTGCACTTAACACTTGGGATCGAATTCTTATCGTCAAACTTTGTAAATCCGTCCTCCTTGTTTTTATTTTGGTCACCAGCGTTTTGAACTCCCATAAAAGAACAGAATACGGATAGATACATGTTTTCTATGAACAACGTCGAACTCATTTGATGTATATCTCATCCACGAACATTGTGATCATGGACATTTCATCCACCGTACACTTTAAGGGGGACTGTGGTCGTTTTAGAGAACATTTGATTACCAAACGCTCTTAGAAGTACCCGAGGTTGAAAACAGTAGCGTCGCGAATTGTCCATCAGTTCTTTTGTGGATGAGTTGTCGCAAAAGCTGAGATTGACTGCAGGATGAAATTACGACTGAGCTGTAGTAGAATTAAGAGCTTTTTTATCTCCATCGGCTCACTTTGACGTAACATATTCACCAGATATTCTTGATGAAGCAACTCAACTTCAGACTATCTTGTCGAAATTGTATCTAAAAAAAAAAAAAAAAAAAAATAAGTAGGGACCCTAGGCCTAGCTCCTCACAACCATTCGGTTTGTGTTGAGTTTTGAATTTTTGCGGCGAATGGGATCTTCAATTTTATGTCATGTCCAAGCGGCTAATTGAGACATGACAGTTGTACTCTCGGATGTCAGACCTTCGCGAGAGGTGGCGCAGTGGAAAAAAGCCTTCAGCCTTGAATTTCGGGTTTTTTACACTGTTCGGGAATCGAACCTACGACCCCTCCTACAGTGTATCTACATTCATTATAGTCATGGACATTTCATCCACAGTGCGTTTTTAAGCGACAGTCGATTTAAAAATGCATACAAGCAAGTTGGTGGATAAAATTATTTCGTTGATGAGTTCTTTCATACGATTAGACTTTTGTCGTTCAAGGTGGGTGAAGTGTAAATCATGCCCAGTACTTCTGGGGCCTGTAACGTAATACAATAGATGCGTGACACATTCTATAACCACTTGTAAGACTTGAGGGCTTGCGGTTTCGAAATATGCTATCATTAAGTAACTATGGATGAGTTGTCTATGAATGAAATTTGGCATCATACATGCCCAAACAGGTAAAGTTTTTTTTCTTTTGGATTAAAAGTGCAGAAACCATTGATAGTAACCTCATTCATCATTGTCATGAAACTTACTTACTTACTTACTAAGGTGGCGCTACAGTTCGGGGTGAACCTGTGCCTCAATCAACATGCCTCTCCAACTAGCCCGGTCCCAAGCTGCCTCCAGTTGCGCACTCCAAGTTGATTGAAGTCGTGTTCTACTTGTGCGCGCACCTAAGGCGAGGAATCTGCGGGTCGGAGAGTTCGAGAGCTAAGTCCAGTTTATTTTCCACAACTGTATTGAAAGCTGACGATATTCAAAAAAAAAAATCCTAGATTTTGATCTTCAAAATGTTAAATACAAAAATACAATTTCATCAAGACGATTATTGTTAAAGGGAATCTGACTCCAGTTGCTTTGTAAATCAGTTGTTTAAATAGGACAGTGGAGACACGCAGTAGGAACACCAAGTATTATTGGTTTAAAGTGACACCTACCAACAATTGTTAAAAAACAACGCATCCAGTATGTCTGAGGTATATCCCAGACTTTAATTTAAAGGCAGTTCCACAAATTCTTGGTACAAATAATTAAAAACAAATTTATGTCGCCGACGAATATATTGAGCCCTTCAATTTTGTTTGCATCTACTGTACTACAACTGCATCTCCTTTCAATGCTGGCATCCCTTCAGCTATACAGAATATTTACCTATACCTACACATTTTAATTATAATGTTTCAACAAAATCCTAAGCCTCTTAACAACAATGCGCGTCTATTCATGGTCCTTTCAGCGTCTGCAAAGGAAACCCATGCTGATTTACAATAGTTTTTTCCTTTTCCCTTTGCCTCTCATTCGCTTGGATGAAAGACCGCGATGTCTTGTTTGGATTTCTGGCGGAATATCTCTCCTTTATGTTTCACAGGACAATGTATAATGCAGGTAGAGCGAAATCAAACAATAGACTGCCATTGCTTAGCTAATTAGATACGAAGCTACTTCTAACACCCAAATGCATTTTCAATGATGTACTCTTAAAATTTATCAGTAAAATTAAATTTCCAATGTTCTCCAAAACAGTGCAGGATTTAATATTTTGTCAAATACAAATGCTCTGCATTGTTTGTCACCAACGTGATCAGTGACAAATCTAATACCCTATTCACACCGCACCGGATATTGTGTTTTCGTCGAAAACTCGTCGATGCATTCACACCGAACACCAACTTGTTTTCGTTTGAAGTTTCATTCAGTTGTGCGACACTGGTGGTGAAACTTCTGTGTAAACTGTTTTTATTACAAGTTTCGATCTCATTAACTAACAAATAAAATTAATTCAGAGCATTTAAAAATAATATTGGCCCATCAATGAGTGTGGAAATTTATTTTAAGTTGTGAGTTGAGACGTTTGTTCGGTCAGCCGAATGTAGCTGAGTATTGCAAAAGGTGTGTTTGTTTCAACAACCCAACGATTGGAAGTCGTTTTCGTGGTAAACTACTTTAAACGGCTCGTTTTGAAAGCTGAAATATGTATGGGAAAACTTCTGTTTTCGATGAAGTTTTCGAGTGTTTTCGCGGCTCAGTGTGGATAGGGTATACGGAGGCTAACCAAATCGCTTTATCCGTGAAACAACATAAATGACTGTCCCTATTCAAGTGACGTGCAGTGTGAATTTTTACGTTGTGAAAACATTAATATGTTACCCATTCTACCGTTCTTCCCAGTCCTCTATTCATCTAACAAACTGTCGACTACTAACCAGCTACTTGTTCAATAATCGAAACCACCCGGTTGCTAAGTCACATAGTAAAATTATCTAGTTCTTCGAAAGAGGAATTTCCAAACAGCATTATAAAATGTCTTACTGATAAGGTAACGAGTGCTTGTTCAACTGCTTCATTTGAACAAGTCGTCTAACTAGGGGTGTTCTTCAAACTCCCTATAGACTATTTTTATTTTTTTATATACAGTCATTATACAATGAGACTTTTGAGAGCGTTTATCAACTAAAGCTCACAGTTTTATTAATGATTTGACGCGGTGCGAAAATTCCAGGTTCTCTATAATCTGGGGGGAAAATTCTTAGTGGGTAATCCCCTAAAACATTGATACTCGTGTTCACACTTATCGATAATGATTGTGGCTATTTTTAGAACTTTGCTATTTATAAGGAAATCTCGTTACAGCATTTGAGTTTATTTATTCATATCCTACGAACAGTACATTGTTGCAAAAATGAAATCGTGCATGTCTGCCGTCTTGCAATTTTATTGTAGTCATTGGTTTTTTTTTTCCTTACTGACACTCGAGTCGATAATTGTGTTGTTTTGTTTTTATAAAGCCACACGCTACCGGGTGGCGTTTGAAGACCTCCAGACTGAAAGTTGATCCTTTAACTGAGCTAGTTACTTTATTGGTATTTTTTTTTTTTTTTTTTGTTTCAAACACACGCCTACTGAAAGGTCAAAGTATTTGAGGTAGTTCAACTCAGCATATTTTTTTGGCAGCCATTGAAATTGTGCTGGACGATCACATGGTTCGAAATCGATTGGTGGCTCTTAGATAATTGTTAATGGATGTGTGAAAAAAGGATGTATATAACATAGGAGCAACGTAATTATTTAGTTCCATTTCACATTTTCCAACTGCCCTTCAGGAGAAAAATTAATTTAGCCAACAGTTGTTAAAATTACTACATATTTAGCAGATGTTTGAACCAAAACGCTTGTCGGCTGAACATGGGTATGCGAATGGCTTCAGAATATTGTTGAAAGTGGTCAAAAATGTAGAGAGAAGGACGAACTCAAAAATGCCTGTTGATGAGTAAATTATATATATAGTTGGCGCAACAGGTCCGTAGGGACCCAAGGCCTAGCTTCTCGCAGCCATTCGTTTTGTGTGAGTTTTATTTTTGGAACGAATGGAAGGGATCTACAATTTTATGCCGATTCCAAACGGCTTATTGAGAAGCTCTAAAGACAGTTATACTCTCGGACGTTTGTCAGACGTTCGCGAGAGGTGGCGCAGTGGAAAAGTAAATTAGAGAAGACATCTATTAGGGTGAAAATTATGCGTCATATTTTCATAAAAAAATGTATGGAGTAAATGAACATAAAGAAATCATCTTTGCAAAGCCGAGGTTTCCACAATAAATGTCGGCACTCGGCAGATCTCGCTGCAATCGATGTTACCCGACTTCATATTCTTTGAGCATTTCTGTGTAGATCATTGAACTAGCGGAGACACCTATTGAGCTAATATGAAAGCTATTTCGGCTCATGTGTCCACATAATCTCAGAGCCTTTATATGAATAGAGAAATAGTCTTTTACAAACCAACTTTGCCGTTAGATGATCGTCAGATCCAACTGCTCTTCCATGTTACTCAACTTGTTCCTGAAGATTTTTTTATGTGTAAATGAGTACACTACTGCCGACACCTGTTGGTATAATATTGGAGCTTCAGCAGCTCATTGTCATATAGATGATAAAAACAGCTAACAGAGTACAACCGGTCAGTTCTTTGGGCATATTTGTTGAAAACTCTAAATCCGGCAAACAATAAGTTGCAGTTTTTCTGTTGGGTCGTGGACCTTACTTATTATTTTCAATTTACTTAACATGCTTTTGCAAGCTCTCTAGCTGTCATCAGGGACTTCAGCAACACACCAACTGAAATGAAAACGCTAATCGCTGACCAACGAGTCCATTACATACTGTTGGTTTATATTTGTTGCTGATGGGTTGTTGCCTTCGCTACTACTCAGTACAATTGTCTCATTGCCTGCAATCTATTGCGACTTGTCTTGCTCTTCAATGTAACTACATTAAACTGTATAAAAGACAGGTCCACCTCGACAAGTCGGTATACTTTCTTAAAATGTACCGATGATACATCTTATCCTTAAAAATAAACTCTCAGCTAAGTAAGCTTACGCCTCGTCATCCGAGAGAAGATTATGGAAATGATTTACCTCATCCAACTCAGATGCCGGACACCTTTTTGTGGACTTCCACTTCCAGTCCGGGTTTTCTGATCAGATGAAGAATTTCAAATGTATTAGTCCATTTTTAAACCTTTAACTTACGTACGTTAAAATTCCAACAAGTTCATCATTTCTTACAAGTTGACAAGCACAAAGAGACTGGTCAAGCTATAAACCAGTTTGGTATGATTTCGCATATTAGTTGTTGTGCATTCTGCTGGTGCGGAGGAGATATTTTGTACGCGCGCTTGGCTCACCTACTGACGTATTTCGTTTAGGTATGGTGCGCATTTAGTGCGAGGCGCCAATCTTCGTCTTTAAAAAAAGGTATTTATAATGAATTGTTCTAAAAATACCATCTTGGTTGGGTTTTTCTTCCTTTTTTTAATTTTCTTCTCTCGCGGTGTGC
The DNA here is from genome assembly GCA_963082955.1 of Cheilosia grossa. Taxonomy (NCBI): domain Eukaryota; kingdom Metazoa; phylum Arthropoda; class Insecta; order Diptera; family Syrphidae; genus Cheilosia; species Cheilosia grossa. Next base: position 85,333,791 of record OY720144.1, read on the forward strand.
TCTTTCTCTCGCCTTGCTGACGTTTTATATCTCTTCGTTCGTTGGGATTTCATTTGAAATCAAACGGTTGAAACTTGTTTTTGTTGTTATGCACTTTATTGAGCAGTTAAGTTACTGTTCCTGAAAGCGGTTAAATTGCTGTTTTTGTTTTTTTTTTCTCTGCTTTTCCTTACACGGTTTTGAATCATAGGTACTGCGCTGAATCAGACAAAATTCCTAATTAAACTGGTATGGTGGAGTCGTTGTTTCGGGTGTAGTTACGATGTAATGGATCTATGGGCAATGGTAGTGGTAGTAAAAATACTATCCCGTGTGTTGGGAAATCCATTTGTGAAGTGAACTCTGGGCATCTGGGAGACGTCGTCTATGGATATTTCTTGTACGACCCTGTTGTGTCAGTGTCTAAAACAAAAGAACTTACATCCCTATAACACTAAAGCTACTAACAGACGGTTTGTAGATATACACAAATTTCATTTGGGTATCGCGTACACTAATTCTATACTGTGTTTATACACAAATTCGATTTGTTCGATTTGCGGTTCAGATGGTTTGTGCACATTTTACATAAATTTATTCACAAAATTTTGCGTATATACAAACCGTCTGATAGTAGCTTAAGTTAAGATCACAAAGTACCTTAACTAATTTGGTCTAAGTGTGTCCTTCTAAACAGCCACCTTACCTAACCCAACCTAAACTAAGTTAAGATCTTATCATGGTTTAGATTACTTAAGCAGGCTCTCGTTGAAGTTGTTAATCCTAAATTTGGTAGTCATGTATGCTGCATAGTTTGTTTTTCTGAACAATTCTATCTCAAAACTCAAAACCAAACTGAAAACCCCGAACCGCAAATTATTGGACTATTGATGGCCGTACGAAATTAGATCTAAAGTGGTCTACCTTTAAGGTTAACCCTATAAGTCAACCTCACTATTATGTGGTTTGAGACTCAGATGTTTTTCGTCCATTCCTCCATCTGGTTGTTGTCGCAACTATTCATACAAGAAAAGTTAAATTTTAGTATTGACCTACCTGCCAACTAGATCTTAAGCTATGTTCAGACAATTGCCTGATCTGCCAATATTTTCAGGTCTACAAATGATCTGGCAACGAGCTGCAAATGATCTTACTATAGCGAACTACCTTACAATACCCAATTGGCAAGTCACACGATTGCCAGGTTTTGTCCCAAACTCTGACAATTTCATTTGCAGATTGTTTGCCTACAAATAATTTGTCTGACAACGATGTCAGGTAGAAAATTGCCAGTTCACACAGTTGGCAGATGGTTATTTACAAAATATTTGCCGATTCGTTTGCAGGCACTGAAGCGAGCAATAATAGAAAAAGATATTTAAATGTAACAAAAAGATGCAAGATGCGGCTGAGCGTCTATTGCTACCGGGGAACATTTTCGGTCCCTGCAATATCTGCTCCGCATTCCTGCGTCAACGATCTAGTCCATCTTTCCAGATGTTCTCGATGCAATCTACAAAGTGCTCGTGGATAAATATCTGCAGGGAAATTATTTCATTTCCTAATTCAATGTACACAAAGCACAATTTGAGTTCTAGACGCCGAGAACACCAGTGGCCTGGGATTCTGGTGCTACCAAATTTACGAACTTTGGCAATTTCCAAACAGCATTGGAGAAAGGATCATAAATATTTGTAGATCTTTTTAGAACTATCATTAAAAAAGGGAAGGGTTATAAACTTTCATAGATCCTTTTCGTTGTTATATTTACTTTTTCGTCCACGTACTTTATTTGAAATGATTTAATTCACACATTTTGCACCAATTTAAAGAAAAATGCAAAAAAAAAAAAACACCGAAACTTCGTTTTGTTCATTCAAATTATGAAAAATATTTGTCTGCAAATGAAAAATATGCAGATGTCGCAATCTGCCAATAGCAAATGAGTCTGCAAATGTCCTAAACGTTTGGCAATAGTCTGACAATAAAATTGTGTGCTCAGACGATTGGCAAATACCTGATAATTTCATTGTCAGATGCAGTCTGGCAATTATCTGACAATGACTTTTCTGCATATATTGGTAGAGAAAATTGCCAGTTCACACGGTTGGCAGACATTTGGGACAATTCTTTCATTTGTAGACCTGACAATATTGTCGGATCTGGCAATCGTCTAAAACTGAGTTTAAGCAAGGTATAGAGTCAGGGTTGTGGTGAACCCACTTTCATAGATTTACAGCGCTCTTGGTCATAACAAAAATCCGCCCAGAACATATGTTTGAATTCTTCTACGATCTACAAGAAGATCGAGAAACACCTAAGCTCACCTTGTAATACAATACGGAACGGACCTCCGGCTAAGTTAGTTTTGACTAATTTTTTTCAGGCTTACGGCAAGGTAGAAATGTTCATATCTAGTATGTTGTTTAAACTTCATAATTCCCAGTGCTGAGTGCAACAAGTCTAGACTTTCTTATTAAATTTCAAAGATAGATGTCCCGCAGATTTTCTCGGAATGAGACCTAGGGTAACCACAATATGTACAGACACCAATAAGGTGTAAAGTTTTACGGAGATTTCTTCGGTTTGTGGTTAACCTCTGAAAATTTTCAAGCGTTCTAAAATTAAACCTCGGTATATATCTATCCAGAAACCATATTACTCGTACCAAGCCAATTCTTTCTGTTGACGCAGTGGCTCAGTAGTTAGTGCAATGGACTAATGAGCTTAACCCCGGTATACGCAAGTTGCACATAGAGTTAATTTACATTGTGACACCTCTTGCAAACGGCTGAAGAATTTCGGAAAGTATAACCGACCTCCGAAAGCTTGTTCGGATTCGACAAAAAATGTATAGGTCCTTCCATTCGTCTAAGAAATACGAATGATTTTGAAAAGCTATGCGTATGTATCCCACACGGACCTTTTTGCGCCAAAATCTGTTTGTTTTATTCACTCTGTGTCCGAATCACTTCTTTGGATGTTTTATTCGTCTCGACCAGTTGGAACTGAACCTCAACCGTGACTGAAGTTAGCTAGATAGGAGTCGCACTGCCTGCAGAAATATATTGTTGAAAGTAAAAAACGGAAAGTGAGACCTCTGGGCGTTGATGAATTGTTTGGAAATCAACAATTTTGCAAACAATCACTTTTGTAAGAGCCAATTAACCATCTAATTTCCCTGAGCTATTTGTTTGGATCTTTGTTAGGACATAGGCCAAAACTCGTGCACCAATTTCAATCAAATTTTACATGCGACAAAATGCATATATTGGGCATAAAATAGGCATTTTAAATAGGGGACTAGGTGTACCCAGACTCAGGCTACGTAAATGCCTGACAGCAGATGTGCGGAGCCGTCTTCTTTATATAAGCCGACTGCACCCACTCCAATTCATCGTCTAATTAATTCAACTCTCTACGGAATATTTGAAATACCGTCTCTTTAGCGGACTACCTACATAGTTTTTTACAGGAAGTGCCATCGCATCGAATTGAATACTAACTGTCTGTTACATACCCACCCTGCTTTGGCCTCCTTCTGTGCATGTCTTCCTAGCAAGCCAAGTTGCATGCAAAGCCCCCATATACCACTACTTCCCTCCGAAAAGTACACCCCCGTCTCAAACAATGGCGTCACTCAACCAATTGTAATCCGCCTCTTAATCTTAATCCGCCTATGACGGCATCTTCAATGCCATTATCAAATCCCCAGTAGAGGTAACAAACACTCCACCCGAAACTAGAATATAAGTGAAAACAACAAATGCCCCACAGAGAACCCTAGAAATTCCCAAAAAATGTATACCAACTTATTGTAATGCACACCACATTGACGTGATAATAATTAAAGCTCGAATCGAAAATTCCCCTTTAGTCCGACGCGCGAGAATAAAATTATTTGATGACTTCAAAACTCCAAGAAACCCTGATAAACAAATAGCGCGAAATAAAATATCAAAAATTCTATTCAAAGCAAGATGGAAAAAAAAAACCCGGATTTTCTTCCAACTTACGATAGTCGAATAATGTACGACCAGTTCTAGATAAACCAGTTTTTATTGGTTTTCTTCTCAGACATTCATAGGAATAACAATACTAGTATCTAACCCTCATTATTTTATATATGTTTATTTATGCAACATTTTCGGCGATAATTTATAATTGCAACAACTTTTGCCTCAAACAGCCGCGTGGGCTTAGCCCAAGTTTACCATGGGGATTAGACTGACTAAGCCTAGACAAAACATTTGCATGAGGCGCCCCCTCACACACTCGTTTTATGTAGAAGATAAATGAGACTCAAAAGGGGATACCTACCTATATTAACAGCCGCCAGCTGACTACAAAAAAAAAAAACAAACCATTAACCCTGAGCTGCAAGAGAATACGGCCAGAGACAAAGGAAAAGGAATGCGCTGTTCTAATAATTCAATTAGACTGCATTAAAATGAAACAATATACCTAACCTATAAAGCTAGCTCTCAATTCCAGTCTCAATAGTAATTATCAGTATTCTATAGATACTCGTCTATCTGTAGCTGCGCATCGCTAATATAGAAAATGCCCCCAGTCAGTGTAGAGGCAAGGGAAACACGCTACTCGTTTGCCATTGCCACACGACATTTTATTTGAATGATGAGTAGGTATAGTCATTTGATATTTACAATTTACATATCGGAGTGCGCTTCAGCAGCAAACCAAAACAAAGCGCGTGTACCTACGTATCGGTAGGTATATGCATAAAGGCGAAGTGCAAACACAAGTCGTGTGTTGTTGTTTTTTTTTTTTTTTCTTACTGTCGCCCATTTTTTTTGATGACGTCGCCAATCCAAGAAAACGTCTCCACAATACCATTTCCTATATTATCAAGTATGACAACCACAACCAAGTGGTGCTCACGAGGCGCCAGCGATTTATCTAGGAATAGGATAGTGGCATCTGACATGGTGCTAGCTTTGCTATACTCGGCGTGGTATAGTTTATAGAGCACGTTGCAGTGTCGGACACTCACACTTGAATTCAAATTCAATGTAAGTAACTGCGAGATAACAGACATTATTGCTGTCTAACATTCGTACTTCCTTTAGTGTGGTGTACACGCGCGATACAGATACCGTATGTCATACAGAACGTTTTCATAAAAATTCTCAACGGTGTTGGTGAGTTTTCTCATAAAAATTCACGTTGCCTATAGCCTGCGCGCTCGCATGTACAAACGCTACCTACCACCACATAGCACAGTGCACTGCAAAGCCATAGTCCGAAAACGAACACAGTAACGGAACATATGTTTGATATTCGCTCGCTCGCTCGATGTGACGTCACAATATAGATACTGTCTGTATGTGAAACCAAGCAGCAGCAGCAGCAAGCGAAGCGAATCGAATAGCAAGCAAGGCAGAAACCTAAATTCAGAAAGCAGTGAGCGAGCTGCTATATAAATGGTCGATACAACATCGGCCAGCTCTCAGATTCTCTAGTTAAACCGAACAACGCGGTTCGCAAGGAAGAAGAGAAATTCAAATAATATATTTTATTAGGTTTCAAGTATTTCAGTGATTCACATATTCATATCGTGCAAGTGAAATCCGTTGCAAAACAAATAAACAAATAAATAAACGAAGTATCTTTGATACGAATTCGCTGTGTTTTTGGTTTTAAATTGAAGAATATCTGTGACACAGGTGAAAGTGCCTTCTCGCGTGCTAGAACTATACTAAACTTTTCCACAAAAGCAAAGCAAACCATTTGAGAGAGACTACAAACATAAATCTTCCAAAATAGGGCGAACAAAACTTATTAATCAAATGTACTACCTAGTGGCCTATAGTTAACAATTCGTTTTCTAACCGCGAATGCTATTCTGAATAGCTTCCAAACCAACCACTAACACCGCACCACCGCCAACAAACAGCAGCAGCAAAATCGATATTCTAGTCAGAAATAGTTTGTGGCTTACCTAAAGTGTGATTAAATCTGCAAACACAACAAACGGAAAAAAAAATCGTTAAAACAGCGAGCATTTCTCAAAGTTGAATATCCAAGTTGATTGAGTAATTTTCTATTATTATTACTTAAAACAAAAAAAAAAGATATTCACAAACCACACGCGTACTGAACTGAACTGTGATATAGTTTTTTTCGTTGAAGAAAAATCTAAAATAAAAACACAAACCTAGGAAAAGAAAAGATATATATTCTGAACATTCTATATAAATTTATAAGTTCTTAATTAAATTATATAAACAAAACAAACAAATAAAAACATATCATAATGGTCGGAAGTACGGGAACTCTAATGACAATGCGTCTTGTTCGCAGCAAATTGCGCAAACGTGAAGAGACATCCTCCGCCAGTCCGGCAACAAATATTGAGGCTCAAACAACAACCTTTGCAACATCGCCCACGCATCGCAACAGTACGAGCAGTCAATGCAGCAACAACAGCAGCCAAAATCAGCAGATATTTACAGCATCATCATCGACAACTAGTTTTGAGGCGAATCACAATCAAAACAATGCCAATCTAACTAACAGCAATCTACAGTCTTCAGTGACAGCAAATGGAAATTGCAATGGTACAACAGTGACAATAGTCCGGCAGAGTCCACCATCGAATGGCTGGGTGTTTCCGCCCAAGGCGCCAACACCAAACATCTATAATTGCAGTAATAATTTCGTAAGTTATTTCCTTGACATTTTGTCGTTTTTTTTTTTTTTTTTGCTTTTCCCCTGTTTCCATCAGTTCATTTTCTCAGCAATTCACATTCAAATCATTAACTTCACTCAGGCTATATATCTATTTGGGGTGCAGCAATAATTGGATGATGCTGTATACGGGTATACATGGAGTGGAATTGCGGTCAAGTACAGTTGTCACTTTGAAACAAAAAATCTATTTTCCAACCAGTGATGGAAAACTTTTCTGTACGCTTGCGATTGGGCTCGACACATTTTTAGCAAAGCAATTCTAAGTATCTGTGAGATACAAGTGTCTGCTGCGTTTCAAATCCATCCCGACAATGTACCTAAGTCGGTGCGAAATTGATCAGACATTCATAAGTGGACTATTGTGCGTAATCTCCAGCAGATACTTCCACAGTTTCCCATGCAAAAGTATCTCTCGTGGGACATACGCATACGAAACGCATTCATGCCCTGGAGATATTTTCCAAGGAATGCAAATTTCCCTATTTTTTCTTGTGACAAAAAAAAAAAATGCAATTCCAAGAATGCCAATGGCGTTCACACACCCAAACACACACACAGTAACGCGGCCAACCAACTCCATGCAAAAGGAAAATAATCAATTGCACCGTGTTGCCCTAGGTCGTTCAACAGTCAACAACTGCAGCAACTGCACAACTGCAACACGCCGCAGCAGCAGCTGCTGCAGGATGAGATCAAAGACAGATAGGTTACTGCACCTATAACAGCCGCATGCTCTGCTCTTTTCTTGATTCCTTTATCCAGTTGTTTCTTGTGCACGCTCTCCCTCTGATTTTCCTAGGAATCCAGCTCGTTTTGTTGGCGTTCACAGCAAATACAAAAGGTTTTTGAACGCAAAAAAGCGAATACCTTACCTATCTGTAATCCACCTTTTTTTCGTCGTATCGTTATACCAACAACGAACACAGAGGGCAACAACAAAACCCCATCGATGAAATGAAAGTAAAGAATAGCCCAAGTCTGGTCCCCTGGTCGGCAACCGAGGCAATGGAACTCAACTCGTCGGAACAACCGCACACAAAAAGTGATTTAAGTTCATTGATCGATTTGTGAAGAGAAGAACAAAAATAAATAAAAAACAATCCAAGCAGAAGCACGCGAAAGGGCTGCCATATACTGCGTTTTTTGCGCCTATTATTTTCCTGTTTCTCCCTTTTTCTTCGCATAGTTACGTGTACTCGTTTTGTTGCCCACTGTGCAAATGCTAAGTGTCCTTCTGCAACAAAGCCAGACCCCCGACTAAGTTCATTGGCGTGTTTTCTACCCATCACCGCGACTATCCTTTGACTACAAATGCCACATCTATATCCAGAACCAGATACCTTACGCTTGGGCATAAACATTCTGTTTTTTTGCCAAAGAGAAAATTTTACTTCCAACTGGATATGTGCAGCATACACTGGCTTGAGAAACAGAGGCAACAAAAACCAACCGCCAGTAATACGGGTACAGTCTGAAATGAAATTCGCTTTTCGATGACAGTCCAACGGTGAAAAAAGGGGGAAAAATGCTCTGTCTGTCTGTCGTGTCATTGGATATTATGATGGTGGATTTTTCTCCCTCTTTTTCTGTCTTCATTTTGAGTAAAAAAAAAAACTTTTTGGCCCGTTTGTATTATATGGTTTTTGCTTCTCTCCTTTACTTTAATTGTTTAGTTATGTCGATGTTATACAACTTGGGGTGTACACTGTACAGAGTGAAATTTAAATTTGTACGTTCCAACATTGCAAAATGTTTAATTTTCTGACTCAGACGAGTGCTGCTGCTGCTTGGATAAACAAGAAAACCTGATATTTATACAATTGTTCTGACATTTTGTTTGACGTAAAAGTGCTTGCCGGATTGGTGTATAACCTTCTAACGTCAAACAAGTATGAGCAACAAAGAAACAGAAATGAAAAAATCTCGCAGCTGTTGGTAGTAAATAATGGAAATAAAAATAGGAACAGAAACAGAAATAGGCAGCAAAACGTGTGCTTATTATAAACATTATCCGCTGTAACCAAGGGGCGTCTTCTATTCTGTAATTACCGACGATACAAGTTTATATGACTGTCACTCTGTTAGCGCGAAAAAAAAAAAAATACGAATTGTGTATCTCAGTCTCGCCGAAAGCATCTCGAAAGTATACAATATAGCTACGTGAAATGTTTGTTTGCACATTTCTCTTCCTATACTTCGCCGCTGTTTTGTCTTTGGTTTGACTTAATTTCTGGCTCATCACGAGAAATCAAATGAACAAACTTCAAAGACAAAAATACTCGTACCCCGCCCAAGTCAAGATCACCTTTTGAATGTATATATAACCACCGAACGTAGTTCTATTGTCTGTGTTCTCTCTCTGTTCGGAATCGCAACATTCACTGTCACTTATTTTTACCCGATTTCTATTTCCAATTCAAATATATAAATTATATAAAATGCATTTAAAAAAAGATTGCAAACCAGAAATTGGGGGCAAAATGAAAGTCAAAACGTTTGTTGCGGCAAGAAGTCAAGAAGTTTGAGCGACACCGGTAAAGGCAGGGCAGGCCAAACAAATTGTATCAAACAACTGCATAGACGGCAAACAAATTGTATCCATGTTCGAGTTAAAAGTAACACGAGGCTAATTGAAATCCATCCAACACACTCTATTCGGTTACACGTTGGGTATGCTTTTGTTTTTGTTTTGACTTTTTGTGCTTTGCAGTAAAGTCAAGAGGTGAATTTCATTGAAAGTTATAGAGAAGAGCTACACACTTCCATCAGACTTTGTACCAACACACAGATATGTATACGTTCGCCTGTCTCTCTCTCTCTCGTTGGCCGTTGGGAAAAGCAAGGTTTGGGATTATTAGGCCACGATTAAGTGCGGCTGTCGGTAGTAGTGGCTACACACACACACCCTCGTGGCTTATCTCAAGCAAAGCTAACTTTCCGCCTCAAAGTGATTGCTGTCGTACGAGCTACGAGGTGACCGATCGACGTCATTGACGCCATAGTCTTGGAAGCGTTAAAATTGGGGGAATTTCGAGATTTTCAGTTGAAATTCGAATTGCTCATCGGTTTTAGCGGAGAGTCCCGCTTGGTAACATCGCGTTTCCTCTGTTTGACGGTGCGATCGTTATGGGTACACTGACTGCGGCGGTGATTTTTTTTTTCTCAAACACACACATCGATAGACAGCTGATGCGGATCTGTGACTGGGCATACAACTGCGATACGAAATGGGTCGCTGTGGTTGAATTTATGTTCGTCTTGTTTGGCTTGAGGTTTTGAGCTTCAGCTGAGGTTTTTTTGCTGTTGTTGTTGGTTCTGTTTTATTGCAATTTTCTTTGATATTGTTGTTGGAAGCATTTGTTGTAACTTGTGTGTATTTCCAACAGTTTTCTTCACCAGAAGCAGTATTACCAAGCGTGGCATGTTGCGTGCGGATTTATATGTGTTCGTTTTATTTTATTTTGTATTCCTCTGTGTTTGGTTGGTAACACGAAGTTGGCGCATGATATTGGTGGTTTAGAGATTGTGTAGTCTAAACTACAAATGAGCGTTAAATTGACATTGGATGTGGCGAGAAGGGGGAAGAGAAGTGAAACCGCTGCAATTATTATTGAAAAAAGATACAGCATTTCTCTTTTGTAATGAATTGTTGTTTGTATATGTTTTTTTGTCGCCTAAATATTTATATAAGTGTTATGGATACTGGTTTCGCTATAAAGCTACAAATTGAATTTCAAATTCGCTTCTCAGAAAAGCGAATATCGATTCAGTCGCTTTTACAGGAAATGCAATCGGCAGTCGAATTCGAAACTTGCTGCATACCAACTTTACCGGAAATGTGTCCGAGGTTGGGCCGCCAATCATCGTTCGTATTAGCTTCCCGTTCCTTGAACTCATTTGTATTTCGTACACACTGTGTGGTTTGCGACTAAGTAGGGCGCCACAAACACCTCATCACTCATTCGTCAGTCCCAATCATCATCACCTCATGTGGTAGCAATTTACTAATTTTCTCCTCAATTTTCTCTATTTCCAGGATGCATTAGTAACGGCCAATGATAAGAATGGTTTCAAGGGATTCCGCAAACAATTCAGCGGCCGATTCAAGCGCCTTGTGGCGAAAAAACCGGCAGAACCCGCACCAGCAATACCACCAGAGTTGAAGCCTCAATTGAAAACAATTTATGTCTATTAACGACAGAAGAAATGAGGCAAATAATATTATAATCGATGCTCGCAGGATATGTATTAGAACTAAGATAGCGAAAATAATCGAATCGAGTTCACCCCCAAACCAAGAAATGGGCTCAATACCTACGTGAAACTTTTCAATTAAGCAAAAAAAAAAAACAAGTTCTGTATTAAATTAATGTTCTCAGCTTAAGCAGATGATAGAAGCAAAACCAGTCCATAATTTTTAAGCAAACAAAACACAAATGAAATGTTGTAGAAAGCAAACAAATTAATGATATAAGTTCCAAAGAATGAGAACATAATTTAAATACAATATGCACATAGGATTGCATCTCACCCTGAATAACTAAAAGACATTTTCATCCATCGAAGATACAGCAAAATCCTGCAGCGCTTTCTTATTATATATATTAAGTACCAACTCGACAATTTCACCACACAGAAGAAGAAATTTTCTATACACAAAAGCAATTTCGAGAAAAAAACATCTGGATTTTTTCTTTTGCTGCAAAATTGCTTTCGACAAGACTGAGATTTACCAGATTGTATATGTAGTTTTATTTAATTAATTATTTCTTCGCAAAATAAAACCATAAATGAACAAACAAAAAATAAATTGAAAGAAATCAGACAAATTCTCAATTGGCATTCAAGAAAGAGTAGTGCATCTCTCAGATCACTCTTCAAACACCAATCGAAACATCCGACACTGACATATGCGTTTTCAATACAAAACGCTTAATCAACATCAGCTACTTGTGATTGTGGCCCTCAAGCTGAAAACACAACAAACCGATATACAGACAGAATTTCCATGGGATTTTCCTAACACCACACAATAAAAAATAAATCAAATAATTTATGTTATGCAATCTATATAACATTCAACATCAATTTAATTTATTTTCGAAGTTCAATATGAATGCAGAAAACTACAGAAAAAAAGAAATACAAATGAAACATGTAAAAATGCACTATTAATATTATTAAAACATTTAAATGTAAAGATATCAATTAGTTTATTATCAACTAAGAGTAGCTTTATGGAATTGATGTAGAAGAAAAGTAAAACAAAACGTAAGAGAAGATATTCGCTCACATTGAGTGGAGAATTAATTTAAAACAAACAAAAATTGAATAAGAACAAATTGTAAAAATACTAAAAATTTTAACTAAAAGCAGATAAAAAACACGCAATTACATTGAAACTCGGAAAATTGTTTAAATATTTTGTTTACTAATTTTGCAATAGCTTTACACGAAATGGTTGATTTTTTATCTCAAAATCACATTTATTGTTTTTTTTTTTTGTTTTTTTTCTTAATATCAAAGTATTTTGTTATTTGTTTTAATTTTGTTATTTGATGTAATTGTAAAACGTTGAGGAGGAGAAGACGAAAAATTCCAATTATTTGAAAAGAATACAGTATTTTTATTATTATTTTTTATTTAGTCAATAAAATATGAAAAAATGACTTGAATATGAAAAAAAAAAACAAATTAAACAGTTGTTCTTTGATGGATTTTGAACAATTTCAGCTGCCGATTGGAAAGTGTTATCAAATGGTAAGCTAGCTACTGAGCGAGGTGTTACTTTGACGAAAAAATAAATCTTCGAATTCAGTCCGTAATTGATGACAATTCTTTTTATTGAGTATGGTAGAAACTACATCAGTGATATTACATGATTTTTTATAAAATACCTGCAGCATTTAAAATTCCCTACTTTTCCCTACTGGTGTCTACGGTTTTCCCTACGATAATTTTTCTTCCTTAAGTAAGCTACTCGAATGTTAACCAAAAATGGTGTAATAAAAACGCTTAATTTTCTTTTTTATAAACTAATAACTTTTAATTTTGTGTTGTTCGGGCGCGTTGTTGTGTGCTGTCCCTGTCATCTGATTCTGATACATATGAATCTGATTCTGATAAATCTAATAATGAATCCATTTCCATCCTATAGAGCAATTTTTTTTTTTAATTATTAATATCGTCTACTTGAAAGCATTGCAACTTAGATTGTAGTCTAAGCTGGTCCTAATGTTTGTGAGAAGCTGTTCTGTCAAACGCCAAGAATGGGTTGGGTTAATAAAAAGTCAACCAATGTCAGTCTGTGGACAGAATCCTCTTTCAGAGCTATTGAGGTGTATCGTGAACTTTTAAAACCGCACATGGACAAAAGACGAGAACTGTAAAAGAACGAATTCATTAAATAATGGATGCTATGATTTGCCTCAATCAAATTCACATTGACCTAGATGCTCACTCTTTCCATTCCAAAGCCTGTATTGAAGGTTCAACCCAAGCAAGCTACGTTCCATGCAAAGAGGTTGAAGGCAAGCCAGCTTTACTTTAATGAAAATGTATTTTCGTGGCTTTGCCCTTCAGATAGCGTTCGTCTTAAACTTCAAAGATGACCTTAGCTTTTTGGTAGGTGCTCTTAAAGAAAATCTAGTCTCGGCAAAAAAACACAAAAAACCTTTGCTATTTTGACTTTCCAATGAAAGGAAGACACAAAAGAATCATTGCAAAGGCTAAATAAGACAGCGACAAAAGAAACACCTCGTATCAGAAGTAAGGTAGCCCTGATATAAGCTTGTCGAGACCAAGGTTTGTCTCTAAACGCCAAAGCACACTTGGGAGAGATAATTACGTTTCAAATAATTGTCGGCTAGTCGTGGTAACGCAAACAGTGGGTACCTGCAACTGCATGTAAAGTCGGCAGATTTGTTTTTGAGCATGGCGCATGGATCAGGGCGGTGATTAATTTTAGTATACCGACTGTAAAAACGTTTACTTCTCCAAGATACATAAGAGGATCGACATTCGATGATCTAATTCGGTACCGTATGCAATATGATTTCTACGGTTTTACGCAGCTTGCACTGGGAATATGAGAGGTTTGTCCGAAAGTTTGAAACTTCTTTATTGTACCTACAAAAACAGTTAATTGATATCACTGTGGACTATTCGTTAAAAATATACAAAACGTTTGACATCTCTAGATGTCAGCCTCTTTAACGTTTATCCCCTTCCCTGGCAGCACTATCCCCACCACAGTGGCGTATGCGGGATGAGACGTCTTCATGTCATTTTATGTATCCCAATAATGAAATAAAAATCAATTTTTTCGATTCAATAAAATCGGAACGCGGCAACTGCAAACAAATTTACTGTGTGAAATGAACAGAACTTATACCATTCAGCAATAAACTAAAACGTGCCACAACAAAGGTCAGTCAGCACATTCAATAGAACTCAATCGTCGACATGAATTGTTCTTGGGACCTTGTGTTGGGTAGATTTTTATATAATATACTACCTGAGCCGTGATGGTTGACACAGATTGCGGGTAATTGCCTCATCGCGCTGTTGAAAGTCGTGTCTAAGAGGATGACCGCCACTGCTTGGATAATAATGATTGAACATGACATCTGACAACTGGAATCGGTACAGGAAAACCATCAGTCTATACATAGGGAGTCTGACAATATGTGGAAGGTAAGTGTGGGTGGGATTTTTAACATTTATTAACACAGCGGGGTAAAAATATCTTATACCATTCGAAGACTTCTAAACGAGGAACGATTAGAAGCTTGTACGTCTGAGCACTTACTCAGTTTCGGTATAGAAACTACTTCAACCTCTGTGGGTTTTGGTGTGATTAATTCAAGAATTCGGTGGCTCCCAGCGTGCCGTGAATGAGGCTTTTACGGCGATTGAGGAATGGGCGAAATTTGTTGGCCTTGAAGTAAACGAGGACAAGACCAAGTATATGCTATCAACAAACAAAAACGCATCTGTCCACCGCCTAGGACAAAACGTCACTATTGATAGCAACAATTTCGAGGTAGTTAAGGAGTTCATTTACCTCGGAGTAAATATGAACTCCACGAATGACACCCTAGTGGAGATCAGGCGGAGAATTACCCGAGGAGACCGCTGCTACTTCGGTTTGGCAAAACAATTGGGTTCAAAACTCCTAACTCGAAGGACGAAATGTACGCTCTACAAAACACTAATCCTGCCAGTTCTGCTTTACGGCGCCGAGTGCTGGACGATAAGCAGGAAGGGAGAACTGATATTGGGCTCCTTCGAAAGAAAAATTCTTCGTCGAATTTTTGGTCCTATGTGCGAGGAGGGCGAATGGAGGAGAAGATACAACTGCGAACTCTATGAGCTGTACCAAGATGTGGATGTAGTCCAAAAAGCCAAAATACGTCGACTACATTGGCTCGGCCACATCGAGCGAATGGACAACAATGCTCCAGCTAAGAGGATCTTTGAATCCCAGCCCCCAGGTTCGAGGCGACAAGGAAGAAGCCATCGCGGATGCCAGAGCGCTTGGTCTGGCAAACTGGCAGCAGCGTGCCCGGGATCCCAGAGGATGGAAGGCTGCAGTGTCTCAGGCAGAGACTCTTCACGGGTCGGGAGCCCGTTAAGTAAGTAAGTAATTCAAGAAACGTTTTAAAGCATCACCATTATGATAAGGAGTTCGTAGACTGTTGCAGCTAGGCTGGTAGGAGATCGGGTAATGGAGACTTGAAATCCTTGAATCTACATAAATGGTGCAGCTTATCTTCAAATGTTTGGCTCTAGAAGGCTGCCAAAAGAAAGGGCCTTATTAGTCAGGGTTCCAAATTTAGGAGATACCAGGAAAATGGTGTCTAAGAGGAGGTTTTTATTTATATTGGTCTATTATCTACTTATTTGGCTTACTTGTGCAGCTGTATATAGGGGTGCATATGTAGAGAATCTTCTACAGCCTCGAGGTTTCTCAGGCCACCATCACGACATACTTGTTTCGGGAGCATTTTCTGTTGCCTAGTTAAAGATGGTTCTCCATACCACCCGCCTAGGCTGATAGAATCATAAACTGGTTAAATAGAGAAAACTTAAAAAACTATCTAACACGTTTACCTCTAATGGGCTCATATGATGGGGAGAGTCAAAACATACTGATACTTATGGCATGCATAAGACTTCCTGTTTAAATACTTTAAATTCGCGCAGATAAGACTTCCACTTTAAATACGTCCACCTACACAGTACACATATCGATATAATCTCGTGAGACTCGCATTAATGTGGGCTTAAAAATTCATTAAAAGTTAATCATAACATTGATAAACGCAAATTAAACTTGGCGTCATTTTTACCATTTGAAACTCTAATTTTGAATTTCCGGATCCGATAATACAGCTTTTATTATGAGGGTATCAGGCATGCACTTTGCATACACTGTTGACCTTACACCCTCGCAAAACGAACCAGTAGCTGTTAATGAATTTTTGAAAAGTTAATAAAAGTGGCAATTAGTACCTTTTAATGGTTGTTTTTTTTCACTTTTAATCAGTTATATTGACAAAGCGATGCGAAATGCGGATATTCATATATTGGAAAGTCGACCGTAATCGTGTTTAACAGATGAATGTGGAATAGGTATACATACACATATATAATAAAGGTCTGAATACTGTCATCGTTTTTATATGTTTGAGGTGACAGTTCTTAAATATTTTATATTTATGGCGACTTCGTTTGGTCAGACTATATTTAAAGTTACGCATGTTACCCTGTAAAGTAGGTGCAGCTTCATTGAACAGGGAAATCTCTCCTAACACTCGTCTTCTTATTTCTATACCTTAGTGTCAACGAGTAAAATGTTTACTCAAAGTCTGATATATTATTTCGCTCTCTTCCCCACTTTAAACAATGACCAAAAAGAAATAACAAACGACTGCAGTGATGGCTGGAGGGTTGCTTGGATTCAACCAGCCTTAAAAGCGTCGACAACTACTGACGAACCACCTGAGACTTTCAAACTGAGCACTCCTGGCAAAGTGGAAAGATCGTGCTATCGGATCGGAGCCTAAAGAAAACGGAGAGAACAATAATAAAAGCAACAACAGGGCACAGAGGTTGGTCTTCTCCTCCGTTCTAATCACCAGTTAGTGGGCTTGTACTCGTCGCTCAGTTGGCGCAAGCGGTAGTCACTTGGTCAATTGAGAAAAATCGAAATGCAAGTTCATTTTCTGGGATTGACTGTCAGAATTCAAAAACTATTCAAACAAAAACAATCACAAAAAGGAGTCTGATGAAGAATTAGTGGTAAAGTTCGAAATTGCTATCATTCCTACCAAATTGACTGAGTCTACGAGTTATTGTTAAAAAGTAATTCTCTCAAAATAGTAATTCACAAAACTGAAATTCTACATAATTTCCCAACAGAAATTGTTACGGGTCAACCTCAACTAGCGAGAATCGTTGTTACTCCTCGCTTCCACACTCAGCATTCTTGAAATATTTACTGGAGCCATATTTGAACTGAAATAGCTACGGAGCAGTGTCCTTGGAATAGTAAATAAGAGGACAACTGTACGAAGCCAAAGCACCGCGAACGCATTTTCAAACCCGGCTGGTTTGATTTCCTTGCAGGAAACTTACAATTGGTTGCATAGCACTGTACCTGTTGTCAAATTTTTCCTTCAAGTATATTAATTTTGAGCCGCCTACACAGAGAGATCTGGTGCCATCAACATATCAAACGCTAGTCAAGAAGGCTTTGAAGGTCTTAGTCGTCTCTGCCTATCATGACGAGATTACTAAATGAAACAACATCGAAAGTATAGCGGTCTGAGTCGATGATTGCCACAGGCTTATATTTGACCTGAAAGCCTATTCTAAAAGAAACACCTGTCCGTTAGTCCTTGTATTGGAATTGAAACCCTTTGTAGTGATTCTAGAGCTACAAACTGAATCCGAACAGCTTTTTCAAAATAAAATCTTTGCTTATCAAAGCCGATTTTTCTCTAGCGCTTATCTCCCGATGCAAATAGAGGAAATAACTTTTTGTAACAAATATTTACAAGCATCGTACCTGAAAAGAGCATTTCAAGGGCATCCACTCGCCTTTAAAAGCCCATGCTAGCGATCGCTTGGATGACATTTGCTTGCTAAACAATGATACCCCTTGTCAGATAAAAAAAATTATCAGAACCATCGAGGTTAGTACGAAGTTCTGACGATATCAAATCAGTTTCATGGTTTGTCGGAAAAAAATATGTTAGCACAATATGGGGATATGGGTCATTTCCGCGTTTAGTCCGTCCAAATCACCACGAAGAGATGGCAATGAAAACATGTCCAGCAGCAAGCTATGCTAAACTTTTCGTATTTACATGTAGGTATCTGCAAGGAAAGAATTTACTCGCCGTGCCCTGAGACTCCTCAGTAACTGATAGGGAAACTCAAAAAATATCTCTCAATATCTTCACCGATGATCAAGGCTTTAGCGCAACTCTTAAAAAATGTATCCAAAAAAAGTCACAAATATGATCCTCGAACTTGGAGAACCACTAAATTCGTACGATAAAAGCATCACGAATTTTGTACTTTTCCTCGGGGCACATACTCCCAAGAATCCGGAAATTAGAAAATTGTAACCTTCCTGAATATACTGCAGCCAACTCAGATCCTAAGAAGAAGGCTTGGAAATTCATAATCGCAGCTTGCATCAAATCCAAATGTCTTCATAGGCAAAGAGCCCTTTATAGGGTCTACATTATTTGTTTAGCGTGCCATTGGTCTCTATATTGTCTTTTAAAAATTCGACACTTCGAAGACGGCTACTTTCAACGGTGGACAGGAGGGGAAGATTGACACTTCTGCTGTGCTAAGAGTTCTCTTTCTGGACTCGGAGGAGGTATGTGCCAGAAGCCAGATGAACACTTAAAACGACAATAGCCAGCACAGTAGAACTATCAATGTGCACTTTTGGAGCTTATTTCATTAAATTGTATTTCAAGTTTCATATTGGCTCAAGGTAAGGAAAATTCCGTCATACCACACTTGGAATTTTAAGGTAAAGGAATTGAAAGATTTTTGCAGTCAATGAACCAGCCAGTGAACTCTTGTACAATTTGCCAACTTCATGTGGCGAATACCATAAAATTTTGAGTTCGTAAAAGTCGGATATTGACCCTAGAAAAAATGATTAGTACCCTGATGCACTGCGGCCTCCATACCCGACGAGTGATATTTCCACTGGGAACTAAAAGTCACACCAGCATTTATCACTTCCGGCTTCATTATTCTTTTTGGCAAAGCACTATCTGAAATGATTAATGAACACTTTCAAATACACGCTTCAGTTCCTTCCAGTGATGCCATTGTGGATTGTGCTATCCAACGAGATCAACACAGGTCATTCGGCGCAACGATGACCACTTAATTGAAGTCGAAATTACTAAAACGAGCGAATTGGTGACTAAAACCATTTGGCTTCATTTTCGTCAGAAATACACTAAAATACGGTTTCTTCATTAAGAGAAGAAAAAAAGTATTGCTGTTCCATTTAAATTGGACATTTACTCACGGACGGATATGCTACTATACGTAACTATACAACAAATTGGAGCACGAGCTAATCCACATACTTGTTTATTAGATTTCTAAAATACACAGTTAATCGCGTCTAATGTTGTTCTGGCGAAAATGCGCGCCATATTGAATAAACAAAATGTTTTGTTTTAGGTTTAAATTTATTTTTAGTCTTCAACGTAAAAAGTAGAATCAAAATGAAAGACAAGTGTCAGCGATTTCCAGAGAAGTTCCGCCACACATACAGCGACAGAGGTTTGTCGAAAAGCGATTACGTAGGTGGACAGTGTAAATACCCTTCTACGTGAGTTGAGGTACTGGTATCGACAACGGTTTATGCCTGCAATGAATAATGATGTGTTAACAATATGGTAGCGTGGCTAGGTATGCGTGAGCGGGCTGCGGCGATGTAAGAGGAATCTGCTCTTGATCAGCATCCGAAAGGCTTTGCAGTACGAAAGTTGATATGGAAACCAGTGCCATGAGGCTTTGTTTTATTTATATCAGTGGAAATATTTATGGTGTGTTGACGTTAGCTTTTTGCTTTTGAAGCCGCACTTGTTTGGTTTCGACTGGGTTCAACAATTCCGTTGTGTAGGTAATTTTTTTTTTGAAGGTGAAAAGGGAAGTGAATATGCTGTTACATTATTTTTGAACAGAAGACCAGAACAATGACTCTCGGAAATTGTATAAAGCATAACGTTACTGCCCAATAGCCATGCATTCACAGTAGATGGCGCTGGCATTGTCATCTGTCAGTGCCTACATTTGGATGGGCAATATAAGACTGCCATTTGTGAACACGCCATTGATGGAAAACCGTAATAGATAAGCTAATCTATTAGACAACATTTCGACAACAATATAATAACCTGCCGGGAGAGTGATAATATTTTAGTTGCCCATTTTAAGGTTTCTAAGGGCCCTTTGTGATACATGTACATTGTACATAATATGTGTTCGAATACACCTACCTACATACAAAGAAACTGTATAGGTTATTTCATATCTGTTACAAGTTGATATGAAAACTACTGGATAGATTTCGATAAAACTCTTTTTTGAATCTATCTAAATGCCTGTTACTCACATATGGTTTCGATGCCGTGGTATCGAGCTGAATGACATGTCTGTCAGGGTATACCATGCTAATACCAGGCGAGCAATGTGGTTTGAGCGTGGTATCGATACTAGGGTACCTTGCGTAGTATAGCCATCTCCCTAGCGAAAACAGCGCCACTCTCATGAAGTGGAACATAGTTTTACTTATATTTATTACCTGTCGTTTTCATAGAAAATTCAATTGTATTCTTACCATGGCGTCTGTAATAGGGTTTTATTGTCTGCCCGAGCATGGCAACTGTCAAACTGTACCGCATTGAACACTGTGTCACCTAGCATGGTATTATTAGGTTTGTTTGACGTGCCTAGCACTAGTGCCCACTATTCCGCACTGAGAAGTGTCAGCTGATTTCCACACCTGTTAAAAACTCGCACAACCCTGAAAACTCGGCTACTATTTATATCGAAAGCAAAATATATTGCCCTGAAGTCTGTCAGTATTTGATATTGAAAAATATTTATCTTTTGGTGAATTAAGTGTGAAGATATAAAACTATTCTTTGTTTACTGTTAAAAATGAGTGAACTCACCTCTTTTGAATGCCAAATTTATTTGTATTTATCTTTAACACTATAAACAAGTGAATGACAGCAAGCAAAATGACAGCGCAACTCAGCACTGAATTCTTGCCCCGATAAATTAACTGGGGTTTGTTCAGGCACAGCTAGGGCCCCCTAGAATTCATGTCAAACACAGGTTTTCAGTACCAGGGCGAGTTCAGTGCTATATCGAACACATTAGGGTCTGCCCACGTCAAACAAACCTATTGATACCATGGTATCGAAACCCTATGTGTGTCAAAGGCATAAGGTTCTAAGAAGACCTTAGACAGACTATGTCGATTATTGCCACTCCTACTTTTTGGGGGCGTTCTTAACCGAATTGTATTTTTCTTTTGACTTTTCTGTCTTTGGCTAGTCATTGCTCTATTAATTAATAAGAATATTATCTATTTATATTTTTTTATTTTTTTCATAACTTCATCAAATTGAAAAATATCAGAAGTGATTTCTTTTACCCGACTGGATACAGGGTGGGAAATGTGTTTCACGTATCCTATGTCCGTTCCTAAGTGACGCCCCGTAGTCTAAACGGCTTGACCGACTTTAAAGAGTGGGGCGTCATCAGATTCATATTCTTTCATGAGTATTCATTCGGAGTGTCGTATGCTAGAAAGATTTAATGAAAAATGTTAATTTAACAAAAAAAAAAAAACCCGACTGACAGTGAAAGAAAAAAACTGAAAAATATGAACAAGACACACTCAAGTATACCTAACTATTTGGCAGTCGGAGGGTAGGGAACAGTGATGCCAACTGCGGCATAGTTCCGATCTTGAGGCGTTGAGGAATAATTTTGAGACAAAAAGGCATACATTTTTGTTAACAACAAATAAATTTTGTATTTTGTATATCTATTCAGTCACATCACTCATTTCCATTTATAGCTGTGCCTCATGCATATTTTCGAGCTCTCAACACGACTTACACGACGTCAGACAAAATTATATACAAAAAAAATGTGTAAACAAAATTCTCTGTTGGCTTAAAGAGCAAAAAAGTTTTAATTACTCATGGATCAACCGACATTTAGTTAACAAATTGTAATCACCTTGTACGATAGGTCCGTTTCTGTTTTTTCTGTTTTAGGCATAACAATTTCGATTCGTGTTTTTTTCCGAGAAAATATGCAGATGGAAAAATGCGAATTCGGTTTGCGAGAGTAAAAATTGTTTTCGTCAAAAACCTGCTGCTCAATCATGCACATAATGTTTGAGGGTTGGGGTCAAAATTCTTTTTACGGAGCTCTGCTTTTCAAAATTCTGGAAACAATACAAAACGGTTTGAAAAACGTTCAAAAGCGCGTTCTTTTTAAAATATTTTATTGTTTGCAGAATTATGTAAAGCAGAGATTAAGAGAACATTTTCATGTTTCTTTTTTGATTTCATTCATTGTGATATCATTTGCGTTTCATTCGTTTTTCAATTTGTTCTCTGTAAGACATCAGAATCTTGAATGCGGCGTTTCGACCAGCTCCCAGTATGCTCACCGTAACGCTATTTATCACAAGCACAAGCTTTCAGAAATGCAAGTCATGCAGCGAATGGCTTTATTCTCATTTTAAACAATTGCGCATTCTTAGTAATTATTTCTTTTATCAGAAATAACTATTTTCTTACTGTGATTATGTACAGTTAATCAAAACTTGTGTCATGACCTGATCACTAATAGCGTTGCATAGAAACTTTATAGCTTCCCAAACTCAACTTAAATGCAATTTTTGCCCAAGCAGATTGAGCTTCCATAGAAGAAAATTTGAGCTCAACAGACACTGCGATCGTGCCGATTTATCGAAATATATTTCATCCAATGTTTCCGTCGGCTTGCATTTGGAAAACAAAACGTCTGGATATTCAATTATTCACACAGTAGTGCTGTTCCACTTTCCTATGACCGTGTAAATAACTCATCTAACTCCGAGCCAGCATGCCGCTTTCTTTGCGCGTCATCGTCGTGGATCGTGCTAAATAGCTCTTGCCAAACGCCTGTAACAATTAACGTCAAAATGATTTGTTCTTTATTTTATCAACAATGACGCAGGCGATCGTCAGCGTACACCGAAAATCAACGTCACCTTACGCGCGTCATAGTTCGTGCTAATGAATCTGTTGCATTTTGTGCAACAATCGGCTTTGACGTCCTTATTTCAACAGAAATGTTAAACAAAATATTAACACCGCGACAAAATTTTGGCTGTCTCCTTCGGAATTTCCCATTAACTCTAACACACTCAATCCAATCCTTCTTTCGTCACAAAAACAAACCATTATTTTCACTTTGGCCTGCAACATTTAGTTTTCATTTTTAAGCTTCGCCTTTGGTTGCAGATTTAGCTGTATCGCACTGAAGCCTTTCATGTCTTCCGCCATTCGGCATTGTCGCTGTGGAGCACATTTTATCGAATCGATTTGTCTTGTCAAATCGATTTTGAAAGTGTGCGCCTGATTGTTGGCTTGCCACTTGACATCTAATATTGATGAATTCGTGTAATATGATCGCTTCGCTGTGTTGCCTCCTCATCGGAAGGCAACAAGCAATCGCTAACATTCAATGGAGCGCGCTGCCTTTTGAGGTTTTGTAAAAGCGTCGACGATGAGGAAAACACTCACAATGTTGCTGTTGCATAATCGATTAATTGCATTTTTTGACGCCGCCATGGCACCGCCCGTCATTTCATTGAGTAGATATCACTTTAAATTGCAGGCAAATCGCTTTTCGCCACGCGTCATACAGCTTGCACATTAATAGGGTTTTGATTTCATACAGAGATTATGTTACTGCAATTGTTACAGTTAAAAAAGCCGCTCAATCGAATTGCTGGCAATATTGAGAGGTTCGCTTAGTGGGCACTGAGACTAGTGCTATTATGTGTCTTTCATTCCATTGTCTTGTGTGTTTTGGTAAGTTTTTTTTTATCAACAGTCAGCGACGCTGCATTGTTGCAGCTTTGATTTGCTCATCGATTTAATAACTTGGAAAGTATTTCAATGAAGGTTTCATCCAATTCCGAATGGTAGTTTCCGAGCTTACTGCGACCATACCTAGGAGCAGTTATGGCTTTATGTATACTCGTGTTTGTATAGATAACTTTGGAAGGGAATTTTGTCCCCTCTAGGTTAGGTACTCCGATCTGATATAAAAGTCTGCCTGACGAACTAACAAATGGTTTTCAATTAAAATATTTAGCGCAAATCTTCAATTTTGCAGTCACAAAAAGTGTTACCTCCGTTCTACGAAAATGTGAAACCAATTTATTCGATTCGGTCTTTCACAGAACCAGAATTGACCCCCTGGCTTTAAAGTATATAAAAGAAAAGCAAATATTATTTTTTGACAGTTTCTGAAATTTTCAAAGGTAGTTATAGCCACAGGGACATCTTCTTTACTTTAATGAAGAGATGTCCTCATGCATTCTGCATTCAATTTTCGGCAAGAAGGAACTGCGGACAACCATCGAAAAACTGGGATACCTCGATCTGTATGGTCTCAGGGCAATATAAATCGCGTAAATTCTAATTATGATTATCCTTCGGTCACAGATGGCCTTTTGCAGGATTGCAAAAACAATCAGATGTAGTATAATAACATAATATTCAAAAATAAACATGCACATTCATTGCTCCGTGAGAACATTATCTCACAGCCCAATTTCATTTCTTGCTTTCAACATAATGAATTGACCCCGCGTCAATTAATAGTCATCAAGTTTTGATAATAAATTCAGTCTTGCCAACTCTTGACTCTTATTAACAACTGCGGCATTAATTTGCCACATGAATTCAGCGAGCTGCGTTTTAAAACAGCTATTCAAAGCGTGCTACGCTAAAAGGAGCTTGGGGACCATTACACGCCGATCTTTAATAACAAAGCCATTACACAAATTTTCATTACTATGTTGGCGCATTGCCTGAAAGACAAAATCAAGCCATTTGACTATATCAGACGAAGCCCATTCCCACCTCAAAGGCTTCGCCAGTAAACAAAATATGCTTACTTGGGAATTCTGTAACTTTGAATTGTGACGAATCACCAAACTTTTTTTGCGTTTTTGCTGCCCGCATTCAGTTTTTAGAAAAGAATAGATGCGATAACTATTATTCGAGAAATGTTTCCAGGAAGACTAATCTTCCAAAAAAAGTAATAGTCTGGCTCCAACAGCTACAGGTTTCTTCCAATGCGGCTTTCTGGAAGATATGTGTTGAACTCTCTTTTCTGGTTTCACACAAAAGCTCCCATCTTACGGGATTTGACAACCACCTGCTGACCTACATAAATACCGATGCACCCCCAGGACACATGGTTTTCGCTCACTAATTTACACATCTCTGTGTCGACACTCTTCAAACTCTGTAGTGAGCACATCGCCCAACGGAGCAGTATTTTTAGAACCGATCTGCAAAACCTTCTTGGCGGCATCACACAAAACACTCGCATGCGAGTAAACAGAAATCAATTTCATTACACTCTGCCGTAAATCGATCGCCATATACCAAATGCCGAAAAACACTCTCGCACTTTTAAGAGTACATCCATAAATCATCGATCAGATCTAAGTATCTCTTATCTAAGAATCAACTGGATGCTGTATCTACTCCTTTGATTTTCGGTTTCTTTTTTATTTTTCAGCAAATCCACCTCATTCAAGGCGCAATCGGATAAACAAAAAATAAAATAATATAAACTGCTGCTCTTGCAATCATCTGCCGATTAATCGATTGGAATTGGAAATTAACAGCAAAGATAGCGAACGCGCAACGGTGAGAATTGTTTAAATCCACACGAGCTCGTTCAATTTGTTTATACTTAACAAAGTGATTGCAAAAAAGTCGTGTGAACTGCACGGTGTCATATGAGTTAACTTGAACTCATCGGCGGCGGCGTGTGTTGTGTGCTCAACCGAAGGGCAACCAATTTTAACCCATATCGGGTATAGCATAGGTGGCTCCTTTCCAGACGCGTGTGCGCTTGAAATCGAATACGATTGTTTGGCTGTGTTTGCACAAAAGTTGTTGGAGCCACCCAAGGAATGGGGTGAGCACCCAAATATCCCAATTAGTATAGGTACTTTTGGAAAGCCGGCAGAACTACTACCGTTGACGACACCTACTGCTACCTCGTGCGTGGACTTTGTGCCAGCGCGCCAAGTGCCAAAGTGGCAAAGTTATAATTGGAAATTTTATATAGATGAGCAAATATTGTGTTGTCTGTTTTTGGTTGCCGCCAACAGCCAAAGGCCTTTTTTGTTTTTATCATTCGTTGATTCATTGCGTCGATTTTACTACTGGAGGCTGTCACCATTTTGGCGTCTGACACAATGAGATAATGTGACTGATAGATCACTGTGTTTAATGTATTTTTCGCGAACTTAACAGAGTGGATAAACTGGCACGTTTTATGCTGATGATGCCAATCCGAAAATCATACTCACAAGAGATATAGGCGAAAAAAGTCCTCTTCTCATGTTTCGTTGTGCATTAGTTCGTTGACTTGTACAAATGTTACTAACCTACTTCGCTTTTTGTTGTCGATTTGTACAGTCCTTTATGTAAAGATAAGAGAAATAGCAAAGCTTAATTTTCCGATGGTTTCGTTGTACAGGGTATTCCAATTAGAGGTGTTTTTGTGAATGACCCGCTATTTCGGTAGCTGTCACTTTTGAATCTTTTATTCATTGACATTTGACAAGTAGAAACTACGCCATTACTAAAAATGGAACGATACACGCTTCAACAACGTGTGTCTTTGCTGATTGGGTCCTTGAAATGCATGAAAATGATCCGGAATTCCATCGAAAAATCATCTTGACTGATGAGGCCCATTTCCACCTCGGTGGCTACGTCAACAAGCAAAATTGTCGCATCTGGGGCCCGGAAAACCCAAGAGTTATTGTTGAGAAGCCTCTCCATCCTCAACGTGTGACTGTTTGGTGCGGTTTATGGTCCGGCGGGGTCATTGGACCTTACATTTTCGAAAATGAGGTTGGATCAAGAGGCACGGTGAATGGATTGCGCTATCGAGAGATGATTAATGATTTTTTATGGTCGGAGTTGAATGGTATTGATCTGGACAGCGATTACTTTCAACAAGACGGCGCTAAGTGCCACACAAGCAACGAAAGCATTGATCTTTTGAGGGAAAAGTTTCCGGACCGTGTTATCTCTCGAAGAGGTGATCACAATTGGCCACCGAGATCTTGTGATTTAACACCTTACGACTTCTTCCTTTAGGGCCACGTGAAAGATAAGGTCTACGCCAACAGCCCAGTGTCGATTCAAGACCTCAAAGATAAAATTCGTGAGGCTATCGAGCACATAGGGCAGCCACTTTGCGATTTGGTTATGGAAAATTTCATGAAAAGGATATGGTCCTGTATGCGTGCTCGTGGTGGCCATTTGGCTGATGTTGTTTTTCATTACTAACGGCATATCTTACTCTTTATTATGAAATAAACATCCGATCATTTATATCCAAAAATGGCATTTTTCTCTGAATACCAAAATAGCACCTCTTATTGGAGAACCCTTTACATTTAGGGTAGGTATCTTAAATGTCGCTCTAGATATTGTGCCTCTACTGTAGCGTGTAGCGTATTTGTGTGGGACATCCTGGCAACCATTGACATGCTAAAAATGGACTTCCCACTTTTGTGGGAAGAATGGAATAGACTGTCAAAATGGTGGGGATAAATTCTCACTCAGAGAAAGACACGTATTCTACGAAAAATTACAGATACATAATTCAAAAATTCCAAGTGGTACGAAAAGTCGTTAAAATCTGTGATAAACTCGAAGAGTTTGCTAATTTACTAACAATATCGAATAATCGAACTTCTTTTTTGATAAATCCGAGTATGTAGAAGATGTTGTTTGGCTCCAATTTTTTTTCTAAACGAAAAACTTCGATTCTTTTTTTTGATTATATTTTTTTGAACCTGTAGAAATTTATTGGTCAGGTCAAGAAGATGATATCGGCCAAATGGGCTCCGTCACCATTGATTGCCATACGGGCTCGTTTTCATCACTTCGGCGAGAACTTCGGGCGACAGATTCTCGCACTCGTGTCGAATGTTGCCCTTGAGGCCTTCTAGGGTCTCGGGCTTGTTCACGTAAACACGGGACTTAAAAAAACCCCACAAAAAAAAGTCTGGAACGATTAAATCGGGCGATCTTGCGGGCCAGTGCAAATCGCCAAAACGTGAGATGAGGCGACCCCTTCAGAATATCGGTTGTGGCTCGCGCAGTGTATGCTGTAGCTCCGTCCTGTTGGAACCACATGACCTCCAGTCCTAATTCGTCCAATTGCGGCAGAAAAAACTCGGTTAACATGGCCCTATAGCGCGCACCGTCCACTGTTGTCGTTTGACCAGCGGCGTTTTCGAAAATGGAAATGGTGGAAATGAGCCTCATCGCTCATTATGATTTTGGTCGAAAAACCGTCTACTTCAATTATTCCGCGTTCTTGGGGAGTGTATCGCTCCATGGCTTGTTCACTTGTATTCTATTAACATCTGTCTAGTCCACAAATGTCAAAACTGATTTGACATTGGCAGCCATTTGCAAAAATAAGAGCATCTTCCAATAGGGTGATCTCTTTTGGCCCACCTTACAAGCAATCGCGAAGATGAAAAAGCGAGACTGCGTTAAAATTAGGAACGTCATGGAGATAGTCCCTTCTTACAGGGAGGAAGAATTTCGTCGCCACTTTCGAAAAGAATCTGATCCAATTTTACTTTGCCGCTTTATGTAACAATTAATTGTCAGTTGACTGACAGCTGTACCATTTCTCATACAAAGAATTTTGTCAATAAAAAGATACTCAGTGGAGTGCTCTTTCGATGGCACTTACGAAATCTTAGAGTTAAGTTGAGTAAAAATTCGTAAATGTTGTAAGATTGAAAGTAAAGTTTATTGTCCAATTAATTGCAAAAGTTTTATATATTGATGGCGAATGAGGGTTTTCTGTTGTTTTACAATTGTTTTTTTTTTTTTTTGGAAATATGATGCCACTTTAGCATATAAAGGGTTTTTCAAAAGGGACGCTACAAAAGTAGAGCGATAGAGACAGCAAACGACGCCGAATTTCTTGTCGCTCTTTTGACATTTCTCTTCATTAAGGTTTGCCATTTCATGGTGGAAAGATATACGAGCCAACACCGAGTCGAAATTATTAAAATTTACTACCGAAAATCGGAGTCAGTGGCCTCAACGTTAAGAGCGCTTTTCATTGAAAAATCATCTTCAACGATGAGGCTCATTTCTGGCTGAATGGCTTCGTCAATAAACAAAATATGCGGTATTGGTCAGGCAGAAATCCACACGTACTCCATGAGTCATCATTGCAACCCGAAAAAATTACGGTTTGGTGTGGTTTATGGTCCGGCCGCGTCATTGGGCTGTACTTCTTCCGTGATGATCAAGACCGGCACGTTACTGTGAATGGGAATCGCTACCGTTCAATGATGAACCGAATATTTTTGGCCCCAATTGGATGATATGGAGTTGGAGGACGGCGCCACAAGCCACACAGCGAATGTCACAATCAATTTATTGGAAACCAAGTTTGGAGAACGTGTTATCTCACGAAATGGTCCAGTCGCTTGGCCGCTCGGTCGTGCGATTTGACGCCGTTCGACTATTTCCTGTGGGGCTACGTCAAGTCTATGTTCTATGCCAACAAGCCAGCGACGATTGATGAACTTCGTACGGATATCGAACGTGAAATTGCAGCAGTATCGGCCGATTTATGCTTGAAAACCGTCGAAAATTGGGGTCAGCGTCTGGACTTCTGCAAGCGTGCCCGTGGTGGCCATGCAAAAGAAATCGAGTTCCATACATAATGGCATCAAACGTACTTTCATAGGAATAAAGAATTTCATTGATATCCAAAACCGTTTTTGTTTTATTTTGTTTTTTTGGACAGTTTTACAAATTTTCAAAATGATATTTTGTATAGATTTATAGATCTTACAGATTTGCTGGAGGCTCCAGATCATCTGAACGATGAAAAGGCTGCAGGATCGGATGGAATTCTATAATTTTACAAATCAGACAGGGGGGCTATTGAATAAACTTAATCCCTTGTTCAACTTATAGGACGAAATGTCTTCAATGTATTTTAAAACTGGTTATTTTTAAATTCCTCATACTAATAATGAAGCCCATGAAACCTACTTTATTTCTATTTCTTATAATTTGTTTCCAATTTATTCCGCTCTGAACTATGGATGCAACCATAGCTTAGATCTATCAAAATCATTTCAGTCATCGATCATGCTCATGCCTAACTCAATTAGTCCCAAAGTCAGTACCTATAACACTCCAGTTAAAAACTCACTCTCGGTGACACGACATCCGAATTTTTTCAACAAGAAGTCCAGAATTGTCATCAATCAAGCGATCTCTTCCGACCACTTGTCAATCAACACCACGCACTTATATACGGATTATTTATTCTCGATTACCATCCAAAGACAGAACTTGTCACATTAGTCTAACAAATCAAATCGCATTTGGAGTATTTATTGCGGGAGGAACGCTCACTAATTGAAAATATTTTTGTTTTGATTTCGCGCAGCCAAAAGATAAGCCCTGCATAAGGAATAATTCAGTAAACAAAAAAAAAAAAAAAACACTGTTCACGTGTACTTGTCATTAGTAGGCACAGACCGTGTCAAAGTAATGCTATTGGACGCCATATGTCGTGTCTATCATGTGATTTTTAGATGACAGCGCCAATTTGGGCGCTTAATCGGCCACCAACACTTCTCGGGAAGCAATTGATACTTTACGCGCAGTGAATAGGTTATTGAAATTCACTTTATAAAGTGTTATAAGTTCTACTACAAGATTGGGTGGGCATGTGTTCAAATTGACCTCAAACAGACATGCTTTCAAAGAGACCTACTGATGACGCCAAATGGAGCTAATCGAAAAATGTGAAGCTTGATCATGTGGTTTATTTAATTTTGGGCGAATGGTTTTTCCCCGTTTCGCTTAATTTGAACGAGACAGAATGAGTTTTTTGTATTTGTCTTGAAAAGTTTTAGCCGTCACATTTTTACATTTTCGGAACGAATGCGATACGAAGAAATATTGTAGGTAAAAACCATCTGAATTTACAAGAAACATAAATAGTTATTGCAAGATTATAGGCAAAGGAACTGTGCATAAAGATGAGCAATAAAAAATGTGACTACTTTTTGTTTTTTAATAATTTCATTAGTTAGCGCGCACTTATACCCGAGACTGACACTTGTTGTGGATGAGGTGTACGTTGCAACTTAACAAATCCTTGCAGGAAAATAAAATGTAAACAAAATGACGTTTATATTTTCCATATCCTTTTCCTGTGAGGTCGCAAAACGATTCTATATATAGTACCATAACGTTTCCTAGAAAAAACGACGTAGGCTGTGGCAAACCGCTGCCTATACTTCCACCAGTACTCAGCGCGGCTTGAACCACATCCTGTGAAGTTTGTTCAACCGTGTTCATGTCTTGCCTCATGTGAAGTCTTATGTGAACTCGCCAGCGAACGACTTTTACTTTAAGGGAATCCAAAGCGAACAAAAGGTGAACCGTCTGGTTTGGTGAGTATGGCCTTAACTTTTGGTTAAATTTTTGGAATATTTAAAAAAAAAACCAATTTCAATTGACACTGAACTCACACAGGCGCCAAACTGCATTACGTGTTTAAAGTTCCTGGAGATAACATGCAGCTGATCTAAACTTTAGCTGCATTTATGCCTGGGTTAAGTAACTACGTGAAGTGTTGCTTTTGTATAGTTGACTAATAGCCAATTTTATTGTTCTTTGCTATTGGCACTGTGGTACTATTGGCCTGAATGTCTCCACATTCAACCAAGCCGAGAAATTCAGGATGAGTAAAAAGATTTCTCAGAAAAAATTCTCAACTAAGACAGACCTACTATTACCTGTTTTTGAAGTCTCCAACATTGAAGTAAGACACTTGAAAGCCGGAATAAACTGCTCGAGAAACTAACAGACAAACTGAGGCGAAAAGCCGCACAGAAGCACAAATTTATCTGTAGTTAGAAAAGGCTAATTGAAGAATAAAAACGACATTGAAACTGTCTACCGTGTTTCCATTCAAAACTGGAATTCTAAGTCAATGATCTTCAAAATGAAAGGTGGTGAATCCGCCCTGACTATCCCTCTTAACCCAATTAAAATGGAAGGATTCTATTGCCGTTTTCTATTGTCGGCTAATGCCCTGTAAAACTGTATACAGAGTGGGCCTAGACAATTAACATTTTTAGTGTCGACTTTAAATTTAGCAGTTCACAGTGGCTATATTTTCCATACAAATTTTGCAATTGTGAGCTTCCGTAAATTTAATGTTAAAATTGTTATAAGTACGGCGCAGATACATTTGTGATAAAGTGGTATAAACTGGTATATTTCGTCGTGTGTCTTGACTTCTAGTTCAAATCAACCTACACAGAGTTCCCGCTCGCTGTAAGTGTATGGCGCTGAAAATGTTCATGAGCATTTCATCAACTGAAAGGTGTCCACATGAAATGCTGCTGTCAAATCACTTCTACTTAAACTAAATAAATAGTGCGGATTTACCCACATCATCTACATAGATCATTGATTTGCGTGGCTTACAACAATAGCACGAGATCCAACAGTTTTTAAAAGTCATAGAAATCAATGAAATATATATATATCATGTGGGTATAAAAAAAACTGCTGGAATTATCACAGTAGAGTTTTAAATGTGTCCAACGGCTATTACCTTCATTAGTGGCCGATCCGTCGTGGATGCCAGTAAATTTTCATGTAGCTGAAAGCAATATTTCACCTTAAAAGATTGTGAAAGGCTGAAACCTTTTAAGCAGAGACGCTCCACGTGTCGGTATAGCGCGTTTAGTAGTTTTATTTCTCATCAAATTCAAAGTAAAATTTAATGGATACCTACATAAAAGGAAAGTGTTATACAGCACAATTTAAAAATGGATTGTGTCTAGGATCGACACCGCTGCCATCTGTACAGAATTTATATTCAGGTTGCTGTCTATAGTAGTCATCTTATTGGTTGGAGGTAAATCATTAGTTTCTCCTATTACACGCTATGTGGCTGCAGTAATTTATTTAAATTCTTACCAGACATCAAAAGTCGTTGCCAATTGAAAGTGGTTAAGAGGCTTCTTTTAAAATTTAAACTAATCAAAACGATGCATAAAAATTATACAAAAAGATTGAAAGCGATTGTTAAATTAAAGTACTTTGCACTGATGACAGTGATAAAGCATCATTCACTCCCAAATGTACGAGTATTCCGGCACCTACGTTGGTTACAGTTGCTGGTAGGTACGTTCACGATCGGAGATAACAAACCAGCAATAGATGAAAACAGGTTTACTATTTTACTGAAGTCAGACTATTTGACTTATTCCCGAGTACGCAAGTAGCACTTCTCAGTTTTGAGTACTATTTGTACTATATTTAATTTATTGAATTGGTTTCTTTTACATCTTTGCAATCAAACATAAATATGAGCTTATTTCATTATTAGATTTATTCTTAGGGTAACTAAATATTTATTTTAATATTTGCGTTTGGTGTCAAGCATTTTAAGAAAATTAAGTTAATTTTTTGTATGTCTCAGATCTGTTGTAAGTCAATTTTCATCACCAGTGACACCAGCAGTAGTCATTCTACAGTAAAGGATATTTAATGGTTTCCGACATTCAGTGGAATAAAAGTAAGAAGCAATGCACAGGTGCCTGCCTGGTGCCTGCCAGGTGCCTGCCTGGTTGGGTAACCTAACCTATATGATTTATAACATGCTTATGGGAAAGAAGTTCGTTGTCAAAGTGACTTCGAGCAGAGTTTTCGAAATTAAAAACCGCTTACAACAGGGAGCAGTGAATTCTCCGGTCCTGTTTAATATTTACACAAGTGATCTGGTGGGTTCCCTCAGACATGCTATAGCGTACGCAGACGATTTAGTGGCGTACAGGTTAGGACCAAAAATCGAGGTCATTAACATCCTTCTGCAGCGTGACTTCGAGCAAATTAAGACGTAGTATCCACGACGGGTACGCCACCAATGCTCAGGAGCTCCTCCGTTTTAGCACCGCAATTGCGGAACGGGATAGGGTCGATACGGTCAAGCAGTTCACCGAATTTTGGTGGCTTGAGGAACAGGTGAGGGTGGATACGCTCTCCCGGGCCAGTGCGCAACTAACGTAGCATCCTCCTTAGTTTTAAGCTAGATATTAAGTTTGTAGGTTTAGGCTTAGAGTAGGGGGTCCTTGGGAGGGGCCGGGCAAGCCAACATGAATAGTGCTGCCGAGACTCGAACGAAGCTGATAGCCTAGCTCGAGTCTCGGTGGCACTGATGAACCCTTGTGGGAGGCTGTCAGGCGCCCATGGACGCGATCAGGATGGTGGCCAATGGATGAGATTGCTCACCACCCTGATTATAGGTAATTAAGGTTAAGTAGCTTAGGTAGTTTTAAGTAGTATTTAAATAAAATAAATAATAAAGAGTTAAAGTTTCTTGAAAATTAAAAAAAACAAAACAAATCATATAAATAGATAGACTTAAGGCCGAAAGGCAATAATTTTAAGGATATTGATAAGTTTAGAGCGCTCGCTTAGAGCCAGTAAGCTGGAATAAGATAAATGTTGATTTTAAATTAAATTTAATCGTTTTTGTCTAATATGTCAGCTTAAAGAAAGATTGGAATGGAATGAAAAACTGAATTTTTAAAGTAAAAAAAAAAGAAAAGGATATTTAAAGAAATCATTTCCAATCATTAAACATATGGCTCTGCGTTGGCAAGGGCCATATGTTTAATGTTCATTTCCTGTTCCGACAGTAATGTTAACAACAATTTGAAAACTCATTTCATCAACGCAACTGTGTCGAAAGATTAAAAAAAAAATAAATACCACCAGCAGCTCTATATAAATATAATTATCACTATATTTAGCCAGAGTTGGCCGCTATTTCGCAATCCCTAAACATCAAATATAGTTAACCCAATTAATTAAACTTTTCCCACTACAGGGAATAAAGTTAATTGGTTTTCTATACTTAGATACATAATTATGGTGTGTGGCCAGCAGCTTGACTAATATGTGATCACCGAAATAATATAATAATCTGCCCACTTTCGTGGGCACATATATACATTTTGCAAGATTCAGCCTCGCCAATCATTAATTAAATTACATTTTCGCCAGTTCATTAAAGCCATTTCATCAAATCAATTAATTGAGCAGTATCGCAGAGCGGCTATCAATCAACATAAATTGACTTCTAACTGAGACGATTATTATATCTACCGCCGAGGAGATACTGCCATTGCCATACAAGGCATGTGAGAGTGCAGCATCTCAGTTTTTAACGATTAGAATGGTGTTGCTCATACAAAAAATCATATTGAAATCCTCGGCGAGAAAGCGTGATGAATTCGCATTATGCTCTTGGGAATGGCGAATGGAGTGAGTGTTGGAAATGCTTCAAGAATAGGTCTACTGGCTTATATTATTAGATACAGACCAACAATTCACTTGCTCACTTGCGACAAAGATGACAAGAGAAGGAAGTATCAAAAGGTTTGCTATGCTATTGAGTCTTTAAAAATAGTTACACGAAAAACAAAAGAAATGCCAATGAGAAATATGATTCAGGGTGTGTCGCAGATAAATTTTGTTTAAGTCGCGGCCATCGCGTCGAGTTTCACACCACGGGCTATCCAACAATTAATGAACTAGAAGAATTGTTCTAAAGTCCCACACCCTCGCCGATGCTACAGAACATTTAGCAGAGGGCCTAGACTCCCGTATATAGTAGTCCTGCAATAAGAAAAGCAGTCTAAAAAGAAAAACGTTCAAAACGCACTTTCTTGCACGTAATGGAATGCAAAGGATGTCATTTCTCCGTAAGTGGCAATTTACTAAACTGTAAGGAAAAAACAATCCTCATGGCTAAACACAACTTTTCAATAAAAGAAACCAGATCGACTTTCACGACATTGTACATTAAATGTAATGTGTAAATACCTAAATTTTATGTGTCCTAAAAATTACGAGGACAATTTTGATTTGTAAGGCCCAGTCTTAGAATGAATAGTCAACAAAACTTTTCAAACGGGCATCTTTCCTGACTCATGAAAGGTGTCAATTGTGAGCCCAGTTGCAAAAATTGCAAATACAAAGAAAAGTGATGAATTAAGGCCGGTAAAACAGTATTTTAGAAACTTGAAGACTACTTTGAAAACAACTGTTTAATAATCGAATTGTGTTAAATTATAAATTGGAGACTTCTGCGCTCTTGTTGTTAAAAAATTATGTAATCTAAGGTCACACATATTCCTGAGACTTATGTGCGGTTGGATTTCACTAGCATGTGCGTATTATGTATTTTAATAAATACTAGTTTCGCTTGGGGTCGAAATTCGACCCTAACTTTTAAGTATGTAATACTAAAAAACGTAATTTTCAATCACCATCTGATCCGAATCAGATCACGAAAATAAAACAATACGGATCATAGAAAAAATTCATTTTGGAGTTGTGGCAACAGTTGCTTTCAAAACACGACGGATAATGTATGAAAATGACAAACTTCATATTGCCACCAGCCATATTGCAAACATTCTGTACAACGTGACGTCACAATATGATGTCAATTGACATGAGATTTCATTTGCTTGTCGGCGGTGTTACCATATGAATCAAATTAATAATTTTTATTTTTGGATATTGTTTTTAAGAAAAGTGATTTAAAATTCTGTGTTAAAAAATGCAACAAATAAACAATATTTTGCTGCTTGCATTTCGGGTTTTCTTGACATTTTAAGGTGTATTCATGCGAGCGAATGATTTTTTTAAACATTTATGAAATGTTCTCGATTTGCTTCAGAAACATTTCATAAACACTTGTCAAACATTTCTGTTTTTGCCGGTGTATACGCCAATTAAGTATTTATTATACGTTTATGAAATACTTTTTATTGTCGAAAATCCACGACCAGAGGTTCGAAAACAACAACACGGCTTCCGTAATATGGTGTGTTTTGTTTCTAAAAGACAATGAGTTTACCTACAATCAGTTCAAAATGTAATAGAAATCTTAATGCAGTTTGCACCTCTGGTCCGCTCAGATTGGAATTCTTAGACAAAGACGAAATTCCTGAAGAACAAAATGAAGTTAGAATTAGATTTTTCTGTGATAAAAAAGAAGCGTGTTTCCCAATAACTAGGTTCGAAAACAATTTAAATTTATGCAGGTAGCTAGTTTCGATTTTTCATTATTCCAAGATTTTCTGGACATTTTATTTTATTTTAAAAGAACAAAAAAAACACCTGTGAAACAAATTATTAACGAACTGCGAAACATTTCATAAACATTTTTATGTTTATGAAATGTTTATGAAACATTTACTTAAATATTTCGCTGGTCTGGGCTGCTTTATGGAATGAAAAAGCAAAATCATCTCGAAGGCGGGAAATTTATTCGATGTGAAAAACATGCTTTTTGATTTTTTGTGTTATGAAGGGTGTTGAATATTTTAGTCTGGCAACGTGACTGTGTGGCTTGGCTATCGTTTACAGGCACACTAACATTGAAAATTGAAACAAGCCACCTAGTACAATAAGTCAGATGATTCGTGATCTCGATGAATAGCAGGATCATGAGCTGTTGTTGTAAGTGCAAGTATTTCGATGATCTATATGGATCATAGCTGATAATAAAAAAGGGCTAATGGCGGCGACAAATTGAATGTTAACAACTGATTTCATTTAACCTGATATGCATTTTGTATGGGGAATTATTGTTAACTTTATTTTACCAGACTTAAAAGAAATCTTTTGTTTGTGCACATCTGTGGCACAGTAATACTTCGCACCATTGTTAAATTCTTTCCGCTTCAATTTTTAAAAAAAAACCTCAAGTCTATTTCAAAAATAAAAATAAAAAATTCAAAAAATATTTTACACTATTTCATGTAAGCCCAGATTCACATTTCAAAAAAATAAATACATTGCATCATATTTGACTGTAAACAAAAAATCTATTACAATTTTCTGACATTTATTATTGTTTTCCTTTTAATTTTCTGTCAAAGAGGTAATACGTTTGGTTTTGTTTTAGTTTCTGTATTACAAACGCGATGACAAGATGTTTTGAAGTAATCAAGAGCGTGAATTGGGATTGGTAGGACAAATTATAATTTAATAAACTTTGCTTTTTTTTAAGTGGAGATCATGAGTAAAACTATTTTCAAAGGGCGTATTCTTTCGATATCTAGATGTCGCTTTTTGGCTTTAAAAAAAAAACATATTTATCAAAAATAGTGGTACATTTTTTTGTATTATATCCTTATAATAGATAGGGTCGATTTTCGACCACAAGCGAAACTAGTTTATATTAATAGCCGTTAGTGTTGTTACATCTCTTGTAATTCTTTTCAAAAACAAAAACATTTTTTTAACTATTCTTTTGCATAAATAGTGTATGGGTTCGTTCTGGTACTTTTTTGCAAACGTAAAATTATTAAAAATTTCCTTAGAAACTGGGCGAATGCGACCACGTACTGAGAAAATTGAACAAAATGAGAGAGAAATCCATTTCCTCTCTTTTCGTTTTTTCGTAATTTTCTTTTTGCCGAATTTCGACTTACTGAAAAATGAAAAACGAAAACTGACAACAAAGTGACAGCTCAAAAGTTCGACAGTTAAAACTCTATTTATTTTCGTCTTCAACGATGTCGGAGGAAGAAGTTGTAATTGAATGTTGTCCTAGAACATATCAGCTCATTTAAAATGGTAAGTTTAATAGGTATTTAGCTTATAAAAAATTCAATTCCAACTTATTTTGTAGATGCTGCATTCAAAGAGAACCTTGTCAAATCTCAAAATGACATTTCTTAAACTCTTGAAATTGGGAGATTTCTCTCTCGATTTTTGAGATTTGACATTTTTCATTTTTCTATGCTGAAAGTGCACGAATCTTATATGGCTTCCAAAAATGAGATCCTTTTTTTTTGCATTATTTTTTTGCTTGTTTTGGCAAAAGCCATGTGTATTTAATATGACCTACATCTTGTTGGATTTTACGATGGCAAACTTCGATATCCTCCAGCAATAAATAGGAGAGCGTCATCAGCAAACAGTGCCAGTTGGCCATTCTTTACCACACTTTGTATTTCATTAATATATAAAGAACAGTAAAGCCCCCAGCACCGACTCTTGAGGAACTTCTTGTATTTCTTAATTTGGATTCGAAAGTTCGCCATTTAATTTGGCCCTTTGGTATCGGTTTGTTAGATAAGAGGAAAACCAGCTTAGTTCTTGGTTTTTGACCAAGTTAGTTCTTTTAGCAGAATTTCCCTAGTGATTGTTTCAAAAGCTCTTTTAAAGTCATGAAAAACATTATATTCACATTCTTGTTGTTGCTATTGCCATGTTCTCTTTTTCAGGTCGTTACAACTTAATCTAAGGCTGATTCACATTCACATGAGGGTGATTTTTTTTTTTTTTTTGAAGTAGACTTAAGGCTTTTTTTTAAATTGAATCGGAAAGAATTTAACATTAGTGCGAAGTAATACTGTGCCACAGATGTGCACAAACACAAAATTTGGTGTTTGTCTTATCATTAAGTCTGGTAAAATTAAGTTAACAATAATTCCCCATACAAAATGCTTATCAGGTTAAATGAAATGAGTTGGTAGATTAGAACCTATTTCTGAAGGGATGCAATTTGCCTATTCCTAAGAGTAAGCAATAATTGTGTACCCATACCCAATTCTAATTCAAGGGGCATAATATCTCCGAGGTGTTGCTGTTGACGGTTGGTTTTATGATTACCTAGATGTCGCTTTTTCGCTAATAACAAAAAAACAACAAGAGCGCAGAAGTCTCTGATTAATAATTTAATACAATTTTAATTTATTTAATTTTGCTAAAAATACTTTAAAAAATTGTGTAGTAAACCTTGTAAGACTTAGGTTTTAATCAAATAATGTGAAAATGTAACAAATGAGAACAATAGCTTAAGGCAATGCTAAATAACGAAATCTATCTATTTTTCTATCCATCCACTTGCAGGAGCGGAAACATTGATCGATGTGTAGTATTAGCGGAGCTGAGACCTTCGTTTATTCGCAGCCGCACTGTGGTCCAAACTGACTTTTTTGGTTGCAAGAATCATAACTTTGAATGCATGAAGATATCGCAACAAGTGATAATATGAAACAGTGTAGGAAAAAAGTAAGCGGACGAAAAAAAAATAATAAAGTAAAATCAAATGGAATGCAAAAAGTGTATTTATAAATTAAATAGAATACATAATAAATTTTTTTTTTTACAATTGATATAAATCTTAATTGTCCGAAAAAATTCATTGCCATCATCGTCATCATTTTCAACATATTATAAACTAGTTCTGGGCAATAACTTATTTTTCAACTCTTTTTGAGATCTAACGTGTCTTAAAGATGAAACAAGTGGATCTGATAATATAGCTAGCAATTAAATAAATCTAGTCCTTATTTCTTGATTCATCTGCTTCTTCTGAAAGCTTCCGTATTGACAAAATTTGATGTCTTATGAGTTCTCCACCATGGTTCAGAATTTTGTGAAGTTTTGTGCTGTTTGTTGCTTTATCTGGCTCTTGAAGGATCCGAAGTGGTTTTGGTATACTCGTTGAATTTATCTACATTAACAGATTCTCTAGATGATAGTGCATTTAAAATAACTTGCAGTTTCTTTGTCTACTCGGGTTATAGCTGACGTTACTTCTGGATTTTCGAAAAAAAAAAAAACCTTCTTGAAGTGTCTCCATCATTTGTTTTACCAAATCCTTGTTTTGACGTGTTTTTCATGCAATCATTTTGTTCATTTTTTATATCCGCTTTCCTTCTTTTTTCTTTATAGTCATTAAAAACCAATTGGGATACATATTAAAAGGGGCGTGGAAGTGGGTCGATTTCTTAACGATCAAAACAATAAGAGCACTATTTTTAATATACATAAGAAGAAAACTTCTCGCTCTCAGCTCTTTTAATTAAGAAAACAAATTTGCTTTTAAGGCCAAAATGTCAGCACTGGGAACAGGACTTTTTTTAAGCAAATTACAATTCATCCGAACATTGCAAATAGTTTCAGCTAAAATTTTGCACATGGCTTAACAAATAGTTAGGGTCAACTATCGTGGTTATTTTTTTTTCTGTGGGAATTTTATTTGTAATTCTACTCAAACCTAAAAAAAGGTGTTTTTTTTTTGACAACTCGAATTTCATTTAGAAAAAAAAAGTTCGTTTTTCATGTTTGCTTTCTTACTCTAGAACAAAATTGACCAACTTTGAACAACTTTATGAACTAGTTAGCAGAAAATTAACTCGTCTGCTGTTTTTGAAGCTACGTTTATATTTCTATTAGAAATGCAAAACAAAAAAATAAAAATAAAACGTCGAATTTAGTATTTTGCCTTTTTGGACCACAGTGAGTCGCTCAGACCTTAATCGATGTTACTAGCGGTGCGGAGTTCTTCGCCATTGCGTGATTTTATAGGACTTGCAGAGCAAAGTCAAAACACTGCTAGAATTCACTTCAGGTACGAGCAAATCCGGTTTATCGGATCGATCTAATACAGCTTTCCATCAAAGTGACAAGAAAAAGTATCAATCTTTGTCACAACTATCAGAATTACAAGAAATACCAGCTGGTTTCACACTTTTTCCCAAAATGCTTAAACTTCTTCCACGCTTTGTCCCATCGCTCCATCATCGTCTGACTGTCATTATACCTTTCGACAAGAACCCCCTTCGTTGCATTATACCGCATCGTAAATATTAACCCCATCGAATTGTGCTCCGAAAAACCTAGCCCATTCTCATATACAACTGTAGCTCCCATTCAATTTGTCCAGTGAAAAAAAGAAAACCCATTTCAGCTAATTTAATAATCATCGCGCGCAGCACATTAATCCCCCCGTCCGAATATTTGATTTCTCAGAAATGTGAAATGGAATTGATTAGACTCGTGTGTATAGGAAGGTATATGACGCGACGACCACACAAGAGCTCCCTCGGTGTTCGTTAAAAAACCATAAAAAAAAGAAGCGAAAACGCTCAATATTAACTTAAGTCAACAACATATACGAGTCCAGCGGGGACCGCCTTTGTTAATACACACTCTGTCGGATTAGTGTCGATGAAATTTCGATTTATGAACATATAAATCGAAACTGGAACCAGTTGCTGATGGAGTGCGAAGAGATTGTCGGGAACGTGTGTTTCCAATGGGACCATTCAATCTATTCTACTCGATCCCTTTCCGAATTGTAATTAATTTATTTCTTAATTCCTTTATTCAAACAACAATAAGAGTGTCGCTCTATAGTTGTAAATTGTAAATTTTGACTGCTAATGGTCGCTGTAAAACTGACTGACGCAACAATGCGCATCTTCGGTCAGCCTAGTTCTTGAAAAGAATTCTATTATCGTAGTGAATGGAGGAGGCAGCGGTACCTCTTAACTGGTAAGCGCACCTAACTCGAAGTGGAATAATAATTATCGTAAATACCTACATCGCGTGCGGTGTGTTGACATTCGGATGTTCATCCCTATTTGTAGGTATGCTAAACGAATCAAATCAAATGTCACTCCAGAGAAGGGAACAACTCCAACTTCAGTTGGCTGGACATGCAACTTGGCTATAGACCAACAAGAAGAGGAAGCACGAACGCCGCCCATGTTTGCATAGCAACAAAATGTCCGTAATTACCCAGGCTGGCTCATGTGTCTGTCAACCTAAGGTAGAGTCACCAGTCAAGAGGCTTCTTCGGCATGATGCGAAGACAACACTTTTTGACAGGCCGGTGGTAATTCATTGTGGTCACTTGCTGATATCTGTCATATCTGCGGTGGATCGTCGGTCGAATGGTGGCTACCATAAAAAGAGAACATGTCATGCAAATTTGTATTGGAAGACGAAATTTTGGTCAACTTAAAGTACAGCTTTCATTAGGGTGCCTCATCTTGTCGGTTTTAATGTTATTTCTGTGGCATTGGATTGACAGGCACGACTGTCAACAGAAACTTTTAGGCAAACCTCACATCAATTATAAGCAAGCATTATACGAAGGTATAACCTTGTGTGAGCCCAAGTTCTGCCAGAGAGTCAGCTGGGTGTGGATCTTAAAGTACATAAATGGTTCAACCAAATTGGCCATCAGTTGGTTCTGCACAATTTATCTGCTTCCAAATATGATTTCGGAATGGCGCGAGGGTTTAAATTTTGAACTTAATTCGGAGAGTTCTTTCG
The DNA here is from genome assembly GCA_963082955.1 of Cheilosia grossa. Lineage (NCBI taxonomy): Eukaryota > Metazoa > Arthropoda > Insecta > Diptera > Syrphidae > Cheilosia > Cheilosia grossa. The sequence goes on from OY720144.1 coordinate 85,377,053, forward strand.
GTTCAAGGAGACAATTCTCGCTATCGAAATAAGGCCCAAGGGGTTTAACAGAAAGGCAGTTTTGAAAACTGGAACTGAGACTCTTTGAAACATCTAGTTTGCAGAGGCACTGGGAAGAGTAGATGTGTTTGAGCAGCATTTCAAGCAGATGCTAAATGGACATCACCTAGTGACAAAACGAAACCCACGTCCAGTCAGTGGGGATGGCTTGAGACAAAAGGCCAGCAGCTTCATTGTATTTAACGAGATCATAATTAACGCGGAGTAAACATAGACTCCACAAGTGACACATCATGCTGGTGGATAGTAAAGATCAGGCGATGGATAAATGCAGCTATTTCCGGTTTGGCAAAACAGATGACTTTAAGACTCCCGACTCGAGGCACGGAATGTATGCGCTCATCCGAAGCCACTCTTATTCCGACAGTTTGGCTAAAAGGCGCCACGTGATCGACGGTAAGCTGCGCGATATTAGTCTACTTTGACAGAAAAATTATTCAACTGTAAATAAGGTAAGGTCTGTAAAATAGAACCGATGAGTTATAAATGCAACTTCGTGAGTAGTAGAATTTTTTAATGTTGCCTTCCCCACATCAGAGGTAAGGGGTCGACGAAATTATTGAGAGGCAACTCATATTTTCAGCGGTAAAATGCTGGTAAAAATGATGCGTCCCTAACTACCCCTCACAAGCTCTTTGAAAGAGTCCAAAACACGTCGACTGCATTGGCCAGACCACACTAAGCGAATGGATAAAACTACTACAGGTAAAAAGACCTTTAAAACTTAGAACAGAGGCTTGGGGCGGTAAGGAATACCAAACTGGCATTTCAATCACGGATGCCAAAGCACTTTGTAAGGGAAACTGTAGGCAAAGTCCGCCCGGGATCACAGTGGATGAAATGCAGATTTAGTAACGTATCTGATTTAGCAAGGTCAAAGAGATTCTCTGGGCCATTGAAGTTCATCATACCATTTAAGCTGAACAGTTCGAATCTTCCTGACAAGACCCAAATCGTTAAATAGCTCATGAAGTTCTCCTTGGTATTTCTTCTACAAACTGGACCGAAGATCACACGAATCACAGAACATTATAATTAACAAGATTACGTCTACAGTGACGTGGCGCATGCACCTGCGGCGTATAGACAGGAAGGGGGTTCATAAGGGGCTTATACAACTTCGGCTGAGTTGTAGAAGCTAATTGAAGTCCTTTTAAATTTTGAGCCTGCTGAAATAGCAATTGAAAGGTACAAATTCAACCTATAGTGTTACTTAAATTAACCACGGGTACAACGATTTTCACAGTCGTACATTAGACCTGCTTAAGCTTGTATTTAATTTTGTTTGTATACGCCCCTGCTTTACAAATCGTCTGCCACTAGGCAGGTTAGGTTTTAGTAGGTAAATGCATCAGTCTTGAAAATCACAAGCAGCAGTATCCACTATATACCGCTTCGTTATAAATGCACTATACACCTTGCTGTTAAGCTTGTTAAAGAGTCGAGTCTAGGTTCAGTCGGAGAAATTCAAGCATTTAATTGGGTCGATATATTCTTCTAGACTCCCCGGCCGGAATAGATGAAGAATATTCTTAAAGATCGCCTAACTATGGATAATATAATAAGAGTTCTTTTTTCGACAGCGTCTTTATTAATGTAGGACCCACTTTGATGGCATAGTCTCCACAAATTTGTCAGTAAGCCTCTTAGGACCACTCTTTTTCTGACCACATCCCTCTGCGTTTGGCTTAGAAGATCGGTTGTTTTTCTGTTTTGTCACATCTGTCTTTATTTAACGCAGTTCGTCAGCCTTGCTCGTCTGAGGCTTGAGGAGGCTATGAACGACTGAATGGCTGAATGGCTATCTCGTCAGCATGAACTTTTCCAAAAACAGTGATATGACCTAGGACCTAAATCATAATAAACTAGAACTGATCAGAAGCCAAGGCCGCACACTGACGGTCTTCAAAAGCCTATACAACTTCGAGGTGTTTAGAGTCTCGGAAAATACACCCGCACATACTACAGCCCATTTTTGAAACATTTGTGTAAATAAATAAATAGTTGGCGCAACAGGTCCATAGGGACCCAAGGCCTAGCTTCTCACAGCCATTCGTTTTGTGGGAGTTTTTCATTTTCGGAACGAATGAAAGGGATCTATAATTTTATGCCGATTCCAAACGGCTAATTGAGAAGCTCTTTTAAGATAGTTATACTCTCGGATGTTTGTCAGACGTTCGCGAAAGCTGGCGCAGTGGAAAAAACCCTAAGTTGGAATTTGGGTTTGTGCGGGATTCGAAACTGGGACCCCTCGCCTTGTAGGTCAACACACTAACCACTAAGCCACTGCGTCTACAAAAAATTTGTGTAGCTTTTCGAACTCCAGTCCCTAACTACACCCATCCTTAGAATGAATTCAGGGGTCAAATTACCGCATCCGTGAGCGAGCAATATGTCACTGAAATTTGTGGGTTTAACATGAAAAACAGCAACAAATTCAGTCTCTTAGTAGTCGATCGCGCGGCTATGTAAGCCCAGAGTTCAGAAATTGATCGGCCTGATGCGAGGTTTTCCATATACGCTCCGACTGTTCTTCTCCTCTAAGCGGTTGCATTTTCAGCCCATTGACCGTACATGCCTAGTGAAGTTGGTCACTTAATCTTGTTCTTCCGTAGCATGATTCTCTTAAAACGTTGCAAGGCGTTTTCATCTGTCAAATCACATGCTTCTGCACAGAATTGGATTTATCATAGTCTTATTTTGATAGGAATCTTTTTCAATGCCCTCTTGGTAAGAAGGAACCGCGATTCACCAGAGCAATGCAACGCTTTATATCAGCGCCGATGTCATGTAGAAATGTAGACCCTAGGTAAAGTCCTTATCTATACTTCCTCTTGAGTCGTATCGATGTTGACAGCCCTTTATCAATGGCAACATGTATTTCTTCTTCATAAGGAGGCATCACCTTTAAACAACTTGTCGCGCAAATTATACCTATAGTTCCGGGTAACCTATGAATATTGTGTGTCCTGTCAATTTTGTTCACGTATTTTATAGATCGACTGGATTTCCAAATCAAATACAGAGGTGACAGAAGCTAGACAACCTCTTTCCTTCCTACAACGCAAGGCTTGTCCCCAGAGGGAAAACTTCATCCTTCAAATTGACTGCATTGATGCAAACTATACGCATCGGAATGGGAGCAACAAAACGTGAGTACACAATTTGTTTGTTAATTTCTAAAAGTGTACATCAGTCAAGCTCAAAGTCGTCCAACCTCACTGACCGATTTTTTGACGAGTAAAAGCTTAAAAATGTATAAAGCTGAATATTTACATCCCTATGCAATTGGATAGGCTATAAAGGCTCACTCAGCTAAAGTTCTGTCTTCGTGGGGGAAGAGGGTGAACTCGGCTCGAACTCCAAACCGTCGAATAGACGGTAGAGAAAGTGGTTTCTCTAAAATGTCAGACCAACTTCATTTTGACTCGCCCGTTCTCATATATCGAGGATCGCTAAAAGAAAAAAATCAACGAAACGCAACAAAAGCAAAGGTGTCCACTGTCCAACCCAAAAACTGACTTACGTCTGTCTGTTCGACCAGATCGCTGTCAGTTATTGTCCGTGATCATCAAAAGATGCCCTTCCGCTCCGACTCTCGACCTTTGAGGGAGTGCTTAGCTTACTATACAAATTCACACTTCCCAATCCTATCCATCAACCACCTGCTCCTCGACCTGCACCAATTCTGTCGACATCTCCTCACTACACCGCAGTAGTTTGAAGCCAACCGACAATCAAAATCGACACCTTGTTAAGCATAACACTAACACGTCCAATTGCCGTCCCGCTGGGAAGTATGCTATAAACCCAATTGCCTGATAGAAAAAAAAACTAACAAAAAAACTCCAACACCTTCTAGCGCTCTCTAAATCAAAGGCTCTTGCTCAGCTGTCGGAAATGCCACCTTGTTAATGATGCCAATTGCCGGAATCTATCCAGCAGTGGTCCAAATTCAAAGCGCTCGACATACCAATTGCCAATCAGCCAATCACCGAGTCAACGCGACGCGGCTAATCAACCCTCCGATCCGCACAAATCATTAGTAGCCCTGCCAACGCCACTTGACCCAAAACAATTCACACATGTTGGCCATGTGCTCTTGCTGTCTGATGATCACCAAACACCATTAATAACCGATCGATCTCCATTGACCGAAACAATGGTCCGCCGGTCATCCTGAGTAAACACCCTCACTGTCCTCCACCCCTGTGGTTTTCTGACAGGATCTCTCTCTGAGTTCGAGATGTTTTCAGTTTGTTTAGCGCCCCTTTGTTACCGTGTGTGTGTGTGTGTGTGTGTATGTGTAGCTTTGATCGGCGCGATCGATCCAACAGGTGAGAAACTCTGCATGGGATTAATGTGATCTTTCGCACCCACAACTGCAAGGGCGTCTACAATCTACATGCCCGCCTGGGCAGGTACACATTGGCACCATTGTCTTGGGCTAATTATGGGCGCACATACACAATTCAAATTTCGCCCCGACAAAGGGCCCACAGGATTAAATGTGATTTCGTAAATTTATTTTGACAAGCGAATCCGGTCGCCCACTTCCCGCACCGACGAATGGCTATCGCCCTGATGGCATTTCCTTTTTCGATAGGAAGGCGGATTAATTCGACATGGTCGGCCAGAGAGAAAACTGCAGTTTTCCTACAGCTATCGAGATGCTATTCGATGGATTATCTATCGTGCGCCTAATTAGATTTACAAAGGGGCACTCAATAGCGGCGCTCAGTGACTCTTGTTCTTTGCACAGGAAGCTGAGGAACATCAGAACCGAATGCGCTTGCCAATTCCTGGCAGAAAGCCGTGAAATTACATGTCCGCGGCGGCAATTATACACAATTTGGGCGTCATCATTGAATTAATTCGGATTAGCGTGCTGACACGGAACCTTGAGTTAATTAAATAAAAACTTAAAAACCAATTAAAAAGTAATAACCACCGTGTGCTTGTTATGTGCTTACAGCATGATTTCGGTTTTTTTTTTTTGTTTTTTTTGTTTTTTCTTTCTTGTTTTCTGTGTTTGTATGCAGATTTGGCTTCAAATTGCGATTTCTCTGAGTTCGATGCGGCATCTCTTTGATGAGGGCCCATGATCATTAATAATAAGTCAATTAGTTGATTTGTATTTACTTTGATTGCGTGTAAATGTTGCAGTTTTTTTGTTTTGGCTGGGTTTTTAATGGCGTAACTATGCAAGAGAAGGTTTTGCTGTGGGTCTTTAACTGTCCCAGACAATTTTCTAGTGCGATAGGTTCGAAGTGGTTCCAATTTGAAAGTTCCAAATGCACGAACAAGTTATAATGCGCACGATGCCCTATTCGACGTGTGTGGTCAGTTGTTGGTGGCATCCGATCACGTTTTGTAACTTGGTCTGTTTTGAGTTGCAGTCTTGCATTTGAAGGAGATAGGTAGAAGTTCACGCATGTCATTCTCGGGTGACATGTGATGCCCGTTTGGGGAAAATAGGCCATCCTTTAGAAGTAATAAAATTAGCGCTACATATTTATACAATAGTCGCGAAATATCCTCAAATTCCAACTTAGGGTTTTTTCCACTGCGCCACCTCTCGCGAACACCTGACAAACATCCGAGAGTATAACTGTCTTGAAAGAGCTTCCAAATTAGCCGCTTGGACTCGGCATAAAGTTGTCGATCCCTTCCATTCGTTAAAAAAATGAAAAACTCACACAAAACGAATGGTTGTGAGAAGCTAGGCCTAGGGTCCCTGCGGACCTGTTGCGCCAACTATTTATTTATTTATTTTTCTTATATCTTATTATATAGGTACCCGAATGGGCCTAGCTTTAGCTTCTCACATCCATTCGTTTGGGGATTTATTTTTTAGTTTTTCTAGACAAATAGAAGTGATCTTCAATTTGTTGTCGATTTCCAAAGTGTGAATTTAAAAGCTTTTCCAGCTCAATCAACTGATGTCCGTTTGAATGTTTTGTTGCGAGAGGTGGCGGAAAAAAACCGATATCAAACCTGACACCCCTCATTTAGTGGCATAGGGAAATAGCCATACTGAGCAACTTGCTCATTGAAGCCTTATCTATTAATAATGCAATCAATTACTTATCGACCTGCCACAATATGTTCTTTAGGTAGGTTGTTGGTGGGCTAAAAAGCTCCTTAAGAATCTTTCGTCACGGGATCCAATGCCTCTTCCGCCAAACACATTTTTCCCATGAGGTGCAGCAGAGTGTCCCGCAAAAAGAACCGAAAATATCGAAAGGCAGCCTTTTCCGTACAAGTCTCTTGGCTTCGACTACGGCGTAGGAAGTCCATAGCCTTCTTGAGAACAAGTCTCCATTGAGGTCCACTTTTTCTCATCTTCATTGTGGCTTTTTTCCCAGCGCAAAGTTCCAGTATGCAAGGTCGGCCCATTGACTACAGCTATTGGTACTAAAACCCTAGTACTACTTTTAGTAAAGCAGGTTCTCTTTTGTGGTTAAAGTTGGTCTAAGTAGGTGCATCTGTTACTGCCTTTGCTTCTGTTTGTTCTGAAACTGACTGTCTTTTCAATGCCTGAAATGCGCCTTCATGTACAGCTGCAGACGGTAGAGCGGTACCTTGCGTTTTGTTCCAAGAAGTTCTAGGGCTGTATGACAGCATTTAACAAGGCTTAAGCTGCCAGAAATTAATGAATTCTGACGGTGTTGCTCTGACAGTAGACGCATGGGCTATTTTTGCCACTTCAAAGACATCCGCTTGCGACTCCGCAACGGCACTGACAACGTCCGACAGACGTGCAGATTTTAATCTATTCAGCTTTTCGGAGAAGAGTCGATTACGGATCCATCTGTAGATCTGTACCTACGTCGCGTTTGGTTATGGCTTGCTAGTGTTTTGGGAACGGTCTTGTGGAAATGGAACCATGAAGTCTGTAAAGGGAACACAGCCAATATTCCTTAAATGATTCGTTCCGATAAGTTGTCAGTTTACTGATTCCCAGATTTATTCACATGACACTCAAAGCTATTAAGATGTCTAGCTGGAAGAGATAACCAAAACCTTGAACGCCTGTCCTACCCTCATTGCAGTCTAAAAAAAAACCTCTCTCGGGATATGCCCCGATAGTGTCGTGCCGACGCACTCTACTCCTTGAATACGCTTCCCTATTTTCCCTTCGCTGTATGCTAAGCTCAGGTCCAGCAGGTGGTTTGTTTGTCCATACCTTCTAATAAACATTATTTTTACTTTTTTTACTTTATTATTAAACTAATTAATATACCTAAATTTAATATAATTACATAATTTATTTTAACTATAGGTATAAATATATTTATGTAACTAAATTTAATATTTATGCATACAAATCATCAGTTTTTTTTTTGACAGCAGAAGTAAGCTTCAACTGGAGGAATTGAATGTCTTCAGAAGCGTTGTGTCCAAGCGTTTAACCAAGACCCTTTTTTGAAATGGTGGTTACTTACCAAATGGTGTTCCGTACCCAAGCTGTTGAGGGAAAGGTAAGTACATTTGGCAAAAAAAAGCAGCAGTCACCAGAGAGAGAATTATTTGTTGATATCGTCCGGTTTTGACACAAAACCAAGAAGATTTAGATATCTTACTCAGAGCTAACTGGAGACAGATGACTCTTCCAATGCCTAGTTGCTTAGTTCTGACCGGTAGCGCCCTCAAAAGTAAACTATACTCATAATTTGCTACAAATGAGGCTGTGCCGTAATGCTGGCTCACTCGACAAAGTTCGAATCAATTTAGTTCGTCCTACCAAGACCTCGGTAAAAGAACTCTACCCTTTGTATAAATGCCAATTCAATAAAAACCCAACTCAAATTGCCATAAATCGAAAGCATTTCACTTTCTTTGACTTGTTCTTCGATTGAATGAAAATTCAATTTCACGCTTTAACGCCGCCCAAATTGGGACGATTAATTATTACAATCAGATTGCCGATACCAACCCAACTTCCTTCAAACAGCGTCAAAAGAGCAGCGGACTCTAAATGAATTGGTTCTGCGCCTATGAACACATTTTAAATTAATATTGAATTAAATTTCCATTCCATACGGCCGGCGGAAAGGATATCTGCCATTGTGCCTATTACACAATAATTAATAACAATATTTACCATCCCCATATGTGAGCAAAGCGGGAACAACCGAACCCGACGACCCCTTCATCCCAAACATGAACTCTATTCACATAATTTCGACTTCATTGTGTGCGCGCTCACTGACAACAAGGATAACACGACAGAAACATATTCAAATAATTATTATTGTGCAGATGAATGGACGTGTATGGGGTTGATAGGGGTGAAGCGTGTCAAATACGATTTAAGCGAATCTGTGTGTTGTTACACGTCCCGATTATTACGCTATTATTCAGATAAATGTCAAATTTTCAGGGTGTGGTTTTTCTTCCTTGAAGCCAAGCCATGTCGTGCTGGGGACAAATTGCTTTGCGCCTCACTATACCGCGGCCCAATGGAAGTACACCGTACACACACACAATACAACAGCCATTAAGGGTAAATTTATGTTTTTGTTTGTTACGGTATGTTTAATTTTCCGGGTTCGCGTTGCAATTGAATTAAAAGAAAAAAAAAAAAAAAAAAAAAGAGCAACGTTTATGTTTTCGTTTCCTCGGACTTTGTGTCATATTTCATGAATTTATTCAGGTTTCCGTATAAGAGCGGAACGGAAGTGGAAAATGTTGTTGCTAAAATATTGTTTTGTTCCGCCATCAGTGAGGGGTTTCTCATGTTCGACGTCTGCTTAGGTTTGCAAACGTGAGGAGGAACTTAAAGACGCCTCATAGGAGTGGGAAAGTGCTTACACTTATTGTTTTGAAATGACTCCATCAAAGTTATTTGTTCGGCAGGACTTTTTGTAAACTTGTCATTGTTTCGTATGAAATTCATTTGCGGAGCAATTTTTACAGGTTCTGTTGCAATTTTGCAATTGCTTTTTGAGAAACCCGAGGTAGGCTGAGGTTAGCCGAGGAGTAGTACGGGCCTCACTCAAGAGCTAAGCTTCTAACTATTCAACTTGTTCGTTTATAAAGCCTTGACACACACAAATGAGGAGTTTCCACAGTTAAGGCGAGACAGCGATCGAATGGAGCTAAAAAATGCGAATAAATTACTAGATACTGCTCCTACAGTTGTGACAAGGTTTCCATAAGAGTGCTGAAATAAATTTTTTTCTGAAAACTTGTTCTAAAATAAATTATGAAACCGCAAATTTTCCGAAATGCAAAATCTCAAAATTAAGCACTGTTCAAAACTCTACATAAGAACAAGGTTTATGGAATTTTTATCGGAGTCGGAGCCCAAAATCCTGAAAAAAAATTCAAGATCCCGAAAACTCACAAACCCGAAAAGCCACAATCCCAAAAAGCCACAATCCTAAAAAGCCACAATCCCGAAAGCCCAAAATCCCGAAAACCTAGCATCCCGAAAACCCACAAACCCGAAAAGCCACAATCTCGAAAATCCAAAATTCCGAAAGGCCAAAATCCCGAAAGTGAAACTAAGAATTTTATTGTAGCAACAAAAAAATCTGGCAAATCTAACAAAATAAACAAAATAACAAACTTCAAATAAATAAAACATGACAAAAACAGTTCAAGTCTTATTAACAGATCAAAAACGATCCATGACAAAACAGTATCCAATACAAATTCATATTGTACGCAATTCCTGTCAGAAAACTTATTTCAGAACGCTCGTCACGTTTCGCGTAAATTTTTGTTTCCTTCGTCAAGTAACGTTTTCTTAGTTGTTAGACAAACACTTGTCTATCTTACATTCAAAATAAAATAAAGAATCCGGAAAATTTTCATTATATGTAATTTTTTCCGTTTTTGGATTTTCGGATATTTCGATTTTCGAAATTTCGGTTTTCGGGATTGTGTCCCAAGCCCAACGTTTATTTTGGTCAAATTTGAAAACAAAAATCTTTCGTTCTGTTCTAGTTCATTAGATGCTTCAGATAAATCCTTTTCCAACTTAGAAAGTCTGAATGAGATAGGGACAGGGTTGACAATAATGATTTTTTACCAGATCCATGAGCGAGCAGTGCACCACAGAATTATATGAGTTTTAAATGCAAAAAAAAATGTCACGTGATACTCGATCGTAACGGGAAATTCAAATCATGAACTTATGAAAACCTTGAAAAAATACCTTTTCCAACTTTTATTGGTTTCATAAATCTACACCTTTTTTGGTTATCTTCTGAAGAAGAATCTTCTTTGGAAAAGTATTGAAAATGAGAGACTGGTGTATTCAAGATCAAAACTACTCGAATCGCACTGAACTTTGTTTAAGAACTCTCATGAACTGCAGAGCTACTCCTAATATGTACGAAACTATACGAAATTTTAAAATGAGTTGCGTAGCGAACTTGGTATTTTACATTTGAAGACAAGTAAAGACAAGACAAGACCGAAATTTTCAAAATGTGTATCAAAAACTCCAGAGCTCTTGCTATGCCATATATAGCTCTGTACAAAAAATTGTTCAACTTTGTTGTAGTAACTTACGCCAAGACTCTGTTAGATCGGTTAAAAATGCTGTCATTTTAAGTTGCTCCATCGCGCACATCTTGCTCATGTGATCAGGGCTATGAGGACATCATTATTTCCTCCAATTCTGAGGAAAAATTAATTTCTAGAATAACGGTCAGAAAGAGAAACAAAATAAAATAAAATAAAGGAACCAGTTGCAGCTCAAATTGCAACGACTTCGGTCTTCAGTGTCTAGTTGCAAATTGAGTTACGGGAACTAATTTCAACCTTCCGAAAATCTACATAAACCGGCCGCCGGAGTGCCGTTCAAAATAGAAATGGTTTATCGGGCAACAGGTTTAAATATTGAAAATGTATTAAAAATTCGTAAAAATTTAACTTGGTTTCAAAAAATACCCGAAATTCGATCCAACCGTTTGGAAGCGCATTAGAAAAAAAGACCGACATCGGTTTAGCTGTATTTTGCACACCCATATGAAAGGTACGCGGATTACTCGGAACACCTTAATTGAAATTATTTTCTAATGTGTGTCAGGAAAGAGTTAGCACGTACTTAACAAATGCCTACCTTTGTTCAAAAATATAAAAGCCACTAATTTGTGTTGTCCCTTCAGTCGCTTCTCGAACGCCAAAGTCGCCTTGGTGGAAATTCGAACGGTGTCACTGACCAACTCGCTAATTGGTTGGCATGTGTTCACTGTGCCATCCGTGACAGCCATTGCATTGGTTCGCATAACACGATTAATCAAACGATTCCATATCCTCTTTGATTGATTGTTACCACTTGAACACCATTCTCGAGTCATATACATCGCATAATCAATTGTTAATTGAAATTTCCATAACATTTACAACAAATTTGCTAAGTAAGACGTTGAGTCGCATTCGCTTCATTAATCAAGATCAATCAGCGGATTGACACAGACGCATCCATCGACAGCAATGTCTCCAAGCAGATCGGCTTAAAATCACACTTACCACTTTGTAAGCTCTACCTGTGTGCTGTGCCCATTACTCGAGGGCAATTATCCCACAGCTGCACTGGTCTCTGGTGGTCGTACTCACCTAAACACCTCAACAGTAAGTTGAAGAGAACCAGAGCTGCGGATGACTAAATGGTTAATAGGATTAAAATCTCGCAACGTAAATAGTATGCCACTAAGCTGCCATTAAGTAATGAGATAAAGTCTGCTTAAATTGTCGGCTGAGGGGCTTAGCCTGGGCCGTACGAGAACCGCCGCGAATCGGTGACTGCCATCACCATCACCCGTCGTCATCTTGTACACAGCACACTCGTCCGCGCGCACAATACTATTGGAAGCGTAGACATTTCACGGTGTTGTGAACAATTCTTAAGGCTATTAGGCTATGCCTCTGCGCCTGTTGAATGTATATAAATGTACACAGAGGCAAGAGCTGACAATCCGCCGCTGTTGTTGTTGATACAAATTTATGAAGACCAATTGCAAGATCCGACCACGAAGACATTTGTTAACTTCTGTTTTATTTCATTGTGACTGTGATTTGTTGGTTGATTTTTTGTATTCTGCTTTTATTTTTTTTTTTTTTGCTTCCACTTCCAACTGTTTTATGTTTAATTTCCTGCTTAAGTCGTGTCGGTCGGGCTAAACAGAAGGCAATTAGCTAAAGGGAACGTTTTTGAGATAAGGGTCCGCGGCTGAAAATCATTCAGTCATTAAGCGCATTAGTTAGGTGGTTACCCACAGAGGTAATCGCACTTTTGTTTATTTTTATTGCCATTATTTAAATTTGTGCACGGTTTTGTTGTACATAGAGTCGATACGTTGAGGAATTTTAAGGATTGGCGATAACTAATGGGAATGCGGTCTAATTAACAGTGGATCAGCGCATTTAATGTTGAAGTTTAAGGCGCGAATTAATTACAGAGTAGGCATCTCGGTGTAATAGGGGCTCAGGGGGTTCCTGTGATGCTGTGAAAGGAACACACAATTTGTATTTATAGTTATTGGCATCAGAATCATGCAGTAATATGTTTGAAGATGATTAAGAAAAAAATAAAAAACATGTATAAGAGCTATTTACAGAAGTTACAGAGGTTTCGGCTTCAACGGATCCTTGCTCAAGTAAGCCCGGTGAATAGGCGCACTTTTTCGATGCCATTCGCTTTAAGTCTTGCAGAGTTAAATCATATTTTCCCTCAGCGTTACCAGGTTGAATGTTTTTTCTATGATTTAGCAAGCAAATCATGTCCAGGGTAATTCTTTTTATTGAACAGATTTTATGATTTTATTTTATATACATCTATACTCGTAGAGATTTTTTTGGAGTATAATTAGAACGCCTTCCTGTCTTGAATCTTGGTTAGAAACATGCGTCTTTGAATAATTTGTGTAGGTTTTTTGAAAAGAGAAACACTTTTAAATAGTTATTTTTTTTACAATGAGTTGCAAATTTGTTGTGCATTTAAAAAAGAAACTCAACATTTATGATTTGATGTGTAATACTTTCGGTTCATATCGCTTGGGAAATTTGAGTCCTTATCATGGGTGACAAATTTTTATATCAATTGTCAAGCAGCAATGGTTATAACTTTATGCAAAAATAAATAATAGTGTGAGCAAGTCCTATCTCGCACTAACATAAATTGTACTAAGCAAAAAAAAGTAACTGGCTCAACATATCTGTGGGACTAAATGAATTCTAGCTAATATCCCAAAGTAACTCAAATTTTGGTGCGTACAGTGCCTATCGTTGAGCGCGGAATCTCAGGTTTAACACCCGTTAAAACAGAATTTGCATATATTAAGATTTTTCTCCTTCGTGACCATCGGAGATTATATTTATAACTTTTTTTTTTCAATCCAGCAGGAAGGTCTCCCTGCTGACCTTATCAGTCTAAGGAACATTTACATCAAGATCGACGAATTTTAATATATCTCCCCAAAAAATAGCGGAAGACCTTGCCACTTTTGGCAACTTTGTACACTCAAAGAGAATCTCACATTTTTTCGTCCTTAAAGCGCCAATACCACCATCACTTCATCTACCACCCCCGGAACAATAATCGGCTTACCTTTTACTACCAGAATGTAAGAGGCCTGCGCTCAAAAACAAGTGCTGTTCTGCGCCAATCTCATGCTCTCCCATTCGATATATATGCCCTTTCTGAAACCAACCTTATCCCCGACATAAAGAACCAAGAGTTACTGCCCCCTTCATTCAATGTTTTTCGAGACGACGAATTTACCCGCCCTACGAACGATTCTCCTTGTCGAGGCGTTCTACTGGTCATTCACAATAGCCTTGACTCATCCCCTCTTGCTACTTTCTCTATCTACTATTGATAACCTTCATCCCCTTCTTCTTCTTTCGTTTTTCTATAACTCTCCACTTCAGTCCAGTTCTTCCGCAGTCATCCCCTCTCACGACTTTCACAAAGGTCAGTACTTTCGTCCTCCTTCTTAACAACATCTGGTGTTCCACAAGGCAGCCATTTAGGTCCCCCCTCTTCAATCCTGTCTCCATCAACAAAACCTTGATCGTTTTTCGACCTGGTGCCTCAAAAATTGCTTAGAGCTCAACATCATCGGGTCCATGCAAACAGAATTGAGAACGTCCAACGTCGATTTCTTCGATTTTCCCTTCGAGTTCTGCCTTGGGATTATCCTTTTGTATTGCCACCCTACGTAGACCGGCTCAAACTCATTAACCTAAATACCCTTGAGGAACGCAGACACGCTGCAGACTTTCTTTTCATTTATCGTCTTCTGTCAACTGTCAACAAATCTATTTTCTTAAACACAATCCCCCGTAATTTACGTTTCCCTCGTTTCTTTTACCCATCAATGAACCCATCTCCCGTATGCTGCGAAAAGCTAATTCTAACCTTTCAGTTTCTGATTTCAGCACTGTCAACCTCAAACTCGATCTCCTTCACCATTCTCCTTATCGTTCAGTCTTAGTTTTAAGGCTTTATATGTCTTAGTTTTAAGTGTCTTAGCTTAAAGTGTCATTTTAAGTTGTTAATTTAAGCCTATATGTTAGTTTCAGCTTGTATTAAGCCAAATATATGCAGTATTGCTCCCACCAAAATATTGAAGTAGCTTTATACTACCGTTCAAGGACGGATCAAAAAACTAGTCCAAACACGCTTCCAAAAACTTGTCGAAAGGTTAAGGACCCGTCAAACAAAACTAAATAAAGCGTGTCAAAAAAAAATTCGTCCGAAATCCTGTCGAAAAATATGTCTGAAAACTTTTCGAAAAACTTACAAAACCTGAGTCAAAAACAGGACCGAAAAACGCGCTGAACTCTTAAAAAGTGTAGAAATAATTGTAAACTTTGAAGAAAAAAGACCAACCGACTTCTACGAAGTATAAACAGAAACTAACTTTATTAGAAACTAAATTCAATAGTTTAGTACAATGATTTGAAGTGGGAGGCTTAAATTTTTCAAATAGATTCTAATTCGTGTCCGATACTGTGTCGGCAAAAACGAGCTAAAAGTGTTTCGAAAAGTGAAATAAACAATGAAAAAAAAAATAGCACCAAAGGTGTCCCAAAAAGCGCAATAAAAAAATTCAAACAAAACTTAAAAAAAAACCTTCTAGTAACAAGTTAAAAAAACATCTAAAACCGACTCAAAAGACTCGTCGCAAAAAATCAGTCGGAAACGTTTAAAATTTAAATTTTCAAAGTTGTCCAAAAACTTTTGAAAAACGGCTCAAAATTTACATTTTTTTTTTTTTTGCACCATTGATACCATTTTTCTAACACAAACCTTGCAAAAATCGTTCCAACGATTTAGACCGAATTTCACATATGAAAAGTAAGAACATTTGACAAAGTCAATTACAGGGTTTCTGAGGAAGGACTCACTGCATTTGAACTACATCGACATCTTCTGGTAAAATGTCGGTATACAAAAGTAATAACGAAAGTACCAATGCCATTCATATGTGTCTGGATTTTGTAAACTGCCTGGAACACGCTTCAATTGCGTCTGTCATACAGGCTCGTTCGTAAATCACTGGTAACTCACCGATCACACCCGTTTGACGCTCCCAGATAGTTCGTTAATTTATTTTTCATTTTACTCCCCAAATGAGAACGAAATACTTAACACGATTGCCATCTAAGTAGGTGGATAATGCTGGGGCATATCTTTCGAAATTTGCCATATAAATTCCAGAAAACCCTTCATCCAAATAATTCGGTCTTTCCTCATATCGCATCGCATCGACTTGAGACAACACAAGTCGCGCCGCCAAATAATCGTGTAAACTTAATGAAGCGTGTAAAATTATGAGATGCATCTCACAACCCACTTCGATCACATAATGATGCTCCTCGAGCCCAAGTGTAAATAGGCGCAGTCAGTCTCAGTATACCAGCAAGCGCAGCCGCATAGTCACTCGGCCATATCATCACCGTTCCCCTTGTTGGTGATGGTGTTGTTGGCTAGCGGCCATCAAATTCATCATTCTCAGCCAATATACGAAATTCCTTTGCCCATACAAGCAACGAGAACTTCATAGCACACTCGAGTGAGAGAGAGATTTCATCTCGCTGCAGCGGTCGGTCTGTCTGTAACGAGACAATGATGCACCGCGCGAACCGATCACGTTTGCCCGGTGTATCTAATCAACGAGCATTATTTCCCCATTTCATGGTGGATTTAAATTCAATACCGCCTTTATCGGCGGCACATCCACAGCATGCAGTGCGCGCAATTGACTGTACAGTGTGCTTGGCTGAATTTTGTCTGCACCGCCAGGGAGCGCCCTCTAGCTGTGGACCATAGTCGAGCCGCCGAACCATATATGGCTAATTGTCCGCCATGTATTTAAGCATCTAAAAAGTGGTTTTGATTTCGCCAGCGGATTTCTCCTCCAGCCCATATGGGAGAGTGGTGGTATTCTGGGAGTCACCTTGTGTCAAATTAATGAGGTTGGTTGCTGCAATAATTGCCTGTGACCTGTGATGGTTCTGATTTGATTAGAAGCTGGGCATAGAGCACTTTAAGTAGTTCTGATAGGTCCAGCACGAACGGCGTTGGGTGGGTTTACCTGTAAAAGGTCGAAGAACACCAATGGATTGCTTTCGGAAGAGAATTCTTAGACTTTTTTAAAATGACAATGGTAAGGAAATAGCAACAACTTATACTTTTTTTCTATTGGTGGAAGTGTTTGATTTATATTTAGTTTACATTCATTTATAATTTTTAACCCGCAAAGCAAAGTGCTCATCTGCAGGTGGTTGTGTAGAAAATTTAATTCCAATGTAATTAATTTTAATTTTTACTCTGAAGCTTCTTAGTGACAGGTAGTCCCTCAGCCAGTTAGCCAACTTGCCTCTAATGCCAACTCTTTCTGCGGAGTCAAAAATTCTATTGCGATCAAGTGTATCAAAAGCTTTAGTAAGATCCACAAAAACTACAAGCACATATTGACGGGATCCAATTGAAATTCTGCTTTGCGAAACTCTGATTTTCAAATTTAAAGTAACACAATTCTGCCTTTTTCGAACTAACAAATGTAAATGACGAGAAAAAAAAATAAATACAAAAAACTATTTTAAATTTATAAAACATTAAAAATGATTTGCTTTTGATTTTTAAATAAAAATAAAAAGAAACAACAAAAAATATACTAAATATTGACAAACGATTTGAATAAGCAAAACAATGTCTATTAAGAAAAAATTAAAAATAATGTGAAATTGAACTAAAACAAAAATATGAAGCAGTCAGAATTTTCAAATTTTATTTACTATAATTTCGTTTTTTTTTTTTTTTCTTTTTATACTTATACTTATAAATCACAAATATATTTTTACGTACCTTATAAATTTAACTTACATACCTTAAAAAAGATTGTGACCTCGATGTTGGATTAAATGCAATGAATTCCTATAATGTTTGAAAATTATTAATTTTTGGAATTCCTAATCCTTGCAAAATTAAAACAACATGTAAAAGCTTTTATTTAAATAACAAAATGTAATGAGCTTCATTTTTGCAGTATCAAAGTCCAAACTCAAACAACATATAAAAGCTGTTTTTCTAAAACATTTTGGGCGCATAAATGTTGTTATAAAATGTTGTTTAATCGAAATTGCTTCGACAAGCGACTCGGTAGGATCTTCGAATACTCCTTAGAATAGGCCATTTTCCTAGGAGGTTCGTTGTAATTACTGTTACGCTGCGATTGATTGTTTGGTGGACAAGGACTCTTCCTCAGTCTTCCTAAAAAATATCAATAACAGTTTGTTCTCTCTTTAACGCTTCTTTTGTTTACTTTCGTGTTTCTATAATAAAAATAAAATAAAATCTTTAGTATTTTTAAAAAATACCAACGACATCATTTATTTTCCTGCCAGGACGAAATATAAGGCTACAAGTAAAAATTGAAAAAGAGGAGTTAAAATTAGAAATAAAAAAAAAAAAAAAAACAAATTAAGAAAAGAAATCTGCTCCATCTCCATCTCTGATTTACAAAATTCTGCAAATAATAAGAAAAGGTTTGCAAAATGTTCAAAATCGCGCGCTTTTCAACTGGAAAGCAGAATTTTGTAAAAAGATTTTGTAAGCAGAATTTTGACCACAACCCCATGCTGACGTTTACTCAAGTTGTAATTTATTAAATCGGCAGTTAAATATATGTCTGCAGCGCGACAAAATAGAACTCAACAAATTTTGAATGCATCTTCTGCAGCGATACACCAGGTGCATTATCTCAAAACCTATCTCTACAGTACGAATTTAGGGCAATAGGCCTACAAATGCATGAAGTTAAACAATTGTACAAATTCAAGACCGAGGAATTCGGTCAGATTCACAAAAAGTGTGGTTTTTTTAGCTTCGATCTCAGCAAAGCAAACTACAATAGGACTTTAAGAACGCAATTTCAACAACTGCTGTGAGTTCTCGAAGTGTCAAGCGTGCTGAATAGCCTACTTTGCGTTGCTGAGATCGGAGCTCAAAGAAACAGGCCTAATGTCAAATCGACCGATTATTCGGATAGAGGACGTGCTGCCTAAAAATCCTCAGATCTTTTATGTGTATGAAGGAATATTGTTAAATGCCGTCCTGTACTAGATGACTAGGTTTGTCTCATATAAAATATCAACTCAGCTGTGCTCCTCCTGTTATTATCATGAAATATAAGTAGGCGGGCATGATCGCATCTAGCTAGCCCTTAAAAGTACCGCCATTCCAGCTGAGAAATTACAACTTTCCTACACATTCAACACATATCAAACTCGTGTGCTTATTAGACATCCATCAAAACAACTGACAAAATGCACCCTCCGAAGCCATTCGGCTAACGCTGCCCGCTTCATGAAGAAAATGCCTCAAAATCGTCACATTTCCCAACTTCCCACACTTGCATATTGCCAAACCGACTGCGTATCTTACTTTCATCCATCATTATCCACAGAAAGTTATGTTTCCGTTTTGTTTATAAACGAGCTACACCTAAACTGCATCAACACCGCATTAGCCGATGTGGACTCCGGCAAAATTCGTCCCAAAGCTATACTACCCTCCCATCACGCGATCGTAATCGCAAAACATCCTGTCGGTCCTCCCATATATGGTTGCCAATGCCAGGAAATACCCGTACGGCCGTACTCATAATTGAATTACACAAATTAACTACCTACCAAATTGAGAGCAATTCCACAATCCATCCGAGCAGCATAAAACATAACAACTACCCACGGATACGTGAAATTGACCTGCGCTATGTCATTCCAGAGATACCGTGCCACGCACTATAAAAATCCACCACCCGGTCGTATAACCTGTAATTTAATCGTACCGCAGTCAAAAGATGCACCTGATAACGTCGCCTTCGAGTGTGGGATTGACACCATCATCCAATTATTGCTCGATATATCATGCATCATGCAGGACGACATGCTGACGCGTTAACATTAGCTGCGGCGCGCCATATTACCGGCTTAGCAGATGAAAGCGAATGACTGAAGTGGTCACTTATCACGTGGTACGATCGCAGTTCTACTTTTGTAGTTTTATATGTCCAGCAGGACGGCATGTTGTTTGCGGTAATGTCATCGGCGTTTAGTCTATAATTTGTACATGTATCCTGGGTGATATCGAGATGGTGTGGGAGGCGACGACACCTTTGTTTAGCTGGAATTAACTGCGGCCTAAGGGGTACCTATATCGGGACAATGACACAATCGCATTCGATAGAACTGAAGGTGCCTTGTCTTTTTGGGTGATTGCAATTTAAATGGGCTTCAGTTCAGTTCCAGAGAAACACTTAAGAGGATCAAAATCGAATAAAATCCACATCATTTTAATCCTTGCCAAACCGCATGCTAAACAAACATGAGGGCGCATATTTCTGTTGTACGAATAGTCGGCGCGCACACATAAAGCCGGACAAGATTGAGTTTTTATATAGTTTCCTCTTGGGATTGTGTGTTTTCTTGCGCGAGTTAAGCGGCGATATGTTAGGATTACTGTTTGTTTGTAATCCAACTGGAGTGCAGATAGGTAGCGGACTTTCTATACCAACATAGGCAATAGTGACCGCAATTGATTTTATAGTCGATTAGAGTGGCTGTTGGCAGTCATGGGCAGTCGGTCTAATAAAATTATCGCTTTCCTTGGTTGAAAAGGGTCAACTAATAAAATGAGGTTTCTCTATTTTAATTGGACACAATGTTCAGGAGCAAGTCGGTCGTCTGAAGGAATTATTATATTTTTCAACTGCGTCACCTCTCGCGAACGTCTGACAAACATCCGAAGGTATTATTGTCATGAAAGAGCTTACAGCCTCGCTCGGGTCTCGGTGACACTGATGAACCCTTGTGGGCGGCTGTCAGGCGCCCATGGACGCGATCAGGATGGTGGCCAATCGATGAGATTGTCATGAAAGAGCTTCTCAATTAGCCGTTGGGACTCGGCATAAGATTATAGATCCCTTCGATTCGTCCCAAAACTGAAAAACTCACACAAAACGAATGGTCTTGAGAAGCTAGGCCTTGGGTCCCTACGGACCTGTTGCGCCACCGACTTATTTATTTTATTTATTAATGCTCAGGGCTTGCGGATCATGACTGGAAGCCTTTCCTCATTGTGTTTGGGCATTAGGTACGAGTTACAAACTTGACATTGACAAGGAACTTCGTTAAAAAATTAACATTTGCAAATAACTTGCGGACCAACTTCCAACATTAAACTCTAAAAATGCTCGGCTTAATAATACCCATGCTGATCTACAGCAGTTTGGCATGAAAGCCAGCAATCGACAAGCCAACTTTCACAGGATGCTGAAAGCTGATGAAAAAAGAAAATGTTACACTTCAGCCCGTGCTTCCTCGAATTTCGAGGGAGCGGAGAGCAAAAATAAACGAAAGACAATTTGTATTTTACCGCAGAGCCCGCTGTCTGCATAGCTGGACTGGGACTCTGATTTTTTATTTATTGGATGAGTTGTTGAGTTGTTACAAAACTTAACAATGGTAATCGATGTCTTTTATCACCAGACATTGGTAAATATATAGGAAGTGTATTCTGAAAGCAATTCTCTTTCAGGGTGCAACAAGTAGTTTGGCATAGGGTCAGGCAGGCTGAGAGTTTTTCCAACTCAACTCAAACAGCCTGAGCCAGACCTTGCAAATCCTGCAAGGCTTAATACTTTATCATCTCGATTTCAATTTTATCCCAAGATCCCTTTTCAGTTGGAATTGAGTGTCCGTTGCGATTTTTCTGACTTCACTTGATGATTCTTTGTGCAATCGATAACTATTGTGCATATGGGGTAGTCATTTGTATTCCTTGACTTTCTCCAGTTACACATCCACATTTCGCCATAGATTTCGTCAAGTCCCAAAAATCATACCGTTTGAATTGTCGGTTGCGTGTTCCATTTTGGTGTTTCCCGGAGTATTACGACAGTCATTGTTATCGCTTTGTTTGACCATGTTTGGCCTTCTTCTTTACACGCAGAAACTGGCCATTTCGATTCTGCGATGAAAAATTCGAATGTCAACTCAGTCGAACATCCAAAGGGTGAACATAGTTCGAGGTAAATTGCACGCACCCGCAATTTACTTAATTTCACTACCATTAGCAAACAACATGCGTTTGCGTTCAATTTCGCATCAGCAACCATAAGTCAAAGCCGCACGCAATTTTCTGTCGCTCGTACGAGCATCGAGACAAAGCACACCACCCCACTAAGCCCTACGCACAATGACTTGACTATGGGAGTACACACAGGCACTCGCAATCAAAACAACTGCGAGATTTATTGTGTCAGGGGCTCTGCGAACAGCAACGCTCCATTTAACCATCCCTAACTAAAACGAGACGCTAGAGCTAGACAACGCCTCGCACACATTTGCTGTCGTCATCGGCTTGGTCGTCGTCCGTGCACAAGGTGAAAAGCTACTACCAAATGTCATATTTCATCTTGTGCGTCACAGTTTGACTGTTTTATGTGCTCTCGGTGCGCCAGCAACTGCACACCTCTATCTCAATTAGACATGGCACCCCAGGAGAGGGTATACTGCTCCAAGTCGTTCAACTACCACTGGCTCTGTGGACGCTCTACACAGGATAAATATTTTGATTTGACAACGGCACCAAAAAAAAAAAACCAAACTCCAAGCTCACACGTATACTCGTATAGTTGCTGCTGGGTTGCTGTCTGTAGCAGAGCATGCAAACGCGACTGCATGACGAATTGGCAGCCTTGCAGTAGGTAATTGCAATTACTACCATGGGCTTTTCCGCGCTGCAAATGGCATGATTAGCGAGGAGCAGTGTAGAATTGGCCGGGAACGGTGCACCAGAGTGTTGGCCATTGCCGCCATTCGGACGTGCAATCTTTTATTGGGGTTGATTTATTGACATTTCAGAAGGCAATGACACGCTTCATCAGGCGATTTATGCTCTTCCCTGTGCGCATCCTTACGTGCTGCGGAGTTCGATATACCCCTCCAAGTGCGGTGCACTTATATGCGCCAAGCACCTCTCTCGGGATCGGGATGCGCGCTCGCGCAGATATCTGCCGCAGATAGAGAGGGAAGCTGCCTATATCATGTGCACAGTTCGGCATAGTTCAGGCGGCATTTTAGCTTTAATGGAATCAGTCAATCAACAACTGCTGCTGTGCAACGAAATTAGATAGCATTCCGATGTGAGTACTGAATATATGGGGATTCGATGCGAATTGCGGTGCGATGACATTCAGCCAATTAGTTGCGGTCTTTTCGAGATCCGGATGAGAATTGGCAGGTAATAGGTGGCTGCTGGCTGCCGCTGAGCGCTCTCTGTTTTGACAGAGCGGAGATATGTGCTGAATGCGCAAATGCAAATGTTTTCTCAGGGGGAATTCGCCACGCCTGAGCTGCGCATTGGATGTGCGAGAATGGGGAAACACGCCGATACACATTAGACTGTGGAATTTCCTGGGTCACAGTTGGTTATAGTAATCGCTGTATGGGTGTCCTTTTCCATTATCTATTGCAAGTGTAATTGATATTGGAAATAGCAATAACCGAAGTCTGACCTCTAGGAGTATGAGGGAATAAAAAATGACAGTTTGCTGTGGAACTCTTTCGTTTTCTTTTTTTAACTAAGATAAAAGGTTGGACGATAATAAGGCTTCGGTGTTTATACTTGAAGTTTCCCAGTTAACTGACACTGTGCGCTTCCCAATGATCTGTTAAGAAACATATTTTCTGTGATGCCCGATGGCAACGGATAGTCCCTGAGTGGCAGAATGTGGCCTGACGCAACGACAAAGCTTACGCGGAAAGAAAATTATTTTCCATGCATAGAAATTTCGTTAAAAATTAACAAACTCTTCTTTATTCGAATTTAATTTAATTCTTTTAACATCTTTTCTTGAATCAGGAAAATATTTCTTATTGGTAAACTAATATTTTTTGATTTATGAAACGAATTTTGCTTAGCAAAGTTAAGAAATAGATTCTGAAATTTAGGAGAAGTTTCCTAGTACAGATTTTCTAATATCCACAAAATAATTGCAGCGTCTTAGAAGAATTTTCTTGAACTCATTGAGAAAAAAACATTTAATTCTAACATATTTCAGCTCAAATGTGTATTGATTCTCCTCTTTTGTTTAGATTGATAATTGTTTAGATTGATATCATTGAGAAGTAGTGACTAGGGGAGAATATGGCAGCTACTTGATGTTTACTGCTTAGAAGAAACAAATTCCTGTTTCGAGAAGAAATTCACTCCTCATTTTGGTTCACTTTTTTGGAGTGTGTTCCTTTATACGCTAAATACCAGAACCAAACTCTACAAAAAACATGCCTTAAAGTAACTCACTGAATTTGGTATTAATTTATTTGCCTTGCATCGGGCTTGCAAATGCTCAGCATAACCAGTCAGTTCAGTGTCCACTTTTCATACTGAATAAGTCCGAGTGTAAGTGTTGTAAGAGTATTTAGAAAAAGGTGTCGTCTATAAATTTGGTAAGTTATTTCATTTTGATGTTATAGTTGTTAGCGAAATTTTGGGTGTTCAGTTGGAAGCTGTTTTATTTTCGTTGTTCCATTTATTCCTCAATAACTCGCATCCATTTTCATTACAAAGTTCTTAGTTCATTCGGAAACTCTTGATTTTCGGAAGTTTTGAAACCACTAGGATATAAGAAGCAGAAGCGTTTTTAGTCATACGAATTGTTGCGAGACGCCGTGTCACTATTTTTGTTTTATTTTGTTATCATTGAACTGTGTTTTTTTTTTTTTTTTCTATAGTTTATATATAAGAAACATGAATTTTCGAAAGAAAAGATTTCCTGCATCTCCCTCAAGACAACGAAAACTTGAAAGTTCTACATGACACAGGGTAACATATAATTTTAAATAATTAAAATGATGTGAATAAGTTAAAGTATAAATAAATAAAAGTATGTAATTACTGTAAGTAATCCTAAATTAATTTACGCTTAGTTCTAAGTAGTGAAGAAAATGATTTCTATGAAAATCTAAGGAAGTAAGTTCTTCTTGAACTTAATATTCATATTTCATTAAATTGTTCTTCCTATAGTCTAAATAATAATTTAAGAAATAACTGAAATAAAAGAAAGGTTTTTAAAGTCACATTCAATGTATCCTTTCTTTGATCAAAAATAAATATTCTTGATTTAAGAAATAAGTTGCTGATTTCACACAGACAATTAAGCAAAACTGCTTCTTGGGTAAAAAAAAACCTATAAACGATGTAAGCAAAATAGTCTTATTGGAGGAAAACAATTCTTTAGGCAAAACCTTATTAAACATTTGTTTTCTTAAATCAAGAAATCAAGAAAACTTTCTAGATTTAGAAGTTGTTTCTCGTGCTTTACTCATGAAATGAAAATGTTATTAATAAGAAATAATTGTCTTGGACCCTACTTTACGTTCTTGTTTTAAGAATCTTCTACTTCCAGTTGAGAAATATTTTTTCCGTGTAGTACCTATGCGAACAAATCAATTTAACTGTATATATGAATTGAAAATTACTATTTTTTTTAAATGTCATAGTATAACATTTAGCGTTCTATAGCTGAATCCGAAACTATATCGCATGGAATATTTCGATATGAAACTCCTGCAAATAGGAAATATGTGCGATATATGCAGCTTCTGTAGCTATGAGAGCGAAATTTAAATTTATCACAAAACACAGAAGTGATGATTGAAAAGTATAAGAAATAATAATAAAAAAACGTAAATAACTAGAAGAATGCAATTTTTTGATGGACTTAAAAATTTCGAAGATTTAAAAGCTAAAGCTTGTTGAATTTATGTCTGATTGTGGAATAACCTAAAGCCTTCTACCAAGAAACAAATTAATCTCTGTAGACATTTTATGAACAAGTCGGTGGGTGGAAGCATTATAAATGCTCCTCTTGGGCAATACCTCACCCAACTTTGAGTGCGCAACTGATAGAATAGAATTTGAATTTTCTTATGAAATATTTACGTAGAACCACTTGGTCATACCGAGATATATTCCTGAAATCACATTTTTCGTTCTAAATCACCTTGTGTTCTAAACAGGCCCTTGTTCCGAACTGTCATAGAGTCGGCACCTGAACGTCGGTGACATATGTCCTTATGTCTTGTTATTTATTTATTCACTTAATAATAATTCGCTTTATCTCCCTAGCTAGCTAATTTTACGATGTGGCACATCTACTTTTCGTCTAGATTTGCGGGTGTTACTTTCTTAAGATGATCGTTACTAACTAACTGACTTTTGATGGATCTTGCTATGGAATCGTATCTGTTGTGATCGAAAATGTCCTCAACATCGAGAGGTCTTTAGTGCTTCTATATACAAAACAAGAGAGTCAACGGTTTTAGTTAATAGGCCAAGTAGTGTTCGCCCCGGCAACCAATGATGTAAGGTACAGGTTGCCATTACTACTTAAAACTCGATGATTTTAATTCAAGAAGGCCTCTAAGTAGGTATAAATCTCTTAACATTAAATAAACAAAATACGTCTGTAAAAAACGTTCCATCCCTCAGCAGCAAAATCATAAGTACAGAGCCCTATTTGATGTCATATTTGCCAACAACTTTTAAAAAAAATTCATTGTGCTACATCATCCTTGTTATCAAGGATTAGTTTAGCATAAAACGTCATGAAATTTATAAAACCACTCACATTTGGGTACACCACTGAAAATACCTTTAAAATAAATTTGAATCCTTTTTTATTGTTTTGTTTTGCAGCATCTTGACAGCTTGGGGAAATCTTTCCAATGAGATTAATAGCTTACAGTTTACGTTTTCGCATGGAGTTAGAGAACTCCATTATTTGCAGTTTTGTTCCTAAGATTTCGATGCGAAAAGTTATCGCATGACTGACAGAACATGGTCACTGTATGCTAAAGCTAATCTTAAAGAGTAAATGCTTAAAATGAATTCTTGTGCGACCAGTGAACGAATAATTGTCCTGCGGCCGGTTTTATTTTTGTATTATGCTTTCGTTTTGTAGAAATTGGAATTTAAGCTTGTTTCATAAGTCATCGCAATAAATGGCATGTATGCACAGAGGAAATTCATCTCCATTCTAAGTTGACCAATAAGCTATAAATTCCGGGTCAATCGAGTATCAACATTTAAGCCAGCTTTATGTTGAATTTTCATCAGCAGGTCAACTGGACGTTTATTATGACGTCTTCTCCAAAGTAGACGACATGACTACTTAAGTTTTGTATTGATCGTCATTTGGAGCGGTACCGTGTGATTATTGGGTAGTTTGTAACTTTTTTTTGGTTTCTATTTCTGGTGTTACTTTTCACATGCCAGAAATACCTACAGTTTCAGTTGTTTTTCTATAGCTAGACGTTTATCTTTTGGTGAATTTTATATATATTTGACCTCCGTGCGGATTACAATTTTTATTTTATAGTTTTTTATAGCTCTTTGTGTTAAATAGCACGGCAGGGCTAGTTGTAACATGGAGTGTAAAACACTTCATTTGTCCCATAGGATGCAAGGCCTTACTCAAATGCAGGTCCAAGAAAGATAAAGGTTTCGAGGAGAGTTAAAAAATCAGCCACCTTAACCGATACTCCAGACAAAGGAGCGTTTCTTGAGGAACAAAATAAAAGCATAACTGGAAAGGTCGCCAAAACCAAAATGTTATATTTTTTGGGTTTTTCAAAAGTTGATTTGCATTTTGTTCGTTTTATGATCTCTTTTTAATAAATAAAATTAATAAATACCTATCGCAACAGGTCCGTAGGGAGTCAAGGCCTAGCTTCTGACAACCATCCGTTTTGAGCGAGTTTTTCTTTTTGGAACGAATTGAAGGGATCTACAATTTTATGCCGAGTCCAAACGGCTAATCGCGAAGCTCTTTCCTGACAATTTTACTCTCGGATGTTTGTCTGAAAAAAAAACCTTAAGATGGAATTTGCTTTTGATTTTTTTCGTCAATCGAACCTGCGACCCCTCGCTAAGCAGCACGGGTAAGTTGTAAGGACCCTTCTTCTTAAAAGAGGCGATATCTTAACATCTTCTGAGCAGACTTTATTGGATTGTTTTTCCTGTTTGATTTAAAATAGGTTTGGCTGAGTCATTTGCAAGTTCTGAGGAGCATCATCAAATTTTGGCCGAAGGGTTACTTCAAGCCCCGCTTTTCCCCTACTTAGGTATATTTGTCACAGGACGTTTGAAAAATCATTCTGTGAAATGGAAGCACACATTTGCCGAGCGCACATTCCTCTCTGGGACATGGTTCGGACTTTAATGCTGTTTTTTTTTTTCTCATATCAAACACTTTAATGTAGCAAAAAGTTGCCAGGTAGTAGGTATACGTAGGTACAATCTTAAATCTGCAATAACGCGACTTTTTGGCAATGATCAGCTTAGTATAGTTACTCGATCATTTGTTTAGTGAATGTGTAAGTTCATCCTGCCCAGTTCTTTAGGCTCATTTAGGCTCTTCTTTTCTTTCTCAGTGTGAACGTTCAAACTACTAGCATAGTAAGTCTGCCAGCTGGCTGACTTGATGAATCTCAGTTTTGATTGGTTAAGATCGGTCACATGAACAGCTGTGTCAGTTGCCATCTATGGAGGCGATGCCGACGAATATAGACAAGAAATTGCTAACTGAAGTATCAAGTTGACAGCTCGCATATGTGGGTGCCGTAGGAAAAGTGACGTTCCCGACCAATCTAGTTGGCTCTTATCCAGACTAATCTAGTCGAGTTAAGATAACTAGATTCTTGAATGTGCCTTGTCACACGTGTCAACATTTCATCATCTGTCAACTCCAAACGCCATCTGTCAGTTGTACGTATGCCTTCTTACTCGAATAGCTCCCTCTGCTAAACAGTAGACTGTTTAAGAACAGAGTCGTGGATGTCATCACTAAGGCCTCGGACTAGCTACTGTCCCATTTCAATACTCAAGAGCAATTGCTTCGATTTAACGCCCAAAGTCACATTGACAACCTAATTGTGCAAAAAACATTTCCAGTACTGTCAAAAAAGGTCGTTCTTCCGAATTCGTGTAAAAAGCCAACATCGCTCGGAAGAACAGTCCTCTATCTATGGTAACCGATGCAATCGCAATCGCCTGCCGCCTATTCAATTCTCCAAATAATATAAAAATCCATTATTAATGCAACCAACATTATCCGCTGAAATGGCAGTCAAATTGCCCTCAATCAAATCAAAAACATCACAATTACTCTCAAATTGCCCAGGCCACCTCCCGCACCAGCGCCATTTAATATTAATTGAATGCACTTGGCTTGTTGCGTTCAAACAATAAATTTTCAAATGGAAATACATTCTCATCGAATCGCAGTCACACGGAAAAAGAATCCCGCAATGAAAATCCATCGCCAATCACGCCAAAACGACGAGAAAAACAATTTTTGTTGCTTATAACAATAAGAATTATTTGCTGTAGGTACCAGTAGTACCATTTCAATTTCACTAAAACGAGTCCCCCCCTGTGCAACGCGCAGTACACACACACACTCACCCATAATGGCTTCAATGGCAGCCCTCCCTTTGTTCAAAGTCAATTTATATATTGATACAGACGAAGAGCAGTTTTTAAGCAGAGAGAAAAAAAATAAATTTGCATCCAAGTTTGTTATTAACTTTTCGACAGCAAATATTTAGAAACAACACTGCAAACAAGCAGAAACCTACACACACATGCGGAGTCTTCCATTTTTAGTGCGGACGCCAACCAATAGGAAGTGGCGTGGACGAGAGCCCGGCGAATTGGAAACTCCCACTGAGCGAGCAACTGAAAAGATGGAGTGCGAGAGACATTTTGTTTGCAGCGCACACGAGACGGTGTTGGTGCGGGGCGTGACTGTGATGCCCGAAATTGATTGCTACTAACAAGGATCTAACAAGCCGGTGTGGTGCTTGGTGCACCTTCTCTCGGCACTCCCCTTCGGAGTTGTTTTTTTGATTTCGACTCACAAAAGGCCAATCAGTTGTGTGTACAAACAAAGTGACTTTTGCAACGCACGGTGGTGGTTGCTTACCAACACAGTGGCACCAACCGTGATTTGTTCTTTTTTTCTTCGTTGGTTTCGCGCCTCTCTCCGGGGGGAGGTGGTTGTTTGTGTTGTTCAACTCGCATGTGTATACACAGTTTGATTAGCGAGCGCACAGTTTGCACACAGACGCTTCGCCGACGGTAGTGTAGTTTTTATTTTTTTTTGTTCGTTCCTCCTGAGGACCTTGTTTGGAGCCCTGTGTGGGGGATCGATCTCAAGAGTGGAACAGAGAAAGCTGCTGCACCAGCAGCACCGCAGCACCCATACCATCATTGGGTGGCACTTAAGTACACTCCATAACGAGATACGAAAATCATCTGTAAATCGGCAACGATCCGTAATTTTATATTTCAACACCTCTTGCGAGAGAGCTTGTAGACGGTCGTGTCCAAAGCCAACCTACGTACGAAGGCGCGAGAGTGCGGTGCACATAGCTTTCGGGGTTTAATTTGTTTTTGTGTGATTTGTGTTCGTTGTTTTGCCTGAATGTTGACTCTCGATGAGAAATAGACGACCACGACCACGAGCACGACCACGATGACAATGGTGGTGATGAGTGGAGCAGCACCTCTCGGTGTCCTGTGCCCGTTCGGTGGTTAGTGTTGTTTACACGGTCGCTCTTTGAAAACCTGTCTTTGGCGGCAGACGGCGCGCAATTAATTCGATCGTTATTCTCCCCCATTTTACTGTGTGTGTTCAGCACGAAATGCGTTCCAAATTCTAATCGATTGTGACTCTGTGCCAGTGCGTGCGAAATCGGGCGAACAATTTGTAGAAACTATGCCGCGTCCTTCGCGCGAATCTTACGGAGACCAAAAGCCACCGTACTCGTACATCTCGCTGACGGCCATGGCGATCTGGAGTTCGCCGGAAAAAATGCTACCGCTGAGTGATATTTACAAGTTTATAACGGATCGGTTCCCCTATTATCGAAAGAACACCCAACGGTGGCAGAACTCACTGCGCCACAATCTCAGCTTCAATGACTGTTTTATAAAAGTTCCTCGGCGGCCTGACCGGCCGGGTAAGGGCGCCTACTGGGCGCTGCATCCGCAAGCGTTCGACATGTTCGAGAACGGAAGTCTGCTGCGGCGAAGAAAACGCTTCAAACTGCACAAAAACGACAAGGATCTGCTCAACGAGGAGTTGGCAGCACTGGCCAATCTGAATCGCTTTTTCTTCACAACGAATAGTGTTCCGGGCGCGACGATGTGTCCACCGCCGATGACGACCGATACGTCGATCTACATGCAACGCCTGCCACCGATGGTGAGTACTAGCTCGCCAGTGCGGCCAATGTCGCCGGCAGCGATGCAAACATCAGCCACCACACTGACACTGACACACGATCGTCCGAAGCGAGCGTTCACCATCGAGAGCCTGATCACGCCCGACAAGGAGTCGGTCGCCTCGAACGACAGCATCACGGTGGACGATCGGCCCGAAGACGAGGAGCGATTCTCACAGCGGCACGTGCCATTGCCACCGTTGCACACGATAACGGCTGCCAATATACCCTTCCTGCACTATCCCACCCCGACACAGGCGACTCTCGGCTACGACCTGCCAGTCCATCCGCTGCTGATGATGGCAACGCCATTGGGCGGCTTCAATCCGGCGACCTACTATCCGGCTACCATGGGAATGCCACACCACGCGGCCGAGGTGAATCATCGCCTGAACGCCGGGCTGCGCACCGTGTAGGCGGAGGTTAATTTCTTTGTAAATATAGGCATATTTTTTTTTTCTTTTACTATTAACTAGAAATATGAACTTTTAATAACGAGATGTGTATTGTGTGGGCGCGCTGTTGATAGTTGCGCGGTGCATGCCGCGTAGGCGATGCGGTGTAGGTTTCCAGTGGTGGTTTTTTTCTGATTATCTGTTTGTTTAATTAGATTTTGCTCGTAAATAGGTGTTTTACTGCGCCAAGTCCCCGTTACCATATGTAAGGAGTCCGGAGTCGGCTTCTAATCGCATTCAAGTTCAGTATGTGCGCAGAGTTGGGCGAACAAGACGCCGAAACTGATTGCCCAAATGGCAACACAATTATGTGGTCGGTCTTTTCTCAACTGTCTTTTGTTGGTATTTTTTTTTTTTGAATAGATGTTGCCGTAAATGGCGGCAAAACTTCAAGATCTAACGAGCCTTAAGGTGTAGTTACTGTAAAAAAACCTTTCCCCTCTTAAAATGAACCGCTTTCTTAAAAACTCATATAATGCTCGACAATAAGTGGAGCTAACTCCTTGCTATTCACTTTTGTAGCATCGTGGTTTTTTCTTTATATAACAATTTTGCTCTTAAGTGTCAAAACAAAATATTGGAATAGGTTGTCATTTTCATCCTTATCAACCTTAAATTGTTTGTACGTCACAATAGACTTACTATTTTTCGATAGTTCCATTGACAGCTCGTCAAATTTGAGTTCAAAATTGACGAGGCACATGTCACCCACGCAGTTGTTTATGCATAGTATTTCTTTGGGCATTTATAAAGCTTATCCACTGCGCCCAAAATGCTATAAATATGAAATAAACCTCCGACTGTGCCTTGGTCAAATAACCCGTGAACAAGAAGTACTCGAAATTGTTACTTTCCCGCTTTTCTCGAAGACAGTCTCCTATCTACAACAATTATGCCCTTGACTGTTATATCAATCCCTCGGCTTGAGATTCTCTACCAACGACGAAATACGCTGTGGTTAAAGTTTATATAACGACAGGAGGGGCTGTATTTTTCGATAAATACTTGATCGCGACTTCCATGGGTCATCGAATTTGGTGAAGGATTCTTCTGAAACTTCGACAATGACAGGTTGGCCAACTAAACCTACATCTACCTGTAGAGAGAGGCAAGCAAAGTCCCCTTTTCTTTTGCAGTTTTACAACTATAGAAAGAGTGTTAAATAGGTTCCAAATTTGGAACTCAGCGCAGGTCTTAGCAATTCGAGATGCTCAAATGTGAAATCCTTTAGCGCCCCTATTTCTTACGCTTATTCTAAATATTCACAGCTTCACTTGGTTGTGGTTTGTATGCTCACAAAGAAGAGGGAATTTAAGGTTGAGAGATTTTTCCTTGGAACGCGATGAGCTGCAGTCGATGACCATCTCTGTGTCACAATCTAACCGTGTACTTAATCTCATGACAACTGGTTGAGGCGTTGAGGTTTGCAAGCAAGGCAAACAAACAAAATCACAAGTATCCCTATTCGAATCGCAGGGAAAAGAGTGGTACTAATCGCTCCTTATAAACGATGGTTAAGTTTTAAGGGCCGATGTTGATTTTGAATAAAACACAAATTATTTAGGCAATTAGTGTCATTTCTTTTTATTATGATAACATTGGTATGGTTCAATTATGTATGGAACAAAATATCGGCCAAACGGCCACCGCGACCTCGGCGGCACGCCTCCATCCGATGGTCCAAATTTTCGATGACGCTGAGGCATAATTGAGGTTCTATGCCGTTAATGTGCCGAATTATCTCATCCCAATTAGGCCTCATTTTGGAAAAAATAAGGCCCGATGATGCCGCCAGCCCATAAACCACACCAAACAGTCACTCTTTGTGACTGCATTGGTTTTTCGACAATCACTCTTGGATTATCATTCGCCCAAATGCGGCAATTCTGCTTATTGGTGAATCCACTGAGGTGAAAATGTGCCGATTAAATTGACCGAAAAAATCACAAAGTGCACGATATGCATTTTGATTTGAACGCCCATTTTCATAATAAGCCTGAATAACTATAACTCGTTGCTCGATTGTGCATCTTTCCATGGTTCAAATTGAGTTACTCTGAAATTGAGAAATGTCAAATGAAATGCAGAAAAAAACTTGACGTTTAGGTGTTCTTCACATTCAACATCGGCCCTTAAAATTTAACCCTCCCTTACATGTTCCACTTGGGTTGGAGAGGATTTGCTTTGAATTTATGGGAGCTCAGCTACTTGGCAGAAAGATGAACGATAGCTTGTCCAGAGATGTTTGCAAGCATTATTGAAATCGCCGCTAAGATGTATGAATGCAATGACCCGTTTATTGAGGTGAAGCCCAAACAAAAGAGTGGGTCCCCTTTTTGCACCGCATAGAAAAGGTGCATTCCTTCGGGATTCAACGGAAATTCGCTTCAAATTTAAACTTTCTGCACCGAAGAGAGGTATTTGAAAACATTTTGTCAGCGACTCAAAAAAAGTTTGCCTACCGCTCAAATCTCCATATTAGAATGACAGAGAGCTCTGACAGACTCTGTCCTTGCCAAACCATCTCAAATCAAGCAACGGCCAACGCAACAACAGCTACCACATATACAAACCGCTATAGCCATACCGCATAAATGACCACGAAGCTCGTGAATCGTCACGACCAAAGCTATAGATATCCACCATCAGTTACCAATGGTGATTGAACTATAAAACTGATGCCTACCACAGTCGTCTCTAAGAAGACCATTCAAGTTGTCAAGCTCGTAAAAGTGACAACAGAATTAATGCGGCCGACTAAAATTATATGTGAGATATACGAGCATCTAATGTTGGACCGAAAAATAGAAACAAAATCATATCTTTCTAATAACCAGGCAAAAACCATAAGCAGATCGATGGGAAACGAAGAATCTAGAAAAATAGTCAGAGAAGTTATCACTTCGTCTTCGGCCATAAAGTTTACGACTCCATTAGTTGAGAAAGTTGGCATTTGGTGTAGGTATGGCTAACGTGATTGTGAAACTTGTGAAGTGTGTTTCTTGTATGTCCTCCTACCTCATGAAGAATTGTTGAAGCATGTGGCGTTTGGAGTGAACTCGTATACATATAGATTTTGAGAGATATTCGAGTCAGACCACCATTGACGGGCTTCTTTTCGCCTAATGTGTGTTCCCTTTCCCCGGACTTGTGATAGCCAGTGCAGTTGCTGATAATGTCGACAGCTACTGAGTTGTATTTTCCGCATGTCTGTCGTGCGTATGCGTGGTTTTAAAGAAGACTGAACTCGAGCTTGTTTCATCAACGTATTAATGGTAGGTCATTTGTTGCATTCGGATTTTGTCCACTTAAACTAGACCCCTAAGCTACCCCAAAAACAGAGTTGCACGAATTTTCATATTTGACTGATATTCGTTTCGGCAATACCTTCAAGCTCCTTGAAGAGGTACACTCCAAGAGTTTGCTTTCTGATCGAGGACAGCGCGGGGGAGTTTCATAGCAAGTGCGGAAAGATTTTTTTTGTTTCTGATCATCCTGTGCGACAAAAATCATTTGCGGCGTCCCTTAACCTCGCGGAATGTCTTCATAGTAGAAAGTGACCTGTTAGTACCCCGAAAAGAGTTTCCATGTGATGTGCTCTTCTGAATATTGAGCCGGTTCTTTGTCCTGCACCGACTTATCCGTTTCGCATGGTTACACACCATACACCATCTTTCGTTAACCTGTTGCTGAGCTAAAGCCACATTTTTCGTGGCAAATCTTGACATACTGACGTCAAAAATATTCGGTCGTCACTTGTGTGTCTTTCGTGAGAGTGCGCTGCAACAGTTTGACAGGCAAACACACGAAGTGACAAATTTAGGACAAATGTTGTCGGCATGTCAAAATTTGACATGAAAAGTGGCAAGTGTACTCGCAGCTTAGTGAGATATTGGTTTTAATCGAAAGGAGTGTCTCCCACAGTATTTACATATTCCTATTCGAAAACGCTCTCCAAACTTTTAGTAGATGAATTATTATAAGAAATGTTACGGCAATGGGTGTTCCTCTAGTACTTTATTTTAGCGCGGTGGCTTAGTGGTTAGTGTGTTGGACTACTAAGCGAGGGGCTCAGGTTCGAATCCCGCAAAAACCCAAATTCCAACTTTGGGTTTTTTCCACTGCGCCGCCTCTCGCGAACGTCTGACAAACATCCGAGAGTATAACTGTCTTAAAAGAGCTTCTCAATTAGCCGTTTGGAACCGGCATAAAATTATAGATCCCTTCCATTCGTTCCAAAAATGAAACTCACACAAAACGAATGGTTGTGAGAAGCTAGGCCTTGGGTCTCTCTACAGACCTGTTGCGCCAACTATATATTTTCTCGGTAGGCCAGGTTTATTAGATTTTTGTTGTTTGTTTCAGTGCGAACAGATCCTGATTATGATGGATCCATCCGTCGCGTCGTTTTGAGCGCTCGTGCTCGTGCTCCTGATTCTGCTGTCATTCTGCTTAATTTGTTTGTTAATGACTGCCACTTGGGGTTGAATTTTATTCTGATCTCATTCCCTCCGTCATTATTAGTAACAGTTCTGATTTACAAATAGTGCAGTCAGTTATTACTGCATATCTCTCTATCCTTCTTTCCAGTTGCAGTCGGTTTCATATGCTTCTGTCGTACAATACTACACACTCTCAACTGCGATAACTGACAGTTCTTATACGAAGAAGCTAAGACATTCATGATCGATTCTCAGCCTGCCATCAGTTGGCCATTTTAATCTCACTCTCTCTCTCTCTCTCTCTCTCTCTCTCTCTCTCTCTCCCTCTCTCTCTCTCATTTAAATGGCGTCACATTGTCACACATGACAACGCGAAAAAACCGTCTCAAAGCAGCCATTCAAATGGTTCCTCGTCTGATAGCCACTTGCAGGGCACCATCTGCGCTGCCACATCAATGGCAGTACAAATGGCGCCTGTATTTCAATTCCTAGTTTGGTTGGTTCAAGCAGAGTATGAGGAACTTCGTCAAACACCGATGAGCACCATATTCAAGTCAATCGATGTCGAACCAATTGAATTAAAAAAAGGTGAAAATGATGACCGCGTCAGCACTTTAAGTCGAAAGTAGCCCCTAGCTCAAATGGCCTATTTTATCCAAATGGCTCTTAGGTATTCTTCATTTTTGTAAATCGTGTTGCGAGTTCCCGCCGGTATCTAGCAAACTAGCGAGCGTTATAATCTCAACGTGTACAAAATGCTAACGAAACCTTTTTCTTTTTGCCCGACGACTTTTTGTTCCCCCCTTTTTTTTTTTGCTCAACACTTTGTTGCCTACGTTGTTGCACTCCAATAATCAATATACACAGAATTCCAATGTAATAAGTAACAATTTGTTCGTATAAATGTTCTTCCATGGAAGAAGTCTATATTTGACAAAGAATTTGTCATTTTATCTTAGCGAATGGCGAAAGTTCTCCGCAAATAGTCATTGATTGAAAAATCTTCACACAATCGAAAACAATAAAGTGTCAAGTGACACGTCATTCTCACATGTCTAACTATCATTCTCACATGTCAGCTATCCGAGCTGAAATTCGCTATTTGCTAGCTCGAAGCTCGAAAGTGCAATGGAGCGGTACGCGAAGCTTTATGCCCAAGGGAAAATTGTTTTTAAAAGAGAATTTTCAGTGCAGTTTCTGCAAAGTCTGCCATTCGCCAGTCTACTATATCCACAACTACTTGTCTCGCTGGACACGAAGTACATGAGAATGAATGTGTGGCCACGCTCGATTAACTGTCATCGGTATTTAAAAACTTCCTCCAATGAATGTGCTTTATCTCAATTCATTCACAAAAGTTTCTCTCATTCTCTCAATATTATCGCCAATAGAAGTGCTTAACCTCAATCTGTGAAAACTGTCGACTGTATCAACTGGCAAAAAGTAGAAGTCCGGCGTATGCGTTGCAATGCTCATGGATCACCTTTCATAAGGTGGGGTGTTTTCCGGCCATCTGCAAGTTGAATATTCGTTAAAAAAAAAAACGATAAAATCTTATACAGAAAGAAAGGGAAACCAGCGCAAGTATTTTAAGCCTGTTTACATTTTCAACTACAAATAGCCCGCAATCTGTTTCAGCTGGTTTTCTTGGTTCGAAATGTAACCGCAAACTCATGTGAACCAATGAAATAGCTTTAAATGACTACACTGAAACCTACATAAATTTTTTTAAAAAAGCTATGACAATTATTGTAAAAAATAAATAACAGAAATCGTTGCTACATACTTTGTAAAATATTTCTAATAGGTTATGTTTCAATACTGTACTTGTAAGATAGTAAATTAATTTTACCACAAATGTATAGATGTGCCAAAATATAAATAAAATTTTCCTAAAAAAAAAAAAAAGAAAAAAAAGAAGACAAACATATAAATTTAAATAGCAATAGCTAAGCAATTCTCGAATTAAATGCAAGATGTAAATTTGTGTAACAATTTGTGATCATGTCAACATGAAATGCTTAATTGACTTTTATTTATTATTGAAATTTTCTTATAACCATTATTTAGATGAAATCGCTGATTAAGAAATTTAAATAATTTGTATACAAATATAGAGTTGATAATTTATAATTTAACAAATCCTATTAAATTATAAGCAATGTGTGTAATATTATTATTAAACAAAATATTATAAAATAAAACTAAAAATTTCTAAATTGAAGTTGTGGTTGGGTTTTTAAACTTATTCATTTTATTAAGAGAACGAAACATTGGTGAACCTTGTAAGTACCTATGGCCGAAGAAGAAAAAGGTTTCGCAGCTGTGTATATTGTATAGGTACCAGTGATGCAAATCGACTTTTCGCAACTGTACTGAAACACTGAAAAGGAATAGTACCGAAACGTACAAAATGGTACACAATATTTTTATTCCAGCTAAAAACAGTGATATATTTAATATTGAGTGGTAATTTTACATCCGAATTTCATACACCCGATCTAGATTTACAATATTCACTCAAAGATGCACTTACGCGTGGAGTATAAACCCGGAAGACCGATTTAAGCCTACGTTATGTCAAATTTCAACACAAAATTACATTTATTTTGTTGTTGTTTGTCACTTGGAAATTGATTTGATTTGCTGGGTGCTGATTTTCATTTTTATTGTATTAATTATGGATTTAGTTTCCAAATGTTTAACCGGAAATATGTATATCCGAAAATCCACAACGACATATAATTACTGACGCAAGGCGTGGCCTGCTTGTGCGTTCGAAATACTAAGTCAAAGACGAGGACAACGTTTATTAACCATCTGCTGGTCCACCAGCTCTCCGATAAATTCGTCCTCTGACGACGAAGCCATTCAAATTTCATCCACTTCACAAATGGAAATTAAATCCATTTTCGTAGCTTCTTGCTACTTTTTGCATCTTTTTCACTTTTGTTTATTTCCTGAACGAAGAAAAATATGTTGGGACTGTGTTTTAACCCGAGTAAAAATACTTAAACTGGTCTCTGGAGTGCAGTTTAATTTCAATCGGATTTAACGCCGACAAGTCTAAGAAACTTGCTGTTCGGGTTTAATGACTTAATTTTATCGACTTGGGTTTAATTTTTGAGGTGAATAATATAGCCGCAAGTGTAATAACCTCGTATACGTATATTTGATTTATTCCGAAAATTAAAAATAATGCAAATAGTACTCAAAATTGAAAACTGGTACTTGCTTACTCGGGAAAGTCAAATAGTGATACGTACATTAAAGCAATGTACATTATATTGCTAAGTAACTACATTCAGGAACCCCTCTCCTGCGAGAAATATATATTTTCCTTTCTTCAATGGTTTTGAAACTGCAAATCGGCATTTGATTACAATACGTCAAAAAATGCGTTGGCAAACGGATTAAGAACCCTGTCAAAAATGTCTCGAAAAACTCTTCGAAAAACTCGTGAAAAAACCTGTGAAAAAACGCGGAAAAACGCGTCCCAAAACATTTCTTTTGCCCTGCTTTTTGAAACGTTTTTAACGCGTTTTTCGACGGTTTTTCTGACACTTTTTTTCACGTCTTTTCTGATGGTTTTTTTACTTAAAACTGTACCAACCTTTGAGAGCAAACTGCCCTGCCAAGTCATTGACCCGAACCCCAACCGAAATCAGACTAAGCAGCAAGCAAATTAAAATATTTCCAATTGCAAATGATCACTTTGATTACACATAATTGAATTGCAATTTCCCTCATTGTTTTCCCTCAGTATAACAAGTTTGTTATCCTTTGCACAATATTGAAAGAATACATCCCCACCCGCCGATTAGTATAATGGCAAATTGCCCCAATGCAATGCATTTTAAACTCACGTCCAAGGACTCGGCTCTAAAATCAATAACGGAAAATCTGTTCAAAGCAAAAGGAAAAAACGGCAATTTTCTCAGGTGGCCGATAGTTTCAAGTAGAACGGTGCTGGGTGGCTTTCTCCTGGCGCACAATTTCAAGTCAAACAAAATGAAAAACTGTTTACATAATTAATTTGCCCCCAACAAAAGAACAATCAAAAGGCGGAAGGACGAACGTTTTGCCGGGCCCAACCCTTCTCTGCCAGGGAACACTGAACCTTGCTGCACCAGTTTCCACATACGCCTGTAATACAACATATCAAATTTCAAATAGTTTTCAAAGGATGAAGCCAGGCGGACTGCACGAGAACACATTTGCATATCGTGGCAGTCGGGCAACGCCGCACAAGAACAGCGATTCCGGATTAAGTGCTTTGTTGCATGTCCTCTTGGCATTTTGCTAGCCCATTCCTTCGTGGGTAGGTGCTGTTGCTGTAATAAATTATTCTTATGCTATGCATTGTACATTGTATATCCTTATGAGAGAGATACATTATGCCACTTGGCTCGGGTACTAAGCATCAATTTAAACAACTTGTCAGAGCGCCACTTTTGAATGATTATTAACGCGCCCCCGCATACACACATACCGCCTCTATATTGTTGGTGCGCGCGGGAATGGGAATATTCAAATAAAATGCGATATTGTAATTTTAAGCGTTATCCTGTTTATTGTGGTGGCTCAGGCTCAGGCTCAGGCTGGTGTGGATTACCAGGAACGTGTTCGTTTTCTTTTTAATTTATTAAATATTTGAAAATTATTTGAACTCGGCACGCGATGTTCAGTCGATTGATATATACATATATATAGCTACTCGGTAGGACGTTCTATGTGCGGTTGCAGTGGATGGTGGTTTTTCCTGAAATCCTTTTTCTATAGCCGGAAATGTTGCCACACCGAAATATGATCCTTGTAGACAGCCGCGAAAGGTGGAAAACAGTAAACATTCAAGTTTCGTGGTGAAAATCGTTGTTTTTTTTTTTTTTTTTTTTTTTTTCTTTCGTGGGGTGAAGTTGAGTGGATTTATCAACAGTCCAACAGTTCCGCCGAAAACGTGGGTGAAAGGAAGAGATCGATATATGTATAAAGATGGTTCGTATCTCCTGAAAAACTGCGTGTATCTAGATCATTTCAATAACTTTTGAGACGTCTGATAGGCAGCTAGCTGCTGGCCTGCGGAATGGGCTTATGGTTACGACTGTAGTTTCCCCCGTCATGTAAGCGCCATCCAAGGTATAGATAAACCATAATTGCGAGAGGTTGCATCGGCCCCAACTTTCCTTCGTTTATATTCGGTTTTTAAACGCGTCAAGAAAAAGAAGGTCCGTGAGATCACCGAAAGATCGATTGTTGCACGGCTTGTTTGGCACGAAGCGTCCTCCGCCAAGTTTTACCAAAATATTAAGTCACATCAAGTTCTTATTCACCGTTCAGCTTTCCATTTCGTATGACGGTCCCACATCCGTTGGGGCAGGCTTTAAAGTCAATGAGCAATAGGTGGACAACGATATTCAACAACGGATTAGTTGATCAACTCGGTGTCCGCGGCCGTTCTACAATCTACTAAGTTGACCAACTAGATGTTGGGGCTCACAATGCGTGCAAGACGATCAGGGGATGAGTTCCGTAATGCGACCATGGCTAGTGTACGGTAGAATAAACAATTTTATGCAGTGCTCGTTGAAAAAGTTGGACACAGAGTGGACGACCGGTCTTAACGTCGTGATTTGCTTCTGTCTGACCCGCACAATCTCTCGTTTTATCAACAAGTGTGCGCTTAAACTTGGGGCGCCCCCTATGCTGAGTTACACAATTTGTAACCTAGCGAGGGCCGTATAGTCATCATCATATTCTTGTTTGGAAAGAATGAACGATTTGTGTTGAATTCAGGATATACGATGAAGTTACTGCCACTTGGAGGAACACTTGTTAAAGTGCTGCCACCTGACGTCTTTTTATCGCCATACTTACCTTAACAGTTGCCTAGATCCTTTTCCCCCGGCACCGTTAAGTGGTGGTTAGGTGAGCTCCCTTAACGATTTGTTTATAGTCTTGCCGCACTAGAACTGCCAGTTGGTGTTGGCAAAAAGGAGCCCAATCCGTCGGCACCGCAAAGGACTCATTAATAGTGGCAAGCGTTTTATAGGTCATCATCCGGCAAGAGGCAATCATAACTCCAGAGTTCCAACTATACCTACCTTGGTGAGCAGCGGCAGCCAAATAAACGCGACCACAGCCACATATACAGAAGCCCTAGGCAAACAATGTCCTTCGCGCAGTTATAATGCACAACACCTATTCCATCTGCGCCGCCAGCTACTGGGGCTGATCTTGAATCGCTATGCAATTACATTGAACAATTGGACTGCCGAGTGCCGAGTGCCGAGTGCCGGCAAATCATGCAGAAAATAAAT
This sequence comes from Cheilosia grossa, assembly GCA_963082955.1. Classification (NCBI taxonomy): domain Eukaryota; kingdom Metazoa; phylum Arthropoda; class Insecta; order Diptera; family Syrphidae; genus Cheilosia; species Cheilosia grossa. The sequence continues at coordinate 85,419,152 of OY720144.1, forward strand.
CGGTGCGCTCCGTTGGCCGCCAGTTGCTACGCACATACGAATTTTTTCCGTCTCCACCGTAATTTTGGTCTCTAATTTAATGTGTGAACGATTTCGTATCACTTAGTTATTATTTCCCAAATTGATCTGCACATAATTGGCTATTTTAGGCACCCTGCTATTTTGGGGCCACCTCTCAAAGGGGACCGCGCGCCATTCTCGAAATCTTATTGCCGCATCCAATTATGTTCATCGACACCGTATACACCGACGGAGGCACAGCACAGCACCGCTCTGTCTGTCTAAGCTGGGCTTTCTTTTTCTTGATAAAGTGTATCGGCCCCGAAACAGAGAGATACCGCGTATATACAGATTGGCTCGGTGCATTTGTCGTTGTATGGCTAAATACATCTGGATGATGATGCAGTCGCAGTGTTTTAGATGTGAAATCCGAGATGCGGCCACCACAAACTAGTCCCGTCCGCAACTCAGTGGCCTGCCCTCCTATATCATTAATTCCAGAGGTGATCGATGTTTGCTGAAGTGGAAACCGAGGGAAAAAAATCAAATCCGAAAATGTTCGGTCTCTGTTGCGGTTTGGCCAGAGCAAGATCGTTTCTCGGTTCAAGTGATTTTCTCACCTCTTTGATTGCGTTAGCTGCTTGCTGCTGCTGTTGCTGTTGCCGAGTTGCGCCGCTAATGGTAATCATGGCGGTGGGGATACGAGCATATAGAAGAGAAACCATAAACCAAGAGATAAACCTAAAATCAAAGCTATAATTGGCTGCTGAGGCTGACCATTGCGGCAATTCGTGGCATTGGCTGTTGATTGCATTTCGCTTGTTTAGTTTGGTAATCGGTTTAATTTGCTCTGGGAAATTAAAATTATTGTTCACTTATTTGCTAATGTTTGAGGCTTGACTGCTTGACTGTTTGACTGTGGTGACCGAGGGGTTGGGTAATGGCGGTCATTTGGACAAATGAAATTATTTCGGTAGCCAGATTGCGGGAATGAAGCATTTAGTTGAGGGCTACAGCTTGAAATCTAACCGCGAAATTCGAGTGAGTTTGAATTGATTAATGGGCGACGGCGGAGAGAGTACTCCTTGTTATAGCGGATTAGATGGCGAATTTCGGGCCAAAGTATGCGCTATTTGCGGTCAAACGTGTCATTGATTCAGAGGCGGTCATTTAAATGTTGATTCTGTGGCTCCTCAAGAGTACGTTTGGGACGACATTGGGAGATGATTTCTCCAAGTGCGAACGCACTTTATGCAACCATATCGATGTCCTTTACACTACCACCGCAAAGAGAAGACACATACTTAAGATAAGATGAGCGTCTTGCCATTGTGCTAACAATGAGAGAAAACCCATACTGATCATAGATGATGCAGAAAATGAATAAATAATAATTGGAAAGGACAATTTTCTCTACATCGAAAGCTCGTACTTTTTCACTTTTTCCAAAGGGTTGGGGCATGTTGGGCGGTTCAAAAGTCTGCCTTACAAGCTTTTGCAAACAATACAAATAGCGCTCCCTTTTTAACATTTTCCAAACCTTTTTTTTTTATTGTTTTGCAGAATTTCGGAAAGCAGGATTTTGAAAAAAATTATTCTGTAAAATTAATTTTGACACATCGAGAACTGGGAAGCGGGTCGAAATTCTGCTATTTTCAGTTCTACTTTACAAAATTCAGCTTTACAAATTTAAAGGAATATAATTCTGATTTCTTCCAACCAACAAATTTATGCAAAAACTAATTTAAAAACTATTTTAATTTAGGGTAAACTGTCCCACAGTGGCTCACGTCCCAAAGTGAATCTTTTAGATTTACAGAATCTCTACTTATAAGAGAAAACCCAAGTTAAGTGAAAATAAACCGCGTTTCGATCCTTTATGAATTTACCTGGGAGTTGAAGTAGAGCGCTCGTTGTTGTCGGTTGGGCTCAAACAAATGTGAATTTTGCTGGTAAGTAATTAGAAATCGTGCTTCTTATTTTTGTTCCACTTAAAAAAGTAATGTGCTTAGTGAGATTTGTGGGATACAGTTTAAAATGCTGATTATTATTTTTAATTAAAATTAGTATGTCAATGAAATTTGTGAAATGTTTTATTTTATAGAATTATTTTTCTCCAAAAAGTCACTGTGTCCAGCAGTGAACCAGCTCAGAGTCGTACACAGTGAACCATGGTGAACAGGGTAGCACTTCCAGGATTCAGAATTCCGTATTTTCATTTAGCAACCTATCAGCATTTAACATTCGTTACTATTATTTTTCGTTAGTAATAAGTTTTATAATAAAGGGTGATTTTTTAGCTGGTTTGGTTTTGGCAACACTGGTTTTGACAGCTGACGTGTGTTTAGTACCTTGTGTCACTGTCAAACAGCTTCAGTTTGGTTTGCAATTTAACCATGGATCGTCTTACAAATGAACAACGCTTGCAAATTATTGAATTTTACTATCAAAATTCGTGCTCGGTTCGAAATGTTCATCGCGCGCTGCTTCCATTTTATGATCGGCATTCTCGACCTTCTGAGCAGTCTATTCGGAAGATTGTGACCAAATTTCGCACCAAATTTACTTTGTTGGACATTAAACCACCAACACGTTTACGTACTGTGCGTAGTGAAGAAAATATTGCGGCCGTATCAGCTAGTGTGACAGAAGACCGCGAAATGTCGATTCGGCGCCGTTCCCAGCAGTTAGGCCTTTGTTACAGCACTTTTTTTTGCCCGAAATGGAAGTTCTTGACTTGCATGATATGTGGTTTCAACAAGACGGTGCCACATGCCACACAGCACGCGAAACAATGGCGCAATTGCGAGGCGAGTTTGGTGAACAGTTAATTTCACGTTTCGGGCCGGTCAATTGGCCGCCTAGATCGTGCGATTTGACACCATTAGATTATTTTTTGTGGGGGTATGCCAAGGCTAATGTGTATAGGGACAAGCCCGCTTCGATTGACGCACTGGAAGCCAACATCCATGCATTCATTCGTGAGATACCGGCCGATATGTGTGAAAGAGTATGCCAAAATTGGACTCAGCGGATGGGCTACCTGAGACGCAGCCGCGGTCAACATTTGCATGAAATTATCTTTAAACATTAAATTGCAAGGTTCAAACTATCGATTCAAATAAATTTTTTGTGTTTTTTTTTTTAAAAAAAGTTCTAAACCTCTTAAAAAATCACCCGTTATTACCGAAGTCCTTGAAAGTCATTTTTGTTAATGTTTTTATTGTTGTTATTATTACTTATGTTTTTGTATTATTTAATTTTTTGTATGGTAATGTTAAATAAAAAATAGATTTTTATCAATTACTTATTTTTGTTCTTTACTTTTCTTATGAAATAATAAATAAACGCTATCGGTTTACTGTGAACTACCCGATGGTTCATTGTATCCACCCTCTAGTACACAGTGGGTTGAGGTGCGTTTTAAAAATATTTTCTATGATTTTCCTAAATTTCTAAAGCTGGATGTGGTGAAATACAAAGATAATTATTGCCTTCAAACCATTTAAAGATTAAACCAATAGTTTAAGAACTGCATCGAATCAAATTGGTCCACTGTTGGACAGTTTACCCTAATTCTATTTCTATAAAATTTAAATAAAAAAAAAAAATGCAAAAAGAAAACTATATTTATTAAAAAGAAAAAATCAATTCAGAGAATTTAAATTCAAAAAAAAAAAAAGTTAAAAGAAAAATGTTCTCTACATCTCTGCTTTACAAAAGTCAGCAAAAAATAAAAAAATGGTTTGGAAAATGCTCAAAAGCGCTCGCTATTTTGTAGCAGCGTTGCCGCTGAAAATTTTCGAAAAGTGGGTTAAAAAGGGGCCCGAACCGCAAAAAAGGGGCCTTCAATTTAAAAATTAATGCAGCAAACAAAAAAAAAAGAAAACAGAGCATTTAGACATTTAACAAATAACAAATTTATTCCTACAAAATACTTTTTCTCATACGTTTGCATTCTTTTTCGTTCAATAAATAATAAGATCTTACTTAAACTTATAAAGGGGCAATTTTGATAATATTTCAAAAAGTGGGGGTCAAGGGTCCTGAGGCTCAAAAAGGAGCCATTCTGCCCCCAAAGGCAACGCTGTTTTGTATTGCAGAATTTTGACTCTTCCAGAATTTTGACCACAACCCGATTCAAAAGTGTGGTTGCTCTAGCTTAGGATTAGCGGGACAAGAACTTACCCGAATGATAGTCAAATCAAATCGGCCACTACTGATATTTCATTCAAAAAGCTTGCGTGGATGAAATCAACAGACAACACGTGATCTTGCTTTCGAGACTCAATACATACATACATTCGCCGATGACATCTCCGGGCAGTGAGTTAATTCTTCTTATGTGCGCGAGAAAAGCTTTTGTGAAAACCTATTTACAGGCTTCATATGTGGGGCTTTACTTGCTTTTAGTCGCAAGCAGAAATCTTCTTTGATTCTCCAATGTCGACGGCATTATTATTGATTAGCCCGATTGGCTTTTACTTCTGCTTTAGGTGGTCTCTAAAGTTAACTCCTTAAGAAAGTTAAACGGAGATACCGGTTATACCTTTTGACGTTTTTTGAGCAGTGCTTGTCAAAGCAGCCCTATAGCTTAATATGCTATAAAAGCTAAGGACGTATATATGTAAGTAGTTACCGGTTTTCAAGAGACCTTGGCAGCTGTGAACTTCCTCTGAAGGGGGTCTTACAAAGGTTCTAAGTGGCTGCGATATCCACCAAAACAGGTTATTTTTATATGAGTATTACGCCAGTTTTAATAGGCTTTGTCAACTTCCTCGCTTGGATTTACGATCACACTGAAGAGGTTCTAACAGCTCTTTAACATATATGTGTAGCACCAGTCTCTTAAGAGGTTATTACAGCTTAGTTTCTAATTGGCTATCTAAAAAGCTTTTCAAAAGTTCTGTATGCGGGTGTACTATAGCTTACTTGGATGTGGAAAAATATTGTTTGTCTGTTCCCGTAGCTCGATTTATGCAGATTATACCTTTGGATAAAACAGTTAGTAGTCAATCCACCTACACTAAATAGAGCTGGCGCATCCGATGGGACCGTCGTAGCTCTGAGTGTACGGATGCTACCCTGTGGCGCTCCCCTTGCAATTTAACATCGTTCCCGCCTTTCGTTTGTAACATCTGCAAAATAATTTCAACTATTCGCATAAGGTATAAGGTTTGACACTTGCGCTGTCGTAAGTGTTGCTCGAACTGGCCGTGTATGGGGGTGGAGGTGTGGAGGTGCGTTCTACCCCTTTCCATCTGAATAAGGTTTATTAACGGTTCCAACAAGGTTCCAAAGCAGCTGCTGTCAAGTACCTTCCATACTTGGCAAAAATACCTCGTCTGAACCTCGGAAATGTCAAGTAGGACTTGGTAATATTAAAATTGCGACGTGAAACTCCTACGCTCGTCAAGACTCTACAGACCACAAATCAATTAGCTGTCGCAGCAACTTTGATCGCGTATATCTCAAATGAACACCTAATTGACGCCGGCCGCCTTCCGTGAACTGTGCAAATTTGTAGCCACAACTCAGCACTCTAAACCACTTGCCGCATTCGGTTTGACTTTCTTCCTTCAACTAATTTGCTGAACATAATTCTGTCACCAGTCTTGAACGATTTACTGACGCCGTGCTCGCTCGCTCCCTGCCTTCTTATATACCTTATACCACTTTCTGTTCTATCCAAATATGTGCAGTTGGTAACATATTTATAAATAATTCCAGACACATACGTGTCTGTCTGTGGTCTTCCACCGAAGTGTTGCCGGCCCCAGGGGGAAAACTAGTTACATGTTGAATTGCGTCGGAATCACCACTTCCGCCCTGACCAACGTTTCAGTTGGTATAATGGGTAATGCCATGCCCAGCAGCTCCTAACCAGTTACAATAAATTGATAAAAATGCGATGTTTGCATATGGAAATGATTACGCTCGCACTTTGCCAACAGGCAACTGGACTGGTTATACCGAGAGTGGCGCACGGCTCCTGCCTTACTCCGGCTGCAGATTAATTCCATAGGCGATGCGATTTTATTATGTGGATTTTATAATCCCGTCCCAGGAGCAATTATTCCATTATAATGCACCAGCGAGAGGTGAATGCATAACCACAAATTGAATAGAATTTAATTTTGCCCCCATTTGCTGCAGCAGCTCGCAGCTCGATCAGCAACAGATGGCGCCCTTTCGTCCACATCCATGGGGAATGGGGATAAACGGGCACGTCGCGTCGTCTCGCGGTGTACTGAAACGAAACACGCTCATACCATCGCCAACATAATAATAATGATTTAATTAGACACTCGTTATGACAGGCCATGTTGCGGTATGATATCCTTATTATCTGATGGGGCGCATGATCGAACGACTCAATTTAATGGCGGCAAGTGCCATCGCAACACTTCGAAACAATTACCTTCAATTTTGGCCATTAATGGTGGAGCGGGGCGAGCAAATGGCCTGCCATTGACGTGACAGCGTGATCACGGCACGGCACGGCATCGGTTATGCAGAGTCAGAGCACCGAAAAGCGTTTTTCTGCGCCCAGCATAATAATTGATCTGTCAAAAGTCTCATACCTCGTATGAGTTTACGACAGATGACGTGTGGATGTGGACTGTGGACGTGGAGTGCTGCAAGCTCATTTCAACCGCTGACGGTTCTGTTTCTGTTTTCTTGTTTACGCTCTTTTCGACGATGACTCAACGAAGTGTGTGTGCATATAGAAAAAACCAACAGCTGCCAGTCTGTCGGTCAGAGAACAAAGGACGAATCAAAAACGCAAAGCACTCGCCATCGAAAGAAAAAGCTGTGAAAACAGATTTTTGACATTCAGATTCAATGCAGGCGATCGCACGAAGGAGTAATTAAAACAAATCGAAAAGTGAATCGCCTTTTGACAGAAGGTCCCCTGGCCTTTATACATATTTGTAAGGAAGAGACGCTTGCATGCAAATGCAGACGCGTTACAAATGAGCGAATAATATTTTAAACCGAAGCGAATTGTGGTGACATCAGCTGCCTGGTTTGCGGCAGTATAAATACAGCGAAAGGGAAGCGAGAAATGCTGCAGCGACATCATGAGGCAGGCAGGCATTTATATCGGCCTAATGGAGGGGAAGGACTGCTTGAATTATGAGGCAGAAGGCAGTCGCCGAGCAATTGCAGGGGACGGAGGCAGTGGAAATTGGTTCATCAACTTCTTAAATGGATGCGGATTAGTGTCGCGAGGAGTTTACCTGGAAGTGCGCGCACATAAATAACTTTAGTAATGGTAACCACCATGAATCTGAAGCTTAGACTTGCAAGGCCTTCGCAATCGTAATTGGCTTATATGATTTTTTAGTGGGTGCGCATTAAATGCGGTCTATAGCACGATCCAACAATTTGTTTAAATGCCAACAACGCACGAGTACCTGTTTTCGAATCTCTCGAAGTTGCTTGTTTGTTTAGCGATTTGTTCATTTTGGAACACTGGGTATATCTAATAACTGTAAATAAATAAGTTTTTTCCGTACCTGTTTTCGAATCTCTCGAAGTTGCTTGTTTGTTTAGCGATTTGTTCATTTTGGAACACTGGGTATATCTAATAACTGTAAATAAATAAGTTTTTTCCGTTTCTTTAAGAAATGGGTAGTCAACGAGAAAGTATTTTTTGAAAACTCAGATCCATAAAATAATTTTGTTCAAAGTCATCGTCCCTTAATAATACCTTCATTAAGCTCTTTGTTGAAAAAAAGATTTTCCAGATATCAAATGTGGATATTTTTTGACAAACGTTTTAATCAACTACCGTCCTAGGTCTTTGCGTGGTCGGATAGATAAAAAACATTCCTTTATCGATTTTCAGTTTGGATATAGAAGGGAAAATCCACTCTGGGACTTTACTATTTACATTATCTGGTGGAGAGAATTTAAACTCGTCTGAAGATACCAGCTTCATTGTTAATGGATATCACTAAAACAAACAAATGTTTGCTTTTTTACCAGAGTCAATCAAAATAATAGCTAAATTGCAAATGGTTCAAAATTCTTTGAAAAAATCCTGCTTTAAAAATTCAGCTTTTCAACATTCTGTTCTTCGAAATTCTGCAGACAACAAAAAAAAAAGGTTTGTAAAATGTTCAGAAGCGCACGCTTTTTCAGACATTTTACACATGGAGAACATTTTCTTTTTTTAATTTGTATTTTTTTTCAATTTCGATTTTTTAATTTTTTCTTTAATTTTTTAATTTTCTTTAATTAATTTTTTTATTGTTTTTCTCAATATGTTTTTTTTATAAATATCTACTTAATTGAATTCTTATTGTTTCATCATTATTTGCTTTTTCAATTTAAATTCAATTTTGTTTGTAATTTTTAATTTATATTATTTTGTAAATAATTTAAAATTGTCTTTTAATAGGAAGGTATCTGCTTTTTTATTTCCTTTTTTGTTGTTTGATTTGTTAGTTGGAGAAAAGCAGAATAAGCTGAATTTATTTTGCTTTAAATTTGAAAAGCAGAATTTTGAAAGCAGCATTTCAACCCGCTCGCCTAAGTTACATTTGGTGTAGGTTCGCTCTTGGGTCCGATATTGTTCCAATTATGCAGGGTGCGACAACATAACTTACTGTTTAATTTTTTTTAATTAGGATTCTCAAATCAGTTTTTTTTTTTTTTTGTTAAAACGGGTTTTTCAATAAGAGCGCTACAAAAGTTTTTTTTTAAATAAAACAAAAATGGTTTTGGATATCAATGAAATTCTCTATTCCTGTGAAAGTACGTTCGATGCCATTATGTATGGAACTCGATTTCTTTGCATGGCTACCACGGGCACGCTTGCAGAAGTCCAGACGCTGAACCCAATTTTCGACGGTTTTCAAGCATAAATCGGCCGATACTGCTGCAATTTCACGTTCGATATCCGTACGAAGTTCATCAATCGTCGCTGGCTTGTTGGCATAGACCATAGACTTGACGTAGCCCCACAGGAAATAGTCTAACGGCGTCAATTCAGCCAGAAATGAGCCTCATCGCTGAAGATGATTTTTCGATGAAAATCCGAATCATTTTCAAGTTGTTGCTCAGCCCAATTCACGAACATACGACGCTTCTGGTGGTCAAGCGGCTTCAGTTCTTGCGTCAATTTAATCCTGTAAGGATGTAGGCCAAGATCTTTTCGTAAAATTCGCCACAACGACGTCACAGAGATGCCCAACGCTTAAGAAACTCGTTTTTGGCTCGTATATCTTTCCATCATGAAATGGCAAACCTTACTGAAGAGAAATGTCAAAAGAACGGCAAGAAATTCGGCGTCGTTTGCTGTCCCTGTCGCTCTTTGTAGCGTTCCTGTTAAAAAAACCCTTTATTGGAGGTATTTATCTAAAGTTTTGTTTTACATAGCCTTAAAGATTATATCAGGTGGTTGACGATCACAATGGCCCACACGCATTCTAGCCGATTTCTGCCATTTGTTATTTGTTATTTTTTTAATTTTATTTCATTAAAAGGTGTTTCTTTCGAACTTCTTGACGCTCGTGTTTTGAAATCTTCAACCAATTGAAACTTACAGTCTTTGACAGCGGTCGGCGCTTACCAACGGCTACGATGCCACCGGCTTTAACGTCCTGAAAGCTGGTGAGCAGAGAACACTGATCAGGAACATGCGGCTTCTCAAAACGAATGTATTTTTGTATTTACTGTGTTTGTATTTTGGCACTTTCCGTCGGATATTGGCCTTCAGGTCTGGTGGGGTTCTTAGACGGTTGATACAAACTCGGTTTTTAGAAAAATATAGCACGCAAAAAAATCGCAAGGACCATTTGAAATCGCCCCCTACTGATATGAGTCGCTCCGGGAAGTGCTCTCTCAAAATAAAAGTGTTGTTTTGTTTGTGCAAAAAATGTCCCAAAAATATGCCACTACCTTTACCTTTACATTTTTCGGTACATTTCGTTTTTTAGTGGAAAAAGTGTTTTATATTTCAGTTAGTACAAATGCTTTTTGTTACTCGCTTTGCCACAGCAATAAAAAATAAAATAATACAAATCTAAGCACAAACAAGTTTGCGACGCACACGAAACCAGATCCACTGGTTGATGATAAAATTCTACGCTCCAATCGAAGCTATCGATCTTAATGAATTGAATATGTTTTTTTAGTTTGGTGCTTATTGTTCTTTTCACACCAAGCCGAAAACCGTGTTTTCGTCGAAAACTCGTCGACGCATTCACGCCGAACACCAACTAGTTTTCGTCTGACGTTTCAATCAGCTGTGAGACACTAGTCGTTAAACTTCAGTGCAAACTATTACAAATTTCGATCGCATTAATTAACAAATGAAATAAATTGAGTGCATTTAATAATAGTACTTGTCCATCAATCAACTGTAAGTTGTGACTTGAGACATTTGTTCGGTCAGCTATTCTGCTGCATTTGCTAAATGTTGCAAGAGGTGTGTTTGTTTCGACAACCCAACGATTGGAAGTCGATTTCGTGGAAAGCGACTTTAAGCGACTAGTTTTGGAACTGAAATACGTATGGGAAAACTTCTGTTTTCGATGAAGTTTTCGAGTGTTTTCGACTCGGTGTGAAAAGGGTATAACGCACTAAAATCACTTCTTATATCTCGAAATTTTTGTACATATTTTAACTTTATAATGAATGAATATATATTCCAATCGCATAATTCCAACGCTGAGAGCTGGAAATACTATCTGCTTAAATATTAGCTAAGGTCTTCGCTTTTGGACGTCGTTTAGCAATAAAACGTGTTCCATCTCTAAGCCGCAACATTTTTTAAGGCCAGCGTTAAAACAAGAGTCAATTTTTTGTACTAGCTGGTAAACCCATTCCGGCCATGTATATCAATGCGAACAGCACATTTACAAAGCGATTTATTTAGTTGAACTGGCCGTCCGACTCAAACAAAAAGAAACTGGGTTTTGTTTATTTTTATTCTGCAGCGAACTGTCAGGCTTTATTTTCAAACCGCAGATTATAGTCGCTATCAACACATCCCCGAGTGGGAAAGTCATTCGAAGTTAACCTAAAAATTATGCACTGCTACTAAAATTTGATGGCTGAAATTCGCGAACTTCTCCGACCAAGGTAAGTTCGAATGAATGGTCAGAATAATTGCTGGTTCGCAATTTGCTTTTATATGAATAGTCCTTCAGATATATATTTAGATATTCTTCCATTCCACCAGTAGCTCAAAAAGAAATCGTGCGGTAACTGCTTTTCAGTGACCTATACCTACGACCGAAACTTTCACAAGTTGGGACATATTCACGCTTTTCATTTCATCGAAATTATCTGCGAATCCAATAACAGTTGACATAAATTGTAAGAAACGGGAAAAAAAAGCACAGCTCTTTCTGGCCTACATAAGACACCACAAAATAAACTGAACAATAAAATTGCAAAGACATTTCCATTTTGAGTTTGAGTTCAAACGAATATTTTTTGTTTGCTGGTTTGTGGAACACATTTTATGGTTGTGGACTGTGAATACATTTTTTTGTTTTTGTGCGTTTGTAAGTCGAAATTTTGTTGTTAACATTTTTTCCAACGAACTTTCTTAATACAATTTTGATGGATTAGTAAATTACTAGTTAATTCCCTCGCTCTCGCGTAAATAGCCCACATCTAATAGCTGCAACTACTTGTAACGAACCCCCAAGCTGAAACAGCCTCCCAAATCACCCAGAGCGCACCCAATTCATGCTCTGACTAATTTCGTAAATCTGGACCGCTTTTAACTTGACCGAATCAAAGCCAACAAAAACAACAAGAGCAGGAAACAAAAAAAAAAACAAAAAATCACTTAGTACCAATAAACTCGCCTGCTGCTACAGCATATGGCGGTGCCTGGTGCTCCTCTAAGCCTGACGCCCATTGTTAAGTGTTATAACTAAAACGTCAATCAAAATTCGAAATGGATCTTGCAGCTCGGTCACACCATTAGCTGTCGTGTTTTGGTTTTGTTCGCCGCATTACAAATCCGTGCTTCGGTCCGTTCTTCGATCTGGGTAGTATCTCTGTTAAATGTTTAATCATCGCGCACTACGAGTATATGGCGGGAGAGTGGGGTAGGGCGTATGGGGGGAGGGGGCACATATATTCAAAAATTGATTGTAAAACTAATATCGAGAGAGCGTCGCGTTTGTTATATATATGTTGTCGGGAGGGTAAGATCGAGGCCGCCTCGCCAGGTATACCTACCAATGCATGAGCGCAACATAGGCAGGGGGCGCCCCCAATCGACAATGATGAAGACGGCCCATCATGCGGACCGGTGAGAAGTGAATTTGTTTCGGCAAGTGGCCACGATGAAAGGCCATCGGACCGCTTTGATCTCGGCTAAGTATATGTATTTTATTTTCTATTATTTCCATCATTAACAGCGATCCGGTGATCTATTCAGTTGGCAGTTCGACGGAGGAGAGCGGCATCAGCAGCATAGCAGCAGCGGAGGCTGTGCTTTGTTGTTTTTCTTTTGACCTGCCAAAGGGACGCATTTGGAGTTTGGGAGGCGGTACATAATTGTAGTGTGATTAATAATTTAACAACGTTTACACACAACAACAAAGCTCGATGGTGCATGATGCGACGAGGCTGCAATTAGCTGAGGAATGATTCTATGAATATAGGTATACTTTCTTCTTTAATACAGAAAGGACACAAAAGGGATTGTAACGCAATTTGGAGCGCATTCAGTGAAGCACATTGTTGTGGTAAGTGGCTGTTTGTATTCATGTGAAGCAAACAAATTTGACGGATCGATTGATTTGGGACAACAACGAGGTGGCCAGAATTGTTTGAACAAGAACTGCAACCATTCGAAGGAGTAGACATACCTTAGATGAGTGCGAACTCGTTGGGTCTTGGTGTTGGATTTGCTTATGCTTCGAAATACACCATATCCTACATAGACCGTCATACTTAATTCCATAACTCGCCTCCCTCTAAATGCTGTTACTACAAGTATGCGCCTCAGTTCCATCTTTTGTGGTTGCCGGCAATATGCCTCTCGAGCTGTGTCCAAGTCGCCGGGACTTCTCAGCAACTGTTCTGCGTCACGCATTTTTCGGCCGACCGTTTAGAACTAATGTCCGAATGGGTTCCATCGCTCAATATAGCAGTGCGGCGCCAGATATGGTGCCTTCCCAGAAGGTGAGTCAGATGTCCTGAAACTATTTTCGTCAAATGATGATATTGATTGGAAATAAATAGTGAAGCCCTGGGAGAGGGGTGCTTTCTCTGGAAGACAATTCCTTTCTTATTTCTGGCGGTAGCGAAAAAGTTCCGCAGATGGAATAAAGCCTCGTCTGCCCGAACGGTACTAAGGATTTTTTTCTTTTTGGGAAGCGTTGTCCTTTTTGAATTCCTGGTCTTTAGGGATTTCCAAAAGCACAGTAATATCGGAAAAGATTTGATGCCAGGTGAGCACTTTTTGGGTCGACAAAGCTCATAGGCCGAAGTTTGCTGCTTATCGAAGGTTTGCACCCTACACAAAAATATTGCCCTCTGTGTAAGTACGATGAAGTAGCTTCCCTGCGGCAGCAGCAAAAATGTTTTGCAACTTGACAACCAGCTTCCGATTCGGATGTTGGATGTTCGAACGGCTGACGACCCCAGCCATCGCGCAATAAGGACACCGGTAAGGATTAAGATCCGCAAGTGAATTTTTCTAAGAGGAACTAATGGCACAATATGGAAATGCAGCGCAATAAGTAAACTTTACGCTCTGAACATGTATTTTGCGTTTATCGGGAGACCGAAGCTGAAACCCCTCGCTCAGTTGTCCAGCACACTTACCCATAAGCTACTGCGCAAAATGGTTACACTTCTCAAATGCAGCCGTCGATTTTCTGTCGCTATACGGCACTTCCTTTGCATGCTGAAAATTGGTGTTCACTTCAGCACTATGATTGCCCTTCCCCAAAGGTTACAAAAGATGACTGTAAAATAGGAGATTCAGGGTTGTAGAAAACCGCTTTCTACCCACTTTCAGTTGAAAACGAACTCCTGCACTTTAATCCTCGATATACCCCTACAGCCACCATCTGTCACCCGTCAACCTTCAAGATGCATTTCAAAACAGCACACAAAGGACCGCAGTCGTTTCCAAGGACCATCCCATGCAAATATTCCTTGGCCAAACCAATATTTAGCGCAGCACCTCGCCAGACAAAACGGGAACACTCTCGCAAGAGTATGACCGCCCAGCACCGATTAAAACCATTAATTTGAGTCATTTTCTGTCAAAACACTTTAAAATACGACTGCGGGCCCTAACAAAACTAGTTCATATATCAGCGGCTAATAAATAAAATCGTAATTTCTCATTCTCGCACGACCCCTCTCCCAGAAGGACGAGGAACGAGACGGACTGCGATATAATATACCCACCGGCCGCTACTCCAGGAGCAGCCTCGACACACATACTCACACCACCGCGCACACCATATACACCCGGGGAAACACAATATTTGCATACAGTGTCGCAATCAGTTCGAACGATCTAAGAAAAATGCAAAAAGGCGCAATTTTCCCCGGCATGTTGTTTTCTTAGCTAAACCTTGATACGGCCTGGAAACGCATTGTCGGCCGCTTTTGGACGGCTTTTAACTGTGGAAGAAAAATTATGCTCCTGCTCTGTATATGTGCGCCACTTGGCAGTCAATTTTCCAAATTGCGTGCCAGTGAATTTTGTTCTCATCCAACTTTGGCTGGTATTTAGCCGTAGGTTCGAAGTTGGATATTTTTTTCTTCTTCTACCGCCTTGCCGCCACGGATCAGGTTGTCCTAATAATTTGCTATGTAAATATTTGTTGTTCTACATAAACTCTTTCGGTGAACAAGGCGGCTGGGTTGCACGCAATGCTGCGACTGACGTGTGCGGACAAATCGAACGCATTTGCATTACATGTGAGTGGCTGCATAGTTTTGCGGGCTTTGGGCACAAGGCGGTAATGAGTAAATTGCTGGATAGAAATTAGAAAAAACGCGCGTAACTGCGAGGCATGGAGTGAGAATTACTTGCGGCTGTCGTTCGAAGGAGTTGCGATGGACTCCTAATTGAATTGACTTTCAATTCAAAGGCGGCGTGGAGTTTATTGCTTTCGCAGGACAGGAATTCCTTTGAGATGGGGACTTTAAATCTTGCTGTATGTGGGCTTGGTAGTACAATGGACTCCGTGTGTAAA
This sequence comes from Cheilosia grossa, assembly GCA_963082955.1. NCBI lineage: Eukaryota > Metazoa > Arthropoda > Insecta > Diptera > Syrphidae > Cheilosia > Cheilosia grossa. The sequence continues at coordinate 85,434,352 of OY720144.1, forward strand.
CTCTGTATCACATGGACAGTGGTCGATGTTGGCCAATAAGGACAGATCAAGTAGGAACTAAGTTTGCCACAGCAAAAAATTAAGCAGCATTACCTAACTACCTGATTTTTGGTCATCGCAAATGCAAAGACTCAAGTCATTTCATGCGGAAGGAGTCCGGGAAGTTGGAGGTACACGGCTTTATTTGTTTTGCTCATGTGGACGTTCATGAAGGTGCCTGACGAATAGTCTTCTAGGATGAGCTTACAACCCTGCTCAACCTTGCCTTACCTAGAACTCAACCTTGCCTTACGGAATTCGGAATTTTCTGTCCTCATGCACATTATTGTACAGCTCATTGATTTCGCGGCTGTATCTTCTTCTATATTCTGGACCGAAAATAGGTGGAAGAATTGTTCTTTATTTATCCTCTCAGTGTTTAGTTTGTAAAATACTATAGCTTAGCTATTGATTAGTGCAAATGTATTTTCCGTCGGCTTTTTTGGCCATAGGCGTTTCAATGAAACTATATTAGTTCATTGCTTTTTCCCGACGTTTCGGCAGGGATTGCTGCCTTATTCAGGGTATCTTTATTGGGAAACATAAATTACTAAGAGATACAAAAATGGAGATAACGTGGAACTTACAATATTTAAAGAAGTCAAACCGCTTCGACAAAGAATAATAATATAAAATTTAACACAACGATTAAAATAAAAATAGAAAAAGGAACTCAACAAAATTGACACACTTTGAGTGTAACACTTCAATCGACTAGAGAGCTTTATATAGCAGACATATTTTGAATCTCCTGTTGTCGGTTCATGTTATTCTTGTTAGTTATTATGTGTAGCGTCTCGAGTGTATACCGTTTCGAAGTATGTCTCTCCGTCTGAAGCACAGTTGCGTTGTCAAAGTCTGGGTTATAATTAGCTTGAATGGAGTGGTTGGCCAGTGCCGTTTTTTGACTTGATGTCCGACCGGTGAATGGACATTCTTTGGGACAGTTGATCTTGTACTCTACGTCAGTAGTTGGAGCTTAACTATTTAGCTCAAAACTGCGTTTTAGACATTATTCGGGATGTAAGCATTTCAAGTTTTGTCGAAATCGAAAATGGTGATTTCGAGACATGGAAACTTCTTAAAATTTTCGGTGATTCGAATCGAAAATTAAGAAAGAAATAATTTTGAGAACATTTATGTTACTCTTAGTATTCATTTTGGTCAAAATCGTTCTAACTGTTTTCTAGTAAACAATAAGGAATATTAAATTTTTAATAAAATACATTTTTCAAAAAACCATTGTACGATAATATAAAAAAAAACTGAGTTCGCTATTAAGCTTGAAATTATCATACTACCTAAGAAATTAATATTTGTTTAATATTCGTAGGTATTTGCGTTTTCGAGATATGTCCAAATTTCAAAAGTACGATTTCTTAGCCAAAAACTGGATATGCAGTCATGTTAACCTCATCTACCTCAGCTGAAACATCAATTTTGGTACAAATCTTTAGACTCATTTTCGGACAAATCAAACTTGTACGAACATTTTATATTATATTAATATTTAGGTTACCTACCTACCTTGAAAAAAAAAAAGCAGCCCCTAACTGTAGGGTCAAAAACTCGAAATCCAAAGTTTGAACCAAATCCCGTCGGCCGTTTAGGCTGTAGACCTCGGGAGCTTACCTATGCAGACAGAATTTCGAGACCCACTTTTTTGAGTTCCTCTATCATCGTAATGTCAGATTTGTTTAAAATCTTGACTTAGAAATTTTGTACGAATACAATATCTTTCTCTTACTACATAATCAAGAAAGTTAAAAAATTCACATCAACGGAAGAGTATTCTAAGACCAGGTGGTTATCGTTTTGCAATTACAGCAGTGTACCTTGGCTATGGTTTTTACTGCTGTTTCCGAGAAGCTTTTTTTCATCTTCCAAAAGCCGTGTCTATTGACAAAATACAGCCTCCCCTTTTTAAGAATTCTTCCGATGAGTTAAAACGCTTGGAGACCCTGATTTTAGGTTTACATTGCGAAAGAGTTTTCAGTTTTTTGATGAATGAAACCAAATAGCATTCGACTTCATGAAGGTCATTCATTCGGATAAATTTTGAAGAAAGTTGTCTCAGTTCTAAATAGTTTTTAAAATTACGCTCGTAAACTTGGTACTCTAAACGTATGATCTACAAGAAGATACAATTATAAATGGGTTTGATTTCGTAAGAGACATGCTTGCCATTTTTACTGTAAGATTGGAATAGACTTTGTTTGCATAAAAAATTCAGGCTTACAATATTTAATGTTTGGCAAACCCTTTATGACCTGTTTTATAAAATCCTCGTCACTATATAGGTAAATGTAGTATGTAGATTATGTAACTGAAAAGAAATGTGAACTTTATTTTTTATTTTATTTTTTAATGCTCCACTACTTTTTAACAGGCTTTTGGTATTCAAAACTCGAAATACATATTTTTACTACCCAAAAGAACACAAAAAAATACTCTCACTTTCTTTATTAATAAGAACGTTAGATCGTCGAACTTTCAAATGTCCAGACGATTCCCGGAATATGCCCAGATGTGTTTTCATTTCGAACTGGCAACCCTTATGTTGCCAGTTGCCACATCTCCTTGTCAAAACCCGGCGCATATATGTAATTTTTAGGAAGAGCGACCCAGAACTGAGTCGCTGCCGTATAGAGTTCAAATCAAATCCATTTCGATGGAAAAAACGACTTGAACTTTAAATTCATTGTGTCTTTAACTGAACTTGCCCAAGTGACACGGGTACATGTCTATTAATGTGTTGCAGCGCAATTTGCTACGCATGTGATATTTTGACATTAAGCAGGGATGGGTCTCGATAGAACATCTGCGAACTCCTGAATGCGCAGTTTCAGTTCAAATGCGCCTGAAAACGTTTTCAAACACTAAATGTCCTTCCGACAAAAAAGGTTCTCTCAATTTAGTCGTTTGGATTCGCCATAAGATTGTATGGGACCTTTAAATTGTCGTACAAATAAACACTTGTACAAAACCGTTAATTTAAATAAGTCCTAAGTCTACGGTTTAACAGGAACATCTTGTATTTAATCAATTTATTTTTTATCTAGGTCATTGTGTGTTATTCCTGCACCTATCCATTAAGAAGACGAGTCCGGAAAACCCCCTCACCTATCACTAGATCTTCAGCTCCATTGGCCTGATTCACCAATTCAACTTCTCAGCCAAATGATAAAGACATGAATTATCCGATCCGATGGCACATATTGATATATGCTTTCCAAACAGCGAAGAAAGAAATACTTTGCTGCCACCGTTCCACCCGTTTGAATTCCAATAGTAGCCGCCGATTGCCTTTCATAGTCTATAAATCAAATAAAAATAATTGTACACCAGTGGAGCGCAAGCAACCCCATAAATATACATTTCGTGTCCATATACGCGGTGAACTCGATTCTACACTCATGTGAAACCATTTAATTTGCATAATCGCACCAATTTAGCAATTTCCTTGCTCACTTGCCACCAGTCAACTCGCCTGTTCCATCAGTAAACAATCGCCAAAGTTCGAAACGAAGTTCAAATTAATTTGCGATCAGAGAAGGGAAAAATAGCTTTTCACAAGATGTGCCGCACATAGACGTCAACTGGTCATTTCACACCTTCAACAGTCGTAACGTGCAGTCGTTATCGTAGTTCTTATAAAATTTACGACGATTCTCAGCCATTCCGGGGATGGAACTGCTACTTCAGGTGCAACGCTGCAACAATAACAACAGGAACGTATTAGGGACTTACCGGCGAGTCACCCCTGGTGTTGCTGTTGATCATAAACATATGTACCCACCCGGCCCGCATCTTGTGTATGCAAATTGAAACTCACTATGCGAGATGAATTAGCCAAAGCAGTGATTTTTATGAGGCTACCTAGCATCGGAACAAGAAGATTCGACGGTCCACGGTCCACGGTCCATGTTCACATCGCCGTGTCGATTCCTATTGCGCGAGCCTCGAATTCAAGTTAATTAAAACGATGCAAACTGGCTACTGTTGGTAGTTGGCTGCTGCAGTTTGTACGAAGAGTGATGACGACTGTTGCATGATGGGCGGGGGGGGTTAGCAGCACTCGCAGTTGAAGAAGATGAAGAATGACTGCGATACTCGTATGTTGTTTAACAGATTGCGGATTTGATTGCTTCTGTGGAAATGGTTTATTTTTGTTTTTGTTCAGCCGGCTGCTGAACTTTGTTCGACGAGAAGTCGTTCGGTTGGATGTTTAATTTGACGATTGACGATGGCTTTTGTCAGTTACTTGTGTAAGTTATTTGCAAGAAGGTTAATGATTTGAAAATTGTATGATGTCATTCGATTATAGGTGCGGCTGCAAATTTTACCCCCTTATGCATATAAAAGACTAGAATTAAATTCATTTCAGCATCGTCGAATTTTCTTGTACTTTTCGCTCGTAAGTTTGGCGTATTCGCAATGAAATGATTTGTGCGAACTAGCTCCACTGGTCCCTCTTGGACAAAAAGGTCGTTTTTAGTTGGAATCTATACAACACGACTAAGAGCGCAAATGTTAAAAAGGAATTCAACCTCTTTTAAGTTGAAAAGTTGTTTGCCAGTCTTTATTCAGATCATCAACAAATGGAATCACTTTGTCTACATATGCGACTCGTATATGTTTGTTACTGCTTCACGTGAAAACTTGAGAGTGGTACCGGTTAAACTTTTTCCCAGATGCTCCTTAAAGCTCGTAGAGGACTATGGGCTATGGCGTTTATTGCCTTGCCTCCTTTTCGGGAAGAGCCTTTTTTTACCAAAATGTGTTTTCAACTATTTTTTAAAAGAGCTTTATTGACCGAAATACATTTTTTATCTTGACTTAACTGCCTCTGAGCTGGTATTATTTAAAAAAAATTTAGCTCAATTAAAACAATTTTCATGTTGTGAACCTGCTCCCAACTACAACCTTTTTCAGATGAGCTACGGACAGTGGCGTACGCAGTGGGGAGGGCTCAGGGGCTTGCGGCTCTGCGGACGCTACTGGCTACTTAAATTCAACACGGTCAATTTCAATTAGTATTCATTAGTAGTCAACAGAATAAAACGATCAACTGTTGAAAATTGGTCTGAGAGACGGATTTTTAGGACTATGTTCACCAAAGTGCCAAACTTCTCATTCTTTACCAGCTACAATAATTAGCCGCTTTCAAAACAGTCCATCATTGAGTTTTTGTACCTCAACTTATACTCGTGAACTTACTAATCTACGCTACTATACAAGGGTTGCAGTGATACAGAGATCTATATTGTAATTTCGCTTCTGCCAGGAAGTGTATACCTCCACTTCGATACATGTGTCGGCAACTAATCAAGCACTGCCATTCGGCCCCTTTTTGAGTCCCAAGACCTTATTAAAATAATGCAGACAAATTTAAAAGAGATTTTTGTTCGTTTGTTTTTGTTATAAATTAATTTTATTTTTGTTCAGAATTTACAATTTTTTGTTATAGCACAATTTACATAATTTAAATGCAGTCTTTCAGCTGGAAAAATTTACAAGTGCCAAAAAAATTAATAAAAGTAGAAAAATTTTTGTTTTTGAGGAAAGAAAACGACTTAAAAACCTAAATTTAAAAAAAATAAAATAATAATATTAAATAAGACATACATGAATGCGTAGGTAAATAAATTAAATATGCATGAATGTACAAATAAGTAAATAATAAATAAATAAATGAATATATAAATATATAAATAAATAAATAAGTAAATAAATAAATAAATACATAAATAGATAAATAAATAAATTAATTAATAGGTAAATAAATAATTATATAAATAAATAAATAAATAAATAAGTGAAGAAATAAATAAATAAATTTGCATGGTTTTTGTTTTTTTGCAAAATTAGCATGTTATGTGGATCCCCTTTTTTTTGGCTTGGGCCCCTTTTTATTACCCTTTTAGAAATTCTTCAGCGGCAAACTTACTACAGCCTATAGCTTGAGCCAACTGAGCGATAACGATCAGCAGGCCACTAATATTGAATACAACAAAGAGGTGAAAATTGCATTTTACTGTTGCTAAGGGGAATTGTGCTCAAGACGACATACTTTTTCTGTAAGTGAAAAATAAAAATATTTACAAATCATAGGGATGAAAACAAAGTGAATTCATTTGTTTGTAACAAAAACTACATTTAAATTAATAGTGTAAAACAATAAATAGTATTTTTAAAAATAGTTTTTAAATTAAGTTCAACAGCAAGTTCAAGATGGCATAGTTAGGTGAAAGGTGACATATATTTATTTTTATTTATAGTCTTAGCCAAGTAGGTACGCCTGTTTGAGGTTATTTTTTAGTTATTTGACATACTACAATGAAAAGATACATAAATCAAAATAAAATACTTTACCCTTTGGGCAAGATGACATAGCTTGTGATCTTAGACGGTCGGGTATCATATTATTTTGCCCGATATGAGTAAAATGGTTTGGCAGATTGGTAGCACCAACATTTTCTTATGAAGTAAAAATGTCGCAAAGTAATTACTAAATATACAAAGACTTGTACCCACAAATTACGTCAGATATAACACAACACTCATCTTATCGTAAATTTTCCAGCTAACACTCAACACAAAAAAAAAAAACAAATTCACGCACAAAATTCTTGATTTCGTTGCCATTTAAAGCACGTTGCTATAAAAAACTGCCAAATTACTGTGGCGCTTGTGGTTAAAGGTTAAATACGAGTATGTCATCTTGGGCATAATTCCCCTAAAAACTTTTGCCAGTCTGACTCGTGTGTGCTTTTTTTTTCCATTAGTATTAGTTTCATTAAAGGCTAGTGCTGTTTTGAATTTCTCAAAGAATGCACTACTGTAGCCCTGGGTCTGGTCTTATAGGTCTGATTAGTAAGTTAAAAGCTTTGTTAGGAAATGCAAAGCATGTCTAGAGGGAGCTTTTATGTTCATCACCAGTCAAAGGCCATTTTGTTGCAATAACAAAGGACTGGTACAACATGTGGAGCGGCAAAGCAGGTTTGTTCCAGCTTTATCTGAAATTGTCTAGAAAACGGATCTCCGTCAACAAACTGCTTAGCGCTACGACAGGTGGCACCACTAGGCATGGTGTTTTGGGCAAGCATACGACAGAACTTTAGCAACGCTGTCAGAAGGAGAATATTCTCCACTCCCGGTGTACAGTCCTGGCTGCGGGTCTCTAAGGAAAAGTAAACTCCACCTAGAAGCTTTCTACTTTAACAACCTTTACGAGTAAATCAATGAACTCAATGGTCAGATGTAAAACAAGCTTGATATCACAAAGATCCTTATACTGGTCTAAGTTTGTCGGTTCTTGTTGACAGCCACTTCAACCTAGCCTAACATAAGTTTCACTGAAAGTCTTATTCACGATGCAGCCCCAGACAGCCAGTGTGTCCATCACTCATCGTGGGTCAAGTTATGTGCGTATAAGTCGCCTCGACTGACTGGCATTTATTTATTATTATGCAATTGTATAAGTGCATATCTGTCAACTGATTTGACATTTCATCACTATAGATCTACACATAGATCGTTCGCCCACCTACACAGTGAGCAAACGAACCTTTAAGGGCGGACTTTTCCCAAAAATCCGACTGCTCTGGTTACGTCCTCTCGTCTTCCATGTAAAACTGCGCCGTCCAAGCGATGACAAACATTTAAACAAACCCACATTGCGAGCACAACTTTTTGTTGCTTGCAACGATCCTACAATGGCTGGCTGAATTCATCGAAAACCATCCAGTCGGCGGGAGCGACCACATTAGCCCAGCAAGCAGCAACCAGCATATCGGTGCTCCTTTGTGATGCAGTCGAAAAGGTCTCTTGCGACGCTGCGCTGCCTCAATCTCAACATACAACATATGCGCGCATGGCATTCCATAATCATTTATTATTGCGCATATTAGCCATCAAGAGACCCGCGAGTCCGTGGTGTTATGATGAGTGATCGCCCAACTAGGGCCCCATTACTTTATTAAAGCGTGTTATTCCGCGGCCGCGCAAAACAAAAGACTCCATCGCAGCAGCCAACCGACTTGTTTGGCTTGCGGGGGGGAAAACTGCCGACATTGCATCGCGCATTGAATTTCTCGGCGCACAAGAGATGAGATTACAAAGTTAAACGACGAGGTAAGTGTCGGCATGTTCCAACTTCCAAGACCTGGAAAAATCATCGAAGTTGATGGCCAGAGAGCGAGCGTATGAGTTGTGTGTGTTTGTGTGTGTGGTGTCTAAGCCAACGCAGGACCGATATAACGATCTTGTTATTAGCTCGGCAAATCTTCAATGGGGTGTACGAAAATTGACTTCCACATTTGCGTCTCCTCCCGCTGCTCCCGACTGTGAGTTGTGGTGCGCGCATCCCTTGGGCTAATCGCCGCGTCAGATTGTGCGCTAACCTATAGAGGATAAAATAAATGGCACCTTTCAAAGTGTTCACAGATTGTTTGGTTGGATCTTGAACGCTTACCTGGCTTTATCGTCTTAGCGCTTTGTGTGTGTGGACTGGCTCGCTCGATGAAATGTATACACACACTCTGTTGGCGATGATAGTCATGTGGGGCATACCTCCATGTTGTGCGCACGGCACCCCGCTCTCTCTCTCTCGCTCTCTCCTGCTTCTATATATATATGGGAAGTTTTTAATCATATGAAACAATGTGGCCCTTCATTAACTACTGTTGGCCGGGTCGTGAAATGAAATTGCATTCGAATGGTAGCTGCAGAGATGGTGCATAATTTGAATTTATCAATGATACTGTGATGGACACTGGCCGCACGGTGTTTTGCTTCTAACACATGCGAGTATGGTTGTGAATGGCTGTGCGGTGCACTGGTCTTACAAATTGTGTAAATAGTCTTGAATTGATTATCAGCGCTGATTGTTAAGGAAATGGAAATTTGCAACTCCAACAAAGGCTGGTGGTAGCAGCGAAGCGAAACAAATGCTACGTGAGGACTTGCTAGTTTTTACCGACGATTGTACCTCTACATACTTTGTTTCAAGTGTATTAGCTTGCCCTTTCGAGTACTCGTTTCTGGGTGTGAAAACGGCGGACGTCAACGCGGAGCAATCATTCACATTCACACTGCTATCATTCAGTTCTTTCAATTTCACTTTATTTTTTATTCATTTTCCACTTTAAATTATTTAACAATGTTTGTTTGTAAAAGAAAAAAAATGAACAAATGAACGTAAATCTACAACTATAAAAGTTAGTGATGAAAGACTACAAAACAAACATAAAAATCAGGAAAACTGACATTTCAAAATAGGGTTTTGTACAGTGTTGCCAATTGGGGCGTTCCCCCCAGATTTAGGGGATTTTTTGATCGACGCGACGGGGGGAAATCTACGTGGAGAAATTGTTTAGGGAGAAATCCGAGGTTTTTTTTAAAATTCTATTTTATTTGTATTTCGTGATAGCATCCTTTTTGGCAACCTTAAAATGTTTGTGTTATTTTAAAATGCAGTCGATCGGTCCTCCAAGGCAACATTTGCCAACGAAAATTATTTGTGCTTATATGTTTGAACTATTTTTGTTTACAAAACAAGTCTTTAAAAAAACGGTTTCACTAGAAAAAAGGTTATAGTTTTCTAGAATGTGTAGTTTCTTAAATATTTTTTCGGATTCAAGCTACCTGCAAACTCATCTGTACATTTTGTGACCAACAATTTCATCAAAGTTGGGTTAGAGCTGTGTAAATTCGTACAAGATGTTTTCAAAATGCAACATGCGTTGACATTTTGCGTTGTATATATTTGGCGCACACTTTTGCATTCGGAAAACCAAACTCACATGTTCGCATTTCAAATTCGTAGCTCCTTCTTTTAAGTCGTACAAAAACATGTTAAAAGAATAATGACAAAAAGTTGGCGGGTTTATTTTGGAAAAAGTACCCAAATCTGGGGGTTTTTCTGATTTATTGGGGCGGAAATATTTTGACCGTCTGGCAACGCTGGTTTTGTTACTTACTGTCAGTGTTACGACGGTTGGATAAGGAAGGAATTCGTTTATATGCTTCGATGGGTTCCAAATATTTTCATTCATGAATGTAGGCGAAGGTCGTCAACATTACAATTACTGTCAATGATCGACAGCACTTCGATTCGCGCATACTGTTTGAAATTAGTTAAAAGTTCGCAACATTGAACCGTTTCCCATTTTGTAGAGCCACTTACTAAGCGATTGAAAATAATTTAACTGTACCTGAAAGAATGGGAAATTTCCACCAACCTGGTCAGCTCTTTTTTTGAAGGAAACGTGTTTTTTTATGTAATTTAAATAAAATGCTAACTAATAATCTCAAGAAAAATGACGTTAAGCTCACTTTTCGCTTACCACTTTAAAGTCTGAGAGAGGCGGACCAGTTTTCAGATTTTTGTCTTATTTGGTAGGCTATAAAAAGAGGTATAAAGACTTCTGACACAAACTTGGAATTTTGCTTTAATTTTGTGAAGTAAAGGTGTTGGAAAGCAAAGTAAACTTGTTCGTTACCGGCTGGGTTGCGGTGGTAGCTATTTGCAACCAAAGTTGCCCGATTTTGACGTTAAAACATTTGTGACGTCGTTGTTCGGACACCTATCCTGTATATTCTCGAGAAAGTCGTAAAACACTTCTTTGGTTGTGTAGAGTTAATAATAGGACACGTCTTTATTATTCACTTGTTCACAGTCCAGTCAGTTTATTCAAGCAATATGTCAAACATATTATTCATGTTCGACATATTGATCATGCCCTTTTTTATAATAATACAGTACAGATTTTGTCGATACTACATGTTGTGTCGTCATTTTTCTCTGTGACAACGTGAGCACAACTCCGGATGAGGCTTAAAATTGTATATACAATTTGAGGCTTCTTCCCTACGTCTTACTGTCGCGGTCGTCACAAATCCGCTTTTAGCTGAAAGCCTATATCCACCTCATTATCTTGAAAGAGGAACATGGAATATCTGATTGCGCACGGGAAAATGTCTTGAGTTGTGGCTGTTAGACTGGGAAGTGTTGCCAGTTCGTGGTGAGTTCCACATTTTGTGGGGGTTTTAATAAAAAAAAAATTGATGAACAGGGAATCTTCCCTCCTCTAGAACGAAATGTGGGGAAAATACAAAAATAATAAAATGTCAATTCTTAACTTTCATATTCCGTTTTAAACGAAATACAACCAATTTTTGCTGTGGGGAATTTAAAGGTCTGTAATGGGGAATTTCACCCAAAGCACCTGGCACCACTGGATGGAGGTGTGAAGATACAAGTCCCTGACTGGCTGCCAGAGTTTTGAAGTGAATCACACAATGTGTATAGAATGTATTTAATGCAGCCTCCGAAGAGGTCATCAAGGTATGAATTCTTAACCTAGCTACCCAGTAGCTTTAAAACTTATACAGCTCTATAGGTGTGTATGACCTCGATCAGTTCAATAACCAGTAACCTTTGCAAAGACCTTTTCTTCTGCACAAAATCCATTACAAGAAATGGTACCGTCGGCATCTTAGACTTCAGCATGAGGCACTGAAATACACCTTTGTGGTAGGAACGGCGTGTTCTCTTTAGGTAAGGGCGTAACTACATTCATAGCACTTCGAACACCACCTCGAGTTGGCTGCAGCTGTTCCCTTAAAAAATGTCAAACATTCAAAGGAAACTAGTCTGCAAAAAATTGGTCTCTTCGTGGATCAAAAATGGTCACCATGTCATACATTAAAGGCTTTTGAATGTCTACAGTTCCATTGTTTGCTTGTACTATGCAACATGTGGCTACACCGTACTAATGCCGCTTAATCGCCTTTATATGGCGGTTGTACAATTGCTAAATACCCTCTTATGAGCATCAATATTAACTTTCATAACGCAAAGCCTAATTAAGGTGGAAAAACCCACACACCGTGAGACCGACACCGCACAACAGGTGAAAAACAAATTAAAATTATTCCCCTATACGAAGACTGTCTGTTTGTTTCTTGCTTCACTTCACTGTATTTGATTGATTCAACACCTCAGTGCAATTTCCAAGGCTTAATCCCTTTTTCCGAAACCGATAGCATTCAAAATGCAATCCAACGCCGAATGGCGAATATACGCATGACCCCGACTTAATGGATTCCCTATCCCGGATTGACATGTGAAAGAAGCCGCTTTCTAAGACGTCCTGCGGTGATAATTTGTACCCAACAGCTCGGTGATCACACCTTTTGCACCCCTGAATGGGCTGCGCACCCATGACGCGCAGGAGGTCACCTCTCTCGCCCGTACAAGTGGCTATTTCGGCGTTTTGTTCAACATGTTTCTTCTTCTGTCTATCTGTCTGTCTGTTTTTTTTTTTTTTTTTTCTGTTTTTTTTTTCGGTCCACATCCATTCGTTTGTTATTCGAAATCGAATCCGGACAACAAAGCAAACGAAGGAGAAGAACCCCCAACCAACACCAACCAGAGCGAGAGAGAGAGCGCCTCAAATCTCACATCATTTATCTTATTTGGATTTGTGTATTGTTTCGTGCGAGTCGGGGCATCCTTACACATGCGGATCATTAATTAATTGTATTTGTTTAAAAGTAGTTAGCTGGGCTAATTTACTAGCGAGCGGCTCGTTTCAAAGGCCGCGCCGATTCGTTATTGTTAGCCCATCGGAGAATCGCGTAGATTCATAATAATTATCAAACGAGCGAGCATATGCCGGGAATGAGATAAATGACTTGGCACACAGTATGACGAACTGGCTGATGGGCTAAAGCTTTGACTAGGAGGCGACGCGATAAACCGAACGGGATGATGAGATGGAGTCATTCATCACAATTTATGGTAGTTAGACAAATCGTTGAGACCGCGATGAGCCACATTTGATCAAGTCTATATGTTTCATCCGGCTGGCCAAAGGGCATCCACTTTGAGTGTGAGAACTGACTTTGTAATCGAACGGAAATCGTTCGGGGGAAATGTTTATTCGGACGATGTGCGCGCGAGGGGCAGCTTTACAAATTGGGGAAAGGGATCAGGTGGATCTGCCATTATGGTAATTGTTTGGTTTTATTGGGCCACCTGCTGATGAGCGGGACGAAGCTGATTTGGTTGAAAAGACGAGCTCGAAACGAGGTGGGTTCGTTGGGTTTTATGGCCTCACGAACAAGCGGTCTAAATTGGGCAGACATACTTAAAGGGGGGAAGTTGGTTTTGTGCGTCAGAGTTGTAAAATCGGTGACAGATTTTAGTGTGTTTCAGAGTGTTGGGACATAACTCAGCGGGTCCTAGCCGGTTGACACAAGAAAGTGGAAAACAACTTGTTTTCCACTTTTTATTGGAATGAGTGGGTGCGTAGTGGGTCTGGGTATTGCGGGTGCAACACGAAATCTTGAACAATTTAGTGGGGCGTCTGTAGAGTCTTGCCCCATACAGATGAAGATCATAACGCGTACGATTTATTTTTCAGTGATATGGAACGGTCGACCGAGCTTACAATGTCCACCAACTGCCTTTGTTTCGAACTGAGGTCTGCCTGCTGAGTCCCTCGCACTGGCAAGAAATAAAATCACACCTCTATTTGACTGGAGTTTCTTCGACTTTCGGAGAAGGCCGATAATGCGCTTCAGTGGTTAAGACCTTTCAGTGTCAGCACTCACAACATCAGCCCCGAAGGTCCGCTGACTGATGCAATCAAAGAAAGGACAAACACAAGTGAATTTATTCAAACTATCGTTGCCGTTTCCAAAGACGTTACAGACTTAGTTGACTCTCCTCTCCTCTTTGCTGAGCGACAAGAAGAATTTCGCTAAATTCAACTCAATTCAATTCAATTATTTGACAGACTGTAAAAAGTACAATAAGACTTGGTCTTTTATAAATAGTACAACTATAGCTGACCCGGTTATTACGCTTTCCTCGAAAACGACTTCCAATCGTTGGGTTGTTGAAACAAACCCACCTTTCGCAATATTCAGCAAATTCAGCAGAATAGCTGTTCAGCTATCAACTGTCACAACTCACAACTTTAAGTCACAATCCACACTTAATTGATGGGCTAATATTATTTTTAAATTTTCTGAATTGATTTTATTTGTAAATCGATGCGGTCGAAATTTATAACCAAAAAAGTTAACACAGAAACAGCTGATTGAAATGTCAAACGAAGAATAGTTGGTGTTCGGTGTGAATGCATCGACGAGTTTTCGACGCAAAAACGGTTTTCGGTTCGAAAACAGCTCTAATGATGTCAACCAAACTTGATATTTCAGCTTATGTAGGTGAGGTTTCAGGTTACCATGACTGCATACCCAGTTTTTGGCTAAAAAATGGAATACTTTTGAAATCTGTATATATCTCAAAAACGGTTAATTTCTTTAAAAATTTGGTTTTCTTTAGTTTACCAGAAAACGGTACGAACGATTTTGACCAAATTGAAGTTTTCAAAATTATTGTGTCCTTAATTTTCAATTCGATTCACCGAAAACGCTAATTTTAAAAAACGGCTCATATCTCGAAAACCCCATTTTCGATTTCAATAAAACATTAATAACCAAGTAATGATTACAGTGCGAATAATGTCTAATACGCAGTTGTTTTAAGCCAAATAGTTAAGCAATTGTATTTTTCAAACTAAACATTGCAATATTTGTTTTTTTTTTTTCAGCAAACCTTTAAAAAAAATCACTTCAAGGATTTTGATCCAAATACATACTAAAGATAATATAAGTATTCTAAATAAGGTGCCATACTTGGTTTTTCCCAAAAAAATCGAATAAATCAGTTTTTAATTACTTCTCAAAAGTGACTACCCAAAAGCCCATCTTTGTTCATACATTTTTTTAAACTCAATACCGCACTTCCATAAAAATTGAAAAAACAGCGACGTAAAACTTATTTTTTAGCACTTCTTCTCTTTTTCAACCATTGAATATGCAGCTTAAGAATATTCCAACCACTTGGAGCCTTACATATTCAGAAACTCCGACTTCATTGCACCCCACACACGTTCATCGGGATATAACGGCTTATTACTTCTAATGTAAGTACTGTTATAGCCATGTAACACGCGGATTTCTGGTCCTTCGAGCCGGATTTACTTAAAAGGGACCGTCTTTGTTTGCGCAAAAATACAACCAGGATAGATTTTTGCCATCACATGAGCTATTGCATTTATGTAGATCCGTGCAGTATACATCCTACGCAGCACGCATAAATTCTAAGAGAATGGATTTTATAAACGTCAATTCATTTTGTGTGAATCCCGTGAATGAACATAAATTGCGAGCTTAAGGGCTTAAGGTACGACTGTTCCAAATTTGATCACTGCGATTGCAATGAGCTCCGTCGATGTTCGGTGAAGTTTCGTAAGAGACCACGCCCCATATTTCAACTGTCACTGGCATTCACCTAACAAGTGCTGGTCAAAACTGGCCACCGTAAAGTCTGTTATAAGGCCTTATTCATCCTCCTCCCTTAAATGACTCTTATTCAGTCAAGTTACTAACTCCCCCAAAAGCATTTTTGGTCCTTCGAGCCGGATTAAGATCGATTTATAATATCCGACGTAGGTTCAAAGTAAAGTACAGCTCCAACTTGAAAAAGCAAAATATTAATTTCTTCGGTTGTGAGCGTATATGACTCGCTGATGGCGGAACCTTACCAACTTCAGTCCTCTCTAACTTCCAGGTCAATTGGTAAAAAGTTTCTTACTATCCGCTGCGCCGTATGCAAAAATCGAACGACGAAAGTGACATGAATCGCTTTTTTCCCCGTCAGCTCTCACTAAGCGGATCAGCTCGAAAGTAGTAGCCGTGTCAAATAACACATAAAGTATAACCAGCTCCATAGTTCTCCTCGCACATTACGGACGAGTGGACGACCACAGAATCCACCGCCGATTTTATATTCCTACCTCGGACATAAATCCAAAATCAGAAGCCTAAACTTGGTCATAAAAAGCCTGAGCCATTTCGGTGAGCACTATTGCATCGGATCGGCCTAAGAAAAGTCACTGATGCCCGTCCGTTGTATGTATGCGCGTCAAGCAATTACCCGTGAGGAAGTTTTATGCTCTGTTCGCTGGTTGAATCCTTGCTGATGCTGATGTCCATCATCGTCTTCGTAAAGTGTATGCATGATTTGTAAGAGATTATAAAAGATTTCCTTACAGACACATACACGTGGACTCACTTACACTTGAATAATATGCGATGATTTATGCTTTGTGTATATTACTGTCGAGATATGAAACCTTTTGCGAATGCGGTCAGCCCAGGCGAAGCCCAAAAGGTATATCCGACGACGGTGAGACCATCTCGAATCATGCTGCATGGAGAGTCGCTCCAGACATTGTGGCTCCATGAGAATCAGATCGCTGGAAGCTCCTACCTCGTACGACCAAAATGAGTTTTGGTCTCTGCGGTTGCCTGCCAACGACGACGACGACGACGGGTGTGTCGGGGTTATACCTACTCTTGTGGTGGCTGTGATGCTCCGAAATCGATTTTAAAGCGGAGGTGCACCCTTTTCTTCTTCTCCCTCTTTTGTTTTACACGCTATTCGGGTTTCGGGTTTGTTATGAGTGCTGCGGTGTGCTTTTGATTAGCTTAGTCATCGAATTGGATTTCGTGTAGTTAAATGCAATTATTTGCGTTCTTGGTGATTAATCAACAGAGAGGTAGCCGTGGCAGATAGCTCAGGCATATTGTACAGTGACAGATGACAGACAGATGACTTGGTTTGCAAAGGAGCTGAAAAGTGTTCTGAATTTAATGAGGAATGTTGGCGAAGCGTGCTAGGAGGTGTCTTAAATGCTGGTCTCTTGAGATTCGCCACCAAAAATTGGTCTAAAGTCCTTTACCATCTTCTCAGAGAAGCTGTTAACAAAAACTTGCCTTTTACTTAGGGAACTGTGCCGTTTGACCAGTAAACAAGAACAGTGGAAAGTGGATCTGCGCTGCATTTTGAAATATCCGTACACGACCCTGTGGAGGAGACACAAAGTTGCTGCAGGGGAAAACACAAAAGAAATTAAATTCAAAAAAAAAAATATTTACCAAATTTAAAATCATCATTCTCTCCTAATTAAATAGTTTGGGGTTGCACCACTTTTGCGCTGATAGCCTCAATTATACGTTTCAAAATTTTAAAATTATTTTTAAGCTCTAATTTCTTTAAAAATTTAGTTTTCTTTTACTCTAAATATTCTTACCAGTATTTTATGACCAAGAATAAAGTTTCCTATTCTCGTCCATACCTACATTAAAAATTCTAAGATCAGCTATAGTTAACTGCCTGAGGGGAAAAATTGACTTAATTTCGAAAGCTGTAAGTCTCTCTATATTTTACAGCTAAACCTCCTAAAAGAATTTATATATGCCGCTAAATCTGCTGAAAAAAATACATCCGAGCCGCTGAACATCCTGACAGAAATTATTTTAGCCTCTAAACCTTCTGACAAAATTTAGATTTTCAATAACATACTAGCCTGCTTTGCTAGGCGTTAAAATTTAAATTTAAATAAATTTTGATAGTATTTGATACGGATTTCTTATAGAAAAACGTAACCAGTTTTCATTTGATCACACGTATCTATGTATGTTGTATGTTGTATATAACCATATCTCAGAAATCTGTTGACTGTTAATGCTTGTTGATCAAAGAAGTGAATATTGAGACTATCGCTTTGGGAGCAAAAAAATGCTATTGTTCCGATTTTATGACAAAACTATTCCACGGTGTATAACAAAAAAGTGAGAGTGCTTTTGACCACAGAAGTGAAAGCTCTTCTAAATGTGGATAGGTATATAATGTATGTCACATTTAATTGTGTTGCAGTTGGATCATATCTAACCAAATCTTTATAATAAAGAGGCGTTATTTTGGTATTCAAAGAAAAATGCCATTTTTTGAGATAAATGATCGGATGTTTATTTCAAAATAAAGAGGAAGGTATGCCGTTAATAATGAAAAACAACATCAGCCAAATGGCCACCACGAGCACGCATACAGGACCATATCCTTTTCATGAAATTTTCCATAACCAAATCGCAAAGTGGCTGCCCTATGTCCTCGATAGCCTAACGAATTTTATCTTTGAGGTCATGAATCGACGCTGGGCTGTTGGCGTTATTGATGATCGGCTGGCTTGATTTCTTGTGTTAACTGAACTTTATCAGCCTTAAGACCCAAGTCTTTATGCAAAATACGGTGTAATGACGTTTGTGGAATGCCCAATTCCAAAGAACGACGAGGGATGGACAAACCTGGGTTTTCTTCAACACTTTGGGCTACCAGCAGCAATATTCTCCGTTGTTCTTGAGAGACATGCACGGGTTTTATTCTTCGCATCACTAACTTGTCCCAACAGCTCGAATTTTTCCACCAATTTCTGTATTGCGGTCCGACAAGGTGCTTCGCGACGACCAAAAAATGCTTTAGTTTTGCGAACTGTGACTGCAAGATTTTCACCATTTTTGTAGTGAATTTTAATAATTTGAATGCGGTGTTGAAGCGTGTATCGTTCCATTTTTAGTAATGGCGTAGTTTCTACTTGTCAAATGTCAAAGAATAAAAGCTTCAAAAGTGACAGGTACCGAAATAGCGGGCCATTCACAATAACACCTCTCATTGGAAAACCCTTTATAATAATCTTAATGCAGAGCAGAAGATAAGTGCGTATTCATTAGTTTAAAAAGTTTTTATAAAGCGAACCAATGCAGCATTTTTCGTTAGCTAGTTTAGTGACTGTGTAAGACATGCTTATGAATTAATTTCACACTCTCAGGTTAAATTCCTGGTTGAAAATGAAGTTTTTTTCATTATATTAATGAAATTATTTCGAGAGAATTCACTTTCGTAGCCTCGAAAGATCAAAATTTTCCTAATACAGCTACCAGTTCATTTCATATATCCAACGTACGCATAGAAGTAGATATTCGCTTTAAGAATTTTGTAAAGAAAATTATAAAAAATGTTTACATCTCTCGTTAAAGCTGCAACCAACAATACACATATCGGGTCCAAAACTATCCTCTCCTTTAAGCCCATGCACATCCACAAAATTTCTTTGAAATCGGTTGAGTGTTTTTTTACTTTTACTTTAAAATGCGGTTGAGTGTTTTCAGAGATCGACAACACCATAAACGCACAAATACACGTATAATTACTCTGCCTGTAACTCATGAGCCAATACACATGCATACACCATACATACACAAAACCTTGGTATTGATGTCGCCTTTCATAGAAAAAATCCAGAAAAAAAAAATGGTTCACGCATTACAGAGAACATCAATTTCAAACACAATGCAACTTATATTTATATATTTTATTTAAATATTCTTTATCTTAATTTTAAACTTCGTGAGTATTAGTCATTATTTATGATTGATTTGATTTATTTATTTATTAAGCGGATTATCCACCATTAAAAAAAAATTAAATATTACCTAAAACTTTCAACAACTTTTTTCCATTATAGTAAACATATCTCTAGGAAAAAAATTTCATTATTTTTATTCAATTTATTATAGTTACCAGCTGCCCGTTCTCGCGTTGCTTCTCAGAGTTTCTATAAAACTTTTGTTGGCTATTTTACATTTTAAATTCATGTTTATTGAGCTATTTCATTAAACTTACATACTAGACAAAAACGATTAATTCTAATTTAAAACTAACATTTTTCTTATTCTAGCTTACTGGCTCAAAGCGAGCACTCTAAACTTAACAATATCCTTAAAATTACTGCCTTTCGGCCTTAAATCTATCTGTATCTATGATTTGTTTTTTTTTTTTTTAATTTTCGAGAAACATTTAGAAAACTTGAATTCTTTATTATTGTTTTATTATTGTTTTGTTTAAAACTACTTTTGTTGGCTATTCTAGATATATAAAGGACTAGCTATGGTAGAAAAATATTTTCTCATTCCCTTTTTTTTACTTTCCAATAGGGCTCCAACATTTTTGTGTGCCCCGGCTTGGCTTACGACTGCCCTCGTGAATGGTGATGTCCCTCTATACCGACAGACGGTTCGGCTCGTGGGCCTGTCAGGATCATTCAAAAACAGCTTCACTGTCAGCACCATTCAGGCAAATAAAGCCGCCTTATCCCAAGCTGGGAAGAACTTGAAAGACGCTACCAAGTCGATAAAACATTACTTTATGGTCTGACAGCGGCCATAAAAGCCATGGAGTCTGTCATTGTGAAGTCCAGTTCGTCCAATTTAATAACTCGACTTGGTTCTGCCGACATAGAAGTTTAAGTGAAGGAAGACTATAATTTTATCCAGGACACTGCACGTTGTTATCACCCTAACATTTTGAAAACTGGAGGACTCCTGAAGTACCTAGCGTATACACTGGCTCCAGAAGGGAACTTCTGGAAGCCATGAAGTCAATTTTGAACTCGAAAGTCCACCTAATGTGGCAAAGTTCTTATGCCTTAAGACTGCTCGACCCCGCTGTAAGCCCGCTCGACGTCCATAAACAAAGCACTCCTTCCCCAAACCCGTTCTCGTACAAACCATCAAGAGCACCAGCAACACATAAAGAGGGCCAACAAAAATAATTCCAATAGAATCCAATCCAATCCAATCGGCGAGTCGATCCATCTGCGCCCCCCATAATGACCCAGCACATCAGCTAGCATCGAAATTATAAGTTTATTTGAATTTCCATTGTAAGGCACTATTAAAAATATCCTTTTCTGATTCTCAATGGCGACGACCGGCGGTGCGGGCCCATAAATCTTCGCACGAGTTCCTATATCGTCTAGGCGAGCACTTGCCAGGCGGGTGTGTGCGCGCACAACGAATCAAAGACACCGATTCAGCGCCCCCCGTCGGGACGATTTGTATTAAAGAGTCATCACGCTGTTGGGACTCATTGCGGGCTCTTAGAATTCCAATTCCGTTTGTGGCACCTCTTCCGCATGATGGCGCGATGCTGAAGCTGTCAAAATCGCCAGCAAGATTAATGTGATTCGATTTTAAATTAACTTTGAGCGGTCGGCCAAGGGGGTCGGAGGGCGACTCAGTACGCAGCAGAGGACTGCTGTCATGGCGATTGTCGGCCGATTGGCTCGTCTCTTGAATAAATATTGAAATATCTTTTAATTTGTTTGTTCAGGGCGTTTGAATTTGAATCTCCAACGTCAGCGTCAGCGTCAGCGTCAGCATTCCAGAGGTTTTTTTTTTTCTTAAACTTTATTCTGTGTTGTTGTTCGTTTTGGTTGTATTGTGAAATTCGAAAGTCATGACATGACTGTGGGAATCGACTTGGTAATGGTATGAGTAACACCGGCCGGTTCGATGATGTTCGGTGGCAGGTGGCACAGTTGGTTGGAGCATTGCCAATGGGGAATCAATTGGACGAGTTGTGGGTTTGAATTGAATTTACTTCCAATTGGTGACAGTAGTTCGTTTGTCGTGTTGACACTTACATGCGAGTGGGGTGTAACCGTTGCATGCAATGTCGCATCGCATTTGGGTTTCGTATACCGTCGAAGATTGCCCTTGTTGACGCCAGCCACTTCGGGGCAACTAATATTTAGTTTTCTTGTCGACAGAGGTAGACGGTCTCTTTCACTCTTTTTTCCTTACTTCTGTTCGGTGTACATATGATATTAGAGGACTGACTCGCACTTTTCTAAAAAGGTCTACGTGTCGCTGCTCATATAGAGGTCGCTCTCTCCAGTTCCCATATCTCAGCAGAATACTTGAAGGACTTAGTTTTTGAAATGATCAAGGGTATCTTCGTTTACAGTTGTCAATGAAGGAGTGGCAGGGTCTTACACTTATGAAGGAGTGGAAGGGTCTCAGTATTTCTTGAGAAGGCCTTTTCCTTCTTAGTCAAGAGCGATTCCCAATATTTGCTTGTATTCTGATGTATAATGTCGTCTTCGGTTCGAAACAGTTTCTATCTATAACCTCAAAGCTGTAGTAGTCTGTCCGATTGGTCAGTTTTGAGTGTCCCTCGTCTTGACCGTATTCAATTGATTTTGACTTCGTTCACCACTTTGTACATTTTTCCGCTTCTATCCGAGTATTTGCGTGCTCGCTGAGTTGCCCAAAGGTGTCAATACCATGCACCTAAGCAGGTAATTTTGAAGACTTGTGGAAAACTATTTCTCTGATGGTGTTAATGTTTCGTACAACTTTCTAAAGTACGATGCTTAAGAACTTACATGACGGCGAATCACCTTGTCCAAGATGTATTTGGACACAATGGACCCTACTGGTGGTTGTGGCAATCGCCACGAGAGCACCGATTTGTCTAATACCTTTCTCATACCCATGGCTTCCGTAGGATTGTTTTCCACCTAAGTGCAACAAGAAGCGGTCTCTATCGTAATTCTGCGCAGCTTGGCAGGTTTTACAGGCTCGTGAAGAAGGAAAAGTCCCTCAAGAGTTCCAAGGGTCTAATGTTCCCAATTTTTAGATAAGGTGTCCCGAATGATGCGGCTGACTACAGAGGCATATCGTTCATGAACACAATAACTAAAGCTCTCATGGGTTTAATGAGTTCAAGGCTAGCAAAATGGGTAAAGGAGAGTAAGAAGCTGATCCAGTTTCAGGCAGGATCTAGAGAAGATTTCCACAGTGGCTAACATTTTTAAGATTATTTAATTAAACGCAAAAAACTTTACCCGTTTTTCGTCGATTTTAGAGCCGCATTTGACACTGTTAACAGAAACTGCTCCTTCTTTAAGCTGTCACTGGTCGACGTTTCGTCAACTTTCTTAAGAGCTCTGATCAATTTATATGGAAAAAATTAATCAGTGGTATGGAATGGGAAGGAGACAGGTATGTCTTATATATAGTTGGCGCAACAGGTCTGTAGAGACCCAAGGCCTAGCTTCTCACAACCATTCGTTTTGTGTGAGTTTCATTTTTGGAACGAATGGAAGGGATCTACAATTTTATGCCGATTCCAAACGGCTAATTGAGAAGCTCTTAAGACAGTTATACTCTCGGATGTTTGTCAGACGTTCGCGAGAGGCGGCGCAGTGGAAAAAACCCTAAGTTGGAATTTGGGTTTTTGAGGGATTCGAACCTGAGACCCCTCGCTTAGTAGTCCAACACACTAACCACTAAGCCACTGCGCCACTGGTATGTCTTAAAAGCCCCTTATTACTCTCACTCCTTTTGGACTACATCACAAATTTTATCGTTCTGTAAAAAAGTGAAACGAAAATGTTTTCACTCTCTCACCGCAATTTCGATACTCGTTCTACGAAAATATGAAACCAAACTTCTAAAATGTTCATATGAATAATTTGTAGTGTAATAAACTACTGACACTCAGTAGTGTTCCTACATCGTGGTATCTCTACCTTTTTGTGGGAAGTTCAATTTGCGAAAAACTTTCCGTGCGTAAAAGGAAAAAAAAAACACAAAACTGTGGGAATATGAATAACCTGACAAAAAAACATTCAAGCTACATTTCACCACGAATATCAATGCACTAAATCTTCATAAAAAGGAGATTTGCCTTAGCAAAAATGTCTAGTACCAAAAAATAGTCTTTATATTGTTAATAAACTGCTATGTTTATACTGAAGGTTAATTTAATGCGATATTCCTTCCGCAGTAAGATTGGTTCATAAGAAAATCGAAGGGATTCGATTTCGGTGGAAAGGGAAAAGTAACCACGCTTTGTGGGAAAAATATAGAGAGAGAGCCGGAACACTGACTGAGGTTTGTGTATTTGGTGAGTTTCTATCAGCTGATGGATGCGTTCGGAGAGTTTTAATTCGTTGTTTTATTTCACCACGAAAACATGTATTCTACAAAATGGAAAATGCAATCAACATAATTAAATAAAGGACGAACTGGGAAAAATCATTCGTGGAAATAAAATAAGATATTTTTGTTCCTAAAATTATTATGTTTTCGTTTCTTTATTTGACAAAAAATCATTTCGCTGGAAATGTGCACAGAAAAAAACGGCAAAGAATTAAAAGAATCGATTACGAATATAAATAAACAACAAAAAAACACATCATTAGTAATCAGACATTTTATGTTTGCAAGCTTTTTTTTTTATTTTTGCTAAAATACAACTGAAAGTTTTTGCTAGAAATTTTATGAATGAAAATAATGTTATTTCATTAAATGTACAGAGGGTTATTTATGTGAAAAGTAAAAGTAAAAGAAAATAAGTATCCAAAGTTTCGCTGCAAAATTATGCCATTTATTATTGTTTCTTCCGACAATTTTTCTTACACCTTTTTAAGCGACAGTACAGTTTGTCAGTTTTGTTTAATGCTGTTGTAAATTGTTTAACAAATCGATCATTTCAGAAAAGAAAAATTAGTCAAACAGAAACAGCTTTGCGAATACCGAAAGAAATGGGAAAGAAGAAATAGGCTGCGAAACTTAAAGGAAATTCTATGGCGAACGTGCGGCCGATTTGTTGATCTTAAAAATTATATCTACGTATTCAAAATTCATTGTGAATTGATTTACAAAAATTTTCCTTTTCTTTGTATCTTACAAGTTGAACATTCAATGCACTTAAATCACATAATTAGTTTCGTTTGATACAAAAAAAAAAATAAGAAAATCGATCAACTATTTCTATAAAAATGAAGCGAATAATTTCAACCTGGAACTAAGAAAAACTATTATTTACAACACAGCCCCACACTCGATACTGAAATGAGAATCCACCTCAGGCTACCTGGCATCCGGATTCTCTTTTTTGGCTGAAACTGTCAGTTTATTAAAATGAAAGCAATGAAAAAAAAAGCTTTTGCTGAAAGCATTAAGAGCATAAATGTTTTTTTTTTTTCAAGGACTGGGAAAGCATCGCTACAAGATACAACATCAGGCTCGATTTAGAAGAGAGTAATATTTTGGACTGGCAGATAATTACACAGAAATTTATATTGAAGGCCGTACGAACTGAAAATAAAGGGTGTTTTGTTATAGGTACAGAACTTTAAGTTGGCAACACTATTTTAACTGGCAGCCATTTTGTCGGCTGTCAAGTGATTTATTTTTAGTTGAATAGGCTGACGTGTGAGCAACGCTTCCAAATTGTGCGAATTTATTTTGAAAATTATGGTTCTGTTGGAAATGTTCATAAGGGAATTTTGTTAAGCGAATGGATTTTGGCTGAATGGATACGTCAATAAACAAAACTGCCGTATTTGGAGTGATAATAATCCTGTATGGATACTGTGTGTATGTTGAGATACCTTTACATCCACAAAAACTGACCGCTTGGTGTGCTTTATGGGTTGGTGTAATGATTGGTCCGTACTTCATTAAAAACGATGCTGGCCAGAACGTTACAGTCAATGGTGACCGTGTAGAGCCATGGTTACAGACTTTTTCGTTTATCAATTGAACAACCATGATGAGCAGGGGCTGTGCTTTCAACAATACTGCGCAACATGTCACACAGCTCGTGCTATAATTGATTTATTGAAGGATACGTCTGGAAACCGCATAGTTTCACGTTGCGGACCCGTGAATTGGCCTCCAAGATCGTGCAATTTAACGCCGCTTGACTATTTTCTGTGGGGATATGTGAAGTCGCTATAGTCTAGCCGGAACCGATTGACCACTCGGAGGACAACATTCGCCGCGTTATTGCCGATATACGACCACAAATGTTGGAAAGTCATCGAAAATTGGACCTCCAGATTAGACTACGTCCGAGCCAGCCGTGACGGTCATATGCCAGAAATCATATTTAAATTATTATGCCACAAGATTATCTTTCGAACAAAGTAAATTTCATGTCAAATTAAAAAAATCACAAAAATCAAAAAAGAACACCCTTTACTAACCAAGCGGAAAGCTCAAGCTCACGCCGTTTATATAAACAACTCCAGCATCAACACATTTCATATCTAAACACTAACCTCAATACTGCCCAAATATTATTGATAATTCGATTAATTAAGGGGAACTCCTTGAGCTCAATTTGTTGCCTCATCGTTCCTGTCCCATTAGGGGTTTTTTTCGCACTCTGTTAGATTCAATTTTTGAGCGTGTGTGTTGCCTGCTGTCTTCTTAAATTGTTGCGCCCGTGTTCTGCTGCTGACCTCACTTAAATTTGGTAGGGCGAAAGTCTTGGATTTCCGTCTGACAGCGGATCTTGTTATCTTCGAAGTATAACAGTCTGAAAATGTAACTTTTCCATATCCCAAAGACCGACTTTCACTCCTTCAGAAGGTGTCTTCTTGTTGCCCTGGCGCGTTTTCGATCGCGCGCTTTTTATCTCCCCCGTAGGTGTCTTCGTTCTCCGTTCGGCCTTCTGTGTACTATATTTATAGTTATAGAATAGTTTTTCTAGATATGTTAGATGGCACTCTTCATCAAACCAGGGGTTTCGTGGAGCTGCCCACATACCAGTTGTAAGGTATCTTATGGCTTTCTGGCACCGGAGCTACTTGTATTCTATGCTTGATGTAACAAGCTCATTTTAAGCTCTTGAGACACATTCAGCCAGTGGTTTCCGATGGACCACTAAAGTTAATACTGCCCTCCTACAAGAACCTATCCGATTCTTCAAACATCCATTTAAAACCAGAGAAGCAATGGGTCATAATGCTTTAAGACCGACTATCGGGACCCTCCGAACAATAAAGAATTCAGGCTCCTACCGCCACCTGTACACGCAGAAAAATCGCTTATTTAAAAACAACCGACTTTCGGTTAAAAACTACCAAGTGATACTGTTAATATAGCTCCTACAGAGTTAGTTGATTAAAATAAACCGAGTCAACTTGTTTAACGAAACTCTGTTAAAAATAACCGATTTATCAATTTCCCCTCCAAATT
This sequence comes from Cheilosia grossa, assembly GCA_963082955.1. Lineage (NCBI taxonomy): Eukaryota > Metazoa > Arthropoda > Insecta > Diptera > Syrphidae > Cheilosia > Cheilosia grossa. Next base: position 85,461,154 of record OY720144.1, read on the forward strand.
TGCTCGGTCGTAAATAACAAACTAACTTGGTATAATTTAACCAAATTACTCTGTTGTTATTAGCCAACCCAATGGTTGAATTAAACCATGTTACTCTGTTGTTATTAGCTAATACACATGGTTGAATTTAACCAAGTTACTCTGTTGTTATAAGCGAACCCACTTGGTTGAATTTAACCACGTAACTGTGTTGTTATTATCCAACTCACTTGATTGAAATTAGCCAACCTACTTGGTTGTATTTAACCAACTAACTTGTTAGAATTTGACCTACTTAGTCTGTTGCTATTAGCCGACTCACTTGGTAGAATTCAACATATTCAATCTGTTGTTATTAGCCAACCCACTTGGCTGAATTCAACCAAGTTACTCTGTTGTTATTAGCCAATACACATGGTTGAATTCAACCATGTTACTCTGTTGTTACTAACCAACCGACTTGGTTGGATTTAACCATGTTACTCTGTTGTTACTAACCAACCGACTTGGTTGGATTTAACCATGTTACTCTGTTGTTACTAACCAACCGACTTGGTTGGATTTAACCATGTTACTCTGTTGTTACTAACCAACCGACTTGGTTGAATTTAACCATGTTACTCTGTTGTTAGTAACCAACCTACTTGGTTGGATTTAACCATGTTACTCTGTTGTTACTAACCAACCGACTTGGTTGGATTTAACCATGTTACTCTGTTGTTACTAACCAACCGACTTGGTTGGATTTAACCATGCTACTCTGTTGTTACTAACCAACCGACTTGGTTGGATTTAACCATGTTACTCTGTTGTTACTAACCAACCTACTTGGTTGGATTTAACCATGTTACTCTGTTGTTACTAACCAACCGACTTGGTTGGATTTAACCATGTTACTCTGTTGTTACTAACCAACCTACTTGGTTGGATTTAACCATGCTACTCTGTTGTTACTAACCAACCTACTTGGTTGGATTTAACCATGTTACTCTGTTGTTACCAACCAACCTACTTGGTTGGATTTAACCATGTTACTCTGTTGATACCAACCAACCTACTTGGTTGCATTTAACAATTCCAATTGGTTAAAATTAGCCAACTTTCTTGGTAGCATTTAACCAACTAAAAGTTAAATTTACGTAACTTACTCGGTTGGAATTAGCACATCTACTTGGTTGAATTTAACCAAACTACTTACTTCTTATTAGCCAGTCCATGTGGTACCAATTTACCAGTTTACTTGGTTGAACTTGAGTGCACCTGAAAATTGAACCATCTAAAAGGGATAATTTTATCGTAAAATAAAAAAAAAATCTTTTTCATATTAAGTACATAGATTTTTTATTATAATATCGTTTGTAATGTATTTTTGAATACAAAATATATGTTTTCTGTTTATTACATGTTTTTATTAATTTTAATGCAAAACTTAATTTTACTTAAAATATATGGGTCATAAATTTCATCATTTAAAAAGAAATGTGCAAAATTGTGTATTTTTATAAATTAATTTACATAATATTATTTTAATTAGCATATTTATGAAATCTGCAGTGTTAAAGCGAAATCATTTACATTTATAATTTAATCTATTTTTTATTTATAGTGGACTTCTTAAAATAACGTACTGCTTGGAGTTAGATAAAATATTTAAAGTGTTAGGAATTGGCGATAGAAAAAATTCAAGTGGAATAACAATTTGTTGAGGTATTAATGGAACTTCTACCTCATATGCATAGTAGTGTTCATCGAAACATTTAGTTTTAAGTACTATACCAACAAAAATCAATTGACTTGAGTCATACAAATATATTTTTTCCAATACAAAAAAGTCGTACAAATAACAATCTGAACTAAGACTTTTTACTAAGACGGATCCCTTTTTATAATGTACAGAAGACATGGTCGCCCAACTGACCATAGTCAACGTTTTATTAGGGTCCAGTGATAGCTGTGATCGTATATTATCAAGTTCAAATAACATGCCATATTTTTTGGGTCCAACGTCAAGTAGATTAGAAAGTTTTCCCCTTAAAAACATTTCATTAAGTTGAAGTTGATGTTTCATTGCTAAGGTTAAAGTGATATTCATTCGGTTACATGATGATCTAGCCGACATTTTGGATTGCCTATGCTTAGCTTCGAACCTCATTGACCACAAAGATGTTAATGGGCCGTATTTTTTAAAAGCGGTATGGTAGTGAATGAGATTGTGGAACTTTGGCTTAAGACAGTCCTCGGTAAGTGTAGTATATTGTTCATTAAGTTCAGCTATTAATACTTGCAAGAAATCTTCTGTTCCAACAGAAACATTTATACTAAGAAGTATGTCAACAATTTGTCTTAATTTTATATACATTTCCCAAATAATATTACCCCTCGGCACAAAGTCACCTATAAGTAAACCCAAAAACCGCAAAAGAGTAAGCGTTTCTCCTGAAGATAAACGCACATTTCCCCGCCTAAGATGTTCTCTTTCGATAGGGCAAGGTTTGTTTTTAGTATCAGGGCCATATGAGAAAGCTAATAGCTTATCATTGAAAATTGTTAAAGAAAAAAATTTGTTTTTTTCGGTATACTCTGAAAGTATAAAACTCAAAATGTATTTGGCAACACCCTCTAGCATATCATGCATAATATCGACGCCCACCTGTTGAAACAAGTCGAAGTTGTTTATGCCCAGAAAAACGCACTTTTCCTTAATGCCGGTTAAAGATAAATTATTTAAAGCCAGATCTGCTTCATAGCTTGCCATTGTTCGAAGAAGTGTTGTATCTTCGTAAAGTTGCTTTTTCAATACATCTTTTGTAACTTTGCACACTCTACAAGAAAAATTTGCTGAAAAGCTCTCTACGAACCCAATCAGAGAGTGTATTCCTAAATTGTCACCAAGAATCAGAGCTAGTTCAAAAAATAAAGATCCCTTGAAAGATGGAATATCTATTTCTATGCCCACTTCGCTTAAAAAATTAAACTCATCAATAATTGGTTGAAATATAACATTATTACCAAAAGATACTCTGTCGGATGAATGAAATAATAAAATAAGGAATATGTTGGACAGAACTGAGGAGCGCCAAGGTGGAAGACATGGAACTGAGACGTACACAGCTCCTAGTTTGTGAACACCAGCATGACTTCCTAGAACGTTTCCGATTTCATAATCATCGAAGTACATAAATAGAGGTAACACAATGCGATTTGAATGGTGCTTAAGTCTTTCTTTCCAATGTGAACCTTGAATAAAATTTTCCATTCCATCTTTATTTCGAAGACTGTCCATATATTCAAAAGTTTCCGAAAGTACGTTCTCGAGGGAGAAAAATCTTTGCAATATATCTCTTAAAGATATAAAATGTTCTTGGCACGGAATAGGTTCCATACGTGTTATTCCACCTTTTTTGACATAATCGAACCTTTGGCCGATTATTATTCCCTTAGGCTCAATGTATGATTTTTGTTTTGTGAAATAAGAAATTCTTTTTTGTTCTGTTCGGAAACATTCTAAGGGGGAGGTGATTGAAGGAACAAGTGCTTGCATTAATTGATTTGAAACATCATTAGATAGAGAATGCTCAATACATATATTGTCTACACAGTTCTGCAAATTTGAACTTAATGAACCGAAATATTCTGCTAAGCCATCAATCACTTTTTGCACTACGTTTCTAGGCAAGATCACATTTGCATAAAGGGATGCTATAAAAAGTGATAGTGATTTATCAAGTGACAGGGTTTCTGTATTTTCAGTTTTATTGGTTTGTTCTAATTGTTTTTCTGCAACAACACTTTCATTAACCTTCCGTTAGTCGCGCGCACCTCACAGGTGCATAAATTTTTTATTTTTGGCGCCAAACTTTTGCACAGTGGTTTAGCACCCCGCCCTTTTGATTACCTTCCTTATTTTTGTTGCTCTAGTTACCAGTACCACCGCGACCTCCGTCCGTGTCACATTTAAGTCGAAACGGATCTTCTCACACCTCACAGGTGCAACGCGCCTATATAGGTAACTACAATTTGTGCATACTGTCACATGGTGATACATTTACGGATGTGGAGGAAAATAGTTCTTGAGTTCCTTTCTAAGTTTTGATACGTCATACAGATAAATGTATGTAGGTATTCAAAACTAGTTTTTGTTTGCGTCTAAATTCTGTTATATTTTTATTTTTTTTGTGAATTGTGAAATTTCTTAGGTTTTTTTTTTGTTTGAAGTTATTTTATTAATTTATTTATTTCAAAATGCAATAAAATATATTATTTATATCAATTTAGTTGTTAACTAGTTTTTTTATGGATTTACAACGCGCCCAGACGCTTAGCAAATGGATTTACAGGCATAACTTGAGAAATCACCTCACAGGTGCAGCGCGACTAACGGTGTGAGAAAATAGGGCGCGCCTAACGGAAGGTTAAGTATATCCGCATTCTTCTCAGAATTTGTTGGATTATTTGAACATTGAAAATCGTGTTTTTTTTTAAAGTGTCTTCTAAAGGAATTGAAAATTGGAAACGATCGCTTACAATCTCCTTCGCGACATTTATAAGTTGTGAAGTTATGGTCACTGTGATTGAAATCAAAGTGGTGCCTTAGAACTTTGAGATCCTTTAAGTAGGATCTGCATAAGAAACAAACAACCATTGTAAGAAAATGAATTGGAAGGGGAAAACTCTAACTTTCCTTGACACCTAACTCTCCCAACAAGGTATTGGCCGCGGTAGATTCCTTATCGAACTCTGTCTTAATTTTAAAAAATGCTTTTTGAATAAACAGCCAAGAACATCTACTCTCTGGCGGATATTCAGCATTAATAATAAAAATTAGTTTGAAACAAACATCTACTGCCTCTAAAATGGTAGGTAGTAAATATTTAGTTTCATCTACAACTACAAAATAGGACCCAATAGCATCGATTGAGTTACCTACTACTATAATGAAGGGCTGTAATGTAAGGCCAATACCTTGTAGTTTTTCTCGCCTGCTGGTAATTGCTGCATCTATCTCTGCATCCGTTGCAACTCTCGTTATGAATCCATCCCTTGCTTCCGCCTTAGAGGGTCGCCAAATTTTCTGCTTCGATCCTTTGACCTTAACGTTTGATGTGGTCAACAATGAAGGGATTAGCAGGAATGCCGCGAGGTTGCTGATCTCTTCAGAAACTGAGAAAATATAAAATAATAAAACAATTATAAGTCATATGCGTCCAATTAATTTTTCTACACAAAATGTGTGCAAATCTGATTCGAAGAATTATACCTATATAGAGAATGCGCTAAAAAATATAGAGAAAATATGATGCAGATTTGTTTTTTTCTTCTAAAGAAAACATAATGGTCAAAACAAAAACAAATTTTTCGGAACAATCTAGTAAAGCTAAAATATCCACGCTTTTTCTGAAATTCGATCGAATCGGAAATTCTTCGATTTATTTCGATTAGCAGGTTATGTATTTATTAACAAATGACGTTTTCTTACGATTTTCCCGAGTCAGCAGGTGAGCGAAGTATTTATCCTTTCCTCTTACTCCTTTTCCCTTGCTTCTAGCAAGTTGGAAAATGTCCTTTTTTAATTTTGGAAAATTTTCAACCAGTCCGTTGCAGTTGTCGCTGTATATTTTATCGAAATCCCTTACCAGCTGTAGAGAAAAGAAGAATTACATAATATTATATGTAAAGAAAAGCCTGAACTATATCCAAATAAAAAGAAAAGATCGAAACTCATAGATAACGCAAGCATTTATGTGACAACTATGAGTAAAATCTGAACTAATAAATATAAGAGCTTTTACTTGTGAAACTGTAGTTCACGTTAAAGACTAAATATATGTATAATGTATTTCTGATATAATTATACTTCTATGAAATATTACCAGTTTAAATCCCAATGGTTTTTTTAAGGCCGGATATTCCTCAAAATACTCGGATATGCTCATATCCTTTAAATGGTGAAGTCGGGCATGGGTCGTTTTCTCCCATTTGTCCTCGGTTGTTTCCCATGGATGGCTAGAATTTTTTAGCCATTGGAGATCTTCTTGGAATTGTCCTTCGAAGTCTTCGAAATTGGCAGCTGTTGCTAGGCGCTTTATAGGATGTGATACTGATGCGGGAGAGGATACTCGACTGGAGGAAGGTGACGACGTCGCAGAAGCGGAAAACGAACGCTTCCTTTTAGTGATAACACCACTTTCCCGGTATTTTCGTTTTAGATTGTGGATGTGATCTGGCAATTTTCCAGCCAATCTGTTTACAACCCCACGACTCGAATTTATCAGCTTGTTGTGAAAATATACCGATCTATTCTCGGTAGGGAACAAATGAACAATCTGATTTGTCCAGTGCCCATAAATTTGAGCTGTGATATTTTTTTCCGGGTTTTTCTTTAAAATGTTGGTGCAGACAATACGCACCAATCGCAGTCGAGCAACGTTATCCAGCGGTCGAGTTTTATCCAGCGACAGTAGACCGGTTCCTTCCAGTGAGCTTTCGAGCAGCTTGTTAAGTTCCTAGTAACAAAATATTTTAATGTGCATATAAATATAAAAAATTAGTGAAATATATTAATAATTAATAAAATAAGTGAAAAAAAAACCCTTTGTACTATCGGCTAAAGCTATTAGTGGCAATCACCTATTATAATCACCTTCTCTTAGTTGATTATAAATGCAGTGTTTTTTACTCAAACTGATAGATAAGTCAATTTATTCTGATTGATCTCTGAATGCATAAAGAAACGCAAATTGAAAGCAGAGACCATCAATCAACACTAATCACCTTTCCGATTTAAACCCTGTACTTACATCTAAACTTTCGCTGAATTGATCATCAGCAACAACGCTTGAAGGGGAATCTAGTGCATCCCCTCTGTCGCTAACAGCGAAATTTGGCAGAATCTCACTAAAAGAGAAATTAAGGCAGTCGTTTTGTTCTTGTGTGTTTGTAGCAAGAGATAATTCTGAAGTTTCAAAAGTCTGAAAAATAAAAAGACTTTATTTCTACCATTTCAAATGGTTAAATAATATGAACCAACCAAAGTCGTGGACGCATTAGGGTGCATAGCTTTCCGCCATTCTTCGAAATTCCGTGTAAACAGAACCCGATGCCCTATAACTGGGATCATTTCCTTTATCTCTCTGGCACCAAGCAGCGCCAAAGACATTGAAGTTATAGCATTTTCTGTTATAAATGAAAATTAACCAATGTCACGTAGTTAATCACTTGCAAAGTATAGGTTTTTATCAGATATACAAAATGGCGCAAATTTAATCACCCTTTCGGAAGATTTTATAATTTTTGCAAATAGCTTCGTACGTCAATCAAATTAATTTAGCAAAAAAGTAATTCAAAAACAAAATTGGAGGATTAATTTTGCACCACCTTGCATAAGAAAGTCGCGTATAAGAAAGAATCGTCTGTGAAAAACACAAGCTTCTAAAAAGCTTTTCAAGCGCAAAAGAATTTTCGTGCCGTAAGGAATCGAAATCAAAAATGCAAAACACATGTGTAGCAAAAATACTTTAAGCAAATTACAACTTTCTTATATGCGAATAATATTGTATAAATTTACGTTTTGGTATATAAACGAACCTTTAAAAATGTCTACGTAGGCTTCCAGGCCCCACTCCTTTAGTAAGGTTGACACTTCTTCATCCATTTTAGATAACTGTGAAGCACGTGTTAATATGAGCATGTGCATATCAAAATACGATCATTTAATTACTAAATTACTACTGACAGAAACATTGAGAACTAAGGCTATGCCTGGTTTTAAGACGATGTTCGCCATTTATTGGTGACAAACGATTCGAAATGATGAAAACATAGACAGAAATCATTTTAAATAGTTCGTCCCAGAAAAGTTGCGAACATCGCCATAAAAGAAAAAAAAAGCCCAAGAAAAACAAAACTAATGCACTCGCTAATGAAGAACCTGAATCCCAGAAGAAAAAAACATGTCAAAACACGATACCAGACTGAAAGGGTTGATATTAACCGAGTGTTTCTCAACTCGGCAATTATTAACCGAGTACTAGGTTGAAATTCTTTGCTTTGGTTCTATTTTTTTTTCACTTGAATATCACCAAAATTGACAATAAATTGTTTAAAACTCGAGAAAAACAACATAGTTAATGCACTCGCTAATAAAGAACCTGAATCCCAGAAGAAAAAAACATGTCAAAACACGATACCAGACTGAAAGGGTTGATATTAACCGAGTGTTTCTCAACTCGGCAATTATTAACCGAGTACTAGGTTGAAATTCTTTGCTTTGGTTCTATTTTTTTTTCACTTGAATATCACCAAAATTGACAATAAATTGTTTAAAACTCGAGAAAAACAACATAGTTAATGCACTCGCTAATAAAGAACCTGAATCCCAGAAGAAAAAAACATGTCAAAACACGATACCAGACTGAAAGGGTTGATATTAACCGAGTGTTTCTCAACTCGGCAATTATTAACCGAGTACTACGTTGAAATTCGTTGCTTTAGTTCTATTTCTTTTTTCACATAAAAACCACCAAAATTGACAATAATTTGTTTTAAACAAGAGGAAAACAAGATAATAATATTATGTACTCACCAATAAATATGAATTTTTTATTTTTCCTTGTCTTTTTTGTTTTTTTTATTTTCACTTATCACAGATTTCACACCACCAGCCACTACAAAGGTTCAACACTTAATGACTCAATTACTAGTCGCGAGCAGCGTGCGTCGTTCATAATTCGCGATAGTATGCGTATGCGTATAACACGATGTATGTGTTAAAATCAACCGAGACACACTGTTTTACAGATGAACGAGAAGCCTTGTGTTTGTAGATATTAACCGAGTTGACTGTATCTGCAGCCACACACATATTTCTACCTACCAGGAATGTAAAACGAGTTTTTGGTATTGTACCCAAATGTTTTCCATTGTTCGTGAATGATCTGTATCAACAGCCACACACATATTTTCTACCAGGGATGACAAAACTGATTTTTTAGGTGCTGTACCGAAATGGGTTCAATTGTGCGTGAATAATTTGTGATCGCAAAGGCCTAGCAAAGGCAGCACAGCAATGAAAAAGACGATTTATTCAAGGCTGCTCCTGGAAGTCGAGATTGGTTACCAATACTTCCTTGGTTTCTTCAAATTCTCCTAACTGTGCTTTACAAGATGGTATATATAATTTTCTGTTTGTATCTTTATTTTAAAATGTGTATGTACCAATTGCATTATGAGTTTAGTTATTATCAACTCTCACAAAACGCATAGTTCAAAACAAGTCTGGTACTAACAAATTTTGAAATAAAGTGATAAATGCAGGACTATATATACCATATTGTAGAGCACAATTAGATGAAATCTCAGAATCTATCTTTTTGATTCCGGACTCTGCCGGACGCTTCTTTTTGCCGCGTGGAAAACGATATAAGTTTTATTATTATCATCTCTCACCAACGCATAGGTCGAAACGAGTTTGGTACTTACAAATTTTGAAGTAAAGGGCTAAACTAAAGACTATACCATTTTGTTCAGCATGTGCAAAAGTGTAGCTTTTTTCATTAGCTTGGTTCTCAAAATGATTGAATCGCAGAGTGAAAAATTACTTAATTTTACTTCATTATATCTACAGAAACAGATTAGATTAATATTGCGTTAAGGCCATTATGTCAATTGGACTCAATAAAAAGCTAATATTTATTTTGCATTAAATTTGTACCTTTGGCAAATTTTCTTACAATTAGATACCTATCTTAAATTAGTTTTCAAGTGCCTAGCTACAATTAAGAGTAAAAGCCATATTTTATCAGACAAAAATGTAAAAAAAAAATTGTTGCTTTGGCCATTTTTGTCTGTGTTCTTTTTTTCCTATTGCAAGCCAAAAAAGTAGTAGAGAAAACTTTGTTTTTAAGGCTGTATTAGCCTGTTTAGAATTTAGTTTGTTCGTGAAATGTGAATGTACTAAATTCGGAAGGAATGTCGGAACGTATTTTCAGAAGTAGAATATATTCATCAAAGTTCTGAATTTGGGCAAATCGTACTTGTATATATCTTTAAATCAACTGTGTCGATAAAAGTACAATTGCGATTATTTTTTCATCCCTGGTTTCTGCGTTTTGAAAAAGCAGCGTCGTAATTCGTGGTGTGCGTATAACTTGTTAAGAAACAACAGTATGTGTTTGTTGAAATTTACCAAGTTGAATGATAAAATTAACAGATACACAATTTCTACGTATAACAAATATCAGATAGGTACATATTTCGATGAAAATGTTTTATAGAATTGTTTTATGGAAAAATGGAATGTAAAATAAATCGAGGAGAATTCTCTTTTTTTGAACAGAATGTTACTTTATTTTTGGGAAATTCTCACGAGTAAAAGGGTTAAAAACAAACAAGTCATTGGTTGTATTTAAGCAACGTTTATTGGTTGTTTTCAACAGAGAGCTTGTTAGATTTTAACACACATTCGCTTGGTTAAATTCTCACGAGTAAAAGGGTTAAAAACAAACAAGTCATTGGTTGTATTTAAGCAACGTTTATTGGTTGTTTTCAACAGAGAGCTTGTTAGATTTTAACACACATTCGCTTGGTTAAATTCTCACGAGTAAAAGGGTTAAAAACAAACAAGTCATTGGTTGTATTTAAGCAACGTTTATTGGTTGTTTTCAACAGAGAGCTTGTTAGATTTTAACACACATTCGCTTGGTTAAATTCTCACGAGTAAAAGGGTTAAAAACAAACAAGTCATTGGTTGTATTTAAGCAACGTTTATTGGTTGTTTTCAACAGAGAGCTTGTTAGATTTTAACACACATTCGCTTGGTTAAATTCTCACGAGTAAAAGGGTTAAAAACAAACAAGTCATTGGTTGTATTTAAGCAACGTTTATTGGTTGTTTTCAACAGAGAGCTTGTTAGATTTTAACACACATTCGCTTGGTTAAATTCTCACGAGTAAAAGGGTTAAAAACAAACAAGTCATTGGTTGTATTTAAGCAACGTTTATTGGTTGTTTTCAACAGAGAGCTTGTTAGATTTTAACACACATTCGCTTGGTTAAATTCTCACGAGTAAAAGGGTTAAAAACAAACAAGTCATTGGTTGTATTTAAGCAACGTTTATTGGTTGTTTTCAACAGAGAGCTTGTTAGATTTTAACACACATTCGCTTGGTTAAATTCTCACGAGTAAAAGGGTTAAAAACAAACAAGTCATTGGTTGTATTTAAGCAACGTTTATTGGTTGTTTTCAACAGAGAGCTTGTTAGATTTTAACACACATTCGCTTGGTTAAATTCTCACGAGTAAAAGGGTTAAAAACAAACAAGTCATTGGTTGTATTTAAGCAACGTTTATTGGTTGTTTTCAACAGAGAGCTTGTTAGATTTTAACACACATTCGCTTGGTTAAATTCTCACGAGTAAAAGGGTTAAAAACAAACAAGTCATTGGTTGTATTTAAGCAACGTTTATTGGTTGTTTTCAACAGAGAGCTTGTTAGATTTTAACACACATTCGCTTGGTTAAATTCTCACGAGTAAAAGGGTTAAAAACAAACAAGTCATTGGTTGTATTTAAGCAACGTTTATTGGTTGTTTTCAACAGAGAGCTTGTTAGATTTTAACACACATTCGCTTGGTTAAATTCTCACGAGTAAAAGGGTTAAAAACAAACAAGTCATTGGTTGTATTTAAGCAACGTTTATTGGTTGTTTTCAACAGAGAGCTTGTTAGATTTTAACACACATTCGCTTGGTTAAATTCTCACGAGTAAAAGGGTTAAAAACAAACAAGTCATTGGTTGTATTTAAGCAACGTTTATTGGTTGTTTTCAACAGAGAGCTTGTTAGATTTTAACACACATTCGCTTGGTTAAATTCTCACGAGTAAAAGGGTTAAAAACAAACAAGTCATTGGTTGTATTTAAGCAACGTTTATTGGTTGTTTTCAACAGAGAGCTTGTTAGATTTTAACACACATTCGCTTGGTTAAATTCTCACGAGTAAAAGGGTTAAAAACAAACAAGTCATTGGTTGTATTTAAGCAACGTTTATTGGTTGTTTTCAACAGAGAGCTTGTTAGATTTTAACACACATTCGCTTGGTTAAATTCTCACGAGTAAAAGGGTTAAAAACAAACAAGTCATTGGTTGTATTTAAGCAACGTTTATTGGTTGTTTTCAACAGAGAGCTTGTTAGATTTTAACACACATTCGCTTGGTTAAATTCTCACGAGTAAAAGGGTTAAAAACAAACAAGTCATTGGTTGTATTTAAGCAACGTTTATTGGTTGTTTTCAACAGAGAGCTTGTTAGATTTTAACACACATTCGCTTGGTTAAATTCTCACGAGTAAAAGGGTTAAAAACAAACAAGTCATTGGTTGTATTTAAGCAACGTTTATTGGTTGTTTTCAACAGAGAGCTTGTTAGATTTTAACACACATTCGCTTGGTTAAATTCTCACGAGTAAAAGGGTTAAAAACAAACAAGTCATTGGTTGTATTTAAGCAACGTTTATTGGTTGTTTTCAACAGAGAGCTTGTTAGATTTTAACACACATTCGCTTGGTTAAATTCTCACGAGTAAAAGGGTTAAAAACAAACAAGTCATTGGTTGTATTTAAGCAACGTTTATTGGTTGTTTTCAACAGAGAGCTTGTTAGATTTTAACACACATTCGCTTGGTTAAATTCTCACGAGTAAAAGGGTTAAAAACAAACAAGTCATTGGTTGTATTTAAGCAACGTTTATTGGTTGTTTTCAACAGAGAGCTTGTTAGATTTTAACACACATTCGTTTGGTTAATTTTACATGAGTAGCACGGTTATTAATAACCAATCAATGTGTTAAAACCCCAAATTTAGTAGGTTTTTCTTAACCAAGATACTTGTTTGAATTTAACCAAACAGGAAAACGAGACTGGTTGGTTAATATTAACGAAGCAACTTAATTGATAACAAACATTTAGTGTGTTATTTTTAACAACATGTATTTAACCTTTTTAACACGGTAGTTTTTAACAATAATAACTCATTTGTTTTCTACAGAGACTTAGTTGATTTCAACACATTTTTTTTTAACCGAGCGAAAATTCCACTCGGTTAAGGTCAATTTTTCTGCGTGTACCTGTAATTAGTAGTACCACATTCCATTCGCACATTTTATGACATGACATGTGCCGATCCTTTACCGGCTAGCACTCACTGCATCCGCTAGAGGAAAGTCACCCATTTAGCTGATTGCAATCTAATCTCGGCACCCATTAGCTGATGGTGATGTCGTAAAACGAATTGTAATTGAATCCATGGCTATAGCCATCCACTTTGCATGGCATCACGGGCCGCTATCGTCATCTGCGAACGCGCATCTGATGTCCGCTCATCCAAATAGGATGATAATATTTACCGACACCTCGCCAAAAATTACCCACCTCCCGAATCATTTGGAATTGAAATTAATGCCTCAAATAACCTGCAGACAACAAGCAACCGAGTATGGTGTGTCCAGGACATACAGGAGCATACGCGCACCACCAAATCCCGGCCCGATGGAAATAATTAAAAAATATAAATCGCACATTCCACCCAGCCTCTTCGTCGTCACTGCCCGAAGCAAACAAGCCAGTGCGCGCTACCCTCATCTTTCATCTTTCTAAATACGTTGGACATGATGGAGCGTCCAACACCGAAGGTGCGAGAAGAGTTCCGCCGACACCACCGCCATATCGCCATCATCATCATCATCGTCATACATAGACTGCGACTTGCATCAAGCAGCAGCGGGTCCATAGAAGCGGTCAAAGTAAATTTTCCTGGCTTGCTTCCAAGCGTGTCTTGCATCGCCAGTCGTCCTCGTCGGCTGTAGCTCTGTGGTGTCGAAAATTTGATAAAACGCTGATAATACTCCTCGAGGTGGTTTCTCTTTTCTCTTCGCGAGCAGACAACTGCGGCACCGCTTTAGTCGCGCAAATTGATGTATGCTTCCTAGCAGGAAAATTACATTTAACTACTATGAGTGTGGGACGAGCGCGAGACAGAGATAAAAAGAGAGAGGGAGAGAGTGCGATAGATGCCTACAGATGCTTTCCGTACTACTTAGTGCGGTTTCACTTGTCAAATGTTCATCGGATCACTTTTGGTCTCAAAGACTGAGTAAAAATTGTCACTCGTTCTTCTATAATTCACACTATCTTGTGGTGGAACAATTGGAATGGCGGGACACGTCTCGTTCTCTTTCTCCGGATATTCTGTGAATCACAGCCTTCAAAATAGGTTTACTTATAGGCTGTTGATGGCTGCGGAAACGTATGCTGTAACTGTCGGCAGACCCCCGCAAGGTGTGCTATGTTAAGGGATTTTTTTTGGGGGATTTCTCAACCTTTATCTGCCCACTTGGAGACCCCAAAGCAACGACAGAGGCTTGAAGTCGCAAATGCTTTTGGAAACCATAAAGAAAGCTGCATCTCCTTCGAACTAGTTTCCTCTATCAAAAGGGCCGATATTCTGGCCGAAAAAAGGGCAGGCCTTGACAAGATTCAATTCATTAGCCTTCGAAAACTTACAACACGATTATATAAGAACGAAATTACCTTGAACCTACACAGCAAATCATCGTTTTTGAATGCTTGAGAACTGCCCATCCTACACGCCCTTTTTGAACTCTTATTTTACTGGCCAGCTTTCCATACAGTGACAATAAACATTTCACCTGCGCACTAAAACCCCGTTAACTATTCTCGGCTTCGAATATTCTTTCATCATATAAAATGCTTCCACGTTCTGAAGTTCTTCGCCTGTGCAAGGTAAAGTAGGGCGGTGCAATACAGCTCTATCTAATAGGCAAAAAATTCACGCCAGCATTATTATTTTTGTATGTGCCACTTCATATATCAAATATAAAATCTTTGAGGCTCTTTTGATCCTTTTGCACATAGTTTTGCGTGCAGTCTTATTGATGTTGCTTCATTAGATGGACCATGGTTGCCAAGTGGCAGCCAATTACATGAAAGAGAAAAGTTTAAAAAAAAAAATGGTTAAAATATTCAAATTAAACAGTGACGGCGATAAGTTGGACAACCGAGAGCGAAATGTGGTTTGGTGAAGTAGGATTATTCGCGTGGGAAATGGCCAAAAAGACGAAGAGTTTTAGTTTTGAGTCAGCTATACTCTCAAAAGTTGCCCGTAAATATGTATGAATTCGATTTTTAAATCCATACGTCCATACTCAAACAAATGTTACTTGTTGTCGAATGTAACATTCGGTAGAGCTATAATCGCGCTGTCCTTTCCATTCGATCAGTACCCTAGCCTTAGACGATTAGACTCGACCATTATCCGTTTTAATCTACATAACTAGGTATCTCATCTACGTTACTTGATTTTAGCATCTCATCAAGAGAACGCCTGATTTTATGGAATTCATAGAACATAGTCAGCGGACGTGTACATGCCGGGCCATAGTATAGTCTAAGAGCCCGAAGTAGTTTGTTAGTCTGAGAGGTACCCCAAAGATATGTGTGCATTACTATGAGTGTAGCCTGGATAGAGAGTATATCAGTCTGGCAGCACATCGTGGCACGCGTCACGTCATTTTCCACAGTAATAATAACAACTGTAAGCACTTGATTATAGAGCTAACCAACAGAGTAGATAAGATCAGCTTACACATGAAAATATAGGTCCAAGACGGTTTGCACGCAGAGAAGTCCTTGCCAGGTGCGACAAAAGTACCGGATAAAACCCATTTTTTAACCGCCCAATTTAAAACTTTCTCGATTATGTAGTACGAGAAGGATATTGTACAAAATCTGGAACTGAGATGTTAATCAATTCTGATATTAGGATGATAAACGAACTCAAAAAAGTGGGTCGCAAAATTATGTCCGACTGTGCCGAGGCCTACAGTCTTAACAGCTGTTCCCGGATTTCGTTCAAACTTCGGGATTGGAGTTGTGGGGCTAACAGTTCGGGTCCGTTTTTTGTTTTTCAAAGGTAACCTCAATTCTAATGGTACTTCACATATAACATTTTCGTACCAGTTTGATTTGTTCGAAAACGGCTATAACGATTTAAACCAAAATTTATACTTGAGCTTAAGTGGGTGAGGTCAACATGGTTGCATACTCAGTTTTTCGTTAAAAAATCGAATAACGCTACATTTGAAATTTAGACATATCTCGAAAACGGTCCATACGATAGCAACAAAAATGCATTTCTAAGGTCACTTCCAACTTAATAGCAAACTCAGTTTTTCTATATATCATCGTTCAATGAATTATTGAAAAAAGTCATATTTTGAAAATTTGGTTTTCTTTAGTCTTCCGGAAAACGGTAAGAACAATTTTGACCAAAATGAATACTTAGAATAAAATTGTTGTTTTCAAAATAATTGAGTCCTTAATTTCCAATTCGAATCACCAAAAACGCTCATTTTAAAAACTGCTTATATCTCGAAAACCCCATTTTCGATTTCGATAAAACGTTAATAGCCAAGTAAAGCTTACATCGCAAATAATACTTAATACGCAGTTCTTAGCTAAATAGTTGAACAATAGTATTTTTCAATCCAAACATTACAATATTTGGTAAATAGTTTTACAAAAACCGCTCTAACGATTTTGATCAAAATACATATTAGAGATAATATCAGTATTCTGAATACGATCCCCTACTTAGTTTTCTTCAAAATGTTCTAATAAATCAGTTTTTTAATTATTTATCAAAAATTACTACCCAAAAGACGATCTGTGTTCATATATTTTTTTTTGAAACTCAATACTGCACTTCTATTAAAAATGCAATAACAGCGATGTAAAACTTATTTTTTAGCAAATATTACCCACTTCTTCGCTTTTTCAACCATATTGAATATGCACCTTAAAATAATTCCAACTTATACATTCAGAAACTCCCACTTCATTTGCACCCCACACACGTCCATCGGGATATTCGGCTTATAACTTCTAATGCAAATTCCAAAACAAACCTCTCGAGTCTTACGTATATATCTATGTAAGGATGTCGGTCTAATACGAACCCTGCTTCCAATCATAGACACCTTAAACCCTTAAACCAGCTTCACTAATCTATGTCAGTCAAAAATAAGAGCATGCCTTAACAGTCAGACAACAGAAACTCCTACTACACTTTGCCTTGAACTCATAAATCTTATAAAGTGTAAGAGCTTATCAATTAGTACAGTAGGGGCTTATAGCTCTCTAACCAGAACATGCGACAGTTGCCTGTTACTGAGAGTTTAAACTTTTTAAAACTCACATCGTTATTTGATATACTGCCATCAGATGAATAACCCAAACTTGAATTTTATTTAACACTATTTTTTTTATATATTTTATGAACCGTTTCTTTTATCTAGCATTGCTTCTCAGATCTTTACTTTACTTTTACTTATCTATTAAATAAAGAAAACAACCAACCAAACTTTTGATCAACGAGAAAGTTTCGTTCGACCCAGTCGTGCACTTTATTTTTTTGTGTTTGGAAGCTTACAGAAGGTGAAAATCATCGAAAGACATTGAAGAGCTCGTATACGCGAGAGATGCTTCTGCAATAGTGAGCGACCTTAAGCCGATGTAAAATACCTTCCGGTGGCTCTGACTGTTGTCATTTTGCACCCAGCCGTTCGACTAATCGGCAATTTAATTTTGAACTATGTATTTGAAAATGCTTAGAAGAAATATCAGTCGTTTGTCGAATTTCGAAAAAGGTCCAAATAGTATTTCGATTTCACAGCACTTTTTGCAGAGTTTTTCACTCGAACAGCGTACTTTAAACATAAAAGAAAACAACCCATCGATCGTCTATGTACATGTGCCAAGATTGGAATTCATTATACTTATTTATAAGCACAATTAATTTTGAAATTTTTTAAGTCAACATTTTTGTTATTGAATTTATGAATCATAGGACAATAAATGAAAATCTCACTTGGGGTGGATAGAGGGTAACTTTTTTTCGGATTTACGGGAAAACTAACGCTTTTGCTCATAAAAAGGGAAAACACGATATCTGATTCTTTCGATAAATAATGTTACACTTCTCTTTCTGTGTAGAGTGTAGGAAGGGGCTCATTTTCAAACAATTTCTGTAACAGTAACCTATAACCAGCTTTACGACTTGTTTGTGCCTTTCACGATGAATATCGTTTTTTTTTTTTTTTTTTTGTCGTTGGACTTTCGTTATTCTAGTGGCATCCCTCGACACTTATTTTTCACGATGTACACCTCGTTATTGACCTCAATCAGTGGCGTACGCAGGGTGCTAAGGGGCTTGCTCCTTATAAAGTACCAAGAAGAGGAACTTTTCTTAAAAACTCTCCCTTGGCAACCCTGCAGCCATCACTCTTTTAAGTACCAATTCCTCAAACTGGCATTATTTGTCTGCAGAGCAGCTTGAGCGAAGATCGCCTTCCTCTGGCCGGCTGTGGTGCCTCCTTTAAACCGTTAATACCACGGTAAGACAAAAGTAACAAAAGCCCGGCAAAGAATAACAAATGTTGCCAAATGAAAAGCACATAAGAAAGAGAGCGCAGAAGAAGCTAAACACAACAAAAAGGAACAGCGAAAAAAAAAATTTCAAACCACGAGCTCGAATAGCATCCGCGATCCGCAATGGTGTGAAATAATAATACGTTTCGCGTCAAAGATATTTTTATATCTCACACAGTTTTCGGCGGCCAAACCGTCGTCGTCCGCTCGGTGCGCGATATGAAAGCAACAAGCCGCCAATTTATTGAAGGGCACTCTCTAATTTGAGGAGATGAGTTGTGTGTTAGCCAATATTAGCCGAAGGATGTGCAGATACTTTTGTATGGCCGCTCTGTATGGGCCAGGCATCTTTGCATCAACACAAACGAGTTGCACTGGGAGAGCGGCTCCTTTCGCACCACAGTTCAGCACAACAGCGCGGATGCTGTGAAGCAGCCGACACCTTTTCAGAGTTTCCGCACCATTGTGGGCGTGGTACATATTTTGCAATTTGAGCTTCAAGTTTTCTGCAGCTCCACTTGTGTGCGATGGCGAAGACCTATACGATTCCTTGGATATACCTAGTCCGCGCTCCGCTGCTGCTGATGGTGCGGCCTGATGATGCTGCCGCGTTCCCTTGTGGTGTTGATGATGATGGTGATGGAAGCCATCATGAGCATCGCCAGACCGCAGAGACAAACTGGCTCGGTTGGTCTTGTTGAGTTGCGATGTTAATCGGTGAGAGCGGGGGGTTTTCTTTTGCAGCTCCTTCCGCCGCCTCCTCCTCGCGGTTTCACACTATCTTGGCCCAGCTTTGATCGGATTTGGATTCTCTTCTTTTTGTTTCGCCCCAATGGACAACATCATGATGAGCGCTGGGCAATTTCCACCACCTCACAGTCTGATGCGGTGCGCGGGGCCATTTAGGAACGCATCGGAATCTCAGAGAGAATCAACGCGCTGAAACGAAGCCCCAGCTCCAGCTCGTTGGGCTCTCTATTCCTCGTCGCCTGCGTCATCGGCCTCTTCGCATAATAACGATGTGGATTTTTTCGCCGAGATAACACGCAATGCGGCGGCGTCCTTAAACAAAGATTTGTTGTTTTTACGGTGTAAGTACTTTTTTGTACCCAATTTAGTTGCTGTACACACCAGGCATTTAGAGAGTGTGGAGTTAATCCCGGGTAATGGTGATTGTGATGTGGTGATGGCTCATGTGTTGCGAGGCAGAGATGCACAGAGTCCCGCCGACACTTGATGGAGCTGCGGTGATGTGCCCGAAGAATGCATACTCGTCGCTTGTATCTATAACTGGGGATTTTGTGGAATCAAATCAGGTTATCTGAGTGTTAAGTATCGCGCCCTCTGGATAATTTTGCAGCGGCGGCGGTGGCGGTAAAGAGTGTTGAGATTCTTAGAAATTGCACCGTGTGCCCGCCGCCCTGCCGCTCGCTCAGGAACTAGCTCCCAGCCAGAGCATAATTGTGTAGTTAGTGTGCACGATTGCCGATCTCATTGTCAGCAAGAGTGCTGGTTGGTTTGATTTAATTTTAGCCGATGTTTCAACGGAGGAAGGGCGGCGACAAGCTGATGCTCTTTGGGTATAATTGCTGCCAAAGTGGAACCAATTCGTTTGGGTTAAATGCAATTTCGTAATTTGTTGAGTTGGAAACTAGAACCTCAAGGACGCTATTCGTTTGCTGTGTATGATTGCGGTACGGACTAATGTGATATTTGCAAACGCCTGTGCTAATATTGTTGTGTGTGTCGAGGTGATTGTTGTGGCTGTGTATTGCACCATTAGCTGAATGGCAGAAGGACATGACTGATATTTAATGAACTTCATTTGGCGCGCTATATGGGAGAGTTCAGCCTCGTGCTTATGATTTAATTTGGCTAAAATACCTACATGAAATAACGGGTGATTTTTTAGCTGGTTTGGTTTTGGCAACACTGGTTTTGACAGCTGACGTGTGTTTAGTACCTTGTGTCACTGTCAAACAGCTTCAGTTTGGTTTGCAATTTAACCATGGATCGTCTTACAAATGAACAACGCTTGCAAATTATTGAATTTTACTATCAAAATTCGTGCTCGGTTCGAAATGTTCATCGCGCGCTGCTTCCATTTTATGATCGGCATTCTCGACCTTCTGAGCAGTCTATTCGGAAGATTGTGACCAAATTTCGCACCAAATTTACTTTGTTGGACATTAAACCACCAACACGTTTACGTACTGTGCGTAGTGAAGAAAATATTGCGGCCGTATCAGCTAGTGTGACAGAAGACCGCGAAATGTCGATTCGGCGCCGTTCCCAGCAGTTAGGCCTTTGTTACAGCACTACGTGGAAAATTTTGCGGAAGGATTTGGGCGTAAAGCCTTTTAAGATACAGCTGGTGCAAGAACTAAAGCCAGCCGACCTACCACAACGCCGAATTTTTGGTGAATGGGCTCTTGGAAAGCTGGCCGAGGATCCGCTTTTTTATCGAAAAATTGTGTTCAGCGATGAGGCTCATTTTTGGTTGAATGGGTACGTAAATAAGCAAAATTGCCGCATTTGGAGTGAAGATCAGCCAGAAGCATTGCAACAGCTACCAATGCATCCCGAAAAAGCCACTGTTTGGTGCGGTTTATGGGCCGGCGGCATTATTGGGCCATATTTCTTCAAAGATGATGCGAATCGCAGCGTTACTGTCAATGGTGAACGCTACCGAGCGATGATAACAAACTTTTTTTTGCCCGAAATGGAAGTTCTTGACTTGCATGATATGTGGTTTCAACAAGACGGTGCCACATGCCACACAGCACGCGAAACAATGGCGCAATTGCGAGGCGAGTTTGGTGAACAGTTAATTTCACGTTTCGGGCCGGTCAATTGGCCGCCTAGATCGTGCGATTTGACACCATTAGATTATTTTTCGTGGGGGTATGCCAAGGCTAATGTGTATAGGGACAAGCCCGGTTCGATTGACGCACTGGAAGCCAACATCCATGCATTCATTCGTGAGATACCGGCCGATATGTGTGAAAGAGTATGCCAAAATTGGACTCAGCGGATGGGCTACCTGAGACGCAGCCGCGGTCAACATTTGCATGAAATTATCTTTAAACATTAAATTGCAAGGTTCAAACTATCGATTCAAATAAATATTTCATTCATTTTTTCGAATTTTTTGTGTTTTTTTTTTAAAAAAAGTTCTAAAGCTCTTAAAAAATCACCCGTTATATAGTACAAGGAGGCGCAAAAGTCATCACCCAATCGGGAGGTGTTACAGTTTTGGCAAATGGCGGCGAATGTCAATACTACTGTGACGTTTATGATGTAAACATACACAAAATACGAAAATATAAGGAAATTAAGGAAGCAATAATTTTGAAAACAACAATTTTACTCTGAGTATTCATTTTGGTCAAAATCGTTTTTACCGTTTTCCGGTAGACTAAAGAAAACCAAATTTTGAAATAGATATGACTTTTTCAAAAATCCATTGAACGGTTATATATAGAAAAACTAAGCTTAGAAATTACCATATTACCTTAGAAATGGATTTTTGCTATCGTATGGACCGTTTTCGAGGTATGTCTAAATTTCAAAAGTACCGTTATTCGATTTTTCAGCGAACAACTGAGTATGCAATCATGTTAACCTTACCTAAATAAGCTTAAATATATATTTTGGTTTAAATCATTAAAGCCGTTTTCGAACAAATCGAACTGGTATGAAAATTTTACATGTGTACCTATATATATGGGAAGAACCTTAATATTTAGGTAATGAACTCCACGAATGACACCCTAGTGGAGTTCAGGCGAAGAATTACCCTAGGAAACCGCTGCTACTTCGGTTTGGCAAAACAATTGGGTTCAAAACTCCTAACTCGAAGGACGAAATGTACGCTCTACAAAAAACTCATCCTGCCAGTTCTGCTTTACGGCGCCGAGTGCTGGACGATAAGCAGGAAGGGAGAGCTGATATTGGGCTCCTTCGAAAGAAAAATTCTTCGTCGGATTTTTGGTCCTGTGTGCGAGGAGGGCGAATGGAGGAGAAGACACAACCGCGAACTCAATGAGCTGTACCAAGATGTGGATGTAG
Source organism: Cheilosia grossa (assembly GCA_963082955.1). Taxonomy (NCBI): domain Eukaryota; kingdom Metazoa; phylum Arthropoda; class Insecta; order Diptera; family Syrphidae; genus Cheilosia; species Cheilosia grossa. The sequence goes on from OY720144.1 coordinate 85,483,696, forward strand.
TCCAAAAAGCCAAAATACGTCGACTACATTGGCTCGGCCACATCGAGCGAATGGACAACAATGCTCCAGCTAAGAGGATCTTTGAATCCCAGCCCCCAGGTTCGAGGCGAAAAGGAAGACCGAACTTCCGTTTCAAAGACCAAGTCATCGCGGATGCCAGAGCGCTTGGCCTGGCAAACTGGAAGCAGCGAGCCCGGGATCGCAGAGGATGGAAGGCTGCAGTGTCTCAGGCAGAGACTCTTCACGGGTCGGGAGCCCGTTAAGTAAGTAAGTAAATTACATTCTAAGCGTTAGATTGTTAAAAATAAAATATATAAATAAAATAACGCAGGCGCAGTGGCTTAGTGGTTAGTGTGTTGGACTACTAAGCGAGGGGTCTCAGGTTCGAATCCCGCAAAAACCCAAATTCCAACTTAGGGTTTTTTCCACTGCGCCGCCTCTCGCGAACGTCTGACAAACATCCGAGAGTATATAACTGTCTTAAGAGCTTCTCAATTAGCCGTTTGGAATCGGCATAAAATTGTAGATCCCTTCCATTCGTTCCAAAAATGAAACTCACACAAAACGAATGGTTGTGAGAAGCTAGGCCTTGGGTCTCTACAGACCTGTTGCGCCAACTATATATAAATAAAATAAGAAACACTTTTTTTCTAATTGTTTAACTTAATTTGAGCTTCATACAAAATTCAGCTCAACTATGCATAAAACTTGGTTATTGAGTCGGTCTTACAAATAATATTGTCTTGAAACTCCTATTTGGCACATCGGTTTCTTATATCAGGGATAAATAATTTTTCCTTTATCGGTTTTTTTTTTTTCATACATATTAGAAAAATTTTGTTCGCATTTAAGAATCTTCGGGTAAAAGAATAATAGCCGAAATCCTTGGTAGCTAGTGCTATATCCTATTAACAGTTTAATTTATTATTCTGTCAATAAAGCTTTAATTATTAATAGGAAGAATAATTTTTTTGCTTAATGCTGGATGCTTCTTTTATCCGACGCGGACTGTTCCAATTTTCTATCAGTTTAACCAAATTAATTTTGTTCAAATTTCAACAGCAAAATTCTGTCAATATCACCTGACCTTTTCAACCAATGGTCCCACAATTTTATGCTGTATCCAGACCGCTGAGTTGAATACCCTTTCAGGAAAACTGATTACTTCCTTGAGATTAAACTCGAATCGCTGATTAATTGAATGCTAGACTATCAAATCGACTAATTTGATTGATATTCACTGTCTTCGTCAATTTCTTTCAAGAATTGCCCTACACTTTAAAACAGCAACAACAAAATACATATTTCGTAAGAATTGACAGCAGAAACTTCTGGAAAACCTCAACCATCTGTGAAGAAGTTCACTGGTGGTTTCCATCTCAAAATGACAGATAAAATGTCGAAATTTACCGAACACAAAAAATGTACTAGTTTGTCTGATTCATAAGAAGTGGGAATGTGTTCTGGTCCTTAGAAACACTACACCCAAGGCTGTTTAAATTGATCACCTGCCTATACGTTCACCAAAACATCCCTGTTCACCGACTCGCATAGTGTGCAAATATGCCCCACAACAAATAATTAATTTCCAATTAAAAAGTGCTCGAAATCGCACCCATGCCGTGATCTGTGCATGTTTGTCCCTCGAGATGATATTACCTGTTGTATGTAAATCTCTCCATTAATGCAACATTGTGCGGTATAAATTTACCCCCAGAATATAATACACCTAATCCGAAAGGAAAAAAATCCACTTCCATTTAAATTTTAATCATTTTTAATGAGTTGCCTTGTGTTCCGCTTACAACGCGTCTACCTCTATATTAACCCCCAGCAAAAAACAAACAAATACCCACACTTGGCCATTCGCACGTCCTAGAGCTAGAGCTGGAGCACTCGGAATACTAAACAGTTCGGCTGAATCCCGCGCTCGGAAGTCGGGGTTCAACTGCGGCTATCGTGTGAAACTTTAATCTTTGCACCAAACATCGTTTAGCAAATTCTTCTGCTCTATGGGCTATTAATTCTCCTCGGGCTACGAGTACACTGTACACAGGTACCCCCAACCGCAACAGCACAACAAAATAAATGTAAATGATCTGCCAGCAGACCCGGCACCGGCACCGGCACCGGCACCGTGACTTCTAATTAGCTAAATCAAAACAAACTAGAAATTATTTTCTTAAAAATAATAACAGGCCGGCAACACTATTTATTTACATTTGTTTATGGTTTGGGCTTGCTGTGATGGGGCTGCGGGCCTCGGAGGAGTTATTCCATTGGTGTCGGTGTCGGCGCATCGTTACAAAACCGGACGACCGCACACTAATGAAAAGAGTTTCATTTTGTCGATTTGACAGCTTTTACAATTCGGCTCACATTATGGTCGGGATTGGTATATCTGACGTGTCGATTCTACCTGCTGCTGCTGTTGTTGCCGAGCCCGGCGGATGCACATTTGACTGGCTTAGAACGTATTTGACCAGAGCTCATAGAGACTCATTAGCCGCACGAAATATGCCCTTTGTCCATCTAGAAACCGCACTGGTTTTTCGATTGACGTTGGGTGTACCGCTTAAGTGGCATGGATTGGTTTTTTTTTCGGAGAGTGGATGGTAAATGTTCTTTCTGCTGTTGCTCCGTGGTATGGTAAGGTTGTCTTAAGAAGTAGACACGTTTCGACGAATTATTCGTCTGCAAAAAAATTGTGCGCTTGGTCAAATGTGCGTCCAATGGGCACCAACTGTCGTATTGCGATCGAAGGACTTTAATGTACGGTCCAGGGTTGGTCCTTGTTGACAGAGGACTTCGCTCATTTACAAGTAAACCCGACCCTGTCTCAAAATGTTCAGACGTCCTCTGCAGCTCCAAGAACAAATAGGCTATCGCATGACTTATTTTGTGCACGCGGCGAACAAAGTCCCGCTCCAAATTGGCTTATTATAGGTCATTCGGATCGTCTCAGGTTATCCACTCGCACGGTTCCTCTGTTTACACTAAATTAAAAGTAAAGTTGGCTCGCCACACAAGGCATCTATCCAAACAAAGAGGACTTTTGGTCTCCGTTCCCGTCCCCGGCCCAATAGTCGTAAAAACGACGCGCAACCTATATTTAAAAACACACCAGTCCGCCGGCCGCACCTCAATCAAATCGTGAAAAATGCGCCTAATGAAGGGGTAAACTGTAATTATTTCCAAAACCAAACAAACCCAATTTCCCTGGTGAATGTATTTAGCCCCCTTGATTTTAATAATTTTCTTTTATTTTGTGTGCTGCTTCCTTTTCGCCTATATAACTGATGGGATGCACACTCTTTTACGACCATAATTCCATTCGGGCCACGCATATCCTTCACGATCGCGAAAGCAGATAGGTATATAGGTCGTACATACAGGCACAACCCTTTGAGGCGCTCAAAGGAACACCACGCACGGCCCATCCGAGTGGAGTCTTTTTTAAACGATCCGCAGTGTTCTGGTTTTTAAGTTGGTTCATTGGCAGCGCGGCTTTTCCAAAATTTATTGCACCTGAGGCTAATTAGGATCGGAGCAGCGGCGCGGCGGCGACTCACCATCGAAATTGGGGTGTTGATATCCCATATGTGCGCGGTTTGGCGTAGCCTGGGAGAGGGCGAGGGGCGCGGAGAGATTTGGAAAGACATTCATCTTCGGTCGGTAGGTGTGATTTTTTAAAATTTTGTTTGTTGTGCCGCAAACACCTTTTGCTCTTTAATAGGCCTCTAAGTCGAACTCAATAAAATCGACGTTGCGAATTGGCCTCGCAGTATATTTTTTAAGCAAAAAAGGAAGAAAGAGGATTTGGGGTTTTTTAAGGAGATCGCAGCGGAAGGGAGGGGAAATGTGCTTTTGTTTCGTGTCGAAATTAGTTTGGTGTTAGTGCTGTTCAAATGGGTAACGGGGTTTGAATTTGATTTCATCTTTGGACTGTATTCTGTATACAATGTACCTTATGTAAAGGATCTGGCTAAAGAGGCTATATCACGAGAATATGTCTCAAGCTTCGGTTCGCATGTAGAAAAACAAATTTCAGAGAAAATTCCTTAGCTGTTGGCTGCGAGTGATTGCAACATTTAAGGACAATTCATTTTCATTTGATATTTTGCCATTTTGTACACATAAACACTGCGCCAAAAATCCCCCGAGAAACCCGTCGAAAATACGTCAAAAATCCGACAAAAATGGGTCAAAATACGCGTCGAAAAAGGCGTGCAAAGCAATCGAAAAATAACGTCGAGAAATCAGTTTGAAAATGGCTCGAAAAACGCGTCAGAAAACTACTAAAAATGTCGAAGAAATAGTCAAAAAACCGTCAAACTAAAGGTCGAAAAAACCGTGAAAAGCGAGTGACAAAACGAGTGAGAAAACGCTTGTGCAAAATGTGTCAAAGAACTAGTCGAAAACCCATTAAAAAACGTTTGGAAAGCGCGTCGAAAAAAATCAAAAATGCGTCAAAATACCCGTGAAAGAGGGCATGGGGAAATGGGTCGATAAACGCGTGCCAGAACGTATTGAAAATACCCGTCGAAGAACGCATGAAAAAACGCGTCGAAAAAGCGGAAGAAAAATAGGTCAAAAACCGCGTTAGGGAACGCGTCAAAAATCCCTCGAACTCACGTCAAAAACCCGGCACAAATGGGTGAAAATACGCATCGGAAAGCGTGTGGGAAAATTGGTCAGAAAACGGGTGAGAAAACCCTTCTGCAAAATGTGTCAAAGAACTAGTCGAAAACCAATCAAAAGGCGCTTATAAAGCGCTTTAAAGAAAAATTCAAAAATTCTTCGAAAACACGGTAAAATTACCCGTCGAAAAACGAATGAATAAACTCGTCAAATCCTGACAAAATGCGTCAAAAAACGCTTCGAAAAATGCGTGCAAAGTGACCGGAAAATAAACCTCAAAAAACGTGAGGGGAAATGGGTCGAAAAACGCGTCAGAAAACCCTACTAAAAATGCGTCGACGAAGTAGTCAAAAAACCGGCGAAAACGCCATGTAAAAAACGAGCGAAAATACGCGTTGAAAAACGCTTAAAAACGCATCGAAAACCCGTCAAAAACAGCTTGGAAAGTGCGTAGAAAAAATTCCGGAAAACCCGGAAAAATGGGCATGGGGAAATGGGTCGATACACGCGTGCCAGAACGTATTGAAAAGCCCCGTCGAAAACGAATGAAAAAACCCAGCTAAAATTCGTCAAACACCTGTCGAAAAGGCATTGAAAACGCGTCAAAAAACGCATCGTTTTTGGGGTCGACTTTCCTGCCCTAAGCCTGCACTGAGGCGGGCACTAATTACGTTTACGAAGAGTTAATATATCAACTTCGTTTGAATAGCAAGTAGTAGTATCACGAAGTAATAAGACCGCTTTTGGTTACAAGCACCACTGGTATGAGGTACCGACTCTATACCTACACTTTCCCCCAAACGGCTCTTTGAATTAGGTGGCAGTGCAGACAAAAGCTTCCTTGGACATATAACAACTAACTTCTGTCACATTTAAATCTGTTGTGCAGAGAAATACACCAGTCATTGTCATTTAAAAGTTCTTCTTTCTTGTTTTCGGGACTTTTTCTCAAGTGTCCCTTAACCGAAAAAAATGCTAACCCTTTCTCCATCGACCGTCAAGCTTCCAGACAAAAGAAAACTTTCCAACCAAACCATGAATCAGCATATTTTTTAAAGAAATAGAATCTGAAATAAATCATTACCATTGTTTCTTAACAGAAGAAAACCAAAAAAAAGGGACAAGAAAAATTACAAGCAATTGTCAAATCACCCCTGGATTGACACAATGACGACAAATAAAAAACGCTTGCAAAGGACACGAGGAAAGTGCATCGCAATACGCGCCTGCAAAAGACCTAACTTCGAGAGTAACAAGTTCGCCACCCCTCGGTTCGTTAGCTCTTCACGGTAATTTCGATTATATTCCCACTCAATGAGTAGAACCCCCCACCACCCCAAGCGCAACCCCACGTAATCAAAAACGTATAAAACTGCGGTAATTCTGATACTACACTAGACAGCAGACGGGTGTAGTCGTAGTGGTTGATTTATTTCGATCATAATGATTATGACTTAAAATCTCCCCACAACATCTCCCGGGCGAGGGTACTCGTTGGTATATCTGGATCTGGATCTGCAACCGGAATTGGAACCGCATGCCGTCGGACAAATCGTCAAGTCATTGCAATTGTTATTGTTTGCTGAGAAAGTGGTTTTTACTGCTCCATAATGGGTGGTTATTTGTTAAGCTACATTTGCGGCTAAGGGGGAGAGTGCCGTCAGCTCTGTAGAGCGGTGCCATCAGGGCATTAGAGTACGCACTCCACACACAGACGACTGCTGTTAAATGGGTTCCTGTGCCGGTGAGGACTCTATGCGAATCGCATAGCAAAAAGGTGAACGAATATTTTATTGTTGAGGTTACGGTCAATAGAACCGGGACGTGTGGATTTTCCGTCTGCGGAACCGGCCTACGCTGGTGTGTGTGTTATTTATTTTTTTGATTTCACACTTAAACTGGAGAGGGTGGTGGTTTATGGCCTTAAGTGGCGCCCAGAAATTGCAATCGCAAATGCTGAACAGTGAGTGCGTGGTATATACGCTTTGCAAACATTTTTCTGATTTCCATTGAGTAATCAATTTATTTGCTTATCTACATAAATCATACAGATGTGGGCCTTGATGGAATTCGGAATGGCGCGGCTTGAGTGATTATGGTGATTATAGTTTAATGTGTACTCCTCTGGCACTGGTATATGTGATGTGATTTCCATTCCCACGTATATCAAGTTGGGGAGCTGAACAAGTAATTATTACGGTAGAAGAGTAAACAGAAGTTTGGACTAAATTGATGTGGGAGTGACTGGAGAAAGTTAGGCAATTCTTCTTCGTTGCAGATATATGTGCTAAATACGTATGCGATAATTAGAAGTTACCTTTTGTTGTTATAAAGCACGGAATTTTGGTAACGGCCCTAACCTGGGATCTTTGGAGCATAATTCGGAGGATAAGGGCATCTTTATCTGAAGTAGGTAATAAAGCTTACAGGAAGAGTCTTCTTTGCAGTTATCTTGGGCTAGTAATAAAAATGAGAAAGTCTTCAAATCAACAAATTCAATTCGACGAGACTGTAGAAGTTTGCACTTCTTTTAGGAAGATTCTTCTTCTTTCGAGGTAGTCTGGGCTAGTACTAAAAAGGAGGAAGTCTTCAAATCAACAAAGTCTAAAGGTGCCAGACGCTTTTTGTGTTGAAATTTCTTTCAATTTGACGAAAGTGTAAATGTTTGCATTGTGTTTAGGAAGAGTCTTCTTCTTTCTAGGTAGTCTGGGCTAGTACTAAGAATCAGGAAGTCTTCAAATCAAAGTCAAAAGGTTTTAGACACTTTTTGTATTGAGATTTCTTTCAACTTGACGAGAGTGAAGAAGTTTACATTTCGTTTGGGAAGATTCTTCTTCTTTCGAGGTAGTCTGGGCTAGTACTAAAAAGGAGGAAGTCTTCAAATCAACAAAGTCTAAAGGTTCCAGACGCTTTTTGTGTTGAAATTTCTTTCAATTTGACGAGAGTGTAGAAGTTTGCATTGGGTTTAGGAAGACTCTTCTTCTTTCTAGGTGGTCTGGGCAAGTACTAAAAATGAGGAAGTCTTCAAATCAAAGTCAAAAGGTTTCAGACGCTTTTTGTGTTGAGATTGCCTTCAATTTGACGAGAGTGTAGAAGTTTGCACTGTGTTTAGGAAGACTCTTCTTCTTTCGAGGTGGTCTGGGCTACTACTAAAAATGAGGAAGTCTTCAAATCAAAGTCAAAAGGTTTCAGACGCTTTTTGTATTGAGACGCTTTTTGTATTGAGATTTCTTTCAATTTGACGAGAGTGAAGAAGTTTACATTTCGTTTAGGAAGATTCTTCTTCTTTCGAGGTGGTCTGGGCAAGTACTAAAAATTTATAAGTCTTCAAATCAACAAAGTCTAAAGGTTCCAGACGCTTTTTGTGTTGAAATTTCTTTCAATTTGACGAAAGTGTAAATGTTTGCATTGTGTTTAGGAAGAGTCTTCTTATTTGCAGCAGGTAGTCTGGGCTAGTACTAAGTATGAGGAAGTCTTCAAATCAACAAAGTCTAAAGGTGCCAGACGCTTTTTGTGTTGAAATTTCTTTCAATTTGACGAAAGTGTAAATGTTTGCATTGTGTTTAGGAAGAGTCTTCTTATTTGCAGCAGGTAGTCTGGGCTAGTACTAAGTATGAGGAAGTCTTCAAATCAACAAAGTCTTCCAAAGGTTCCAGACGCTTTTTGTGTTGAAATTTCTTTCAATTTGACGAGAGTGTAGAAGTTTGCATTGTGTTTAGGAAGACTCTTCTTCTTTCTAGGTGGTCTGGGCAAGTACTAAAAATGAGAAAGTCTTCAAATCAAAGTCAAAAGGTTTCAGACGCTTTTTGTATTGAGATTTCTTTCAATTTGACGAGAGTGAAGAAGTTTACATTTCGTTTAGGAAGATTCTTCTTCTTTCGAGATGGTCTGGGTTAGTACTAAAAATTTAAAAGTCTATAAATCAAAGCCAAAAGGTTTCAGACGCCTTTTATGTTGGAATATCTTTCAATTTAAAGAGAGTATAGGAGTTTGTGTTGCTTTTAGGAAGAGTCATCTTCTTTTCAGGTAGTCTGAGTAGTACTAAAAATTTATAAGTCTTCAAATCAAAGTCAAAAATTTTCAGACGCTTTTTGTGTTGAGATTGCCTTCAATTTGACGAGAGTGAAGAAGTTTGCATTGTGTTTAGGAAGACTCTTCTTTTTTCAGGTAGTCTGGTCTAGTACTAAAAATTTAAGAGTCTATAAATCCAAAAGGTTTCAGACGCCCTTTATGTTGGAATATCTTTCAATTGTGTTGCCTTTAGGAAGAATCTTCTTCTTTTCAGGTAACAAAAACTTAGAAGTCTTCAAATCAAAGCCAGAAGTTTTCAGACGCTTTTTGTATCGGAATATCTTTCAGTTTGAAGAGAGTTCGCGTTAGGAAAAATTCTTCTTCTAAGCATGTAGCCTGTTCTAGTACCAAATATTAGAAGTAATAAATCAAACTTTCGGGACGCCTTTGGTTTTGGAATTTCGTTCAATATTAAGAAAATATTAGGGCACATGTAGCTCTAGTTAAAGTCTTCATTCTGGCAGCTAAAATCTCGACTTTACCCTGTTCGAACTCTGTTGGTGTTATTCAATTAGAGCTAGTAGTAGTTTTTAATACACGGTTTCCTTTCCCCAAAGTCAAACAGAGGAAATCCACACTCTATACTGCACCAGTATTTAGCCCCCCATTACAAGCGCATTACACGAAAACTCATACCAACTTTTGCACCACTATATACCTATACACTTCTAATCCTTAACGGTAAACTCGACCCTAAACTGCATCAGTGAGAAGCGCAACCGAACACAATTTAAACGGCAAATTAACCAGCCCCTAACTGGCCAGTCAAATTATTAATTACATTTTTAATGATGCGTTTTTAATTAAATTCCCTTAATCGCTTGCACTCGTCGTGTTGTCTTCGGCTCGGCAAACGTGATTCGTTTTGTTCTTTAACCTGCCAGCTATACATACACCAAAGGCAGGTGGTCATTAAACAAGGAAAAATCAATCAGAGGCCATAATGAATTACATTTGCTTATTTAAAACACATTCCCAGAAGTAGAACCGCGCATATACCCACGGAGTAGATATAGCCGGAGAAGAAGGAGCCCGCAATAATGACGAAAACGAGCAGGAAGGCGATCGTGATGCTTCTTGTTGGTTTGGGAGAAGTGATCCTCATCATGTCCATGCTGGTGTTGGTGGATACCATAATCATCCACGTCGTCGTTGAGGTTATCCTCAGTTTCGCAGACTTTTAGGCACTGGGGGCACTTTAAGTATCACTTCGTCTCAGTGGTGTTCTTCGACTGATGTGTACAGTGGATTGGTGTGTGTAGGTTTGAGATCAAAATTGGAAATTTTGTTCAATTTAATAAACAAACACCGCCAATCGGAGCTAACATTCGATGGACTTGAGTTATCCATCTTAGAAGCGCCTATACTTTGAGTAGAATTTCTTATGTAGGTATATTCCATGGACAGCTCAAAATTTTGGGTAGAAATATACACGTTTGTTCCACTGTACAACGGCGGAAAATGTTACATCATAAAGCGAGCTATCATCAATATAATATAACCGAATGGCCAAGAGTTCTTGCTGGTTATGGACGGTTGTTTTTTTTTTTCTTTCTTCTCTCTCTGGTTCCTTGTTGTCTGGCGGGCCTCATCATGTCATTAACAGCGTCCATATTTAAGGTGGTAATAAAACTGTTTTCAGTATTTGTGTTCGGGGCATAGAGAGAACGAATATTCCACTGTCCTTTGTTAAGGAGAATACGAGTGATTCTGTGAAATGATCGACAAGTCTGCTACTTAGCTGTGTACAATTGGAAATGTACGCAACTCTGAAACGTATGTTTGTTTAAAAATGCGAGTACCATTGTATAGTACATCTGTAGGTACTGGGATACTAATTTTGTACAAAGTGCGCCCAGGACACGGAATAAATATCGGAATATAGTGATTCACCAGAGGTACACTTCAGCATAAGTTGTGGAGCCGGACGTGAAACGCCCATTGGTACTGTCAATAAGAAGGGCGCTAAATTAAAGTATTCAGACGGCTCGAAGCCTGACAAAAACAACGACCAACCAAAACTGCATACTCTTCAAGCTTAAAGAAAAGGCAAACAGAATTAAATACAAAAAAGCCATTCTCTCTTCTGTCTTCTGTCTTCTGTCTTCTGTCTTCTGTCTTCTGTCTTCTGTCTTTTGTCTTCTGTCTTCTGTCTTCTGTCTTCTGTCTTCTGTCTTCTGTCTTCTGTCTTCTGTCTTCTGTCTTCTGTCTTCTGTCTTCTATCTTCTGTCTTCTGTCTTCTGTCTTCTGTCTTCTGTCTTCTGTCTTCTGTCTTCTGTCTTCTGTCTTCTGTATTCTGTCTTCTGTCTTCTGTCTTCTGTCTTCTGTCTTCTGTCTTCTGTCTTCTGTCTTCTGTCTTCTGTCTTCTGTCTTCTGTCTTCTGTCTTCTGTCTTCTGTCTTCTGTCTTCTGACTTCTGTCTTCTGTCTTCTGACTTCTGTCTTCTGACTTCCGACTTCCGACTTCTGATTTCTGACTTCTGTCTTCTGACTTCTGTCTTCTGTCTTCTGTCTTCTGACTTCCGTCTTCTGACTTCCGACTTCTGATTTCTGACTTCTGTCTTCTGACTTCTGACTTCTGTCTTCTGACTTCTGTCTTCTGACTTCCGTCTTCTGACTTCTGTCTTCTGACTTCTGTCTTCTGTTTTTAGACAGTTAATTTTTGGAGTTGCAGAAAAGCAGACAACCTCTCATTTGCATAGTTTACAATGAACCTTATTTGAACACCCAACCATAGGAGATAAGGAAGTACACAACATACCTACCCAGGCCCGTGCCACTCTCTCCACATCATTTCAAACTACCTTCAAAGTAATAACAGGAAACATCGCACAAATCTCAACCAGCAACATGTACAAGCATCTGCTCTTTCAATTCATAGCCAAGGCAACTGGACCTCGAGCGGAACCCCACTGAGCAGTTAATTGGCATAAAATTATTTGAAAAAGTGTGAAAACATTCGTCGTCGGCGGCAAAAACTACCAAACATCAGCTGATGTGTGCGCTCCATAAAAGTTGGTGTTGACTGCAACACCGCTTCTGTTGTCAAACAATTAAATCGGCCATTAGACGGTCACAGCGCACAATAAAAAATGTCCACAGGCGGTAGTGAAGGTGAGATGGTTCCTTTCAAAAGGGAAGAGAACATTGTTTCGCCCTACGGAAACTCGTTCCGGTTTCCGATGCAAACACATACAAAACAAGCGGCAGGACAACCAAAACACATGCGAAAATGATATCAATAAAAGTAGAAATTCAAATATTCGCCATGCTTCCGCAGGAATTGTGCCGAAGACATGTGATATGCGAATTGTATTGGCCATTGGCCAATCGTTCCATTTTTGTTGTGGAGGTTAATTGAAATTTAAATGGCTCCTTTTCGTATAGCATTTTGTTTGCTGTGACATTGGAAAATTAGCGAAACCATCAGCTGTCGAGTCTTGTTAGGGTTTGACGTTTGAGATGTCTTTTGTAATTGTCATATCAAACAAATGGAATGGAATTGGATTCAAGTTGTGCGGCAGGAAGTAGGAAATTGTTGAAATATCGGTGAATTTGAAGTTTTGAGGTGGAACTTTTTCCTGGTGGGTTTTGAACGGAATGGAGAAGTAAAAAAACTGTCAGAATCGACGTGAAAAATTTGACTTTGCTTCCGGAAAATTGCAAATTCGTTTACCTTCTGAATAAGTTAACCGACTGCGGCGAAGAAGGTCTATATGTTGCTCCCTCAAGCCCCGTGCTATGTTTGAGAAGATCACACGGATTGGTTAAGAAGTTTCAACGGGATGTGACAACAAATTTACATACAAACAGACAAGCAATTTGCACATATGTAGCGAAAGAGATTGGATCGGCAGTTTATATTTGCAGAAGGGTTGGAATAATCCTTAAACACCCCCACGTATAATAACACAAAAAGATAGGAAAAAGCAAAAATCGCTTCAAATTGAGTGGCCAACTCGATATTAATCAACAAAAACCGATCTGAGCAACAACTTTCATCACAATATCAATCGAAAAATGTGAAAACAAAAAACGATTAACACGCTCTCCTCCCTTCCGAGTTCTAAATCATTTTTTATTTGCTCCGAGCTCCGTTCCACTCCGACCTCGACCTGCACAAAAAAATAAATGATTTTATGTTCACAGTTGATTTTTATAGGTTTTCGTTTTCGGTATTCAAAAGAACTCCATCCCGAACGATGAACAATATTTCAGTAGGGCTATGGCCAGCCAAAGGGAATCGACGAAGAGCAGAACATGAGTATATAGATAATAACGTAATAAAGAAGAATCATTTCACCGCAGGCATCAATCGCGGTTTCTTTTGATTCCCCCAAAAGCGAGTTCGAAATGTTCCGAAATTCCCCTCAAATCCATTGAGAGAGACTGTTTGTCTCGCGCGCTTCTTCCATTTTACCCATCGCATTCCGCTTCTTCTCTTCTACTTCTTCTCTTCCGCTTAATTCAATCGAAATGCACTTTTAATACCGCCTTCACTTTTTGTATAGAATGCAACAATGATATAGCCGTACCATATAAGCTTTGCCCGCGTGTCGTCATCGTGCCCCCTTTTGTATGCAAATCCATAATCGCACATTAAACAAACATTTTGATGTTTTATATTCGAAATTTATTCCATAGACTGCGCGTTTGGGTTGGGTGGGCCTTTGAGCCCTTTGATACCCTGCGGCGATCTAAAAAAAACCATATTTTTATTGCCAAAGATGAAAAGAAAAAAATCACACAATCAAAATGCGAGACAGGGTCGAACCCATTTTTTGTGTGTTTTGCTTGCGACTGTCTTCGAAGACGCGAAGACATATATCCGCCCATAATGAAGCCATTGTTGTATATTTTTATAGCCATTTTCATAATCAAAAATTCAAATAAATGCAAATTGAAATCATGCAGCGCGGAACGATCTTAACGATCGCCCGTTTGGTTATTTACATTTCTAATAAATTTATTTGGCTATAAATGAATTATAAGTTTATTGCAAAATGGCGCAGCACCTAGACTATACCCAGTGTTTGCTTAGACCGTGTTGAGGATTGAGAGACTCGCTGTTCAGTCATAGACGAAATTGTCAAAAGGTTAATACCTATCCTGGGTCATAAAAATACGGTTACACGTTCTCTTTTATATCGGTAGCGTTCATTCTTTGTTGCGGCTAATAATCAATAGAAATTGTGACAGAGTCGTTAAAGTATTATAAGACACTAACGCTAGAGGAGGTTGTATTGGAAAGTTTATCGTTCCCGTCAAAGTGGTTTGTAAGTGGAACTTTCTCCATTGCAAGCTTGGCAATGTCGTAGTGAAATTGTCGGACAAAATGGGCCAAAATGCTGCATTCCTATGAAATTTTCAGGTGCAGGCCATTTTTGTTGCCAAATGTGTCAAACACATCTTCAGTATTTGTTCATGTATGGATTCAATGCAACGCATGCATCAAATCTGGCATACCTCTCATGTATATAGTTCAAAGCGAATGGACGCGTTTCATTGATCGCTAAATAACAAGCGACTTGTCAAACTCTATTTAAGTATAACAATATTCGACATTTAACCATTTGGTTCAGGGTTCTGTCAAAAATGTTCAGATGAAAACAACGACTTCACTCAATAAATGCCACCGCATAAAAACTTGCTCTAAGTATTTTTTTTAAGTAGTCTACTAACTCCAACCAAAAGACCACCTCAAACACAATGCAGCAGCACCTTAGTTGTTTTGCTACTTAATTCCTTGACATGCGGCAGCACTTACACTGAGTTCTTCTGCTACCGGATTGACAAAAAACAAAGTGTCACTCCACTCTTTAAGAGTCGCTGTCACGCAGTGTGTAAATTAATTTTCGCCACAACAACTACTGAAAAACATTACAGACGACACCGCGTCCACCTTCAACTATGCCGACTGTTTGCCCAACTATAATTCGACACGATCACATTCAATGGGCCTCATTTACCTTGTTATCGTGTCTTCCACACACCATGTACGGTACTTTGTAAAAGTATCAAAAGCTAATTTGCTATGGTCCAAAACTGTCACGACAATAAATGACAGAAAGCCGAAACCACAAAACGAACCCACCGACGACACACCAGCAAGCAGAAGAATCAGTCGAGAAACATGAAAAACTAGAAAAAAAACATCAAAGAGACGAACAGAACAGAAGACAATGACATTTCTCGGCCAACAATAGGCACCATAACCATTACAGTGCAGTAGCACTGATGTGCACCTCAAACGTCAAAATAGTTGCATGCCGACGGCTTTGACAAAACGTTAACAATTTGTTGTGACAAGTATTCGTTGAGATTTGAATGAAAATCGCGCAAGCAAATGGCTCGGTAGAGTACAAAGAATTGGAGAAACCGACACCACTGTGAATGTATGTGTCAGAATGAAAATAATAAAATTAAGTTTGAGACAGAGACTGACACGAACTCAGTCCACAATAATTGTGGAGGAGGACTGACGTTGCCCTCTTTGAGCGCGGGTTGATATAAATTATTGGCCTCCCTTTTGTGCAACGTTGACATTTACAATTCAAATTCAAATGTCTAATTTCCTTCATCCCATTGAACAATGTGCATTCGAGGACTAGATAAATTTCACAGCATTTTCAATTAACGGGGATTATTCTTTGACTCGTTGGCACGAAGCGTGAAAATACGCACACGCTCGTGGTAATATTTTTATTATGATTGTAGGCAAACGTCAGAGCAAATGGTAAATCTTTCAAATACCGACTGTCCAATGTGGCGCGGGGGATCTCTGTCACGGTTCAAATGTTTACTAAACGGTCCGAGTTATTCATAAATAATTTAATTTATTAGTTGGTGTTCTTTTTTCACTTCGTTGTAAACGAGGTAAATTATTGCATTTTCATTTAAATGATGAATTCTCTTACATTGATGTTTGACATAAGCTCTCGGTAAACCTGAGTTATGATATGATTTAAAAATGTTTGTCAACACTTTTGTACAAAGGAACAATTTGTATTAGGTATAATTTAAACTATTGAACTAGTTTTTTTGATTTATGCAATTGAACTTTTGTTGGTTGGAAGATTTATAAACGTGTAGAGGTAAAAGCATTTCCAGTATTTATTCATTTAATTTACTGATTCAATGTACAATCCATTATTATTAGAAAGACCCATAGTCCTGTACAATTAAATATATTTATGTGAGGGGGAGCTTCCAAATCGAACTTCAAATTTGTTTTATTAAACGTCAAAATAACAAACTCTGGATAGAACACAGTGTGACTTGGAACGTTCAAGAATCTAGTTTAGTAAGTCTGACAGTTGGCTGACTAAATAGTTCGCACATTTTTTTTAGTTAACTGACAGTACTAACTTGACAGTTCGTACATTACATTTCACATGTAGGTAATATACATGTACCTAAAGTAGGAAAATAACTTTACCGCGAACAATCTAGTTTTTGCCCTCAGGGTACGTCTACTTCAGACCAGAAAATTTAGATTTTTGAAAAGTGTCCATTTGCACATCCATAGCCTAAATATATGCAACCGTTTTAGATAAATCTGTTTGAAGTGCTATATTGCAGTGCAATTTCGCCATTTTGGTTTGAGTCTGAGATAAGAATGCTATAGCTGTAGTGTCAATCTCAGAAGCATCAAGTGTAAACTTGGCAACATGGTGCATAGAGTTGGAAATAATACTAAGTAAATTAGTTTGTTGCGAGTGATAAGCTGACAAACAAAACTTCAACTTTTAAACCTAAAAAGAAAATCAAGCAAACCACATTTAGAAGTCGTATTACAGCCTAGCAATGCCTGCGAATATGCTTAAGTTCTTATTAAGTTAGTAATTCAAACGTCACAGTAAACAAAAATGAAGCAACAAACAAACGAACGAAACCAACGAGACACACCAATCCGTTTGAAAACTTTTCGCAATGAGAGACACCTGTGAGCTTACAGCTAAAACTGCAAAGTTTGCGTGGGAAGTTATAATAATTTAAAGACACTCAAGACTACGACATTATGGTGGTTTTTTGTTTTTGTTTTAAAATTTGACAGCATGTCGACGAATAAATGTATGGGATGCTGCTTTGTGCGACGCATAGTTATTTCTTACATTGTGACATATCTGCCCAGGATAAAACTAAATGTAAACTGCACTCAGAAAAGGTCACTTTCGTTTCGAACACAAATTGTTTATTTAAGAATGGCAACGATGTAAGAAAATAATTATGGAGAGCAAATAATTCTTACGCTGAATGGCTTGGTTCTGAAAAAATAATAGTTAAAGCAAGAACTTTTAGCTTACAAATTTTTTTAAACTCAATATTCTTCTCTTAACATTCTTTTTTCTGATTGTACTAGAGGCGGAAGTCTTAGCACAATGTAATCCCATGCAGACATTTTCATTTTTGACTTTGTTTCTTGTTACGGACAACCAAAGAGAATGTGCACAAAGTAAATACCTAGGTAAATGTCTCGATCTTATGTTTTCTTAATTGTGGATCTGTCATCGAGTACCAAGAATACCATCAGCCCTCCTTCGAAAAACTTAAAATCTATATATGTATTTGAATGAGTTGGCCCAGAGCGATGAAATGAAACATTAGGTTTGTTTGAAGTGGACCATATTGCGCACTAGTGCGCACTGGTTTAACCCTAATGCATTCGATATAGCACTGAACTTGCCCTGGTACTGAAAACCTGTGTTTGACATGACTTATAGGGCGCACTAGTTGTGCCCTGAACAGGCTCCAGTTAATATGTCGGGGCAAGAATTCAGTGCTGAGTTGCGCTGTCATTTCGCTTGCTGTCATTCACTTGCTTATAGTGTTAAAGATAAATACAAATAAATTTGGCATTCAAAAAAATTGAGTTCACTCATTTTTAACCATAAACAAAAAATAGTTTTATATCTTCACACTTTATTCAACAAAAGACAACAATTTATCAATATCAAATACTGACAGACTTCAGGGCAATATATATTTTGCGTTCAATATAGTAGCCGAGTTTTCAGGGTTGTGCAGGGTTTTTAACAGGTGTGGAAATCAGCTGACACTTCTCAGTGCGCACTAGTGGGCACTAGAGCTAGGTACGTCAAACAAACCTTATGAAAATAAACGTTAAGTCCGTCCATTTCTGGGGATGTTCACATGGATTAGCAGTTTAATCTTGATTCGTTTTCAAATCCAACATACGAACAGACAAATATTACAATTTTACTATATTCAAACACGTATTATACATATTGATACTGAAAACTTTGACAGCACTTGACCGGCTGACACATTGTTTTTCTTACACCTGCCAAAGTGAAATCGACATGAAAGGATTTGCAAAAAGTTTAAATATTTTGCGCAACTGTGCCGTTCATGACAAGTTGTACATACACACAAACTAATTTGAGCCATACCATTTCGATGTCAATGTTGCTGTGATGATGTGTCAATAAGTCATTAGAAACAAAAAAGTTTCTAGAAAGTTAGTCAATGTTAGTTTAGGCTTCTTTTAAATAACGTAGGAACCTGTTACTGTCTTCACAGAGAATTTTAAAATTGTCCTCAAATATGTTTTTTTAGTTAGTAAACAAATATAGTTGACGGCTGGCAATGTGAAAACACCCTAATCCTCGACCATTATTTATTTAAGAGTAAAACTCAGATAATTTATTGCAGACTGAAAACTGCAAGACATTTTATACAATTGTTATATTGTTGATGCAAGATCTGCCGACATAGTTTAAAAATATAGCTTCCAATGCCTGAAAAGCTATAAAACGTTTTCCACCTGACAGATTTATAGGTAAATGCCCACAGAGCAAAGAACTGGTTGTTATTATAGGGGGACCAGCTGGAGCAATAATTTCCAGTGCTAATCCCAACATAAAGATTCATCAGAAATCAGACACTCGCGCGAAATTTTTGTGTCGGGCCTCAAATGAAATTATAAATTTTTATGTCATATTTATCCATATGCCATTTTCTATTATAGACTCTATAAATATTAAAATTAATTTTATGGTCACTTTTAAAGTCCGATATTCAAGTTCTCTAAAAACAAACGTTAAGTTACGAATCTCATTAGCAATTTTTTTTATTCATTGTCATTCACTCGGAATGTGGTGCTAAGTGAAAACATAAACATTGGGGAAAGATTGTGCTATTAAACTTCGAAATATGTTTTTATTGTAGATTCAATACAATTCTGTGATACGGTAATATTTACGAATAATATTTTGTGTGAGCTATTATCAGCACATGTGTCATCGGAAAGAAGTTTTTTTCTAAAACGGAGTAAAGTATGAGGACCTACATGTAATAAATGAAATGAGGTTAGAATCTTGGAGCGGCTGCAAAACTTTCAACTCTATGGCATATTTCGACTGTACTCCAGAGTGGACACTTTTAGAAATTAATTTTAGTGCCTATTGTATTGTAAGTAATAGGCATTGTACACTGGAGCTGTTAAGGCTCTTTATAAGCCTCAGTACCCTTCTTATGGCTCCATGTTTCCTATACCTGCAGGACTTAAGAACGCCCCTTGCATATGGATCGCTCTGCCCTTTGCCATAGCAGGGCATTCGTAGAGTATGTGTTTCGTTGTCTCCTCCTCTTCTCCCCAGAGTCGACAGGAGTCATCGTCATTTTTTTGAGATGGTATCTTAGTGGCCAATGACCAGTCAGATAACCCTTTAGGATCCTTAGATCTTCTTTGCTTAGCTCAAGTATCTCTTTTGGTTTACTACGAGCTGGGCTTATGAACATTTTTGCCTGCCTCTGTCCTTTGAATTTCGTCCAGTATTCGGCAATGTGATCATCTTCCCATTTCCTGAATTTTGATTGTACGTAACTCAAAGGTAACCCGAAGTAGGGCACAGGACCAGTGAGCAAGCGTGATGCGCCTCTTTTCGCCAGACAATCCGCTCGTTCATTGCCCTCAAATCCCTCATGACCTGGTATCCAAGCAAGTTGTCCTTGGTCAGATCTTCGAGGAGATTGAAACATTCCCAAACCAGATTTTATCTAATCGAATACGACCTTAGGGCCTTAAGAGCTGCCTGGCTGTCTGAGGGGATGTAGATGCAGGCACCTTTAGTGCTCCTTCGTAAGCATTCTCGGACACATATCTCTATGGCGTGTGCCTCCACTTGAAAGATGTCTAGATGGTGAATTTCCCAGTGCTATAGCTCTTTGGAACCTAGGCCCATAGATCCCAGCACCAGATTTCTGATCCCGATGGTATTACGAATTAGTTGGTTCTCCAGGTACTCCTGTCAGATATGACTATCTTGAATTTTCTGGAGAAGCGAAGCCTTTTAAGCATGGTGTCTGGTTCCGTGATTACAGGATCATCTTGAAGCATTAGTAGTACCCGAAGGTGTTCTGTTCATTAAGATTTGATATATCAGGGAGCCTGAGGGCACTGAGACCAGCTTCCTTCTTTACAGAAATATGTAAAGGCAAAAGACTGAGCATTGCCCCTATGGCTGCAGTTGGCCAAGTTGGACCAACGCATGCTAAGCGATATATCTTTTTTAGCTTTTGTTGGGCCGGTATTTGTTCGGTTTTTGGCCACAATCGCTGCATAGGTGAAAATAGGTCGCGTTGTATGACCAATAGATGATTTTTGGTTTTAAGCCCCAGGTTTTGCCGTAAGGACGATGGCACATATAAATTGTCTTTGTCTCCTTCTTTCTGACTTGACCAAGGTGTGAATACCAGGTGAGAGTCTTGTCTAGGATTCCTCCTGTATATTTTATCGCTTTATCGCTCCTGATAGGTCGAAAGCTGCGTTATTCAGCTTGATCGGTTTCAGTTATAGTTTTCTCCTTCTTGAGAATGGTATGATGACTGTGTTTGAGGGATTTATGGTCAACCCTTTGTTCTGACACCATCTATAGGTTAAGTTTACAGCCCTTTGCATGATCTCCGATATCGTGGAGTCATGCTTGCTCCTACCAGTGATTACGTGATTACAGCATCATATCTGCATAACCTTCTGTTATGTACCCCGATTGTGTGAGGTGGTCATAATGACTAAGGGCTACACTTGAGGACAGCCCCTTACGCCAGATTAATGATTCTGCTTTCTAACATGTTTAGAGCCCATTTTATTAGTTGGGCAATGACTTTCTTTATCATAGCTTTCTTTATAGCATCAAAGGAGGTATTGTCAAACGCTTCCTGCTTGTCTATGGAGGCACAGAGAGCCGTTTCCTCTGCTGGCAGAGCGTTTTCAATCGTCATTGTGAGGCTGTGTATGGCAGTTTCGGTAGACTTGGTATGCTTGGTATGCGAACTGGATCGCCTGAAGTGGGTTACCTGTAAAGAACTGATCCCTTATGTATTGATCAAGGACTTTCTCCATGGTTTTTAGGAGGAAGGAGCTGAGGCTGATGGAGCGATATGATTTCGCTTGTTGTTCGGATTTCCCACCTGCCTTTGGTATGAAAACCACCTTGACCTTAGTCCAGCTCAGCGACTTTAGTACCTCATTAGAATCACTAAGCTTTTGCTTTGTCTTGATGCAAGCCTTGATTGAATTCTGTAGGCTCGGCGCCTTGATATGTTGCCCCATAAGTGTTTTCGGGGTGTTAACAACAGTTTAGCGAATTTAGTGAAGACGCAATCCGGCATTTTTTCGCAACACGTTTAACCGTTAGAGGGGGCTCTAAAATTACTGAAGTTGAAGTCATCTTTCATGCTTTCACGTACAACGAAATGGATTTAACTAAAGCCTTCATGCAGCAACTAATTCTGGTTTCAAATTCGTACCATGGTAGACCTAGAGCAAGAAACAGACAAATTTCATTAAATTCGTATAAAATATGAATGCGTCTTCTTTCATTTATAGTGACAGGGGGACGTTGGCCATTCCACGAAGATCGTTACGTAATTAATACTGAATCCCCCCGTGTTCCCAAGACAGAATATAATTCGTTTCGAGATTAATTTTTAACACTTTTATTGCACCGCTGCCATAAACATGATTGTAATCGTCAACACAACGCCCACTTTCAAATCATTGTAAAATGTTTATGATCATTTTACAGCAGGTAAACGGCGCGTCAGCGAAAGGTTCAAATACAAATTTAGATCATACGGTTTCTCTACCCCTGCTGGGGTAATGACGATTTTTGCAAACAGACATTTTATTGCATCACAACGACCCTTTTGTTTGGTGTTTTTGAAAATTCCTGCGAATTCATAGTCAATTCATTTTTTTTTCTATGCTGTCCCTTGGATAAGTCATAATTAAATGAGACAACCGACTTTACGAGCGTTCAGTTGAAAATCTGTCTAAAAACGTCAGAGAGATATGATTTTTGCCACACAGAGGTATATATCCTTCTTCGGATTGCTGGGTAGTGTTTTGCATTTAAAGTTAGAGACCGCGAGTGACCTTTTTGCTGAGGATGCGCATTTTTTTGCGGATTAGCAAATGTTTGATTTTAGTGTTTATTGTTTTTTCAGCGTTGAGTTTGTTTTAAGGTTTGTGTTTTTTTTTTTTTTGTTAAGTACTTTTAGTCGGTTTTCGGAGAATGGCGAGGGGTATCTGAATTAGGGTATAAAATTTCAACATTAATGGGCGTGCTGTTGTCATTCAACGAATTCGCTAATCCGATTTGCGATGTCTTTTATCAGAGCGACTGCCAGGTATATAACTATATAATATGTACGGTTAAAAAGTGCAAATGGTTAATAAAAAGTAAAAGCGGTGTAGGTACATGAAGGTTCACTAAATAGCATGGCGACAGAGTTTTGTCGTGAGTTGAAGTTTGCAAAGTTAATCTTGGTTTTAGTAAGGAATAGGTCGGCTCAGTCGAGATGGAAGAAGTTGTGGCCACCGATTATTTAATGACAGGTAGGTTGAATTTTGCAGACGTCTTTTTACTGGAGACCTGTTGAGCTATTTATCCCACTCATGGATGTTGACAATCAAAAGAGATTTTAAGAATCCAGACGCCATATATATGACCCTGCCCATCTGAAAGTTTTTTGATCGCATCTGAGATAGATCCGCTCCTAGCAAATAAGCCGCCTATACAGTACAACAAGATTTCTTCGGATAGATGTAAAGCTTTCATCTGCGGCAGATCATATAGATGATGTGTCATCTTAGTGTTTTGGTTTAAACGCATCTGAAGTGCCATAAGAAGTTACACTTTCCCCAGTTCTATTTCTTTTCCATATAATTGACTTAACAATTTAAGGGAAGGAGGTACTTTAGACCGAAGCAGGTTATTGCATATTCTCGGTTAAGGCCGAATACTGCTCCGAAAGATGGAGACCGGCCCCAAAAGATTCACGCAACCTACCTGGCAGCATACCAGAGGTGCGCAGTACGAATTTACATACCTGTCAGAGTAACGTCAATTACGACACGTGAGCACCCTACGGACCTGGAAAATAAATAACCACTAAGCCATTGGGCCTACTTCTAGATTCATGTAAGGAAATATATATAAGCTCTAGCCAGAGCAAAATATGGTGTTGCCAAACCGCCAGTTAAAAGTTAAAACATTAAAACATTTTTGCCTATATTTGATAATTTGGTTTCCTCGCCGGTTTTTTCTATTATTTCCTTCATTTCCACTTCGAGTATAGACAAAAACGAGACAACAAATGTACCAAAAAAATTCGACTCTCGTATACCACCAGTTCAGATGTAAGCACTTCCCAATGAGGATCTGACAACTGAAACGTGACGCTTTGCTCGAACATAAATTAGTTAGTTAGTTAATTAGTAGATTGCGAACAAATTTCAACTAAATATTGCTCCATGTTGAGCTGCATATTTTTCTGATCGGATGTGTTCTTTTAACATATAATTCGATAAAAAGAACACAAACAAACAATATAACTGCAGGGGAGAAGGGGGCAAGGAGAGCTACTTACGCTTTATACATTTGTATGACTTCTTTTTGCAAATAAAAACATAATCCTTGTATGTTTTTCGTAGCCATGGATCGAAAGTTCAAGGAGGTTGTATTGAGCTACAATAGAAAATATAAAACTACACCAAAAACCAAATTTGTCTCACTAGCGGGGCAAAACGAACATTTGAGTGGGCAAAATGGACCATTAGTTTTCTTAAGCGGAATGAAAAATTAATATTTATTTCAGTTATAGTCTTATAGTTTGGATTTGTTACGCACTGTTGTCACACGAGTTTCCTCAACATTAAAGACTTTTGTTGGCGAAAAGTTATCTTCGTCAAATATTTCAGTAAAGAGGTCAGAGTCTGACCTATTAAGAGATTGCTCTATATAAATATTTCCGTAGCATGATACAGAACAATTTGTCTATACATTCATTTCCCTTTGTCAAAAGACTATATGAATATTTCATTTGTGTCCGTCAGCTCGTAATCCCTAATAATCTCTTTTCAAACTCGGGCAAATTTTCAATAAGTTAATTTTCTTTTTCAGCAATGAAAACTGTCTTAAACGGTTCCATACTTTTTTAAGTTGAGAACTGTTCGGGTCGGGTCGGTTTTTGGAATGTTAAATATCTTATTTGGTTTAAGACAAGCTATTTTATTACTTTTCGCAGCCTTGAAAGAAAGCAAATATCAACTAAACAGAAAACAGATGGGACTACCGGTGCCCAATGTGTCCCGCAATTTGCTTTAAACAAAAAAGAATGTTTTTTTTATGAAAATAAGACTGTTTTACCTTATCTTAACTTATCTTAACTTCTAGATGAAAGTTAACCGATAAAAGGAACTTTAAATTTTTCGTGTTCCTAACTGTCATATTTCTGTCAAACGGATACACTCGCCCAAACAAATGTTTAATATTTCAATCATCGGTTATATAGTATATATATAGTTTAAAGATTCCGCTTCCCAGATATCCACCATAATTGCGAAGAGTGACGTTTCGTTTCTGCCGCTACAAAGAGAGCCATCGTCAATAGGTCTGTTCCATAACGATAATGCGTTCAAATGCATTAGCCAAATTTAGTAAAACTTCGTTCCCTTATGCAAAAGTTGGGCAGAAGAAAGCCAAAAAGAGAGAAAAAAATGTCTCTTCCAGAAAGAATCCTGCAAATATTAGCCCAAACAATTTCTTTGGTCTGGTTGGTTATTGATGACAGATGTTTGTCAAATGCTAATTTGCAACTGACTTTTTATTTGTTTTCATTTATATTTTGAGCAAACGAATTGAACTTTTTAATTTCTGCAATGAAAGCAATTCAACTCTTGCTTTTAAATATAAATTCGTGCTTTGTTCTACTGATATTTGAATATTTCCTAAAAACAATTCACATTTTTCAAATTTGTGGTTCAACGCGTTTCTTTTCTTTTTGGTTATATTTCATTTCGGTGACCGAATTCTGTCGCAATGAGAGAAATATTGCCAAAATTAAACCCGAAAGGGAACAGACCTAATGTGTCAGATTGTTGATTATCTGTCATCAGTTTGCTACAATTTTGCCGATTGCAAGAAAATGTCGCGCAGGCTCTGCACAATTTCGTAGAACTTGATACTGTCTTTTTATGTGGTATTCGACTTTTTATTTTAACTTGGTACAGACAAAAAGCAGTATTTTTTCAGATTTCGGAGCACTTTTGCGAGTCTCGATTTTGTCTCAGATTTGCTTCAGATTTACCAATAGGTTCGTTCGTGTACTTGCAGCATAGAAAAATGAAAAATGTCAAATCTCACAAATCGAGAGAGAAATCTCTCTCTCTAGGAGAACATTTTATTACAACTTCTTCCTCCAACATCGTTGAAGACGAAAATAAATAGAGTTTTACTTGTCAAACTCTTGAGCTGTCACTTAGTTGTCAGTTTTCATTTATCAGTAAGTTTAAATTCAGCCAGTAGAAAATTACGAAAAAATGTAAAAAGGGGAAATGGATTGCTCTCTCATTATCTTCAATTTTCTCAGTACGTGGTCGGCACATTTTAAATAATTTTACGTTTGCAAAAAAGTACCCGAACGAACCTACTACATTTGCGTTTGAGTTTGACAACTGGTGGAGTTTGTTTAGGGTTTCGTGAATTCTTTCTACGGCAAAGAATGGCATTGCATCGGGTGAGCCTATTTTTATAAATTATTTATGCATAAATATTTAGAAACCAATCGGGACGCAAATTTCGAATGTTTTAATATAAAATGTAACCATCAGTGAATGGAAAACGATTTGAAAAGTGTCGAAAGCTACACATATGCGAATCACACTAATATCAACACAAAAAATAGCAAGTGACGTTTAAATGTTCGGTTGGACACACGAAATCAGAAATCTGAGAGCAAATCTGAAGATGCCCAATCGAATACCACATTAGTTTCGAAATTTCGTTTCTAAAAAAGCAACTGGAAAGAGCCTGCACTGACTTGACGGACAACTTGAGCATTTCCCTATTTAAAAACTCTCTTGGAATTTTCGATAGGTGGGCATGGGCATGTCAGGTGCATGGTGTGGGAAAACAATTCACACGCTCCCATTCCAATTACCGTCCTTACCACCTACTGGCAAGAACTATGCCCAAATCTGCCACCGTATCGATTAAATGCGATTTTCATTGTCTTGCCCATAAGTATAGGCACCGCACTCTCAGCAGCATCAACAACTATTTGGAAAAGTCTAAAACCTGCACAAAGTCTATCCGACAAAAATGCTGATCGCTCCGCAGGATGTGTATTCACACGCATTGTCCTCGTCCACTCGGTCGTCATTAGATCACCGACTACCTGCAGTACCTACAGGCTCGCAATTAAAAAGTCACCCAACAAAATTGTACCGAGCAAAAAATACCAATGCAAAAAAGGACACTAAGTCAGGTCGTCGCATCGCGTCGTCGTCCTGTTTATGATTGATGTAAGCAGAACGCCCACTTTCCAAATATACTGAACGCAAATTTTCTGCTTTTGCTTTTATGGTTTTATGATCGACACAGTTGCGTTATATTTGACTAATGTTATGGATTATCTTGAGAGGTCTGCAAAACAGAACGCCTTATGTTTATTTTGAGTTTTATTGCACGAGGATTTTGCATTTCTCGTGTGACTTGGTTTTTTTCTCATCTCCCTGTCTGTATACGGTCGGTTTTGTTCTTTGTTTTCGCGGTAAAACATCGCATGCATTCGAGGACAATTCGCGCCTTTCCCGGAACTCCAAAGTCGTTCTTCCCTTGTATTTTTATTCGCACCAAGGTCAGTGTTATCCTTGAAAGCCGGTACACAAATGGATGGATGTGTCCATGAAATTAAGCCCCCCGCACAATGGCGAAGGGAGCAAAACACCAGATCCGATCTGATCTCTGAGCAGAAGAAAACCTGTTAAGATCTATGGACAGCCGTTGTAGCGTGAAAATCAAAACACACTTTGATTTTCCGCCCGATCAAAGGCTACCGCCTAACATTGTGCAAATAGAGGCAACACCACACAATGCACACAGCACATACGCATGAGCTGTGAAAATGTTCGGGGGTGCAATGGGCGATGATGCGCCCTGTCGGTCCAACATCACAAAGACACATCACCGACAATAACCTGTGTTTTCGTTGCCCTTGTGTGCACTTCTGTGATGGGATTTTCTTTCATTCTCTGCACAGTTTTCCTTGAGCGCCTGTGTTTGCCCCATTGTGACGACACAAATGGCTCATTCATTGTGCTGTCTATAGATGTGTGAGCAAGGAACAATGGGTGACCACAATCGGAAAATAAATCATGGGCACATCTATCGCAGCACCACATCAAAAAGGATTCCCGATCGGCACGATCATCATCATCAACAGAAATTAGCTGTAGATACTACTGGTGTGAGAGCATCCAGAGTGCGAGTCTGATCGGTGGAGGTGATCATGTGTAAAGTGACCGCGTAAGCATCGCCCTCTCCGATCACTGCACCATCTGATAGATTGCAAGGTTGAGCCGACATGATCACCTTGCCGTACAATGTGGAACACGGAAAACACAAACAGGTACAATGCCAAAACGAGAGCAAGGATAATGCCGTCGGATCGCATTTAATGTGTGTGCTCTCGCACATCAGGGTAATGATGATGATGGAGATGAACCACATGGAAAATTAGATGAGAGATTAATAGCGTTATGGTATTGTGCGGCAACGCCGACAAAAGCGGGATTTTTCCAGCTAAGCGCACACTGGATTAGATCGGTTTCGATTGTGTTCCGTATATTCGTGTACCGACCGCCATTAGGTGATGTTTTGTTTGCCGCTTTTGTTGCTGAACGAAAGGAAAACGAGGAAAAATGAAATGATCGCCCCGATGTTATACCAACATGTGTTTTCACAAATTTGTCAAGGTATTCAGGAATTGATTTACATTTTGAGGTTGGATCGCAAAAGGTTGGGGACTTTAGCTTAAGCTCCGCTGTCAAGACCGGAGTCCAAGACTCTTTCTGAGGCAAGCTCTAACAAGTATGCGTTGAACCTATCAATGTTCGGCAAGAGAAGTCCACTAAGGTCCACCCAGAACTCAATTGAGATAGAACGTAGAAGTTGACTAACATATTTGTCAACATAAGTGTCGTGAGGGCATTGATTGACATGTCCTCCATTTGACAGAGGGTCCGCCGAAAAGGGAAATAAATCCTCGGTCGGATTATGTTAATTAAAAGAAAAAGAAAACGAAAGAGAAAGAAAAAAGTAAGGTCTTTGACAGTTTCGATTCGACAGGAGGAAAGACAATTGTGGAGTTGTCAGCTGTCACTTAGGGTATAGTTGCAATGACGTCTTTTATTTCAACAGGTTGAATTCACGGTTAAAAATCCTGGCGTTAAATTTAATATTTCTGGGGTTGTATGCAAGCCAACGCCGAGAAAATATTAAAATTTAGTATTTTACTATATTCAAATTAAACAACTAATAAAAGATTTATTAATTTTAAATAATGTCTGCTATTACAAAATATGCCTAAGATATTCAATTTTAATATAGATGGATTTGGGTTTTAATACAAAAGTATTTAAAATGAACCCCTATTTAAATTGTAACATTATAGAATTTTAATACATTTGTATATTCGAATTAAATAAACTGCAGATTAAAACATAATATTTTTGCCTCAAATTCAATACTCAGATTTTTTTGAATTAAATTGGACTGAGAAAACAAAGAATGCATTCGATAGAAATTTGAACCCCTAGAGGTGTTTCGCCTCAAGAGATTTCTACAACGAAAAGAGATCAACGAAATAAAAAGCTTCTACCCGATTCCTCTGGCTTATGAAATTGGAATTGGTATGTCCACCTAACAGCACCCTGACAGTTGCCGAGCTCTGGGAGCTCCTTCCTTAAAGGTAACGGCGAAGTTCATCATATACATTGTACAACAGGAAAGCGGTTGAAAACGCGCTGTCGTACTCCGAATCACATAATGGATAACCACGGACCCACCTTTTGCCTTTGCCATTAAAACAAGATTCCTTATAAGGAGAAGGATCAATAAAGCAGTCAGAAAAGTATCAAAGAATGGGCATCATTATAGTACAGGTCCAAATCATTCTGTCCAACTCCAAATCAAATCGCAGCTGCTTTAACTCAAGCCTCAAGCAGCTAAGTAGATAATAAGAAACACATCAGTCTCAATAAGACGATTTATACTGAGACCTTGAGTAGTTATAGTTAGTTAGTTGTTTATGACTTTTATTTCATTAAAAAAAGTTTCTTACTTGCATAGGTAGACTTTAAGTCTATATTGGTTTGGCTAAGCATTTTCATATATATCTCAGGCCTGGAGTTGGAAAACTACCTAAATGAGACCAATTTCGAAGCATGCGAGAGAACTCTCCCAAATGGTGTGCAAAAAGAGTTCAAAATTCGAAGTGAGCTGTGACTACTGTCCTGCGGAGCCAACCTCCTATCTACTTCCATTTGACTCTTTTTCGGCGGTAAAAGATATAAACTTGCTTCCTAGACACATATCTTCGGGGAACTATAACTTCCAACGAGGACCTTGGGATCGCTGTTAAAGCTTTTATTCTTAGGTTTTGTGCGATCTTGTCAAAATTCGATCGGCGTCGTATAGATTATTAGAGCATCAGGTCCATTAGGAACCTAGGGCTAACTTTCCATAACCTTTCGTTTTTGTGAATTACCATTTTCGGGTACGAATGGGATATCTGTCACCCAGCGCGTCACCCTGTCTAAATTCTTTTTTGTGACATCAAAGGTCTTGGTGAGATTGTTTCCAACCTCGACGGTCATTCTGCACAACCTGACGTAAGTGTGGCAGGGCTGCCAAAACGAGACATGGCTCTGTATAGCTCGTCTGTATAAATACTGTCATATGAGGTACAGGTGCGGCAGGTATCGACTTGGACTTCTTGGTCTTTTTCGAGGATCTGCCGTTGTGTGAATAGTTGGTCGGTTGTGGCATTTCCGGGCCTAGAAAACCGCACTGATAGGGTTCAATCAGTTGGTTGACAAAAGGTTTCAGGCTTCCACACAGTACGATAGACAGGATCTTGAATGCGATGCTAAGAAGACTGATGCCTCTATAGTTGGTACTGTTTAGAGGATCTTATTTCTTGTAGATTGTATAGATCAGGTATACTATCCTGTGACCAAGTCGTGGAGACGAGTTGGTGTATGCTATCTACAAAGCCACCTCCCGCTGCCTTGAAAAGCTCGACAGGTGCAGCAGCCTTGTTGGACATCAGCTTGGATATTGCCATCCTCACTTCATTTTGGTCAAGTGGACGCAAGTTCATTCTGCCTGACAGCGGAATTTGTGTTAAATAGTCTTCAGAAATGGTTTTTCCATGTCCTCAGCAACGACTGTGATTTTACGAACTCACAATAATAGCGAAATTTTGCATTCTAAAATGACTTGTCACAATAATGGGCACAAAATATTTATTATAAATGGTTATTAGTAAGGCGACAGCCATAAAAATGATGATTGCCTTCGCATGCGGTTCCCACTTGAATTTCGTTGTTCTCTACTGGGTTTTCCCTTCAAAATTGGCCAATCTGAAAACAGTACTGATTGCACTGTGCCTTGAAAACGGATTTGACGCGTTTACATAGCTCGTTGAATGGGAATAATGGGATCTAAGAAGCAAATTCAAGTACGGCCAATCGAACGGAGGTGGCTAGCGTTGTTCGACTAACAAAACGGTTATAAAAGCGCAAATTCACATTAAGTAACCCGATGGTGTAAAAATGTTGCAAACATATCTTCATCTATATTTGCTGTGGCAACAAGCAAAAACAGCATAAGTCGACTTATGTAAAAATTGAGTTAATGTTACGTTCGGATGCACAGTAACCTGTTCTATATCTCATTTTTGGCTTTCAAATATCTCTTACGGTTGCTGTATTATGGAACAGGAAAAAACCCCATAAGTCGTCTTCCCACATCTGAAGGCGAACCTTTAACCTGCGCTCCTGAAAAGTGGCTAAAAATGTCTTATGTTTTTTTTTGTCCTTGTTGCCACAGATCCACAGTGAAGATTAATGTACCTGCGCTTATATTTTACAACTTTTGGAAATGTCAAAATGTGTCGGTCAATAAGAATTATTTCGCAATGTAAGATTGTGGCGACTTGTCATGGGTCGAGTATATAGCAAGTTTTTACGTAGAACGTATGCATAAAAAACTGCTAACCAGCTGACTACGTTTACTGTGATCCATAAATACCTATATTAGTTAATCTGCCCCTTTTATCCCTCTGATGGAGATTTCTTATCAGAGCTAAAGTTTAGCGCATGCAGGATACTCTGGTTTAAGGTGAACGTTGTTGCTCAAACCTGCTTGAACCCTGACAATGTTATTCTGAGCTGTACCGGACGTAAAAAGTCCTTTTTTGCCGTCTTCGAAGAAATATGAACTTATCCGAAGTAATTCCGCAAACTGTGCAACAGTCATAACAAGTGCTACTTAGTTATCTAGTGTATAGATACCTAGCTACCAATCTGCATAGGTACCTACCTGGTCGGCTTTGTAGGTCTAGCACATAATGCAACCAATTGGACAAAGTCCCCCCGAGTATGAACATTATCTCGTGATATTACCTATACTCACGATGATCAAGGAAAAATTGTTCTCAAGATTCTTTTTGTAGAACACGAAACTGAAAAGGCTGCACATACAGAAAAGTTTGACTAAACTCCTTTGGTCTTAGCAAATGATATGACAACTGTTCACTGCCGGAACACAAAATGAACTCGGCACCAACTGTCAAAAGAAAAATATCAACAAACAAGGCAACCGCATAGCAACTTCAACGAATAATGTCCACTCAAATATGGAGCAGTATACCTACAAAAAATATAACATAACCTCAATTTCGCTGGTTTAATTTAATTATGTATAAATCTTGGGCAATTAATTATTAACAAGAAGAACACGCATTTTCCAATTTCGATGTTTATTTGCAGACCTTTCGCTAACAAGGAGCAATTTCTCTCGTGTCAGCCGAAATTGCAATTCTTATGAGATGAGATTTTCTTCGTTTTTTACAGGGAAAACTAAAAAGAAAAAAACCATCCACACCACTATTTGGATTGGTATTATTCATTTTTTTCACACAATATACACCACATGTGAAAAAACGCACACGCGCAAACAATTGACCAATAAAAAAGCAAACAACTCCAAGCAGGAAATCGAAAATAACTCCTCCCTCGTGGCGGCTATAGGAAACTCCTCTACCTGCGCAAACAATCACAAAAGAGAAAAAAGGTTCAACACACAGTTCCACTGACAGAGCCAGCGACCCCTAGGCGAAAATATACTGTTTTGGCCGCCATATTCTACCTTCTTTACCTTCTTGCCACCACCACCGCGCATATACCTACATGCACACGGCAGAGTTCTCTTCAGTCAGCAACTCGATCTCGTCGTGGAAACAAGTCTCTCACGAAGTTCGAGAGAAGTTACAAGAAAAAAAAAAAACAAAAACACATATTTCGCTTGCGTCGTGGAAAAAAAGAAAAGAATAACAAAAAATCTCAACGGATATCACGAGATATAGGTGTTCAGTGAAAGTGTCAAAATGCCCCGACCGCTAAAAGAAACATATGGCGAACAGAAGCCACCATTCTCGTACATTTCCCTAACGGCCATGGCCATCTGGAGTTCCCCCCAAAAGATGCTGCCACTGAGCGATATTTACAAGTTTATCATGGATAAGTTCCCATACTACCGCAAGAACACACAAAAATGGCAGAACTCCCTGCGGCACAATCTGAGCTTCAACGACTGCTTCATCAAGATCCCCCGGAATACCAACAAAGCTGGCAAAGGCTCATACTGGACCCTCCATCCGAAGGCATTCGACATGTTCGAAAACGGAAGTCTGCTGCGACGCAGAAAGCGCTTCCGCGTGCAGAAGCTCGAGAAGGATATGCTAAATGGGGAGCTGGCCGCATTGGCCAGTTTCAACCGCTTCTTCATAGCTCAGCAGCAACAACAAAGGCAGCAACCCCAGCCGCAGACGTGGGACTACACACCGATGCAAGTCGCCGGACATCCACACACTTCGATCTACCATCCAATGCATAGTCCTCCCATGTGTATAATGCCATCGTCACCGTCACCTGAACTGGATCTTGTGACGCCGTCCCCCGAGCCGCAGCCGATGTCGATGGTGCCAGCTACTAGGCCCAAACGTTCGTTCGACATCGAAAGCCTCATTGCCCCCGATACAGTGCCCGCCGGCGGTGAATCCCGACTTTGCAAATCGGAACCGACTGATCTTAGGATATCACCAGCTCTGCCGACGGCACCTACACCGCCAATGATGGACACCTCTCCATATGCCATCTACTCAGCCAGCTTTGTTATGCACCCCAGCCCGCCACAGCACCTGATGGGCTCCACACCTCTGTACGGGCCAGCACCGCACCAGCTACACCCACTCATGCACCACCAGCATCAACATCATCAGTACCAACTGCAACAGCATCACCACCACCAGCAGCAGCAGCAACAACACCACCACCAGGCAGCGGCAGCCGCTGCGGCGGCAGCCCTTCTCAATGACCCGCAGGCTGTCTACCGCGGCTACCTTGGACCACTGTCTGTGTTCTAGGCCGTCCTAAGCTCAGATACCTAAATTAGTTAAATTTTTTGTGATATGTACCATAGACACTTACCTTCTGCCCTTACACCAGTTTTTTTTTTATTTAAAATAATTTATAATCCTTGAAATGGTTCCTGTTATGAATCTTGTGTTCAAACTTGACACGATGTATAAACAATCTGTGTATATGTAACTGTAAATATAAATTTATGATCATATGGATTGAAAAATAATTTATTTTGTTAGCTCGTCGCCTTGCAACTGTTTTTATTATTATTATGTTTGTTGAAATGTTTAAAAATCCTCCCAAGATGCCAAGACTTGAATAATGTGTAAATAACTAAGCGACTTGTAATAATCTACATTCTATATGAACAATTGAAAGTAAGACAAGAAATCAAATATAAAATAATTCTAAATATAATTCAAAAGAAGTTCGTTTTATTTTTTCTCTTCCTCGCAAGGCCCATCGGGGTCGCAGTTCGGAAAAAAGAATAGTTGCGAGCTGGGTAGACGTTTGGCGTAAGCGTCTTTTGTTTGGTGTCACAGAAATGTCTTTACACTATTTTGAAATCGTGTGGGGCGTTCAAAAGTCTATCGGCCTTATTAACAAACAAATTTAGACTCGACTTTAGGGCAATAGTCGACCTTAAAAATATCTTTGACCTTACGATAATCGAGACTGTAATTTTCGATCCGAAGAAAGTCGAGTCTGACCCATTAATAAAGATTAAACGTCAGTCCGAAGTAAGACAGTTGGCCGTTTTGAATTAAATTAGGTAAGTTGAATTAGTGAGCTATTTAAATACATTTTAATACACTAGCAGACAGCGCTCCACTATTCCTAGTTATTGGGGCAGTATCATCGCGAACTAAATTTATTATAAATCGAGCAGTGTCTTTGGTAAATCTGTTAAAGAAGATTAAGTAGAATCAGAATAACATTGTTTTATTATTACCAGAAAAAACAAAATACTAAACCTGTAGTTCCCAAAGAATTCTCTCTCAGCTGTTTTTCTTTTATAGACTTTCCTTTTTCGAGAAAACGCAGCCTCGTTAACTACATGAATATCAGCAAATATATCCTCATCGCTGCTCAACATTATTGAAAAAGTAAATAACTAGAAGATTGCTACTCAAAATACAAGCAACTGCCAATTTCAGCAAATTACTTGAAAGCTCAGAAAAAAACTATAACGCATTTGAGTTATACTGTAATAATTTGCGATAAAGTCAGATGTAGTTAAAGTGCCGATTAATTTGATTGTTTGTACCTACAAATTAAAAGTGGAAACTATAGTTAGTTTCGAAATAAGTTAAACTCGAGTTTACTGTTTTGTTGTTGGTCAGGCCCTATATTACTAGGTAAGTCTGAACGCAGGCAGCCGTCGCGTCGTGTGTCTAATGTGGTATTCGTTTGGGCGCTCTCAGAGCACTTTTTTTGCCCTCAGAGCAATTTTTTTGTTCGTTTGGTACCAAAAAAAGCAATCTTTTTCAGATTTCAGAGCACTTTTGCGAATCTAGATATTTTCTCAGATTTGCTTCAGATTTACCAATACAAGTGCATATGAGTTTGACATTTGGTGGAGTTTATTTACATTTGCGTGAATTTTTTCTACAGCAAAGAAAGGCATTGCATCGGGTGAATCTATTTTCGTAAATTATTTGTGTACAAACATTTAGAAATCAATCGGGACGGAAATTTCGAATGTTTTAATACAAAATTTAACCAGTGAATCGAAAGCGCATAGAAAAGTGTCGAAGACTACACATATTACAGTCGCACGAATATCAACACAAAAAAAGAGCAAGAGCGTTTTTATGTTCGATTAGGCACACGAAATCTGAAATCTGAGGGCAAATCTGAAGAAGCCCAAACGAATACCACATAAATCTGCATCGATCTGGGTTGATCACATGAACGGTTTCTTTCAGTTGACGTTTATGGGCAGATCTATCCACGAAATTCTCATGTCGTTTAAAATTGGGAGAGAAAAAACCCTTTTTTTCAGATTCCAGAGCATTTTTCCTGCTCTCGAAATCAGCTGGCTGTCAGATTTCACGTCCATTGGCCGAAAAAAAAAAAAAACACCTTTTTTTCGAAGCCAGAGCAATTAGGCGAATCTCGATTTATGAGAGAGAGACTTACACCTATTTAAACTAACGTCAAAACATTTGTCATTTGTCAAACTTTAAAGTGTTTTATTACTTACGTTTTTCGACGACGAGTCTGTGAAAAATAGAGACAAAATTTACATCTGGCTGCTGCAATGGATATCAAAATAAATTGAATGAATTCTTATATACAAAAATTGTAGTTTAAGCACAGCTGACTTTTAAAACACACATAACCACAAATTCAAAAAAAAATCTAAGAATATAATCTGAACATCCCCATGGAAAATTACATCAACTACAAATAAGTTGACATTTCAATTCTATGCCTTTCGTAGTACAAGTGAGGTTACAGACGAATTTATTAGCATTTAAATATATAAAAGCAGTAGACTACAAAATAAGAATTTAAGAGCTCTGGCTAAGCCAGCGTACAGTTACAGCAAATTCAAATATGTTAAACTTTTGTTAATAAATTCAATATTCAGTAAATAAAGAAAGACTATTATCAAATGTATTCCGACATTAATAACCGATTTCAAAAATTTGCTTTGGGCTTTCCAGTTGAATAGTTTCCCGCATAGCATAGTTAATGATAGTTTTCCAAACACAATAAGCATCTGCGGTCTGAATATTGGGCATATTCTTTCGATTTCAGGCTACAAAGTATACAGAATTGGAGGTTCCATTATAAGGATTACCATTTAAGAAAAGAAGCTCACACCTTGCTCTAAATACCAGGGATATTTCATCATAGCTTTAGTTAGTCGTGTAAGAAGTTTCTTTAATTTAGAATAAAGCTAAGCTGCATGTAGAACAACCAACTTTCGGACTACCGATGAACTCATATCATTTTTCTGAATAATGTTTTAGAGTTGGTCTCTTAAATTACGTATAGGCGATGGAGATGGATACCTCAACATACGTAACGTTACCAATAGTTTGCCATCTTTCATAGTCTTTTGTACTCAGTGAGTTTTACCTGTCACCCGATCTTTATTTTGAAGTCAGACTGTGACTTGTGGGAGTCTCGTTTGTATAAAGTTTTTACGTTCGTTGCGTTAGGAATTTTAAATTGTTGAAGTTGCAAATCCATATAGGGATAGGGGTAAAATGTAAAGTCCAATAACTGATAGAGCGTTATGAGATTTAACATTTGTCTTCAGTATACCAATGGCAATTAATCATAATGGAGACTCACCCTAAAGTATCAATGCAAATTGTATGAACTCATTTCCTACTCACGCTCCTAAACATGGACAGAAATGGAGGACACAGGATAGTTTCCAAAAACTGAGATTTTAAGATGCCCGAAACCTTCTACCAAAAAGCAGTAGTTTGTTCTCCTATTTCTAGAGTGAGATGTCTTGTTTGAACAAAGTTTCCGTTTTACCGACGATGTTTTTACAGATTAAGCTGAATCTTTTCCTGGATCACAAATCCCACAACTGTCATCGCGGCAGAAAATTCAGAACGTCATTCGTGTATTTTCTTTTTTCAAATGTTTTGTATTCGTATTAGTTTTCTTTATAACAAGAAACAGTTTTAATACATTAAAATATTTTTTTTTTTTTTTTATATTATACTTTTCAGTGGGAATATAATCTTAAGATAGTTTCCATTAGATGGTGATCTTCTATCTGACAATGATTGGTATTTTCCAGGACTCGCGTCAGTGCGAAACTATGTGCTAAAGCTAGGCTATAATGCCGACGTCAGTTTAACGCAAACACTTGTCCTAAATGTGTCACTTCGTGTGATCGCCTGTCAAGCGTCGCAGCATTAGTCACACGAGTGACAGTAGAAAGAACGAATTTTTGCGACTTCATGTCAAAATTTGCCACGGAAGATGACAAGTGTATGTAATCTTAGCTTAAGACTCCTGCGATGCGGGCTCTATCCAAATAGTCACATTCATGGAAAACCTAAACGTTCACGTAATCGAGTCTATTTCACAAATTCCGTCGCTTGCAATCGAAAAAAAGCTTTCAAATATGCATCAAAAACAACTCCAAAATCGCTTTAAGAAACGCACTCGTGAACGCTACGAAAACCTGTCTCAATAACGCGTTGAAAATGCGCTTAAGAAAGTCGAAAAAAACGAAAGTCCAAAGACTCTCGTCAAAAATTATTGTAAATCCATTTCAAAAACACATCACAGATCGCACAAAAACGATTCAAAAACGACGTCCAAACGTTATAAGAACAAGTCCGAAATGAGTAGGAAAATTGAGAAAACTTCGAAAACCTACTGAAAAACCTTGAAACCAATAAAAAAAAACTGTCTAAAAAACAGGATTTAAAATAATCGAAAACACCTACCAAAAACAAGCTGAAAAAACACATCCAAGAATGCTTTAAGAACAGAGTCCGTTGTCGAGTTGTTTTATTTTAATCCAAATACGGTATTCGTAAAATCCGATTCCATTCGTACACATTCTTTAGGTAAAACCGTAAACGCATAGAAAAACGCATCAATAAACCTGACGAATAAACAAGGACGATAAGTTGAAATGCATTGAACCTAGTTCAAAATTAATTTAAAAATTATCATTTAATAAGCGAATGTTGTTGCGAAAAATAATTCATATCTTAACCCAAACAGAAATCCATCCGTTGGTTTATAGATACACTTTCAGCAGGTAGCAGACTCTAGTTTACCGATAGATGCCGCTGGTTAATATTTCCGGTGCGACATTTTGCATCTTCTCAACTGGCATACTGCAAACGGCATGACACCGACTCCATTTCCAATTAAGAAAAAAAAATTTGTTTGCTACCTATTTTTTTCAGAATTCAGCAGTTTGCTGCATTAGCCGTTTTTCTTTTTTAGTTCAGAGCAGAACCTGAACTGTTATACAAAAA
The DNA here is from genome assembly GCA_963082955.1 of Cheilosia grossa. Lineage (NCBI taxonomy): Eukaryota > Metazoa > Arthropoda > Insecta > Diptera > Syrphidae > Cheilosia > Cheilosia grossa. The sequence continues at coordinate 85,522,397 of OY720144.1, forward strand.
GTTCGTGTTTCTTTTTTAGCTGAGATACATCAGAGCTCAAACTTATGTTTCTTTTTTCGTTCAGAGCATGATCAGAGCGTGCTCTATGAGCTCAGAATAAATTGAATGAGTAGTCTGAGGAAAAAGGTGATTACACATGTACAAGCACACTTCCAGTCATATTTGACAGAAAAACAAAAAACAGGAAAAATAAAAAAGCATCAGAATGCTCTGAACACACTCGGTTCAGATGCTCGAGCTCATAATGCTCGAGCTCAGTTCAGTGCTCAGCTCTGAACTAAAAAAGAAAAACGCCGACAAATCATAGTATGGTTAACGAAATCAGTTTTATCGTGAAATTTCGATGCAACTTCATAATTGTGAAGACTAGTAACGAAAAAAATCTGTTCAAGGTTATAAGATTATCTTGTACTATTTAATTTAAGTGTTTTTAATTTATTCTTTTTATAAATTAAGATATTAACATAAATTGACTGCCATTTCTAAGTATATCTGCTAATAACAAACATTCAAATCAATCAAACAAACCTCTGCATTCTACTACTAGAAAATTGTACCAAAACTGTAATACACATTAAACGAACTCTCCCGCACGCATGACAACGCCGTAGTCAACTGACAGGAGCCCCCAAATCAAACGGGAGAACAAAAAAAATCATTTTCGTATGTGGCTTGCTTCTGTGTGATCTGTGATTACGGTGATTAATACTTTTTCTTCCCTACAATAGAAAAAAATAAAACTCATATTCTTTTCCCTTCGAAAAGAAGCCAACTCCACATTTGTGTAGAAAAATGTTCGGGCAATCAAAGTGAAAAAGTTTCGTGTAGAGAGTAGCCTCACTTGTCTTCAGTTCAACAAAACATACACGCACACGTTCAGAGCGAAATTCCCCATTCGTCGTCGCGACACTATCCAACAAAAGAACACGAAGAAAAATTCCCCAAACTGCACTTGCAATGAATGGTGTAAGGTAGGAAATGAAAAAAGCCAAAAGAAAAGCCTAAAAAAACATATACCCGCGAAGAAAAATCTCTGTGCACTAACTTCACCTGCACCAACACCACCACCACTAACCCAAAAACCCAACGACAAAAAATAAAAAAAAAACGAATAAAATTGTGACCAAGTCAAAAAATCTAAAAAAAAAAAAAAACAAAAGGAGGTGGAGGGCGAAGAAAATTCTGTGTATTCTTTCATTTTACTCCACAAATACAATTTTCGTTTTTCTCATCCGACTATCCCACCATATTTCCATGTCCTCTTTTCTATTCCTGTCAAACTCTCATCCGTTTCAAGTCATAAATTTCCGTCTTCCTTTGTGTATCCCCATCCGAGCTGAGCCTGAATTAAATTAAATGCAAAGAAGAAAAAACTCAATTAAATTAAGGCGCTAAACTAAAAAGAAATAACACACACGCACTCGCATATATACCTACATAAAGTTTTCCAAAAAAATCAAGAAAAACTCCACACCACTATGTTCAGTTTAAGTGAATTGTGCTGCATGTTTTGCTGTCCACCGTGCCCTGGACCGATTGCGGCGAAACTAGCATTCCAGCCGCCCGAACCGACATACAAGCTGACTGCCGCAGATGACACAAACATCAAGTACAACCTGCACCTGTTCGATCGGGCGGAATGGCAATACTCGGAACGAGACAAGTCCAAAGTGGAGGCGTTCTTCACCAGAACATCGCGAGGCAATCTCATCACCTGCATTTACGTCAAGTGCAGCAAGAATGCCAAATACACGCTGCTCTTCTCGCACGGAAATGCTGTCGATCTCGGCCAGATGAGCAGTTTTTACATATCGCTCGGGTCGCGATTAAATTGCAACATCTTTGGCTATGACTACTCGGGCTATGGCATGAGTGGTGGCAAGCCGTCGGAGAAGAATTTGTATGCAGACATTGAAGCCGCATGGCAAGCAATGCGGAGTAGGTGGGTACCCACTACTTATGATTCATTCGGAAAATACATTTAACTCACTTCCCCCCTTTCTCTATTTCTGTGTCCTGGATTTCAGATTCAACATCAGTCCAGAGAGTATTATCCTTTACGGTCAGAGTATTGGAACAGTGCCCACAGTCGATTTGGCGACTCGTCACGAGGTGGGAGCGGTAATCCTGCATTCGCCACTGATGTCTGGCATGCGAGTGGTGTTTCGCAACACAAAGCGAACATGGTTCTTCGATGCATTTCCCAGGTAATTTTAAAAACTACTCATATGAGAGCAATGGAGTAGGGCAAATGAGAGGACGAGCGCCCCCCTTGTTACTCTGCTTGTTTGTTTGTTATCGGCGAACGTTCTTTTGAAATAACGCTCGCTTCCGCAATCGTACAATGCCATTAGTCATTGTTGCTGTTGGTGGTGGCTGATATCTGCTTTGTTCAACAATTTATCAATTTACTCTGTTGATATTGCATTTGCACATAATATAATACGGCTAATAGGTCGAAGCGATGTTGTATAGTGCGGATGTCGCGCCTGTGCATTTTACAAAAGCGAAATCGCGAACGTCTTTTGGTCGTTCAAGAATGATTCAGTTCTTTGTTTCTCAATTTGCAGATCAGAGAATGCAGTGGAACTCCGTTTGATTCTGACAGTTTGATATGTGGATGGATATGTGCATGTTGATTGATTTCCAATTACTTGGTAGAGTCGTATCGTAGCTCAATGACTTGCAGTGAAATGCGTGCCAGCAGAATTGATGACGTTTTGATCTCAACTTTTGTCTGTTGATGAATACATTCATGAACAATTTTGTTATGCGGTACTTTCGCCGAATCAGCCTCTTTCCTAATGAAGTAGTTGCTGGCATCTTTGATTCGGCATCGGTGTGGTGCAACAGACACCGACAAGTATTATAAGTTTGGACTCGACTCACTCTTTTCGGAGCCCTAGGAAGTGGCTGATTTCAACAGATAATTAATTGTTTGTGATTATTGGAGTCAGTCGTCACTTAGTTTTAGACAAACTGTATACAGTAGAAGAGATAAACACCTTTCTTTCTACGATTTTAAGTAGAGCGGAGCTCTTGAAGTATAAGCAGTTTTAAACGGTTCGTTTGAGTACGGTCAAATGCTGCTCTGCTCACATATTATTTGTTTCAGTTTCACTGCTCCACTTCGTTATCGAACCCCATCTTTAAGTCTCTGACGAGCTTCTAGAGTTCTTCAATATGTACGACAGCTTCATTTAGAAAGAACATTACTACGACCTACTAAGCAGAAGGGGCTGCTATATGGTAGTTTTGAATCGAGGGGTGAGGACATTTATACATTTTGTTCGCACCAGCACAAAAAATCTATTGGGTCCAACTGCTTAAGATAATTTTGCTGACCATAGATTGCGCCCACAGCCTCAACCACAAGGCCTCAAACTCGGCTTCTAGTTACCTCCGATAATGCACACCAAGTTGCTTGAGATCGGTTTCCAATTGTACGCGTATGGTTGGGGTAGGCCTATTGCCATTCGCTGCCTAATCCGGAGTAAAAAGCTGTACATTGCTTAGGTCATTAAAAATATCTACGACATAACGAGCCAATAGATATCGACCGAGGAGTATATTTTGACATTGCAACTGAGGAAAACCTCGCCCCAGGTGCACCATATAAGTAGAAAGGAACCTTAAGTAAGCTTTCACAAATCGGTAATATGTGATGAAATGTTTGTTTATTTTTGTAATGTTCGATGAACTGAAAATATAGTTGACAGTGGCTGAAGTCAACAAGTTGGCCCCGATTTCGAACGTTCTGCAGGGTTGTTTCCCGCTCGGTGGCTTACTTACTTGATTACAGTCAGGAGTGGACCTGCCAATACGTCTCTCCGGTTAGCGCGATCTTTGGTTAACTGCCTCCAGTTGGTTGAGGTCTCTTTCCACTTGCGCGCCCCGCCTTCTTCTACTGCGTTGTCCCTCCGGGTTGGAATCGCTCGGTCGCTATTTAAATAAAAACCTTTATTACGCCCGTCGTTGCACTTAGAGTAAATGTGGGTTTGCATCACCAAGTGAAGCGGATTCACCACTTTTACAAGCTGCGTATCCTCTTTTGTAATCTTATGCATAAAGAATTCAAACGCTTGTACCAAGTTGGCTGTTGTTTAGCTTTCTGTGTATTTTCAGTTCATCTGTCTATGCAATCTTTGAATGGTTCCTTCACAAATTAGTATATTATTGGGATTGCCATTTTTGTACATATTTCGAGGAGATACAAAGGACGGCTTCAGTTTCAGAGCCCTGGATTTGTTTGTATTAAGCTTGTGTGGTGCATTCAAATGCCGTAGTAAATCTGCCGATGTACTATTTCTTACTCAAAATAGATGCGTAAGGATTCGACTTACAACTGGTGTGTATATTTATATGATCATCCTTGTTCGTAGTCCCCGTTTTGTATACCCATGTTTTACTGCAGGTCTAAAAAGTTACGCTTGCTTTCTTCACCCGTAATTCTTAGTTTTTGCCTTGGTATTTTGCACTAGAGGTATCTTGGTTTTAGTTGTCAAAAGCTGGTAGCCCATTCTGAACCTACCTAAGACGGGAAAGGAACCACCACCAGTTCCATAAGCTCAAATTAGCTACCATATCAATGATAGCGTGTAGTCTGACATGATTACCACAAACTACATTAATAATGGAGGCGCCGCTGTCAATATGTAGACCCACTATTGTATATACTTTAACGCTCTATCACCAAATGGATTCTGTTCCAAATGCATTATGTATCCATCGGACCAACTTCGCCATACTGTTTCAAAATGTTGTTTACGATTTTTTTTTTAAATGGTGGAAAACAAATTACAAATTCAATTTGTCTCATCCCATCGTTCGACGATAAACTGCATTAATTCGCAAAAACACAACACGCTATTATTGGACACACGGCAAGCATTTCACTACATCGTCATTGCATATATACCAGACTCGTAGATGGAGACGTACACCCTTAGACCGATTATATCGTTCGCCTCTCAAACTCCCTTTCGGATGCAGATCAAGGATACTTATCATCAAATCTTTTTCTATTATATCCCGTCCGACTCGATTTATAGTCGTCGACAACGATGACGACAACGCCAACGACGATTGCAACAAAAGAAGGACTATGCACACAGACGACTTTATTTGTTGGTGGACCGTGAAACCTTTGACAGCAGCTCATCACTGAAAAGCATGCATCCAGCTCCTAATGAAATAATTAAAGTGAACCTACATATTGCACGACCCACTCTCCACCCCGGTGCTCAAAGTTATGGACTTGTCAAATTGATTTTGTCCATCATATCGCACTGGCTGCAGATAATAGAGCACACAGGCAATGCACTCCTCCGTCTTCGGGTGAAGGGGTGATTGGTGGTGGTGTTTATTTAAGGTCTTACTATTTAATCAAGTAATAATGAACAAGGCGGGAGATACAAATCGTCGTGAATGTGCTAACTAGAGAGGCTTGCGGGGTGGATTGTGTTTGACGCGACAAATGGAATAATGTGTAACAAATCGATTTTTGGTCACAATTTTTTCCTTATAATATTTTGTGTACTGCTGTTGTTTGTCCATGTTGGTGGGGTCTGGGTTGATTAATTTCTGCGGGACACAGCTATTGTAATGGAGGTGAGAGGTCAAGGTTCGTCAGGGCGTGTATAATCTTTAAATGCGACGGCGGCGGAGGACGGACGGTGGCATGTCTGTTAGATTGGCGGATAATTTTATAATTATCGGTTAAGTGGAATGACCTATAACTAGAACTGTGACACTATCTGTTCGTGATCTTAATGGAATTTGACAAATAAAAGCAACACGACGGTAATCGGTGTGTGTGATGGTTTGTTAACCCCGACAAGAGATAAGTTCGTCTGGTTTTAGGTTTAGGCGTTAATCCACCAGTGTTTCAGTTGTTTATCTAGATCTAGGGTGAAGGCAAAAGCATTTATAGTTATTCGTTCACTTGACAGAAAGGTGCGGGCATGCACGTTTTGGTTGTAATGGTTTTTTTTTATCTACTACTTGAGTTCACACTCAACTTGGGATTACCTGACCGCTAAAATACAAAGGAAATTACACTCGAAAGCGTGCAATGTGTCAATTATGGTTTTTCAAGGGCAACAGCAGACGTTTGCGGCATCAGATAGAAGACGAACCTTTCCTACAATCAACCTAACTGACAATATAACGAAACCGCAGATAAAACAAAACTTTTAGCACTGACAACTCACTCTTGAAGGGCGCAAGCCGACGACAATTTAACTGCAGAAGTAAATGACAGTCAATGCATGACACAAATCATTCCCTGATTGCTACAATATGCGTTTTTCTTTTTTAGTTCATAGCTGAGCACTGAACTGAGCATTATGAGCGCGCTCTGAACCAAGCGTGCTCAGAGCGTTCTGATTTTTTTTTTCCTGTTATTTTTTTCTGTCAAATGTGACTAGAAGTTTGCTTGTACATGTTTAATCAGCTTTTTCTTCAGGCTGCTCAGTCAATTTATTCTGAGCTCATAGAACGCGCTCTGGTCATGCTCTGAACGAAAAAAGAAACACAAATTTGAGCTCTGATGTCTCTGAGCTAAAAAAGAAACACGAAATTTTTGTATAACAGTTCAGGTTCTGCTCTGAACTAAAAAAGAAAAACGCCTAATAAAGGTTTATTTTTCAGATTTTTAGAGCACTTTTGCGAATCTAGATATTTTCTCATGTGGTATTCGATTGGGCGCTCTCAGAGCACTTTTTTTTGCCCTAAGAGCAATTTTTGTGTTCGTTTGGTTAAAAAAAAAGCAATCTTTTTCACATTTCAGAGCACTGCGAACTTTCTCATGTAGTATTCGATTGGGCGCTCTCAGAGCAATTTTTTGCCCTCAGAGCAATTTTTATGTTCGTTTGGTACAAAAAAAAAGCAATCTTTTTCAGATTTCAGAGCACTTTTGCGAATTTAGATATTTTCTCAGATTTTCTTCAGATTTACCAATACAAATGTATTTGAGTTTGACAACTGGTGGACTTTGTTTACATTTGCGTGAATTTTTTCTACAGCGAAGAAAGATAGTGCATCGGGTGAATCTATTTTCGTAAATTATTTATGTGCAAATATATAGAAATCAACCGGGACGGAAATTTCGAATGTTTTAATATAAAATTTTACCAGTCGAAGACTACACATATTCAAGTCGCACGAATATCAACACAAAAAAGAGCAAGTGACGTTTTTATGTGCCGATTAGGCACACGAAATCTGAAATCTGAGAGCAAATCTGAAGAAGCCCAATCGAATACCACATTAGTGAATTCTCTCCTTTTCCATCATTTTTGATGAGAACATTTGCATTGACTTCGAGATTGCTATTTGTTTAATCAGACTGCACTCATACGGAGCATTTTTTTTTTTTACTTTCACTGAAAAAGGCCTCCCAGGGAATTATTTTCTTCGAACATGAAATCTTAAGTCTTTAAACATGAACTGCTGCTATCTGTCATATGCAGGTAATTACTGTTATCGCATTCTGTTTGCTTTACCAAAACGCACACTGTCTGAACGCCAAATGTTATTGTTGCACGTACATTGGATTGAATTAGTTAACAATGCCACGCAACTTATTATGCTTAAAGCCCCAACATCAATCAAACAATTGCCAGACACACTTTTTTAGTCTGAATGTATTTTAATCTCAAAAAAAAAAAAAAAAAAAAAAAAAATTAACAAACATTGTTGGCGCCCATGTATGCTGTAGAAAACGATTTAATTTTGATTTCCCCTCTTATGCGAGGTCAGGTCTACAGACTACAATTGAAGTGCATTCGATGAAAGTTGTTCGATTGCGAATAAACTACGAAGGCGCTCTGAAGTGTTTTGCTGTGTATACATTTGATTGCTATCAGGTTGCCGATCAATGTTTTAGTTCATTGCAACAAAATCACAAAGTCATATTTCACCTGAGCTCTATACTAGTTACAGCTAGAAGGTATGAATCATGCCATCTAATTACTCATTTCCCGTACTCACCTGAAATGCAGATGGGGGACAGGGCGCGCCTGTTTTTTTTTTAGAAGAAACACATATTCCATTGAGTCATAACAATATTTGTGCTATATTTTGACTTTCCCTTTGGTTTACATTCTGTTTATGCGTGCATTTGTATTTTTACAGTATTGATAAGGTATCTAAAGTGAAATCTCCTGTACTTGTTATACATGGCACCGATGATGAAGTCATCGATTTCTCACATGGTATCGGGATCTACGAGAGATGTCCAAAAGCAGTCGAGCCCCTGTGGGTTGAGGTAAATGCATTTTAAATTGGTACGCAGACGCTATGTATATTTTTGTTTGTCTATTGCAGGGTGCCGGTCATAATGATGTTGAGCTACATTCGCAATATTTTGAAAGACTTAAAAAATTTCTTACCGTAGAATTAGTTAAATGACAATTAAAGAACTCAAACACTTCCACCACCGCTGGTGTTACAACGGAGGAGAAAGATGATAACGATGGTAAGTTCTCCATAAAAGATTCTTTACATAGTAGGCGTTTTTCTTTTTTAGTTCAGAGCTGAGCACTGAACTAAGCTCGAGCATTATGAGCGCGCCCTGAACCGAGTGTGCTCAGAGCATTCTGATGCTTTTTTGTTTTTCCTGTTTTTTTTTCTGTCAAATAAGACTGGAAGTGTGCTTGTACATGTGTAATCAGCTTTTTCCTCAGGCTGCTCAGTCGATTTATTCTGAGCTCATAGAGCACGCCTGATCATGCTCTGAACGAAAAAAGAAACACAAATTTGAGCTCTGATGTCTCTGAGCTAAAAAAGAAACACCAAGTTTTTGTATAACAGGTTCTGCTCTGAACTAAAAAAGAAAAACGCCTAATGTGGAAGCAAGTTCCGAGAATAGGGTAGTAAAACAATTGATGTAGATGTATAAACGATTTTTGCAGTATGCTTTTATGACAAATATTATTATGAAAAAGTTCGACCTCTTATTGCGTGCAAGAAAGTCCTCTTTGAAGATACCTCGTGAAATCACAAATACGATCGGTAGATGTCAGATAACCTTTACATCATAAAATCTTAGACCATGAGCTTGTAATAATATTAGGCGTTCGGAGATTTAATTTTCATCTATGTCCAAACTCGGTCGAGAATCCAAACTGGGCAACTAACGTACTTTTACTTTGCAGAGATAAATGGTCTTTGTCTATTGTTATTAGTATTAAAATGTACACCTTTCGGTAATACAACGAAACAATAACAATCGCATTTTGCATGTATTCTTTAAGCAGCGGCGTCATCTTCTAGTTCCGTTTCTACAAAAGCTCTCGCTGAAAAATTTCTCTAGCATAAAGGGTCCGGCTCTTGTGCCAATAACGCAGCACCATACCTTTCTCTTAAAAGCACTGCTAACGGTAAGTTAAATTGAATTAAAACCAACTTTGGAAATTTTTTTTTTTTTTATTATTAAATAGCAGTTGCTCGTTTGGAAAGGGCCGAGAGCCAAGGACATCGCCTATCATCGTATGCGTCTTCCTCATTAAATAATAAATTCTCCTCACCATCGCCGAATACAAACCCGAAGCAGAGAACCTCAGCGGAGCAACTTTCCATATGTAGCACTAGCATTCACCATGATGAATCTTCCTTGTCCCCCCATCATATTAGTAGTAGTAGTAAAATTTACCATCCCGGACGGTTCAGTAGTAGCAGTATGACTACTTCGCCAACGAACAATAATAATTGCACCAGCAACCATCCGAATGGCCAGCAAAAGCCGATTGATTGTACTCTGAAGTGTACGTGCAACGCTTCCACGGGCAGCACCAACATCGGTCCTCGATATAGTTCGTTGAAATGTCTTAAATTGAACGGAGCCAACGGGCTGATTGGTGGTGGGATTGATAGAAAATCGACGATGACGACGAAGAAACTCACTTGCGATGCAACGACGAGTCCCGGGCGAGTGGTGCAGTCCAAGGGCATTGTTATCGCAACTGGGAATGATCTGATAAAGCAATGTGATGAACTGAAAAAATTTGTAGCAGCTGGTCGATCCAATTCGAGTCCACGAAGAGTAGTCGCCACGAGAAATGCAGCCACTAGTCCAAACTTGGATATGCGAAAGTTGGGACTAACCGAAATGAAACCGAAAAAAGTTCTGGTTACCAATAAAATTGCACTAGAGAAGTCGAATTCGTTGGGTGAATCAAAGCCGACAAAACAGTTACGCACCACAAGAAGCCTGTCGCCACGTCCGCCAGTGCGGCACCAGCACGCAATAATGGTATCCGACGAGAACGACATTATCTCTGTAAAGGTTTCACCCAATGAAGACTTTGAAGTCGAGAACGGACTTACGGCGCGCATAGCTGAGCTGAGTGTACGCGAATCGTTTGGCAAAAGTAAGAGCGTCAGTAGTGTCAAGAAAAAGCACAAAACATCAAAAAGTGAGCAAACCTCTCCAAATATCACCGACTTTGACACCAAGTTCTCGTACAATCAAACAAACAACAAGAGTACTGGGTGTTTAGTTTATGTGCCATCGGACCCATGGCTGAAAATGTCCGACCTAGAGGAATGCAAAGTGAACTCATTGCACAAGCGAAACAATCTTCAGAAGATGTCGAAAGAAACTCGTTCGCTAAGCCGTGGCGATCTAGAGCCGCTAAATAACGACCCGTGGATTTGGCGAAAGCCAGCCGAATCGAGAGCTGGCAATGCAAAAAAATCACCCAAACAAGATGTGTTCCGTCAGGCGAAATCGTTTTCGGCCACTAAATTCGAGCTGGGCGGTGGGGAAAACACGAAAAGCCATCGTCCCAAGTTGCAACGCTGCAAGTCGCCATTGCTCATTGAAGACGATCTATTGCCGCCAGTATCGGCACCTTCTTCGCCATTTCTAAAAGCGCCCGAGAATCGATTCTCACCACCGCCTCCACCATTTACTGCCACACCACCACCACCGCTAGCGCCGCACTATATATGCAGCAATTCGCCGGTCACATCGCCGGCACGCATCAAGCCCGCTGTGACAACTGATGAGCAGCAAGCACAACAGCCACAGCAGGCACAACGTAGTTTCTTAGATGTCGTCAACCCCAATCTACTGCAAGCACGTCACAGTTTCTCCTCGATATCTCAGCGCGACGACGAGCTGCAGCTAAACATACGACGGCTGTCCGAGCAGATGCGAAAAACTCAAGCTGGAAGCGCGGCGATCATCACCACCGGAAGTGGTGCGGACTTTAGTGACTATCTACGACAATTTCGATGCAGCGAAGCGAAAAAAGCTGCAGCGGCAGCAGCCGCCAAGTCCCAACATCATCCGCAACCAAAGGTCCCATCAAACAATCTCGATTCTATGTTGGAGACTACATGTTGAATGCAACTTTTACGGAATCCGCTTCAGATCTCCAGTTCTTCAAATGTTTCTAAGCTCGTTTTCTATAACTCCCTCTCTCCCCAACCCTGTCTCTACCATGCAACAATAATAGCCCTGACCTGAGCTGTCCAGTGGAAGTGTACTATCTAGTGTAAACAAATTTTAATTAAACAAAAAAAAAAAAAACAAAAAAACGATAATAATTCTTCTTGAAAACATTAAATCTGCAAAATATAAACAAAAATGATTCATCTGTTAATTATAGGTTAATTATTAATTAATTTAATTAATAAGCTTTTTAAGAATCTTAAAAGAAATGAAAAATACACAAACACGATGAGCAAGAAAAAGGCAAAACGACATAACTAAGAATGGAAATGTATGCATTTAACCAGATCAGAAATCTCTCATTAATAACCTTTTTTCATTTCTTCATTTATCTTCTATTACGAATATGTATTTTGTTTCTTTTTAGTTTTAATTTAAAAAAGAAAAACTTTTGTTTAATGTTTTGTCAAAAGCAACATTTTTTTTGTAAGATATATATTTTTTTCATATATTTTTTTTCTATTGTAGTAAGAATACAAATTAAGTGATATAAAGCGTATTAAATTTCATTTTCAATTTGTATAATGCCAACGGTGTCGTAACTAGAATGGTTTGTGAATGGATGTGTATAGTGGATTGAGTGGCGTTTGCTTTCGTTCAGACTGATGGCTTATTTAAAACTGAAGGCAATAGACTTGTTAAACGGACTACTTGTAGTCAACTTCACGTTGGATCCAACATTACCGCTAACGCTCTTGGTTAAGAGCGGCATGCATTGGAAACAAATTATAAGAATCAGAAATAAAGTAAGTCTTATGGGCTTCATTATTAGTATGAGGAGTTTAAAAATACCTTCTTTTTTTTTAAATACATTGAAGACGGACAAAAGGCTTGGAATACATTTTGTCTTATAAGATGTCCTATGTTTGTAAAATTCGGAGGAAATTCCTTCCGATCGTTCAGATGATTTGGAGCCTGCATTACATCTTCCAGAGTAATGAATGCATACAAAATAACATTTAAAAATTCGTAAAATGGGACAGAAAACGTTTTTCATTGAAATATGTATTTATGCAAAAGTGGAATTGCATAATATTTCCAAAAAACAACCTATTTCTAATGTGGTATTCGATTGGGCGCTCTCAGAGAACCTTTTTTGCTCCCAGAGCAATTCTTATGTTCGTTTGGTACAAAAAAAAAAAAAACAATCTTTTTCACATTTCAGAGCAGTGAATGGAAAGGCTTAAAAAAGTGTCGAATACTGCACATATTCAAAGAGCAAGTGACGTTTTTATGTTCGATTAAGCACACGAAATTTGAAATACTACATGAGCCAACGTTAGCTCTTGCTGATTTTGACAAAGAAAATGCATCTAAAAGTATGCAAAAAAAAGTTGTGTCTACTGCAGTATGAAAAGATGTTCGGTGCCTCAAAGTGGAGTTTACTTGTTTATTAAAACTCTGTTGAGTTTAGCTCCAATATATTAAGATAGGGTGAAAGGCAAATGAAGAATGGCAACTTCTTCCTCTTCTGCATAATTGGCATTATGCAATTTAATTACGATACATCGCAATAGCCCGGCGCGCCTATGACCACGCTGCATTTCTTTGGGGATTTTGGAGCAAAATCTAAAATATATCCGGCGGATTTTATAAAATAGGTTAGTATTCATTATTAATGCTGAAAGCCCTTATAAAGTGATTTTGGGAAAAGAGTGCTATTAGTCTATTAAAAGTAGGTAGTTAATACCGCAATTACATTGCACTTTTTTAACATTACTGCCTGCGAATGGCCACGGACGACTTCAACAGAATAGAATTATAATATTATTGAGATTTCATTGAGAAGACATATTTTGTGCCTAAAATTTATGCATTGCTCTCACTTAAAATCTAGATATCTTCCCGGTAAAGACATAATCCTACATTCCAACTACATATAGCTTATCTGTGGGAATTAAAACAATAGTTTAGTCAAGAAAGTAGCATTTATTTATGTCGTTTTCTATTGGGACAGAAAAAACACTTTTTTCAGATTCAGACCAGTTCTTATGCTCTCAAAATCAGAGGGCTGTAAGATTGAATGTATTTATCAGTTGTCAAAATTTAAAGTTTGTTATTCATTACGTTTTTAGACAACCCGTCTTTGGAAAATAGAGAGAAATATAAATTTGGCCCCCGATTTCTGTGTGATATTGCCTTTTATACCTATGGCACACATTTTTAAAAGCCCTTCACCGATATCGCGGTTGAATATTTTCTTTCGCTATCAATACAATTTTCAGGGCACTCATTCCGTAACTTTTCAGACGATTATCGTAGAAGCGATAGACCTCCAAAACTAGCGAATGAGTGCACAAATTACGAGTTTGAGAGCTTAATCCAGTTTATTTTTCCACAAATGCTATGAAAGATTACGATAGTATTAAGAACTCGGACAAAATATCACTCATTAAGCGGTAATATTTTTTATGCGGTCAGACAAATTTTAAAAAGCGAAATCGCCCAGACGATTATTGTCGTAAGGAATCTGCCACCAAATGTTCCATGGTATTATTTTAGTTGTATGGATTCGGAATAGGGTCTTCATATTTTCGAATGTTCACCTTAATTCATTTAAGCTAACAGCAATTATTTTTAAATTGTTAGTAACGATTAAAGAAGACACTAAAAATTATTCCTACCGCAGCGCATAGGAGACTAATGGTTTATTTATACACTATAGGAGATTATAAAAAAAAAATTCTTTAACATTTTATACGTTGTCGCACTACATTCACACAAAATCGCAATAATGTTCTATAATCACAAAAAATTCTTAGGTGAAAACAATTAAAATATATATAAAAAAAAAAACAATACAACAAGTTGTGGTTGTTTATTTAAGTAAAATTTTCAAAGCTAAATTAAATGCCAATAATATTTATTTAATTATTTCATTGTGATTTGAGACGTTCTAGAAAAAAAAAACATGATCTCGAATGAAATATTTAGACAATATGCAAGCAATTACATCTTCCATTATTATGTACATTAATTGTTTTTTACCATTGATGAAATGCATCCCTTTTCTTTCTTAGTTATTGAATATATGAAAAGTAGATAAAAATATTATGTAATTTGATATTTGTTTTATGAAACCAATATTGTTACTCCGGGTATTTTAAAGAAATTAAATGATTAACATTTTAAACAAGAAATTATGTAACAAGCGATTGTAATGTTTTTATGTATTTTTAATGTATAATCAAATTTCAAACAAAAAAAAAAAAAAAAAAACAAAATATAAATAAAAACAATTTAGAACAATAAGATTTTAGGATTATTTTTTATTATTATGATAATATAGTTATTAGTTTTTATTTTCAAAGATATGTACTTTTTATTATTATACAATAAATATTCTTTAAAATGAAAATATAATACAAAATTGTATTTTTTTTTTTATATGGATATTGGGGCAAAAAATCAATCTTTGTTTTGATCTAAATCACTTTTCATGTTCAATTGGGCAAAAAAATCAATCTTTTTTTCGATTCGGAGCACTTTTTGCAGATCTCGATATTTTTTCAGATCTAAACATACTGCCACAGTACCAATATGCTTTGCACAGCTGTTTTACGTGATTTTAAGAGGTTTGCCTTCAAGCCAAATGCTCAAAGTTTCGTGAAAACCAAAATAACGAAATACATAAATAGCCATGGATATCATTTTTGAGGAATTATTATCTCCATAGTCTTCCTCGTCATCTGAAGACTACGAATCACCAAAAATACTAAATTTGTATCTACAACAGGGAAAACATTTTCCATTTGTGCTTTTTGCAAAAACAAATGCAGATTGAACACCTGATATTTCTGCCAAATAACGCACTAATACATTTATAAAAGCAGATCAATTTCGTTGCGCGTTCCATTTGCAGCGTAAAATCTGAGATCTGAAAAAGATTTCTGGTGGTCCCAATGGAAAACGACGTAAGTAACAACTATATGCGAGATTCGTTGAACAATGATGTACATTGTACAATAACATTATCTCTGCAGGAACTACCAAGTAAGAATTTGATTAGAAAAGTGGCGTTCAAAACTAGCTAATTAGTGTTTCTCATGTCGTTTTCCATTGGGATTTTCTGATTTTGCTCTCAGATTTCAGATAATGGAACATAAAACGAGATTTTTCTTTCTTTGCATTTGTGGTGGTGCGTGTTTTAAGAGTCAGCTGTTCTTAAATTGTAATTTATGCTTATGAAAATCCACTCAATTTATGTTGATATCCTTTGCAGCGGCCGAATGTAAATTGTTCTCTATTTTTCACAGACTTGTATTCTAAAAACGTAATTAATAACACACTTTAAAGTTTGACAAATGACAAATGTTTTGGTGTTAGTGTAAGTAGGTGTGAATCTCGATCAGATATCGAGATTCGCAAATCTGCTCTGACTCTCAAAAAAGTGTTTTTCCTGTCCCAATGGAAAACGTGAAAAGTTTTTCAGTTGACGTCTATGAAGGGTTAGCCGACGACTTAATTTTATCGCGACTTTCCATATCTTTCTTGTGCTTAATAAATTATTAATTTAATTCCAAATCGCAAAGTGGCTGCCCTATGTCCTCGATAGCCTCACGAATTTTATCTTTGAGGTCTTGAATCGACGCTGGGCTGTTGGCGTAGACCTTATCTTTCACGTGGCCCCAAAGGAAGAAGTCGTAAGGTGTTAAATCACAAGATCTCGGTGGCCAATTGTGATCACCTCTTCGAGAGATAACACGGTCCGGAAACTTTTCCCGTAAAAGATCAATGCTTTCGTTGCTTGTGTGGCACGTAGCGCCGTCTTGTTCAAAGTAAACGCTGTCCAGATCAATACCATCCAACTCCGACCATAAAATACGGTGTAATGACGTTTGTGGAATGCCCAATTCCAAAGAACGACGAGGAATGTACAAACCTGGGTTTTCTTCAACACTTTGGGCTACCAGCAGCAATATTCTCAGTTGTTCTTGAGTGACGTGCACGGGTTTTATTCTTCACATCACTAATTTGTCCCAACAGCTCGAATTTTTCCACCAGTTTCTGTATTGCGGTCCGACAAGGTGCTTCACGACGACCAAAAAATGCTTTAGTTTTGCGAACTGTGACTGCAAGATTTTCACCATTTTTGTAGTGAATTTTAATAATTTCAATACGTTGTTGAAGCGTGTATCGTTGCATTTTTAGTAATGGTGTAGTTTCTACTTGTCAAATGTCAATGAATAAAAGCTTCAAAAGTGACAGCTTCCGAAATAGCGGGTCATTCACAATAACACCTGTCATTGGAAAACCCTTTTTATTGAAGACTTCAATATTTATTACTGTGTGCAGATATTTCCAGTCTCTATTCATATTTGCTTATGGAAATGTGTAACGTATATCTTGGGTACACGATACGTTTGTTAGTAGTAGCATTGACACTGTGTCGTTTAACACGGGCATGTGATTGTCCAATCCGCCATGAGGGGGGCATGCTGTTAAAAAGGTTGGCAACCACTGCCTTATAGTCAATCAGAAAAAGAGCACACGACACACCGGTAGCAACTTTGGCTTATAAGTTTCAACAAAGCGAGCTTACTTTACTCATGTTATCTGGCAGCGCTATGCGAATTTGTTATTTCACACTTTTCTACAAATTATTCCTCACAGGGTTTGAGCGACAGCCGTTATCAGTGAAGTGAGTTTATTTTTGAATCAATGGTACATATTTGTTTTTGTGTTTAGTTCATAGAACAACGTAATATGAAGTATGCAGATTCATTATGATAGATCATTTTATATAGGTGATTAAAAAATGGGTACATTCATTTAGCATAATTTATTGTTAACCCATTAAGAATACAAGAGGTAGATACCTAACATACTCCTTCTTTCCGTTAAAGGAACAATTTAAATCAAAAATATTGTTACGTGTACCTGGTGCTTTTATCCATTTTATCCGAAAAATGTGAAAAGCTTTCAGTGGCAGCAGCTGGTTACAATTTAGAAGTGTCAAAAATAACCAAACAAGTCGTACTAACTTTTCTACAGGTTTCTGTCTGTATAAATACTATTTATTTACTTACTAATCTCGATCTTCTGATAATAATAATCTCAAGTTTTGAACTTGTTTAAGAATTCCAGATTACTTTGTTAATTTAACTCAGAGACAAGTCAAGTGTTTACGTTACTGGTCATACGCATTTGTTTTTTTCGTTTAGACCAATTTTATAAACATTCAGATACCAAGTGATATTTGCTATTGACTATGCCATTTAAATTTAGTGCTAATTTAAATTTTCTGTTTGCGGAGAAAAACGCAAATCTATTAGATCGAATTGCTGCTGCAGGTAAAGCCGGTTTTCGAGGAGTTGAAATTGGATACCCAAGTAAAGATTTGCTGGACAAATTAGTACAATCTCAAAAGAATGCCGGCGTTGAAGTTGTTCTCCTCAATATTTCGCTGAGTAAGTTGCATTATCATATTTCTAATTACTTCAGATTACTTATGCTTGCGGCTTGTTTTAGATGGAGGAGATCACTACAGCGTAGGACCAACCAGCATTCCTGGCGGTGAAGAACAGTTCAAGCTGAATTTGGATGAATCCATCAGTTTGGCTAAGAAATTGCAATGTAAAAAGTAAGTTTCTTGTAGTTGCTTCTTATATACCTACTTACAAGTATACAGTCTTATGGTACCCTGCAATTGAATATAAGCCCTACGACTCGAAGGTACTTGTAGACAAGTTAATTTTTACGAGTATTGTACTTAGAAATAAGGTGTTAGCTAACGAATTTTTTTTCGGTTATCAAATCCTCTTTGACCGAATACCTACTTTACATTTAATTAAAAAATTGTATATTTATATCGCAAATGGATTGGTGTTTATTTGTCTTACGTGCATTTAGGATCCATCTCATGGCTGGAAAGCAAGCAACCAAATCAGCCTCCGACCATTATCAGACCTATGTGAAAAATTTAAAATTCGCTGCACAACGACTGCAACAGGAAAATATTGTTGGTCTTATTGAGCCCATAAATAAGTACGCTGTCCCTGGGTATTTTTTGAACTCATATGAAACAGGTAAATTATTACCTAAATTAACATACGGTAAGATAATTGTGTTTTTATTTTCCAGCTATTGACGTCCTAAATGAGGTAAACAGTCCTAACATTAAGCTAATGGTCGATATTTACCATCTGCAGCATATATGTGGTAACGTCAGCTATGCATTTAAGGAACTGCATTCGTACATTGGACATATTCAAATCGCTCAAGTACCACATCGCCATGAGCCCGACGTTCCTGGAGAATTGGATTTCGGCTTTGTATTCCAACTTATCAAAGAATCTGGTTATAACGATTGGATTGGTTGTGAATACAAACCAAAGGGCAGCACTGTCGATGGACTTGGATGGCTCTCCAAGTATGGATTGACATTATAAAAACTTTGAAGACAAACGTTTTGTTCATAAATAATATGAATAAAATATTACTATTTTTACGAAATATTTTATATAAAACTCCTGTAAAACTTAAAGTTTACTATTGCATATTGAGGACAAACTTTCTTCATTTATTACAGTAATCTTCGTGTTGATGAATAAATATTGTAGTTTAAGCATCGCTTTCTTGTGCTGCCTCCTTGTGAATGGAGGCCATATTGCCAACATATGCTTTTTGCGCCACCAGCGAGAGTTTAAACTGCAGCAATACAATCAAATAAACGGCAATCTTTGAAATCAACTAAAAAAAAGCACACAAATTAGAAGGGTACTTAAAATGTTTAGTAAAAATTTACCGAAGCTAAAAGCTCCCTATTGATCATCGCATATCCCTGCATACTGACAACAGGCGGATTCATTTCGATAGCTGAGATAAAATGATCAATCTCCCGTTGTGTTTGGTTTTCTATCCTCAACAGATCTACAGTTAAAAGTGTATCCTGCACCCCTTTGGCTACCACTTCTGTTGCCCTGTCTGCACAGTGACAAACAACAAAGAGCAAAGTTACACAGTAGATTGTTAGAATCAGCATTCCAAGAACTTTGAGCGAAAATCCATTCTCGAATATTTCTGACAGCGATCCATAGGCTCCGATCGTGATGTTGATGGCACTGAAAAATCGTGAATCTGAATTTGAGATTTCAGTCAGAAACTGAATTTATCTACATTATCCTTACAGAAAGAGACATAATGTTATGTACGTTCGTGCATAGGAATTACCCAATTTTTGAAGAATCTCACTTAAATTGAGCCAAAGAATCCTGTACTCCGACACGATAGTTGCATTGCAGTCCTTGTTTATATCCTAAGTGCATAAACAAAGAAGAACTTTAATGCTCAGATTTTGGGCGTGCTATAACAAATAACAACCTTTTTGAAGCATGCAGATAGGCTATTTGAAGCTGCTTTAATTGCTCGTACATTTATGTATAGAAGAGCGGCGTTCATATTGATCATGGTTATGATGTGAAAATATGCAAATGTATGCCAAAGTAGAAAACCTGTGGATTTACATTTTTACATTTCCAAGTACCTAGTGTGCTAGCATTTTATTTCAAGAAGTACTCACCATCTAGCAAATTGCTGAGACTGTACAAGAATAGAATAGCCAAGAAGACGCATCCGATGAAGAGCACGATAATTAGAAAACTGAGTCTAGGGAAAGTTAGTGACTCACCAGTTATTCTGTAGTACCTAACCTGTAAATGCACAGCGACCTAAGTTGAAATCTTTATCATTTTATGTTACTTACTTGAAAGTGTCCCCACATGTTCTTGTAGTTGGCCACTTCATTGGCAACCCCCCAGCCAACGAAGGGTATCCAAAAGTGTGGGATCAAAAACGTGAGAAAGATTATTGCATAAATATACTCGTCGAATTCGTTTGTTGTTAGGAGTATATTCAAACGTTCGTAGCCAACCCTCAGGACCAGAGTGGTGGTAAAACAGTAGAGGATGAATGCGTAGGCCATCTGCATTGATTTCCAGTTGAATGTTATTAAGCCTGGTGCAGAACGAACAATTGGCATAACCCCAAGATAGACAAATAACTTCAATAAAAGCTGGTGATCACGGTAAAACTAAAAAAAAAAATTAAAAATATCAAATTCATAATGAGAATAGTTCTGTTTACAATCTATCATTTTGCCAACTTTAGCCATATGCACATCCTGTGCGCATACCCGAAATTTGTAGTGAAAAATTTCCTCAACTGCATGAGAACTACGTGAACTATAAAATTGGAAAATATTCCGTCAGCGTTATGAATGCAGTTCCTAAATGCAGACGGACAAACGGCCAAGAAAGTGATTCCCACTTTTTTGAGTTTCTATGTTTTATTAATATGAATTCGGCAGTTTTCAGAAGCTTCTTTAATCGTCGGGATATAATTTTATAAATAGAACGCTTTCGTTCCAAATCGTTATAAACAATTTTTTTTATAAAACTGTGGGTCTACATTATTACAAATAGAGTTATGTCGCTTTCCATTGGGATTTTCAGATTTTACTCTCAGATTTCAGATTTTTCATAACCGATGGAATATAAAACGAGATTTTTCTTTCTTTGCATTTGTAGTGGGGCGTTTTTTAAAAGTCATCTGTAAATTGTAATTTTTGTTTATAAAAATCTATTCAATTTATGTTAATATCCATTGCAGCGGCCAAATGTAAATTTTTCCCTATTTTTCACAGACTTGTCGTCTCTAAAAACGTAAAGTAACACACTGTAAAGTTTAAAAAATGTTTTGGTGTTATTGTTAAGTAGGTGTGAATCTCGCTTTTTTTGTGGAAAATGGAGCAGAAAGACTGCTCTGAATCTGAAAAATAGTGCTTTTTCTGTCCCAATGGAAAACGACATTAGCTGTCGAATATCGCACGCGATACGTGTGTGTGTATTTGTTGATATAATGATCCAGCTATTAAATGTTCATCACGACATCTATTGGCATAAACATGAAACGAAGATGACTTCTAAACAACATGCATTTGTAGAAGACAACTCATCGCTCTCTTCTTTCTCAGCTGTCGACATGGAAGGTTCTATCTACGATAAATAATTAACGTTATATAATTAACTTAATCTTTTTCTTGAATTTCATTACATACATAATTACAATAAAGCCAATGTTATATTTTATTTTACGTTTGGAGTACCTATTTTATTTAATTAGAGGATACATACATCATCGGGGAATCTTAACAGTATTGTGTTAAAGTCATTTACAGATTTCATTGAAATCAAAGTTACACAATGAACAAGAAACAAATTTACAATTTTTTAACAAATTCCACTACAACTAGAACACACATTAAGATCACCTGATCATGAATTTCCGCATTATTGCCATCTGTTGATTTTAACCGATCGCGTAAGGCTTTCTCCCGCTTTCGTTGCAACATTTCCGGCGATAAGGCGGCTTTGTCGAATTTTTCGTTTTTCGACGAATTTATCACTTTCTGCATATCGTCACTTAGCATAGAGAAATGCATGGCTTCCTTAAAATCATTTTCTGGTATTTGATACATTTTGTCATATACCAACTACGTGGCAACTGCTTTCATCAACCGATTAAACGCAACTAAAGTTTTTGCCTCTCGTTACTTAAATTCCTCCAAATTGTACCTGACATTTGGCGTGCCATTATATTTACAAATAAAAAAAAAGAAAACGCGCTACCATTTTAAATAATTTATTAATTAAACGTTCAAGTACCTACAACTAAGTATATTTGGGCCATTTAATTATCCTCCCCTCGGTCCAAGGAGAATCTAAACTGTATAAGGACGAGCAGGTAAATTGTAATAGTTGAAATCGACTGAAAGCAAACAATCAAATGAAAGGAACATTTCAAAAACAAATTTCTTACGGAGGTCAGTAATTCCCTGTTAACATTGACGTAACCCTTTAGGCTGACAATAGCCGGATTCATTTCGATGGCAATGATAAACAAATCGATTTCCTTTTGGGTCTGCATATCGATATTTCCTAGGTCAAGTGAAAGTAGAGTCTCCTGAACGCCCTTTGATACAACCAGCGTGGCATTGTGTGAACAATCACAGAATATGAAAAGTAGCGAGGAACAGTACACGGCGTCGACTATGAAGCCCAGTTCCTCATACGATATCTGAAGTCCATTCGATTTGTCGAAAATCTGTGCAAATGCGGCATACACTGCTATGGCAATGTTAACAAATCTGAAATAAGGTAACAAATTAGGGAGATGCATAGATAGTTGCTTTAATGTTCCTACAAAAATATGCAGTATGTTGAGTAGGTCCTGGCGTAGGCATTTCCAAGCGACTGTAGAAGCTCACTCAAGTTCAACCAAAGGAAACGATATTGCGAGATTATCGATGCATTGCATTCTTTGTTTACGTCCTTTGAATGTGTGGTAAGTTAATTTGTGAAGTGTTATATATATATATAATAAAAATATAAACATAAAAACTGACAGACTCGAAAGCTAGGAGATATGTGTAGCACCCTCTCTTTATTATATAATCCGTCGTTCATTTACTATGTATCATAATTCATTCTGCCGAGCCAACTCATCACGCGCCTTTCTCCTTTTTCGTTTCATCGGAATTCAGAGTCGCACGAACCACAAGGAGATGCCTTTATATTATTTAATGCAAATCGAAGAGTTTCTTTTTTACTTTTTTAAGCCAGAATTTTCGGAAAGAAACAATCTTTTGATTTTAAATTAAAGTAAATTCGATCTTCAACACAAACTAAGTATAGGCAATTCTATTTTTAATTTCTGTAGGCAACAAAACATTTTTTCATCCCTAAAATGTCATCGCTGGCAAGGTCTCCCTACCGTAATCCTGACGTACTCCCATTAAACCGTACAACAAATTTCATCCAAACCCGTGAAACTAACAAGACGTAAATACAAATTGTGGATACATATCCCTTCACTTTTACTCACATCCTTAAAGCATTGGGCCAACGAATGAGACGCCGCCTTTATGGCCCTCGAATTTATATACCAAAGTGCACAATTCATATTAATCATGGTTATAATGTGATAATACGCCAGTGTATGCCACAAGGGATAACCTTTTAAAATAGAATCGTCATTCGTCCTTTTTGTTTTCCTTTTCTCTGTATTTGAAAATCTTTACCATCCAGAAGTGTACTCAAAAGCCACAAGAACAGCATCGCACACAATAGACATCCAATCGAAATAATAACAATTAACATCTTTAGATTTGGAAACTGCAGAGAAGTTCCAGTAATTTTGTAGAACCTCAACTAAAGGACATTAAAATAATTGTTTCGGGTAAATAATTCTCTCGCAAATTTGCATGGTATACCTGAAAAGTTCCCCACGAAGTCTTGTATTTCGCTACCTCGGCAGCAACGCCCCATCCAACGAACGGAATCCAGAAGTGTGGTATCAAATAGATCACAAACAATATCGCGTAGATATACTCATCAAAGTCCTTAGTGGTGTATAAAATTCGAACTCGTTCCTTGCCAATTATAATGACCACAACCGTCATGAGACACCAGAACACAATGGCATATACTGTGGCGCCCGATTTCCATGAAAATGTCATTTTACCCGGAGACGACCGTAGTATGGGCATAACAGCCAGGACACGAAACAAGGTCAGCAGAAGCTTGTGGTCTCTATAGAACTACAGAAAGGTTTTCTTTGATTTCTATCGAATGGATCGAAAACTCACTTGATCGT
Organism: Cheilosia grossa; assembly: GCA_963082955.1. Classification (NCBI taxonomy): domain Eukaryota; kingdom Metazoa; phylum Arthropoda; class Insecta; order Diptera; family Syrphidae; genus Cheilosia; species Cheilosia grossa. Next base: position 85,546,512 of record OY720144.1, read on the forward strand.
GTACTTCAACGACATTCCCATCACGTGACTTTAACTTGGCTCGTTCGGAGCGGTTGTGTTCCCTTTTGCGAGCGGCTTCATTCAAAGTGGAAAGTTTGGTTGCGTGTGGCTTGCCAGCTTGACGGAATGCTATTAGATCCTGCTGTAGGAGTGAATATTCGAGAACTTTTTCGAATTCGTTATCTTCGATCACAATCATTGCAATTGGACAAGGACTTTACCTATGTGAGTTCTGTTCGGACTGAGTTAAGGGATAGAAGGGAGCTTCCTTTTTATACCCAGTAGAGGATGTACATTAAAAAGCGATTAATTAAAATGCAATCGATTTGCAAGAAGTTATGCGAAAGTTTCACTGCCATCGTTATGAGAATAATAAATTTTGCGAAACGAGTTGGTTAAAACTCGGCAAAACTTGTGCATAATGTAGACCTGTTGGCATACTAACTACAAATGATTCTTCTTTTTCGTTTCCCATTAAAGTTCAACAGCAGTAAAAGAATGCGTTTTACAAAAGGACTAGTGCAATATGAATCCTCTTAAAGTCCGTTGGATAACTATAGTCTGGCCCTAAAGTATTGTCCGTTTAAAATGAAACTTCTGTGGTGTTCGATTGAGTTTCTTCAGATTCCCTCTCAGACTTCGGAATTGTGTGTCCAATGGAATATTAAAACGTCACTTGCTTTTTCTGTTTGTTGATATTCGTGCCTTTGACACTTTTCTAGGCGTTTTCCATTCACTAGTAAAACTTTAATTTGCACCCGATTGATGTCTAAACATTTTTGTACATAAAATATTTACAAACAAATATTCACCCAACGCAATGGCTTTCTTTTGCAGTAGAAACATTTCACGAAAACGTAAACAAACTACACCAGTTGTCAAACTCAAACGCACTTGGTAAATCCGGAGTCGGACAGATTTGCGAAAGCCCAAAATCCCGAAAACCCACAATTCCGTAAGGCCAAAATCCAGAAAGTGAAACTAAAAATTTCATTGTAGCGACAAAAAAAATTAGGAAAGTTTATTTAACAAAATAACAAACTTCAAATAAAGAAACCAGTTCAAGTCTTATTATCAAAAACACATCAAAACGATCCATAGCAAAACAATATCTAATACAATTTCATATTATACGCAATTCTTGTGAGAAAACTTATTTCAGAACGCTCGTTACGTTCCGCGTTAATTTTTTTTTTTCCTTCGTCACGTAACGTTTTCTTTGTTGTTAGACAAACACTTGTCTACTTTATTCTTTTTTTGGGATATTGGATTTTCGGGAATTTTGGATTTTCTGGATTTTGGTTTTTCTGGATTTTGGATTTCGGGATTGTGTAAATCTGAAGCAACTCTGAGAAAAAGTTCAAATTTGAAAGTCCTCTGAAACCGAAAAAAGATTGTTTTTTCGTACCAATTGACTATACTCGTAAAAAGTTGGCAAGAACAAAAAAAAAACTGTTCTGGTAGTACCCAATCGAATCTAGCTATTTAGTGGCGTGAAGAAATATAAAATGACTTATAAAAAGGTAGTTTTAGCAACGCCGTCGCTTTTTTTGCCCTACTGCGGTCATTGGACAATTTGTTTTAATGCCAGGGGTCTTGTACTACCAACAAGTGCCCCTCTAATAAGCGAAGGGTATTAGGCTCAATTCCTGGAAACAAACAAATTACACCTTAAGTTTTTGTTTCCACCATCCAAACTCTCGCGAAAGTTTGACAACCATTCGAGTATAACCGCGCTGTTAAGGCTTTTGCAATTCAGGCTCGCGTGATTTGATACAAACCGAAGTTAGTCGATAATTTTTTGTTCGTTATTGTACATAGTTCTTAAAAAGAGTCAAGGGAAATCTTTTCCCGTTCATCTCGGACAGCTCTTTTATTAAAACGGCCTTACCTTGAAATGGTATGTCGACTTCACAAACTTGTCATGACAAAATAGATGGAGCCTATAACAGAAAATGACAAGTCGACAAGTCTAAATTCACTTGTCCAACTAGAACGTAAGCCGTTGAACTTGCCAAAAGAATACAATTTCATTGACTAGGCGGCATTCTTCGAAAAGTTTAACATGTGAAGATGGCAAAAATCACGGCTGTCAAAAAAAAATGTTATATCAACTAAAATAAGAGAGGAAAAAGATATCCTTTTTGGTGCTTTCAGTGATTTTTCAATACACAGAAGATCACTGACTGAAGTAAATACATTTATAGATATATATTATTCTATTTATGTTTTTCTAAAGGAATTACATTAAAAATGAACTTGTCAGCTTTCGACAATATTCAAATCACCTGTCCTCATTGAACCAGAGTTCTTCTTAACAGTTGTCGTGTTCTGTTACAGAAAGAGTCATCTTTCATCGCGACAATTGTCGGAATGTTCACGGACTTGTCGTTTTGTGTTTCACTTGCCCTACAACTAATTGTCGCGTTGTCTTAAGGCCCCTGTTCTCTAACGACGATGCATTCGAATACATTAGTCAAACTTCGTTCCCTTACGCAAAAGTTAGATAGAAGGGAACGATGTTTGAATAAATTTTAGTAAAGTGCTCGAATGCTTATCGTTGGGGACTAGACGCAATTATTGTGTTTTTTCTTAGGTCGCGCAACTGCAAAACTTGAATGCATTGGGTCGTAAATTTAACCAACTTTATACTATATTTTTAAACAAATTATTATCAGTATACCCTTTCCGGATGCCATTTTGTTTAGTAAAACATTGTTATAAAAACCCTACTTTTACGTCTAGTTACAGACTTAACCGTTCGCTTGAATGCCCTTTTGTCCATGAGTTAGAAGAACTTTAAGAACTGACTCATTTCTTGAAACCGGGTAATGTAGGAATTCGTTATAAACTGTCGCGCTGCAGATGCAGACAACTTATAAAACGAAAACAAGTTCTTTCGAAATGGAACAATTTCAACTCGTTTTCCATTGGTTTCACTCGGGGATCCACTTATTCTGTTCCAGTGGAACAAGAAAACTGCTTCTGAGTGAATCCACAAAAGTAAAGTATAAAATACGCATACAAATTACACTTGGGTAAGTGCTTCCGACTTCAAATCGAGAATCACCAGAAGAGTATTTTTTGTGCCAATCGAACGATTTCAGAAGTGATTTTTTCGATACCGGACACTCCCGGACGGTTCGTTTTGCCCAAGGGAAAACCACATAGGGCTTACAAATTTCATTCTTGAAAGCTAAGAACTTCGGTTCCGCAGATTTATTTCCTTCAGAGAAAAGATTCGCAAGCCGTTACTTCGTCGCGCGCTTTTGTTAGTGATAGTAATAACATTTAGGGCAGTCACATAAAGTGTGGTTTTGTGCGTATACTAGAATTATTTGACAACAAAAGAAGGTAGCCAATGCCGCATACACTTGTCAATACTGTTTTTCATAGATGATTTTCCCGCCCATACATCTCCCTTGCAACATCTCTGTTGTGCACCAACTAATGGCAAGCTTCATACTTGGCTACAGTCATCACAACCTTTCAACGGCGATAGTGACGCGAAATTTAAAATCTGATATCACCCGCGCCTATAGTTAACATCAGCTTTGTGGCCTTTTTGCAACACATCTAAGTAAAAAATTTCCAATTCCATATGCACACACATTCGTTGATAATGACCTAAATACCCAGCGAACTGAATAAATAGTCCAAACCCACCATTTCGCAAATGAGTGCATACACGCGTTGCAACTATCTGAACTTAATCAACCCAACACAAAATACGAACAATTAAACATCCGTGCGCGGAGCAGTATCCACTCTACCGCCTAAATGACCCAAAATAGCCCAATGGTGAAAGGCTTCTAATGGCACAGCTACAGACTTATTATATAGTATGTCAATGGCCACAACAACCTGCTACCGCAACTTCAGTCAACCAAACAACTTCAACCGATGCGGTGGTGGTTGAATGCTTTTGCTACAATTTAAAATGTCATCGTCATGTCCTTGCACTTGAAATCAATTTACCTCGTCGTATTACTACTCATCACTGGCCAGCGGTGCTCTTCCATTTTGGTAAGAAGCATTTAAATTACACCTCTGCAATTCGATTTATGAAGAGTGTTTCGAAATAGGAATTACCCTCGTTTAGAATAATCGCGCCACAAACAATCTGCAAACATATCGGCAATGGCAGTCTGACCAATGACCCCCAAGCTGTCGTTGTGGGGTGAGTTAAAAAGAAAACCATGGACACCAACAGTTGGCACTAACAAAACCCTCTATAGCTTCCAGCCTCGAGACGGAATGAAGCTGTCCTACAAGGTGCGGATTTTTTTCAAATCCATCAGCAATCGAACTCGGTCGCAGAGGAACACACTGCTTGTCTGGAAGGCAGTACGCAGTCTCGAGAATCGCGTCAATGTCAAGGAACGATTGACTATCTCTCAACAGAATATGGTTTCGATAAACAAAACCGAAGTAAGTGCCCACGTTCATAGTCGCAAATCAATGAGTCATTGGACTCCTTTTCAGGTGCAATCGGGGGTGGTGTACATGTTCCACATAGTCGGTGTAACAGACGCGGGCGAAGTGAGCAAAGAGCAAATATTTACCATCAAATACACCGATGGCGTGTTGGAGCGAAATGAAGTAAGAGAGGGTGTATGGTCGTGATGGCAATCGGAAGGCTTCAATAAAAGTTCCTTTCTAGACTGTTGCTGGATTGAACTTTTTACTAATAGGGGCTGAGACTACAGTGGCCAGTATACCGTACACAATCAGTGCTCGGGTGTCTTTCTGCGTCCCGCGGCATGACTACTATGTAAGTTTATGTTGAATTGTTGTCTTTCTTACAAAATGTGCCCTTCATAGCTGCGATGGAAAATGCTTGGATTGGATGAGGAATTCCAGGATGTACTCCATACAACGGGCAGTGTCTTGAAAATTCCAGCCAACTCCTTGACCGCCGGAAAAGAGTATCAAATTCAAGCCGCTGTCTTACAGTCAGACAGCTCAGCAGTTCTAGCGCTGGTAAGCAGGGTTAGACTTGACCAGTTGTCTCATTAAATTTGCTTTAATGAGAGAAACTGTTCGATCAATTATCCCCCAAGCCTGTCAATGCACAAATAATGTTAACTTTAATGGAAAGGGGATTTTTCGAACCAAAAACCAAACAGGTGCTTGCGTTTGCCCTTTCAATTTAATGGGGTTATCATGTTCATGTCACTCGAGTGGCCACTGAGTAGCGGCAATTAAATATCTTTCCTTAAATGTAAACTTCAAGCATGATGTATTTGTTACTTTTATGAGACTGATAGGAACATCAAATGAAAAATGTTCTTTAAACGACTCATGTCCAAGTAGCTGAGAATTTCAACCAAAAACCTTCCCCAAAAAATCTAACTAATTTCTATTAATACATTTTTGTTGGAATTTTTGTGTATTCTGCGCCTGAAAAAAGTCAAATAGTTGACGTAGTTTTTAGAAGGTTCTTGTAGCCCACAATTATCGACATCGATACACATTTCATATTAAATAACTGACCTTCACCCGGCAGGACTCTATAACAGTTGAAGTCGTGAAATATGGATTCGAAGCATACATCATTCCGACCTCTGTGAAAATAGGCCGCAACAAGCCGGCAATCTTCGAAGTGATTGTTCAAGATTTTGACAACAACTCTGATCAATTGGAGGTACGTATAAAAAGCTATCCAATCAAACCAAATTAGTTTAGTACAATTTTGCAGGTTTCTTGGGATTGCTCCGCAAATGATGGGGGTAAATGTGCAGCCAGCGAAAGTGTTAATTCCACAAAATGCGAATTTTTTTTCCCCGTACAAGGAAGGTGATTTTTTTGTCCCCATACCCTTTGCTATTGATATAATTTCTAAGTTATAGCTACGAGATAACAGCCACACTCAAGCTTGGAGAAATGACAAAGTCCATAAAAGCGCACGTTCTAGTCGATCCAACAGTGTATCTCAGTTACGAGTTTTCAAACGTTCCAAATCTAGTCCCATCAGCAGGTCAAGCACTACAATTCAGCGTACTGATGGTTGATTTGATTCCCAGTTGCAAAGCTGGTTGGTCCACCGCTCAAGAGGAAGGCTTCATGTACATACCTCCTGAGGAAGTTGTAAGGCAGCCGACTCTTTTAAAGATAGACTATTGAACTACTTTCCATTTAAGGGCGATGGCTTCGGCACTGTAGAAGTGAACGATCTGGAAAAGGAGTATCTCTCGGAAATTGCCGACTTTGGAAATTCAACAGTGAACAAGGAAATCGTATTGAACATCCCAGTTCCTAATGGGAAATGGGCAGGCCTTAAGGGTGATGCCAATTACAAATTTCGTCTTGATACTGTATGCCCGGGACCGTACATGCCCAATGATGCCGAAAGTATCAATCGAAAAGTTGTGAGCTCATTTGAATTTGTTGTTTCCACAAATTCGCCACCAGTCGGTGGAAATATACAGGTAAATGTTATATGCCTTACAAGGATATTTTGTAAAACTATGATGCTTAAGGTAAAACCGAAAAATGGTACCGCTCTGCGAACCGTTTTCGAGATAACATCCGAAAGCGCAAAGGATACACTGCTGGATGCGCCTTTATGCTATGAGTTTTTAGTGCGAGTCGAGCAGTTCACCATTAGCTTGGGAACGTTCTACGAGTTCAAATCATTGGACACGCAATTGCCTTATTCAGGTTGGGAAGTTTGAGAACTTTCGCATTTGTTTTTAAATAATTTTAATCATAAATATTATAGATTCGCCGGTAGAAGTTTTGAGTCGAGTTTGTGATATCCGTGGCGCTTGTCGTACGAATAATGGGCTTAAAATTAGGATGAGCTCGGCAGTGTATAGCGAACATGAAATTCAAGCAATGGAAGTTAAAATTACTGAAGCTTTTAAGAGGACTGATTTTAACGAGGGTCACAACCTAATTCTAATAGCTGCACTGACGTATAAGGTACGAATAAATAAATGTTCATATTTAAAGAAAATTACTCGTCTTATAGTAGATAAGTTCATTTATTGTCGATATAAAATTATATTATAATTTCTGCGAATTTGAAGCCAGAAAGTCATAAATGGAACTGGGTGGAGACGCATGTTGTTTGAGCCTCAAGTCCGTACACCGTTGCGGCGACTTCAGTAAATTGTCAGCGAATGCTCTTTCAAACCTGACTAACTGTCAGTGTTCTCTAAAAATCGTTTTCTTTTATGTTGGTATAGTTTTAAAACGCATTACTCGCTCTGACCTCTGTCTTCAGATCAACGCGGGCATTATATTTGTCATTTGTTTTTTGTATTATTTTTTCTTTGACTGTGTTTATTTGCTCTTTAATTTGGTTTCCAAATATTTTACTTATATGTGGTATTCGATTGGTCACTCTCAGAGCACTTTTTTGGCTCTATGTCACTTTTTATGTTCGTTTGGTACAAAAAAAAGCAGTCTTTTTCAGATTTCATCTCACTTTTGCGAATCTGGATTTTTTCTCAGATTTGCTTCAGATTTACTAATACAAGTGCGTTTGAGTTTGACAACTGGCGGAGTTTGTTTAGGTTTTCGTGAAGTTTTTCGGGTGAATCCATTTTTGTAAATTATTTATGTATAAATATTTAAAAGTCAATCTTGACGCAAATATCGAAATTATTAATACAAAATTTAAACGGTGAATTGAAAACGCGTAGAAAAGGCTCCACATATTCGAATCGCACTAAACCTGAAATCTGAGAGTGAATCTGAAGAAGCCCAATCGAATACCACATTAAAAGTTACCAATTTGTATAACCGTTTCTAGAACACTCCGAACAGCGAGGAAGGATTCAAAAATTTCAAGGCATTTGCAACAAAACTCCTGATCAAAGAAATAGACAAACAATACGAAAGTCCAACAGAAAAGTATTACATTTCTAAGGAGGACACTGTCAACTTCATCAGTCAAACCAAAGTCAATCTAGAAATACTAGAAATTACGGATTCAACGGTGCTAACGAAACTTCTCGCCCTGCTAGACTTGACAGCAGAGGAGAACTCTGACAGTTTGTCGGGAAGTGTTGAAGATTTCAACCGACGAAAGCGTGATGCAGATACCGACGATGGTATGCTTCGTCTCGAGGGAAGATCCATCATTGACGCTGCATATGTGCGAATGAATTTGAATTTGATTGAAAAAATAATAAAAACATACAAGGATGAGAATATGCAAAAGGAAAAGGCTAAAATTGTTCAAAGAATTCCCATTTTGACCGTGAAAATGTGCACAAGTGATCTGATCACAAAGGAAAACATTTGTAAGTATATACACTTAGATTTACTTGAACGAAAAACCGCTATGAATGTATGTATCATTCAACATTCAGATACATCAGTTGCAGCAATCGATATCGAAAAAATGACTGGAAATCATTTGGTGGAAAAAAACTTCACCATAGTTAACTACTTTACACCGGCAATGGGCAATTTTCAAATAATATTGCGTTCATTGAGGTCTCGAGTAAAATACTATTGTGCAGCTTTTATTCAATTTCCTGAAGATTACTTTGACGGAGAACAACAAGTAAGTTATAGAATTCAAATTCTCGACTTGGCCACGTCTGCGTTGGTGAAAGAGGTTGAAAGCGGTGCCGATAGTTTTGTTGTCAAACTTAAGATGCCGAAGTATAAACACACTCAGGATGTTGTAAGTCTTCAATATACGATTCAGTGAACAAGCTAAATTTATATGTATTTTTTAGTGTTTAATGCGACTTGGAGACCAGTGGTCGTCGAATTTATGCTTAACTAAAGCCGTTACAAAGACGCACGTCATGTGTGATTGCAAGAACTTTGGCTTCTTTAAGTAAGACATTAGAGTTTATCGAAACAATTCATAAATGAAAGTGCTTTTCAAATAACAGACCTGGCAGTCAACAGAACTACGCAATGGCTCCATCGCTTGCACCAGGAGCAATTATCAATAAACCCCCAACAATGGGTATAACTCCACCTAATAAAAACATTGTTAGCAGCACAAAAACAACTATAATAGCCGAGGTGATGACCACAGCGAAACCAAAGTTAGTACCAGTCAAATCAACACAGATTTCGCAAACGACAGATCCGCCTAAATCGAATACAAAAGATGGTAATCATAAACAAGCAGACGAAGTGACATCTACTGGTGAGATTTGGAGCTTAGTTAGCAATTTCCGGATAACGATTTTTATTCGCAGCTTCAACGTTGAATCTTGTTTTGCCGCTGATGGGACTTTCGTCGATGTTACTTGTTATCGCTGGAATAGTTTACTACAAACGGAGGAAAACCACCACCCTAAGTGATAACTTACAGGGACTGGATATAATGGTAATTGTTTAGAAATAAACTGCTTACTACTTACTCACATATAATATAACCAAACCGCAAGGAAACACTAAGAAAGAATTTGATTAAATAGAGAAAAGCATTTGACTGATAAGACGTTAACGATATCGTTAAGTCTGATGACGTCAATTTTACAAATTCAACTCCTTTCTAAGTTTTATTTATTTAAATTCCAGGCAGTACTTCCTCGGGAATCTAGGCCCGGTATTAAATATGCAAAATTTTATGACGAACATTTGATGACTGGAAACTTTAACAACACAACAGCTACATGAAGATGTATTTTGAATTTATATTTTGTATCACTTACTTATTTACTTAGGTGGCGCTACAGTCCGGGGTGGACCTGGGCCAAAACCAATATTTTACATCATAGTGTGTAATAAAGATTGAGAAAAAGAAAAACACTGAAAAACAGGCTTTACTGAAACACTTTTTGACGTAACGTTTAAAAAATGTACGCTGTATCCTGGCGGCAGACTGTTGTGCCCTAAGAAGAAGTCTGTTAATGAGTGTTAAGTTCGTGAAAAAAAAAACAAGAAACTGCCGATTACATCCACGTAAAGTCATGAAACATATCGACGAAACTGCGAGGGTCAATATTAATTGAAGAATACTACAGGGGCCGCCAAATAACTTTTTTTTTTTTTTGAAAATGCTAGAAAAAAAAACTACTGAATATTTTCTCAAATTTCTTTTTTTATTTGAAAGTACAATCCTTCCGGTTAATAATGGAAAATAATTTCATTCAAATGGCTGCCTCGGCTGGCCATGCAATAGCCTACACGATCGGTCCAATTTTTAAGCACATTATCGATTGTGTGCAGTTGTATTTTACCAATGGCTTCAAGAATCTTGGCGGGTATGTAAACAAGCAAAATTGTCGCATTTGGGGCACAGAAAACCCGCACGCATACATTGAAAAGCCGATATACCCAAAACGAGTCACTGTTTGGTGCGGAATTTGGTCCAGAGGCATAATTGGGCCATTTTTCTTCGAAAATGAGCAAGGAGTGGCCGTTACAGTCAATGGCGATCGTTATCGGGCCATGTTGAACGAATTTTTGTTCACAAAAATTTAAGAGGAGAATATTGGCAACATTTGGTTTCAACAGGACGGCGCTACGTGCCACACAGCCGAAGCTACACTCGATGTTTTGCGCCCTGTTTTTGAAGATCGCATTATCAGCCGCAGAGCTGATGTCGTTTGGCCACCTCGGAGCTGCGATTTGACACCGTTGGACTATTATTTGTGGGGTGCCGTAAAAGATAAGTGTTACGCCGACAAGCCAGAGACAATTGACGCTTTAAAGGACAATATTCGTGAAGCCATTGGTGAAATACAGCTGCACACAATCGATAATGTGCTTAAAAATTGGAGCGATCGTGTAGGCTACTGCATGGCCAGCCGAGGCGGCCATTTGAATAAAATTATTTTCCATTATTAACCGGAAGGATTGTACTTTCAAATAAAAAAAGAAATTTGAGAAAATATTCAGTATTTTTTTTTTATAGCATTTTCAAAAAAAAAAGTTATTTGGCAGACCCTTTAGTATATATGCAAATATAGAATGCAAACAAAAGCTACATTTCTACATGTGGATACTCGCAGCTGTTTTTCTTAAATTTCTAGTTCTCTCTCGCATTTAAATTCACTGAAAGTAATTAGTTATGTACAACTTATGGTGCAGTCTAATAAACATAAATAAATAGTTGGCACAACAGGTCCGTAGATACCCTGGGCTTAGCTTCTCAAAACCATTCGTTTTGTATCAGTTTGTAATTTTTGGGACGAATGGACAATTTCATGCAGAGTCCAAACAGCTAATTGAGAAGCTCTTTTATGGCAGTTATATTTTCGGATGTTTGTCAGAAGTTCGCGATGGGGCAATGGAAAATAAACCTCAAGTTTTAAATTATTTGTAGTCCAACACACTAACCACTATGCCATTGCGCCACTGGTGCAGTGTACTAAATTATTTATCTTAAAAGGAATACTTACCTTATAGCTAGAGAAAACAAACTCCCACATGGTCTATCTCAAACTGGGGACGAGATTGATCGGATGGATTTCAAACTTGAATCCAACGATGATATTAGGTTAGTTCAAGTTTGCAAGTTAGCAAGTTTAAATAATTATGTTAATAAATGTGGTGTTGATGCCTTAGATGGAAGATTAAAGCGATAAGTATGTAGTAAGAATCCAACTGTTGAAGGTAACTCGTTAATTCGTTTCATTTTCTGAATGATGACTAAAATAGATCTATTTGGGCGTTCAAGAGCTGCTGTGGTTTTGGTGAGGAAGAACTCCTACTTGTGAAAATAAAAACAGCCATCGATTTTGAAAAGGCGTTTGCCCGGATCGGTTTGCTCGTCACGTTGAAACAACTTACAGACGCAAAATCCAAAAATACATTACTTCTTTTCTAAATGACAACTACTCTTCCAAATATCACCTAAAAAATGGTATCCCACAGGGATCGCCCAAAATTAGTAAATATAGTCGTTGGTTATAGGCAAATTGATCAAATACTACTCGTATATGGCGTCTCCAACGTTTTCGGTGACATATCGAAATGGGGCAATTTTTCAGGAGCAAAAATTTCTGTCAATAAATCGGAATTACTTTACGTATGTAAGGTACAGTTGTCAAAAATCGATGGCAGTGAACTTAACCGGTGCATCTATTACCAACGTCGACTCTTCCCAAATACTCGGTGTCATCTTTGACTCTAAATACAACTTCAAAGAACACTGCATATACTTAAGGCAAAACCTCACACCTAGAGTTAATATAATAAAATACCTTTCAGCAAAAAATAGCTTCTGCAACGTTAACACAGTTACCAACGAAATAATCAAAAATCGATTATGGTCTTGCAATCTATCGAAAATGCTCGAAGTCATCCACTCTACTAATCTCCACCCCATACCCTGCAGCCATCAGCTTTTCGGACCACCCTTATTGTGAACCTACTTACAGACTCGGGATTGCCTTATATCACTGAAAGGAGTTCATACAATACTGCGCTCATTGCACAAAATATCAACTCACTTGTGATATCCACCTATCCACACTGATGTGATCAAAATTTTAAAACGTTCGAAAATTCCGAAGTACCCTTCCGTCATTTACTTCAACCTGCATAGCCGAAGCGTATGCAATTCTGAGCGCGATACTTCACACGAACAAAAACAAAACAATATTTTTCACTGACAGCCTTTCCACCATCACAGCTATCTAAAACACAGACAACAACACATATATTATGGGGTAGGTACATTTGGGATCTACTTTATAAAGCACTTTTGGGTCCCCGGATACTGTGGCATTGCAGGCAATGAAGTCGCGGATGCCGCAGCGAAATCTGGATAAATGGAACCTCTAGTGACATTCTACGCCTACAACAGAAAGGTCTTAAAAAAGTACATACCTAAAGTAAGGAAATTTAGTAGGAAACATCATGGGCCAATTACCTTCATATTATACAAACAATTTAACCCCAATGGTGAGAGGTCTATTTATCCGCAAAACGCCTCACCAAAAAAACTAAAAACGTACATAAGACTAAGGATGGGACACACATACGCAACGCATTCACATCTTTTCACCAAGGATCCACCACCTCTGTGCCAGCTATGTGCCGATAAAACTTCGCTGACTGTTGATCATCTTTTAGTATGTACGAAAGTTAACAATATCTGTAAAAGAAGAGCCAGCAAAAACCTTACCGAACTTTTGTACACAACATCCATCGATAACATCAATACTGTATACAACGTAATATTAGAAACAAATTTAACTTAATTAGCCGTAAGCCCTGGCAGCTAGTGCTATCTTAATTATTAATTTTCTAGTTTATTTACTTACTAATAAAATTATAATAATAAAACTTCTGCAACCGTTCAATTTGCACAAAAGAAAAAAAAAAACCTTTTCTGATGATTCTGAAAAAGAGTTTCGCTTCTCGATTTTAAGTCAGAATCCACTCAAGAAGCACTTACAAAAGTGTACACAACCTAGCTGACAGCAACCGTAGATTATTTTGTTGGCATTTCACCATTTGTGGATTAAACCAGAAGCAGTTTTCTTATGCCATCGGATTTCAGAATGAGTAGATCCCCGAGAGAAACCCATAGAAAATGACATAATTGAATCTTCAGATGCATTCCTGCCGTCACAATCGGAGTTATATGTGGTATTCGATTTGTATTAAGACATTCGAAATTTGATTGATTTCTAAATATTTATACACAAATAATTTACAAAAATAGATTCACTCGACGAAAACGAAAACAAACTCCACCAGTTGTCAAACTCGAATTCATTTGTATTGTTAAATCAAAAGCAAATCTTAGAAAAAATCCACATTCTGGAAGCTGAAAGATATTCCTTTTTTTTGTACCAAACGAACATTTAAAGTGACGTAGAACAACAAAATGCTCTGAGAGTACCACATTAAATAGACTGAGGCATTAAAAAATAGAAACTAGTACAACGTACGAAAGAAATTCGATGGAAAGAAATTATTAGCAAAAAAAAAACAAAAATCCTCGGTATTGCTCTTAAAACTTTACATCACATTTATTAATATTTGCAAAAAGAAACTTTTGTTTTTTCGCTTTTTGTTTTTATGTTTTTTTTTTTTTTTTTTTTTTTTTTGTAGAAAAAAAGAAACGAATCTTTTTTTGTTTTTGTTTAAATACTTTTTACGAAGTAAACTGCTCTGAAAGCAGCTTAATAATGTCCCTCTCTCTTTCTAATTGCCGTCTTAGTGTTGTTTGTCACCAGCCGCTCTCGATCATTCTGAAATACTGTGTGTTTTTTTGTAACCATAAGGAAAAGCGGTAGTTCAGATATCTCTCGCAGAGTGTGCCACATTACCACCAGCCATTTGGGCTGGCACCCGTATTTAAATTACCATTTATCGATGAGCACTGCTCATCGGTCAACTTCAAAGCGGCAAGGTTTTGCACGAAACCGTCCAACGCCAATGTGGGATCCTCCAGGTATGGCGAAGCTCGCGAACTATTGCCACTACGACTGGTCTTCATGAACAGATCATTGATGTTGATGTTTACCTTTTGCTTCTCCTTGGGCGGTTCAAAGTCGTAGCTGAAACGTTTGAAAGACTCCACATCACGATCACCTGAATCCAATTCGTTTAGGTTAAGCAAGGCGTTTGGAGTGAATAGATTTTCTATATGAAAAGAGGTAGAGAGAGACCCTTTTAGAGATCACCTCATCCCTATAGAAAAATATGAAGAAGACACACACTCACCTGTAAAGTCGGCGGGTCCCAAATGTGTTTGTTGCTGCTGAAGAAAGCTCTTTGTTGGTGAGTATTGATTTGGATTCGGACAGCTGTTGAAGAGATTTGAAGTTGTCGTCGTTGTCGATCGATTGCCGTACACCGGAGTGATTTCCACCCGATGGGCCACTGGTGATGTTGCGTTTCGTGCGAAATTTGAATCGTTGACATTGTGAATGGATACCTAGAGAAAAAAGAGTTGGAGATTCGATTGGTTGCAGCTACCTGCATACATACAGGATAGGGATACTCACTTCATTGTTGAGGTTCTGTCCGGGCATAAGTGTTTTGAGGAACGATGCGTCATCGTAACGGATAATGCCAGTATTGGGAATGCCGTCTAAATAGTGATTGAACCCTGTTATCGTCGGTGGAGGTGAATCCTCGCAGTTGTGATGCATTGGACAGTCGCTGTTTTCAAACAAACTGCCACTGCTGGAAAGCTGCTGACTTCCACCTGAACTGGACGAGAACACATCGTAGCCGTTGTAGTAGTTGGATTGCAATGAAGAACCAAGATAACTGCAAGCTATTATAGGACAAAGTTTAATTAAGTATTTGCTGCAATACAAGAAAGGTGTACAAACCATTATCCTGATTTGGCGTTGAATCGTGTGTAGTGTAATGCTGCCATTGTGACTCCTTTGATCGTTGCTTTAATTGCTGGGCCGTCTTGACCTCACTACCAATCGCCGATATGCACTTGCCAGTTGTGGCCGATCTAATCGAACCGTCAGCAATATCGCAGGCGTAGCCATTGCTAGAGCTGAACGGATCAACGGGAATCGATTGACTATTGCCAACAGCACCGGGACTACTGGTGTTGTTGGAGAAATAGGAGAATGAGCTACCTAGATTAGCACCACCAATAGTAACATCCTCCTGCGGCGGTGTATAGTAGTTGCCTGTAAACTGACGGTAATTGGTTACCGGAAGGCCATTGGCGACGGCCGCCTGCAATGCCGGATTGCGTATTGTGAACATGCCATTCTCGTTCTTTATAATTGAAGCAGGCTGATCCATCGGCAGTGGAGCGACTGGCAAACGACTGGGCATTGCCGTCACAGACGGACTGCTTTGTTGCATCATGCTGCCAAACATTGGATTACGCAGTGTTACCATCTTCGGTTGAGCAAACGAGTCTCCATGCGGGTTGCTGTTCTGTACGGACGCCGATGAAGCCTTAAAAGTATCGGACTTCTTTTTGTTTCTGCGTTTCCTATTTTTGGATACTTTGATGTCGCTGCTAAACAGGTTCTGCTTGTTGGGCTGGTGCTTGGAAGCACCGCCCATTGCTTCTACCATAATAACACCGCTTTGATCAGAACCACCATAGGTGGACATGTGTGGGTAGAAGCCGGATGTGATGATAGTCGGCTGCGAGATGTTAGAAGTAGGGTGGTGTGGGTGGCCTGTGGCATGCGACAGGGGCTTAGAGAGTTTCTTTATGGACTCAGACTTGGCGCGTAGTAGCTCACTCTTGCTGGGGTCGACTTTAGTGAGCGTTATACCCGGTGGCAGGGATAAGTTCTCAACTTGTACGCCACGATTGAGTTGGTCCATTATGCTGACATTCGACTGGTGATGCTGCGAATAGTGGTGGGCCCGTTCCGGTCTGTCATGTTGATAGTGCTGCTGGGGTTGCTGCTGGGGTTGCTGCTGTGGTGGCAACTGCGGATAGTTATTCGAGGTTAGACGCAAATTTTGCATTGATTGCTGGATTGAGCTGGTGGGGTCTATTTTGTGGGTACCACCACCACCACCACCACCACCGGAGTGTATCACAGATTGATTTCGTCTTGGTTTGGAGTTTGCAATGGGCACTGCTGCGGCTGCTGATGGAGTGACTTGATAGCTACCTGGTTGAGATTTGTTTTTGGATTTTCGCGATCGTTTGTGCTTCTCTGACAGGAGGTCACGTTGTTGTGCTAGTGGTGGTGGTGGTGGTGGCGGTGCTACTGCTGGTTTTGCTAATGTTGGTGGAGGTTGTGCCTGCTGAGGAGCCGCATAATTCGATTGCATTTGAGTCGATAGTCTTCGACTGGTTGGAGCACCATTCGGTTTATTGTGGTTTCGTTCGTTGTTAGTGTTGTTGCGCTCACTTATCGTTGATGCGGGAATTGAATTGACCGGACGATTTCGATTGGCTCTCCTTGAGGGGACCGGCGGCTCTTTGATTGGCTGCTTTTCAGCTTTTTCCACTGATTCTGTTTGTAAAACTTTATTCAATGGCTGCTTTTGTGGCTTGGCTTTCGGCTTTGTTTCGAGTGGTTTCTGTGGAATGTTGACGATGGTTGTCGCGACGACGGGAGCAGCGGCAATCGGGACAGGTTTCTCAATGGTTTTCGGCGGCTTTGGTGGAACAACACATTCAATTTCCGATTCAACTTCGGACTCCGCCGAATCAGTTGAGACAAAATCGTCAAGATGCAACATTTTGAACTGATTATTGTCGAACTGACCATTGTCGATGAATTTCTGTCGCTTATCTTTCTCGCTGCTGAGCGATCTTTCGGGCGAATCCTTGACTGCGACTTTCTGCACCACTTCCGGTGGTTTCTCTCGAACTTGTGCAAATGTTTTGGGCTTGGCCTTCTGACTGCATACAGAGTTCTCTCTGGTGGTTGGCTGGCTGCTGCTGGTCACCGAAGGTGCTGGTGTTGTTGCCTTCTTTGGTTTCTTCTTGCCAGCTTTGTTGTTATCTAGCTTAAGCGTAGGTGCGGCTGCAACTCCTTTCTTCTTGCCCCTCTTGGAGGACTTCAAAGCAGCAGCCGCCTGTTCTTGCCGCCTCAGCTCCTCTTGTCGCTTTATTTCCTCTTGTCGCTTGAGTTCCTCCAGTCGCTTGAGTTCTTCCTCCCGCTTGAATTCCTCTTCCTCGCGAAACAGTTTCGCTTGCTCCTCCTCGACGTCGGCTAATTTTTTCGCCCGTTTGCGCTCCTTCTTTAGCTGCGTCTTAGTCTTCTCTGTTGTGGGAGAGGTTGCTACATTCGGTTGCGAAGACGACGATGCATGCTTCACCTGCTGCTCGACTATCTGTCCATTAACAAATGTGTACAGCAATTTGTCCTTGTCAGGCGAGGATCCCTTTGCGGTCACAGTGACTTGCGGCTCCGGCACATTGGGTAAATTCACCCGGCGTATCGTTACAATTCGCTTTGCTGGATCGGTCATGTCGGTAGGTTGGTTGGCTGCGTAGGACATTTGAACATTTGGCGTGGACACAAGATTCGGCATTACAAAAGGCGGGAAGTTATTAGCATTCGCATATGGTATGCTATAGAATGCTCCGCCATTGAGATTGTTCTCTTGCGGTGGCAAAACAGCAGCAGTTGGCAGTGTTGCTGCGGCAGGTAATGGCGTCGATAATGGCGAATGTTGTTTTTGATTCTGATGAGTGCTGTTAGTGGTGGTAGACGAATCCTCGTTCTCCTTGGCAATCTCCTGCAGCTTCTCGATTTGTTGCACTTTGGTAGGCAGATAAGGAAATTTAAACTCTCCATTGGTCTGCTTAACAGTGGCTATCAGCTCGAGAATATTTGTCTCAACTTTCGCTTTGGCTCGGTTGAGCTTCTTGATGTTCGCCTCGTAATCGGAGATTTTCTTTTTGTCCTTCTTTTTGGACACCTTCAACGTCTTGAGCTCGTTTTTGGCGGCGAATTCTTTAAAGTAAATATCGTGAAACTGCGAACGTAGGTCTTGTAGCTCCAGAATACGTTTCATTTCTTCTTTGCGTTGTTTTTGTTTTGCCTTCTTGGCCGCTTTCTTTTCGTTTATTGGACCTTTCTCGTTTGAACCCTCGATGAAGCTTAGTGTTTCGTTCACCCACTTTTTTACGCTAACCTCTGGCAGGTTCTCGAGCAAAGCAAAAAATTCATTGGCGCGTTGCCGTCCAGCGGAGGGACTTAGTGTGTGATTAGAGTTCGATCGCTTTTTGGCGGCTGCCCCCACTGCCGGTGGCGGTGGTGGTGGCGGCGCTTGAGATTGAGCCTTGGGTGATTCCGACTGCGACTCCGACGGAACTTCTGTTGGTGGCCAAGCTTTCTTAGCGCTTTGTTGCGGTGCTTGCTTATTTGGCTGGTGGGTAATCCGCTTACACAACGTAGATAAGCACTCTAAACTGTCATCGTCGTCATCGACTTTCGAGTCCTCTAAAGTGGGTTCCTCCAGGTCTGGTGGAGTAAGAGTTTTCGAGCAATGCGGTTGTTGATGTGGTGGTCTCAGAATGGGCGTCTTTACGTTTGTACGTGAGATAACGAGCTGGTTAAGTTTCTTTCGCAGTCTATCGCGGGTTTCGTTCATTCGTGCATGATTGCATTCCTGTAAATTAAAAGTCAATTAAAAAGTGCGTAGAGTGCGCACTGCGCAGTCAGTGAACATACCTTTTTGATTCGCTTCTTGCTCGAATGATTCTCCTTACAGTGGTCGGACATGTCCGCATGGTCAAAGCAACCTGCAATTCAGTTCTGTTTAGAATCTTGGTATTAAAGGTACAAGTCTTGATTTACATTTTTTCGTTTTATCCTTGCCACACTTTTTGGAGGGAAGTGATTCTGTTGGTGTTACGGGTTCCGGTGGTTCAGATTCGGGAGTTCTTACTTCTTCCGAGTTTTGGGGTAATCTGTGGAGGCAATACATAAGTGGTTGAGCGGTTTTGAATTATATTTGTTTTCAGTCTCGGGATCATACTTGCTACTTTCTCCTCTCAAGTATTGTGCTACATCATGCTGGATTCTACAATTAAAAAGGCCATTATAACATAACGAGCTTAATACATCATCGCATTCTTTAAATTGTTTAATTCAGTTTTGCTTGTCTCTAACACTCGGATAGGTCAACGCTTGTTTCATGAGTCGCGCCAGTGTGTTCTTGACCCACTTAAGGAGCAGTCGCATTGCTTTATATTGTAATAATTACAGACGT
Source organism: Cheilosia grossa (assembly GCA_963082955.1). Classification (NCBI taxonomy): domain Eukaryota; kingdom Metazoa; phylum Arthropoda; class Insecta; order Diptera; family Syrphidae; genus Cheilosia; species Cheilosia grossa. Next base: position 85,566,069 of record OY720144.1, read on the forward strand.
TGGATGTTTTCCATTGAGCAACACAAGAGGTTTAATGGTGGCATTGTAGATACACGAATGCGGATAATTCTGACGACGACAAAAACGAAAAAATACAGTTAAGAGATTTAACGCTGAACGGCTGCAGTCGCAACAAATGGAAGCGAATCAAATCGTCGATCGCACAACTCGCGTAAAATCGTCGATCTAGCAACTGAAGGGAATAAAAAGGATCGGCTTCGTAGAAGGAGAAAGAAAGAGAAAAAGTGTTACTCTAGGAATAATTTTTGGAAGTGTTACCAAAAGGTAAAAGTAACGTGTAGAGGCAACAAGACAAGACAACCAATCTCGTAATTGGGCCAAAATCCGAAGAAATTGGAAAAGACCAGAAAATTGAAGCAAATATGTAATGATAAATTTAACCAATCGATGTTTTTTTTAACCCAGAGAGAAAGGCAAGTTCGACTTAATGGCTGGGATAGATTGAACTCGTCCTTCTTCACATGTGTTGCTTAAAAGAGGAATAGTTGTTGTTCGGTATGGTAAAAATGTCCGCATTGAATAGACCTACCTAAAATAAGAATAAAACCACAAGCTTACCTTTCAGGACTGGTGGTGGAACTTGTCGACGCATCCGACGACGTTCTGAAACAAACAAGATGAGTAATTTCTAACAAACACTTAATTAAAAAATAAACGCACTCATATATCCTGGTCCTTTCCTTATCCTCCCTGTCATTTACCGTAATTCTGCAATATTACAAAGAAAATTCCTGTAAGATCAATCTCAACCAACGCCAACACTTTGCCTTACCCAGAGATTTTATCGATGAACCGAAAGAATTTGCCATCCATTTCGGCGCCCTTTAACCGCGACTTCATCAACTGTATATCATTATTAGCTAACTCAAAATATTCTAAATTTAAAGTACTCTCCCCGTCATAATCGACGAAATAGCATGCAATGACAGACACTGCGAATGCCCAATAGATTTTAAAGACTTCGTCGTCCAATTGTGGATCAAATCGTACTTTATATGAAATCACTCGACGATTGTATTGCATTACATTCTTTAGCATAACTGTTAGGTCATCGTGTGTCATAACTAGAGGTTGATAGTGCTGGATCAAGTGCCACGACAATGCCAATGCTATTTCATTGTTTAGTATTTTTCTGGCCAGCAGACACGGTGCCAATTTGCAATCGACACAGAAGTACTTCTCGTGAATCTTAGAATATAAAAACGGCTTTCGATCTGTGTAAGTAATCAAGGAAAATGTTTTCAAATACGGTTTGTGTGCATACAATTTTTAACGATGTTTACCTCTTAGATGTTTGAAAACCGCCCAAGACAAGTGGTACTCGTATAATTCGTCCGGCTCGTTGAAGACTTCATCTTTCAGCGACACCGATGAAGTGTCACTCATATCCCCCAAGCTGTCGTTTCGTCTTCTCTCTTTGGACTTGTAGGCAAACCGATCGTCGCTGGCACAGACATTGAGAATTTTCGACTCGTACAGTACACCATCTTTTTCAGCAAGCGACAGCGTAAGACACTTGGCACACGTGGAATTGGGTGATCTCTTTGGCGGCAGAGGTCCTCCCGCAATCGCACATGTGACACACTTGCACAATCTGTGGAAAACGAAAACGAAAACGAAAACGATTACTCAAATGAGTTTGCAAATTGGAGCTAATACGACGGCTTAGTTTGATCATGTAAGTGTGTTTTTGTAAAACATATTAGCTGATTTAGATCTTTAATCTGTTCGGTTAATAGTTCGGTCCAGCCAATGGTCGGTAATTTGTGGAGAAACAATGACTTTAAGATAATATTGCAATGATGTGTGAACTTGTAATGTTTGCAGCTCGAATATGCAAGAAGTTTCCACTCTCTGCATGAGGTGCAATAGTCCTTATCTCGGACCTTGATCGTATTGAGCAGGTACACTACCCACCGAACACAAAAACCAAGTGACAGCAACTACAGCCAATTAAGGATCGCTGCAAAGCCGCTTAAATATTTGGTTTATGTCTGAACGAAATGTAATGAACGTGAGCATGTGAATAATTGATATTCCAGCAATGACAGTTGAATACTTTTTCCGAAAACATAGAAAAATTAAAAGTATTCGAGAAACTGAAATAAGTTTAACCTCTCTTCAACCTAACCACAGGTGAACAACACGCCGACAAGTGCCGACAGGTACCAAAATACAGAGCCAGTATGTGAATGGTAGCATTCTTCAAAATTAAACAAAACTCACCCAATATGATATTCCAGCAACTCATTACATTCCCTGCACTTGTCATCGCACACCAACGTATTCAGATGAATGCTATACGAGTCCGCGCCACATTTCGATATGTAGGACAGCATGCTCTGCCAGACTAGCTGACGATTCTCATGCCTTATCCAATCGGCAACATCGACACATTGCGAACATGTGCCCGTAACATCATTGCGTATCACATCAAATAAATTGTGTATCGATTTCATGCGCATTCGCCGACTACGTTCTTCTTCTGATAAATTGTATAAATTCAAAGCTGTCCATGTCTCCTTCCAAGTTCTATCAATCTGAATCATTTCGTCGTCGAATTGGATATACTTCTTAACAAGCATTGAATGCACTTTTGTTAGCTCTTCCTCTTTCAGCTGTAAATGAAAACAGAAAACAAGAAAACCAACATTACAAACCTACTATACCTCATTGGCATTATAGATAACCCACTGTTATTATGCAGGCCAACATTGTGTCGGTGGCATTTAAATACACATGCTGCTGATACATTCTTTTGTTCAACATTGTCCACGTAAGTGAGAATTTGTTCAGATGATGGTTTTCTAATGCAAACAGGAATCGGGACATGTTTTCAGAGATAGTGCAGATTTCATCATATCCATCGAGGACATCTGAAAATAATTAACAATCAGCTTGTTCTTAGTTTTGTTTACAGTTAATGTATTGTTTTCTTTTTTTTACAGGATAACATTTCCTCTGCGGGTATTTTCTTATCTTGGATTTTGGCTATTTCCGCAAATCCCTCCCAGTATGCCTTGACGACACATTCAACTTGGAAATTCATCAATTCAAACAGTTGGTGCGGATCATCCACTAAAAGACTGAAGTTAAAAATGAGAGGAAGACAAGACAAAATGTGTGATTAAAAAGTGTTTACTTAAAGATGGAATATGAGGAGTTCGTAGCAAGTTGGATAGTTGTGATATTTGTAACCACGCGCCTAAATTGCTAAAAAAGATTTGCGGAAGGCGAAAAAACAATGCTTATTTGGTGGCCAACTTCAAATCAACTATTTCATAGTATTTTCTGTTCCAATATTTGTTTAACTTTTTGTGTGACATTTCGAAGAACTAAGTGTACATCTTTCTTTAGGTGGATGTTAATTAAAGTTACACAATGCAATCGCTTTCTCTGGATAATCATGGTTCATAAAAGAAATATTCATTGATCTAGGTTGAACGTGATGAGAAATATTTGAACCGAAATATATATGTACTTACAGTGCACTCAGAAGTACTGAAACCATGCTCTCTGTCAGCGATAGATCACATATAAAGTCCAAATGCTGAGCCTTGGTGTGATTCATATTGCCAGTTGTCAGCCATGAAAATCCTTCGCTCGCAAGAAAATTCTCATACTTTGCCAGTGATATGGCATTCCTGTGGAGTAAACCATAACGAAAATGAAAAATACATCAAAACCCTGACAAACATAGCAAAACCCACTTAAGTATTGGCTGATATGCCTTCCTAATTGTAGCCTGTAGTATCTCCCAGGTACTGCGAGTCTTCATCTCATCGTCCATCAGCAGCAGTATAATCTCACGATAATGCAGACACTGCGGACATGTGCAGAACGTATAGAACTCTTTGGGGCTGTGTTTTAGTTTCTTCACAGTTTTCTGAAAATGATCCAAGTGACAGAAAAGTATTTTTTCTCCAAGTTCGTAGAAATTAGGGTCACTCACCCTCTTTGAGTCGGGACTCTTTACAATAACTTTGACCTCCTTTGGTGGCCGCGCTGTGTCGGCAAATCGCTGCCGCAACTGATCCAGTGAAATTATTTGTTTGATTGGAAGTTGAACTCTCTTCATGAATTTGGGCCTCTTTGAGATGTCTTCCGCTTCGGGATCAGCAGATGAGGACGCCGACGACAATGAGGATGTCGACGATGAAGAGGATGAGGAAGACGAGTTCTTAACTTTAGCTCCTGTTGCTCCAGATCCCGATGCTATTGGTGCTGCGGTGCTGGTGCAATTTTTATCGGCTTTAGCTTCGTCCATTTTGCAAGCAAATTTCCTGGGCACGATGAAGTTTGGTGGTTTTCACTACGTCGTCGTGTATACCAATGGTGCGTGCTTCTCCTTCACTTTGCACGCACTGCAATGGAGAATTTCGAGTTTTTTGTAGGTAATAACACCAGTATTCGACTGGAGAACACTTTCACTTGCAATTGCAATTTAAGAATTATTTTTAATATATGTGTGAACGTCGTTTCGCAATCCAAACAATTCGGACACATTCAGCAAAGATATATCGGGGTTCCATTTGAGTGAAGTTGGTGCCAGTTCAACTATGTAAAATGCATTCAATTTTGACATTTAAGTTGAACCTGTCGATATGTGTGGTGGATGAATGAAAAAAAAAAAAAATATGTAAGGGGAGTCTGTTTATAACTTCATTGAACATTTTCTGTATATGAGTATAGATTGCTGAAAAGAGTTTTTGTCGCGAGCACCAAATTGTTGAGTAATTTTAGTGTGTATAATTTGCACATACAAAGAAGAACTTTAAAGCGGACTTTGTTTATAATCTCGAATTAAATAAATGAATTAATCGCGCCTAAATGTATGCACCTCCGAACATATCGGTCGGAAACTGCAACTGCACTGCAATAAGATGTTGAAATGAGCTGAATTCTTTAATGGTTTAATTGAATTCAATGAAATTCAATAGATAAGTAGGGTAGTGTAAGTGATGTTTGGCTGAAATAGTTTTGGAAATTCGACTTGATAACCGAATGGTTTAAAGTTACACCATGCTTATATTTGCCCAACCATTAAAATTGAACAATTTCCCACAAAGTCAGTAGCGATATTTCGAAATATAAAAATGTATGGTAATTCATCAATTGAGAACGGCTGGGTCGATTTGACTCAATATTTTCAGGGGTTCGTAATTATCAGGAGAAGGTCCTTACGGAAAATTTTTTTGGCAAAACCATCTGGAAAAGTTGGGAAATTGGAAAAATCGAAAATTGTTTTTTTGTATTGAATTTTGTGTGCAATTGTTACGGAATGCCCTTTCGAATGGAAAGATAGAAAATATTTAGTGGAAAACTCGGAAAATACCGGAAAAACGTGGAAAATTTGATTTTTTTTTTTGGAAACCTCACTATTTACAAAACAAATTAAAATATATTTAGTCCGTTTTACCTGTCAACCGACGAGGTGTCCTTTTCGAATTTTAATTTTCTATTGAGCAAATGTACTATTTCGAGTTTTGCGAATTGTTACATTGATTCCGGATAGTCGTATATCGTACATCACATCTGTAAACGGTACTGACATTACGTGGATACAATTGAAATGCAATGCTTTATTTATCAATTCGATCATGTTTTCAGAAAATACGTTCATTGGGCATTAATTGCGAAAAATTAATTTCGCAAGTTTTTTCAAATCAAAAACGACTGTTGTTTTTAAGCGAGAGTTATTTGCCTGACTAATGCCTCCTATTAGACGATCAAACCTTGGACGACGCCATTCGTTAAAAGTCTGTGGGATTAATCTCGATTTTCCGTGTTTTTCCCACCGTCAGCTGTACGTTGCCTGTTCGCGTGTTGGCAAACCGTCTTCGTTGTTTGTTTTCGCACCGGAAAACAAATCGAAAAACTTTGTTTATCATATCGCTATCTACTGATTTCGATTCCATTCAAATAAATAACATTGAAATTTGAACTATCTGTGATTTATTATCATTTTGGAGTTAATCTGAAGGCGTTAAATTGGGGCGAGACGAAGTTCGCCGGGTCCACTCTAGTAATTTAAAAAATAGGTTCATCCGATGCAATGCCTTTCTTTGACGAAAACCTAAACAAACTCCACCAGTGTCAATCTCAAACGCACTTGTATTGGTAGGTAAATCTGAAGCAAATCCGAGAAAAAATTGAGATTCGCAAAAATGCTTGGAAATCTGAAAAAGATTGCTTCTTTTTTGTAAAAAGCGCTCTGAGAGCGCCCAATCGAATGCCACATCAGTTCGACTTCAGAACAATCAATCAAGTTTGTTCACATATCTTTTTGAAAAACTATAATTTTTTTCAAATTATTTTATAATCGACGTAGATCAAAACGCACCGCTAATTATCTAGCAATGAATGAAATGCGATAAGCTAATTTTTTTATTCAATTTATTATATCGTCCCTAGATATTTCATCCGTTGAGTTTACAAACAACGACAACCATAAAACGTGAGAACCTTTTTTTTCTGTTTTTTACAAAATGTTTTTTTTTTCTTATGGACACAAAGACCTCTTAATGATGAATTTTTTTTCAAAATGTGTGTCTATAGTGTATCAGCTACCCGTTTATTAACTATTCGAGTGTTTGACGCCGGTAACTTGCTCTTTGATAATACAAAAAAAACAGCAGAATAAACTTTAATTCGTTTTCGCCTAATTAAAGCCAAGTTAGCGTATATGTATACATATATATCTGAATTATTATTTAAATGCATTCTAACAGGGAGTGTAATTATACACTATAAATAATTGCTATCTCAAACAAACGTAGAGAGTCCGTGTTTCTCTATTGGAGCAAATCATATTATAATATCAGCTAGGACAGAATTATCAAATCATATTCACAATATGTTTGCTTCTGACGACATATTGTTGACCCTTTGCTTTTGCTTTCATCTTTGATTACTTCATCCGCCAGCCATCGAACATGAACATCATCACTCCAACGGATCTTATCTATTCAACAGTGCGGGGCGGCGAAGCATCACCAGCATTATTACTTTGCTTGCAAGCCGCAATTTTTTATGAAATTGATTTTAACTTCAAGTGTAGAAGCTTGGGTGAAGCAAAGCAATGCTTCTCCCATCTTGTGTTATCCCGAAAAATAGTCTCACAACGACTTCTGTAGCGATCGGTCGTATTGGAAACAATATATAAACATGTGGAAACGGGCTTTTTGTGTGATCACCTTAGTTCTGTATCTAATAGACGATGTCGGATGTACGGGCTTAACCGAGGTGTTTGGTTGGAAGCAGATGGAGTACGACAATCGTGGCGATTTAGCACAAACAGGTACTAACCAAACATGAATCCAAATATTAAGGAAGTCTTCTTTCGCAAAACGGGTCTTTGTATTAGCTTCTGACTGTGCCAAATGCAAAATAGGTCAAGAATTTCTCATAGCACATAAGTGAGATGGGCTGGTCAGTTGTTATTGTATAGTTTTATGATTAAAGTTTGTCAATTTTTTGTATACCTACCTAGTACGCTTGTGTATTGTTTGTTTTTAAATATGGATTTTGGGATTGTATATTTTAATAAATCATATTTTAATTGTTGAAATGTAAAAAATCATTCCGCAATTACATTCGATGAGTAGTATCATCATTGCTTTTAGTATGACTTGACGAGTTAATATGTAGTTAATGTACCTACTTGTGTAAGTGGTTGTTGTTGAAAGTAATTATCACTTTTCGTTACGTGAAAATTTTAAATCCGCTGAATGTAGATACTACGTCTTATGAAAATCGCAACAATAAGGTTCTTAACCACTAAATGTACCTACCTAGTAACCGGTGACGATAGTTTTTAAAATAGATCTTTCGGCTGATTAATAGGACTTAACCTGTTTGTACAATATACAAGGGGTAGGGGTTTACATCTCATATCTATGGCATTCAGTTTTGTTAATTTGTTATTTTGTTAAGACATGGAACGATCTGCTAAACGATTAGCGGTTAGCAAAAAAAAATGTTGATTGCATTTTATTCTTTTTGTTCATAGAACTTTTTCGTTGTTTTGATGGATCGGTTTTTTTTAGATATTCTTGTTTGTTGGACATTCATCTTAAGACACAAGAACTTCGCTTTATAAAAGTTTAAGCTAGTGCCATTAATGGATAGCGAGTTTCGTGTCAAATATGTAGGTATCTCTTAAAACGGGTGAAGCTGTAGCCTCTTGCACCATGTACCACTTGATTCACAGGATCGAGGCTCCATGCGATCCGAGGCCTTACCCAATTTGAAAACTTCAATCAAATTTTGTAGTAATTCCGTTACTTATCACATAAATAACGATGAAAAATCATAGAAACAAAGAAAAGTGTAAGCCTGATTGTAAACACCTGGTAAATACGTCTTATTCCAGATTTTATTTTCCCAATCAATGATATTGATTCTCGCTCAAGCGCTGGTCGAAGACCTCGACCAACTACGCCTGCTCCCACTGCCACAGATTCATATATCCCTTACAACAATGTCCCAATGGGTGTTAACAATTACAATGGTAAACTATTTATTACCATGCCAAGACGTCGCCTTGGAATCCCATCAACTCTAAACTACATCGATCTCAAGACCGTCGGTTCGAATAAGAACCCAAAACTAAAAGCTTTTCCTGATCTAGAAACGAATACACTAACGGTAAGAAATTCAATACAAATGTCATGACCAACTAACAATTTACCCGTCTAGCCTAACCAGACTCCAAACGCAAACCGACTTATATCGGTTTACAGAACTAGAGTTGACGCATGCAATCGCTTGTGGTTCATTGATACTGGATTGCTGGAGGTACCAAGTAAGTTGTACAAAATGTTCCGTAACATCATCTACTAAAATGAAGCTGTCTTAAAATTATTCTAGATAATCAGACGCAAGTGCAGCGTCCATCTATATGGATATTCGATTTGGAATCCAATCGCAGGCTGCATCGATATGAGATACCGTCATCAATTGTCGAAACTGGATCCGGTCTGGCGAGTATAACAGTTGATGTGGATACATCTGCATGCGACAAAGCGTTTGGTTATATTCCAGACTTGTCCAATAGCGCCCTCTACGTTTACAGGTATGCATTGTTTTGCTTTTTGCACTGCAGCCACCACCCCAAATGGCGTGTTTCATTTCAGTTTGGAACAGAACCGTATTTGGGCGTTTCATCATAACTTCTTTCACTTCGATCCCACGCAAGGCGATCTCAGCATTGGCGGCCAAAATTTCGCTTGGGATGATGGTATATTTTCGGTTACACTGGGCAATAGGCAACCTAATGGATTTAGGACTGCTTACTTCCACCCTATGGCTAGGTTAGTATCAGCGAGTTGCAAAAGGAGAGAAATTTAAGTCTGTATGCATTAATTTTAGCACAAACGAGTTTGCGGTGTCAACTCAAGTATTGCAAACAGAAAGTAATGCTGCACGTTCCTACCATAATCAGGATTTCAAAGTAAAGTAGTATGTCCTCTTAACCGTTTTTATCATTACCATTTAATTATTGCAGTTACTAGGATCGCGAGGTCCATCGAAGCAATCTACGATGCATGACTTTGACCCCATGACAGGCCTTATATTCTATGCAGAGATAATGAAGAATGGCATCGGCTGTTGGAATTCGAAGAAAACTCCCTTCTCTGAGCAGAATATTGGACAGGTCGCAATGGATCCTGGTAAAATGATTTATCCAAGCGATTTAACGGTAAGAGGTATTTCAAAGGTACCTACATATGGCCTAATGTTTGCGATTTTGTTTATAGATTGATAATGAGGGAACTATTTGGGTGATGACAAACTCTATGCCAATATTCATTTATTCACAATTGGATCCGAATGTGGTAAATTTTAGAGTATGGAAGCAGACTGTTCGCGCGGCTGCAGAAAATACTGTGTGTGCATTATAAATGCGATGGCAATAAATGTTTGCATAGTTTTGTATAATAGTTGTTTTTTTTTTTTTTAATATTGCAAAAAGTTTGGAAATAAATATTTTAATAGCAGTAATTCCAAGCCCCGGTGAAACAAAAAAGCGGGGAGTCCGTCGAGCAGTAATTAAGAACTCAGGATAGAACGAAAAAGCGACAGGAAATGAGAGGGAATAATGCGGGTGTGGAACAAAAAGTTACAAGGGAAAAAAAGAGAGTGCCCGCAATTAAGTGAATTCTTCATATAAAACAAATTCCATCGTAAAGTACATGTTCACGAATGTAATCTTGAGAGCTGACAGCTGGAAACGTCGTTCAAAACAAGTATTGACCTAATCTCCTCGTCAATATCAACAATTTTCACACAGAAACGAACTTGTGTTCTACCAACGTACCTTAGCTGGGACGAGGTAGTAGTCCGAATTTAAATTGGGTTTATTTGGCTTTTGTAGCAATTATGCACAGCGTAGCTGAGGTTATGTCTCCTTCTTTGCTTCCTACTCCGAAAAGGCTAATACTGACAAGCCAATTACCTTGTTTGTTATATTGCAGAGTCACATTAAATATACAAAAGTGACAAACATTGTTTATTTTGTTTTCGAACTAGGTATACAGATTATTACTGACAAAAAATCGTGTTTAGATGCGTACAATAAACTTAAGTTCCAAAATATTGGCTACATAATAATATCCTGTGTTTGTGTGGTTGTGGTGTTTGCGATGCATACAAAAAATGTTTACATTATATATATCCTAGAGTGTTACCATATATAAATATATATATATATAAATTTTGTTGTATATAGATATAGATGAATTCATAAACTTTGTTATACAGGCCGAAAGTCGATAAAACCTAATTTATTTCAATCACTCAACCGCTTCCAAAATATAATTTGTTTCGTATATTTCCTAATTAATTGCATTTGATTTGCTCTTTCCAGTGAAATTCACATGTCGCTAAACATAAAACTTCACTTAAACGCCACTCAACGAATACATAGCAAAAAAAAAAATCAATTATCGCTAAACGAACATTAAAGAGGAAACATATAATATAACAAGATAATAATTGTGTGTTTAAACATAAATTTAAAATAATCTTCTAGAGGTATTTCAGAAAATACCAACTCACGCGCGTGTGTCTTTTGCTTGGCTTAAGTATATAAAATTGTCTTCTATTCTTACAATTCCGTATAGCAAAATAGAAATTTCATTCGATTACATATTTCCTAGTGTTATACAAAAATAATACAATTTCCTAATTATACAGTTTATTATATAATTGTCACTACTAGTAGAGTTGATGTTTATATAAAAAATATATATATGTATATGAATGTATGTAAAACGCATACTAAGTCGTGTAGAAAAAAAAATTAAGTCCTTTTTTGTTTGTTTTGTGGAATGTAACTTTGCTTATTTACATCAATGTGTATGAGTAGATTGAGCCCGTAATGAGGAGGGCGTACTAAGATATGTCAATCCATTTTACTGCACGATGTAATCTTTATGGCTACGTAGAGATTTAAGCTGTTTCTTCAGTTTTGCAATTAGATCCGCGGGTTGAACCAGAATCGAGATGTCGCGGCCCACACAATTAAGGCGATCACGGATTTCGTTCTCCTTGAAGAACAGATTCAGCGGCCTACCATTGATTTCCGTAAGCACCCAAAATGTGAGAGTTGTACCATCACAAGATTGTGCCTGAAAATGATAAGAAACTCAATTTTTTTTTTGTTTTTTAATGAATGTGGCAACAGTACTACCTTTGGGGGAAGACCATGACGGGCGGCCAAACTATTGGGTACGACATCAACAATTGTAGAGGTATTGCCGTCGCGTATCAAGCCCAAACACTGTCCTTCTCGCTCCCTGCGTATTGCATAACCTCTGCCAAATGGCACTCTTCTTATTAAAACCTCAAGCTGTAAAATATCGGGCACAAATTAAATCATTGACTTAATGCACACGCAATTACTAAATTACTTACAAAAAGTGTATTTGTGTTGCGAATCACCTTATTCGCCTCAGTTGCTGAGCTAATTGTGATCCCAGCTATAGAGATGAGCTGATCACCGATATGAAGAGCGTTGTATAGCACCGGATGCTCTTTCTGTTTCCAACCAGCAACCCTAAAAAGCAGGATGTAATCAATATAAGTCAAGTGAATATATTTTCAGTAAATTATATGTGAACTAGATCAATTATAGTAAATAAGGAATTAGACGTCGCGTCGCTTATGGCTCATCCAACAAATTTGATGGCGTATCCTCTGGACAACAACAACACGCGAAAAATCAATTTCTTACGCAATAATACAAAGGTAACTAGCCCCGCACAGCCTCAAAAATGAATATTGTTACGTAGTTACTTATTGCACGCCGCTACGGATCCACGCAGTCTGCCACGGACTGCAGGCCATTAAAAGTAAGCATATGCTTGAACTAAGAACGTTAAACAACGCCAAGACATACTCCTCTTTCTATGTGAACAAATTATCAGGACTGACTTTCAAAAAACCTATCCATAAGACGAAATCGAGATTTCTTTTGGCAATCCAGTAAACCTTAACTTACCACACTGCTCCGAATGCGTCGACCCACGCAATCGATCCGATGCAATCCTTTCGCCGCAGCTGCAGTCTAACTCCACCGGGATGCATTATCTCACGACGCAACTGCAACACTTGCTGTTCGCGCAACGTCATCCGTTTCGAGGATTGGGCATTCAGAGCGTTCTCGTGTGCCAATCGAAACGGCTGTGGTGGCTGTTGCATACGGGTTGAGGCCCGCGGTTCATTGTTATTCGTTCTCGGACGAGATGACGGAGCATCTGACGTCGAAGAACTGCGCCTTCGTTGCTCCAACGATTCAGAGCGAGTTCGTTCGACTACGCCATGCGGCTCGCCATTGTTGTTCGACAATTGATTGCCTTTTGGATGTGAAGGCTTACTCATATCCTTACGACTAGGTCGTGCAGTTATCACAGCTTCAGTTAGTCCCCGCGTTAGAAAAGGTCGATTAGCCAACGATGATGGTGGACAATTCTCTCGTCCGTCCTGGAGCAGCCGCTTTCTATGCATCGCTGGACTTGACTTACCACCATGATTGCGAGCAACATGCACCGGAGACGCAGTCGATGTAGACGGTAGTTGGACATTACTTCCCGTTTTGGTGGTGGTGGTGGCGGTGGAGGATGATGTCTGAGTGGCGATACTTGTTCGACTACTATCAGCATTCATCGATTTCTTTTTCAGTCCGGCTGAAGAATTTGCAGGCGACGATGCTGAAGACTGTGATGGATTAATTGATTGACTAGCCACATGCTTCACTCGTGCCAATTTCGGTGAATTGGGTAATGCCGTTTCGCTTGAATTGAGAAATTCGCTCAGGACTTGTACATGTGGTGTTGCTATTGGAGTGCTCGAGGTAAGAAACACTTTTTCGTAGTGAGCAGTCTTCTGCTGAACATCATTGTTGACTGCAATGTTTGTAACTCCCGATGTGTTTGTGGTAAGTATGATTTTCTTGGACAACTTTGGAGTGAGAGACGAAGAGCTGGGACAAACCGAGCCGTATGTGTTGGCCGCAGCACTGCTCACTCCCGTCACGTGAACGGTTGTGATTTTATGATTCTCTAAATGTGACGCTGCTGTTGAGGGCTTTTTCGCCTTCGACGGCGATGAATACTGATTGGCAACTGCAGCAGCGGCATGAACCGGAATCGTACTGAGATTGGACGGAATTATTTGCACATTGCTTTTGTATTCCTCAGCATGATTGTTCTGCGGATCGGGAAATTTAAATATTTCGGCTCCTTTGTTAGAAGATGGCAACGGATTCGATACTTGGATAATTGTGATATTTGTAGAGGACGAATCGGCACTTGTCGACACATCTGCTGGCGGAAGAGCGTCGAGATCTTTCTGTACATCGAACTCGGTAATGTTGTTGTTGATTGTCGTTAATTCGGGTGATGTTTCGGTGATCGAGAGAGAACGTGACGTTTGTGGTCTAAAATGGAAAAGATTGTTAACGAATGTTAAATGAACCCTGATCTTTAAATAATCATACGAATGTTAATTTTTCTTCACTAGAAATCCAGTAAACGACTTTTATTGATATCCGCAGCTGAAGCAAATACTTTTACCTCACAATACTGACCCTTATTTAGGGCGCACGAGATAAATCAACTGTCACTGGAACTAACACTGGAATCGAATATAGATATTCGTTTTTTGTGTGTGTGTTTTTTTTTTGTGACACTCACGTAGCATTTATTTTGTTTAATAAACGATATATTTTCTTACAATATGGAAAGCAGCTACGAACTTGATCCCGAGATACTGGACAACCTCTATAAGCATCAATTGCAAGAGCTTCGCGGATTTACCTTAAAACTTGACGACAATCACGATATAAATCTTTGCCGCAAATGGCTGCAAGTATTCAACAAAACGTCACAGGATGAAAAAATCTCGAGAAACTGTCTATGTGCTCTATTGTGTGAGCAATTGAAACATGACGGATGTCTGTCTCTGCCATTCACAGATTTGTCCAACTGCAATCGAGATTTGACGCAAGTCCTGGCAAGCTTGGATCGAACATTTTCAGATGACAGCAATTGGATTGCCTCATCGGAAGAAACTGAAGCGGAGCATCGCGGCAAGAGCGATATAGTTCAACTGCAAGAACAACTACGCGAAACAATACAGCAAAGAGACGAGAAAGAGACAAAAATCCGAGAACTTAACGAAATAATCGAAAACTGCAATCGATGTGCAATGGAAAAAGATATTCTACGAAAAGTTTCCGATGTATTGAGCGGCTTAACGGTTGAAACAAGTGTGCATGACTATTGGATCTTTAGGCAACTCTACGCAGAGGAAGACAATTTGGACTTGTACCAGAAACTTACCGAACTAGATGGAAGTTTTCAACAAATCTTACAAGAGAACACAAAGAGGCAGCTAATTGCGACTCAAAAGCACCTCTTGCAAATAATTAAATCGAAAGACAAGCTTTTGAAAAAATCCAAACAGAAGTTACGTGCGCAAACTTGGCAGCAAAAATTGAGAGTAAAAGTAGTCAAACTGCAGTTCTGTTCGATTTTAAGTCGAATGTTCTTTAAAAGTCGACAGAGCAGTCAAGATCAAGTGACAGACTTATTTAACGAATTAGAAGCAAAGTATAAGAAGGTTCTGTTGAATTTGAATGTCTAGAAGAGCGCGCTTACCTCAACAGTTGACGTCCATTTGACTGCGGAACTGGTGACAGTGACTCACGATCTGTGAGGAAGAAATAAAAATCCTTAGTAATTAAATATATATTTTTGATTGCATTCTTCTCACATTGTTCCTTTTCTGTTGACGAACTGATATCGAGGCGTACGCTGAGTGCATCGGAAAATGCGTTCTGTAGTTCGGAGTTGGTCGAGCTGCTACGATTTGCAGAGTCGTTGAGGCTACTCCTCGCCTCGAGCGCAGCATGCACAACCTTGCTGTGCGGTATTAGCTTAGGTCTTGCTAAGCACATCACGAATTCTTCACTCAAGTCGGAGAAGTCGTCTTCATCGTCATCTGCGCTAATACCGCCACTGTTGCCCGTATTTAGCTGCTCACTATAGTTGCTGATGGGATCCGAAAGCATGTTCAGTAAGTTTTGAGTCAGTGTGTTCGACATTGATGTGAGACAAGCTGATGTTGATGGAACAGACGCCACAGCCACATTGCTAGCAACAGACGGTACTGATAGTACATTTGCGTTTCTAGTGCAACTGTCGTGTGCCACGGTTGTATTCGAATTCACTGGTGCTATATTCGACGAACCGACACTTGTTACAACAGTGGCTGTTGATGAGGAAGAGGATGATATTGACACTGATGGCACAACGCGCTCAACACCTGGAACAATAGCCGCTGGTACTGGTGGGGTAGCTGGCAGTGGTGATGTGGGATCTCTGGTTGGCAATAATGGTGCTCGAACTTCAGGCAATTTGGTGTAGAGATTCTCCCGTGGTGATATGATTTTCATTTCACGTAATTTGGAACGCAGTGTCTCAACCCATTCTTGCATCACTTCCCTGAAAAATGTAAGAAAGGCATGATTTAGTTGTTAGTGGTGTCGTTTAGTTTAAATGGTTATTCGAAATAAGAAAGATTTTGGGTGTGTTTGAGAGGGATTAATCTGACTAATGGAATATTCGAATAAGAGCTTTTATAATTGACAGGTGTTCAAGACTGCTAAGCGTTCTGGTGCCCGACACGTGGCGAGCAGATATGACATGATATAGAGAAAAAGGTTCTTCACAGTGATCCAGCTTCTACTGAAAGGTTAATAGTAAAACAAGTAAACAAGTGGAAGAGCAGGAGTTGTACTTATTTAAATGATTGCGTCGGTAACAGAAAACAGGGTGCGCTTAAGCTAATTTAAAGTCGTCTAGTCTTAAATTGCGTTTGCCCACAATACACTTCAGATACAAGTCTACTTCTCTCCCTCTTCGTACATCTGTTTCCTGTTTTGCATATTTGCATGAATTATAAATTACGTGCGATGACCAGATATAGCGAATTAATAGCCAATATGATAGCCAATATGTCCTACAGTCTACATTAGCCTTGACCTCAAGTTTTTGCAAAAACAACAAAGTAATACTCGCCGACTCTTTGTCGCATGTGTGTACTTAGGTATTCGATATTAAACTCTTCATTTAACACCTTTTGTTTGAACACTTTAAAGCTAAATAATTTTACAGAAATAGCAGACAAAGCAAAACAGGCCAACGCATTGTGTAAAGTCAAGACATTTTTCGGCCCACAACGAACGTTAACAAACAGCATTGCCTTTGTTGTGTTTTGCCTATCAGTTTAGATCAGTTATGGTTACCCATTGCCAACTTACCATGACATTGCGTGAAAACGCACAACTTCGTTACTCAGAGTGACAACGAATTCGAATTCATGCGAGTTTGGTATAAGCGCGTGCGATATATGCTGTGTATCTTGCATTGAGACCACCCACTCAGGATTGTGCGATGGGGCAAGTCTCGGTTCTGCATAACCCTCCAACAGAGCTTCCGTATCGTCATGCACACAAAACACCACCCAGCTGCGATCTGATTTCTGTTAAATAGGCAAAATTTCCAAACAGTAAATAAAAACAACAAAATTTATTATTTTTGCAGAATGAGTTAATAATGTATGTATGGAGGTGAATGTTTTACCTTGGGACCGACTGTAATTTTTTTACCATCGGTTGTTAGACGTTTTAGCCAACTATTTTTGTGGATTTCCCGAAACAGTGCACCACGGGATGAACTCATTTTTTTATGTTGCACAGCTATGGAATTTTTTCTTCTTTACCATTTGGATGTGAATGTGCAAAGAAATTTGCAATTAACGCGGTAACGAAGCAAAACACATTTGGGCAAGTGGGAAGTTTTTATATTTTTTTGTCGATTTCGACAGTGAAATGTCACTTTTTGACAGATGATAATGAAGCGGAAGAACAAGAATGCATACGTTATGGAATGCACATTTAATTTTCATTTATTTCATATATGTTTTCACAATTAATTAGAACTTAACAGGAGAGTGTAAAGCTGAAGCTTACTCTTCCTTTAAGGGTAAATTTTTCTACTTATTGCACGATTTGCTGTGGCAAATAAACAAAATCACTGCACGAAAATAACAAATTAATTGCACAGCGCCATGTTTGCGGACTTCCAATTAATTCCAGGTGACATTCCAAGTTCCAATTGTTAAAATATACCTTCCACTTTGTTTATGGCACAGTTACATTTGAATAGATGCAATAGGCTAGTTCTATCGCTTTTCCTAGAAATTGGAAGGCGTTTCAAGAGACATCTAATGAAAAGCTATGAATCCCTATAGAATTCTAGGCCTAGCTTCGTAAAACCTTCCGGCTTTATTAAAATGATGCCCAATGCATTAATCCTTAATCACCCCTGTGCTAAATTGCAGGCAAATCTGAATTTAGTTCTCAGTTCGCTTTGAAACATTTTGTTCCGATTTCAGAGCACTTTTGCCAATCTGGATTTTTTTCTTGTGTCGTTTTCCATTCAGATTCAGCTCAATTTTTCGAAATCAGCTGCCTGTCAGATTTCATGTTCCATTCGCTGCAAAAAATTATGAAATTTTGCGAATCTCGATATCTGAGCGAGATTCACAGCTCCTTACACTAACACCAAAACATTTGTAATTTGTCAAACTTTAAAGTATGTTATTAATCACGTTTTTAGAAGACAAGTCTTTGAAAAATAGAGAAAAATTTACATTTGGCCGCTGCAATGGATATCAACATAAATTGAGTGGATTTTTACTCATAAAACACGCACCGCCACAAATGCAAAGAAAGACAAATCTCGTTTTATGTTCCATTGGGTACGAAAAATCTGAAATCTGAGTTGCCATTCTGTAAGGCGAAACGTTTTCGTGTGCACGAAGAAATTTGCTTGTGTAAATAAACCACTGGCGCAGTGGCTTAGTGGTTAGTGTGTTGGACTACTAAGCGAGGGGTTCCAGGTTCGAATCCCGCAAAAACCCATATTCCAACTTAGGGTGTTTTCCACTGCGCCACCTCTCGCGAACGTCTGACAAACATCCGAGAGTATAACTGTCTTTAGAGCTTCTCAATTAGCCGTTTGGAATCGGCATAAAATTGTAGATCCCTTCCATTCGTTCCAAAAATGAAACTCCTTGGTCCCTACGCACCTGTTGCGCCAACTAATTATTATTATAAATTAACATAGGGCAAATCATTCGTGCGCACGAAAACTTTGGATCGTTTCGCCTTACAGAATCTGGCCCCTGAAAATCCCAATGGAAAACGACATTAGAGTTACCTCAGATTTACCAATTCAAATGCGTTTGAATTTGGGAACTAGTGGAGCTTGTTTAGGTTTCCGTGAAATTTTCCAACTGCAAGGAAACACATTGGTTCAATGTTCTTAATTGTTAATTATCAATGTAAACACGTTTAGAAATCAATCTGGCCGCAAATTTCGAATGTTTAAATATAAAATTTAGCCAGTGAAGGGAAAACGCTTAGAATTATTCCGCATTTCCTCCTAATGAAGCAATTCAATATTCAATTCAAATGACAAGCCGCAGCCACATTACCGCTTCTCCGTTTTATATTTCCGATCGCTGTTAAAAAAGACAAATTTGCACTTAGAAGGTCGCGGGTCCCAGGAATTGCGGTCAAGTCACATGTTTTTAGTTTTTTTCGAATGTGTTTTTCAGAAGAATATCTATAATTATTGTTACTTAAAACAGTGCAGTCTTTTGCAAAAAATAAATCATCCAAATGCAATTAATAAAACAATTTCTGTTCATTTTTAACCTATAATACTTTTTTTATATTTTTTTTTTATATTATATTTTTATCACACATATTTTTTTGTTGCTGTTTACAATGGTACATGACTGATAGTTTTTCTTTAAGAAAAAACATAGTCGAAAAATTAAACAGAGCTTATTAAGTTAAAAAAAATAATAATCATTATGATTGCACAATGACGTCATGTCGTTGGTTACATATTAGTGAACACAAAGTTAATTTTGCATGCCGCAAACATAACATAAACTTGATTTTAATCGAATTTTAAAATTTGAAGCAACATTCTAATATTAAGTATCTATCAAGCTACAAAAGTTTGTTCTAAGTCTGTCTTGCAGTTTTATCGTTTACAATAATTAGAAGTATAAATTACAGATTAAAAAAATATCACATTTACGTCTATAAATAAAAAAAAATGTATTTAACACAAGATCGTCTTCTGGCTCTATGCTTCGTCCAGTTTTTTTCATGTAAAACAGCATTTTTCGTATTTTGCAAGGTTTATAATTTTTTTTTCGTTTTTAGTTTTTTAGTTTGAACTTTTTTTTAGAGATTTTTTTTGTTGTTTCTCCTCCCTTCCCATTAGTGTATCTAATTACAACTATGCAGGAGAGAAGAGCTTTATCAGTTTTATTTGGTTTTTTTTTTTTTGTTTGTTTGTTTGAATACATTTGTATTCGTTTTTTTCTTTAATTACAATGAATATGAATGCAAATGTATTGTAGTACAAGCAAGTTCGAATCAGTTTAACAGTTTTACATTTAAACACCAATTGAAATATATAAGAAGAAATTGGAAAGCAACATTAGTAGTTTATAAAATAATGAAAAGAACAAAGTTACACGTGACAAGATTCATGTGCACAGGTTTTCTATTTTCTTCTCAGTTCGAAACATGTTAAAATAAATTACAAGAATAAGTGTACTATAGAACAAGTATTTAGTCTGTTTTTCTGTTTCGTGGAGTCTCTGTTGTATATACATTTGAATTTGATTTACTGCAATTACTTGTTTAAAAAAAATAAAACTTTTTTTCTTGACCTGGGGGATGAACTGATTCGTGAGGGCGGGTTGCACTAGAGACCAGTGGCTGAGAGTATTGTCAATTTACGAAATAAGTAGATCTACGTAGTTTTGCATTGGAATGAATTCGTCGGCCAAGGGGTTGAGTGATGAGTTTTCTACATTGCGGTCGGAAACGGCAAGCGCAGACAGGGCGATTTCTAATTTTTCGGCTCTGTAAAAGTTAAATCAAACGTAAACCCTGCAGTTGAGTATGCACACGACAGCTTTGACTTACTTCTCTTTTTGCCATTCATCAATCTCAGCTTCGAGTTCATCAACCAACATTGCTTCTATGCATTGCTGCATGATTTCCTCCTCCTCAAGCCGCTTCAATTCCTGCAAAGTTAATACGTTTAATAATTGCTCAAAGAATGTGGTGTATTTAATTTTACATCTTTGTCGAATTCTTCTTCGTTTTCCATCCACAAATACTCAGAGAAATCGGTCTCATCTTCAAAATCAGACAGAGAATCGTAATCCTCTTCTACGGCGTCGAATTGCTCCGACCAGTCGTTTGTTGGACTTTTCATAATCATTTTCAGATTCTGCAATTAAAGAAAGAGGGATTAATGCGAGGTACTAAAAAGATAATGGTAAGAATCAGTAAGTCTGAGTTTATAAATGGTAATTTGGGAGCAATTTAACACATAACCTTTATTTACAGCAGAAGTAAACATAGCGAAAGGGGTTAAATGACCGTACGTGCACAGTTAAGCTAACCTTCATGACCGAAACAAGGTTGAATCATGTACGAGGAAATTCAGTAAAACCTAATCTGGGTCAATTAACACATAAAGTAGATAACAGTGTTTACGAAGATCACTCGACGGAAAAGGTGTATTTATATTAAAATACATAGTACATATAGTATATAATATTGAATTATTTATGTAATGCAAAAGGTCACTTTCAGTATGCATTCCTTTTTATGATTTCCATCAGGTACAAATATTATCGAGTGATCTTGGAAAAATGAAAATGTGATAAATTTTAATACCCCTCATTTTGATAGCAATTTAAAAGAACCCAGGAAATATATATCTCAATTTGGCTAGGCATCAAGGCGGTTGGATAGAGGCGTTTGTTTAAGAACACAATTCTTCTTGGCTACTTATAGTGTTATAGTGCCCACAAGACTGTACATTTGGCTTGCCCGTGTACCATAGTAAACTGAGAACATATCAAAGCAGTATTAAGTTAGTAGGTTTAGGTTTAGAGGAGGGGACCGAAGCTAATGGCCTCGCTCGAGGCTCGGCGGCAGGATATTGATAAGTTTAGAGCGCTCGCTTTGAGCCAGTAAGCTAGAGTAAGGTAAATGTTAGTTTTAAATAAGATTTAATCGTTTTAGTCTAGCATGTAAGTTTAATGAAATATCTCAATAAAAATGAATTTAAAATGCAAAAAAAACATATCAAAATAGCTGCGCCGTCTACAAACAATGCTAAATATTGTGCCTTAGATTGTCAGTAATAAATATACTAGCAAGAACGGTGAGAACAATAGAATGCTCGTCTTGCAAATTCCTCCAAATTCATTTCTGTTGAAAACAACTGAAACCCGTTTTAATATAGTTTCTGGATGATAACAAATCGCACACGTCTGCTTAAGTACGTGTAATTAATTTGGTAAAAGTAGCGATCCGCTAATTCAATTATTTCTTTAAGAATAAAGCAGATGTTCTAAATTCTTTAAGGTCCTGAAGTCAGCGCAATTTAACACACAAATTAAAATCAACAACAAACGCATAGTTGGCATTAACAGTTCATTGCCCACGGGAATATTGATTTGAATAGACTCAAGCACAGACTTTTTTAATCTATGAGGCTGCGTTCATATGATAGGTACGTATGAGTTGATTTATATTGATAACGTACATAATTGCAATATATTAACGGATAACGTAAGCGTAGGTTCCTATCTTTTCAACATAAAAACACAATTCAGCTAAATATAATGTTAATTATTGCATAAAAGTACTTCCAAGCCGACCATGTGTTCTTTATTTATACTAAACGTACTCTCCAGTTATGCTATAGAACTACCGAGTTCATTCACTCAAAACTTGATAGCACAAACTATCATGTCGGTATTTTGTGAATCCAAAACACATATTATTATACCTTTGTATGGACAATGTATTATATAAATGTACACAAGCCTACAAAATCGCATTTATGTACCTAATTAGTTCGATCCATTATATACATTTGGTAGCGGTTTTCGCTGGCCGCTTAAAAAAAAAAACAAAAACAACAAAAAATGGCCGTGAACGCCTCTTCGAATTTTATTATTTTACTATACGTGCATTGACTCCCGATTTATTTTTGGTGTCAGTTTAAAGGTTTAAATACAAAAAACAACCTTGAAGCCTTGTACGAATTTTGCTACGAAACTACTCGGTTAAACGAACTAAATATTAACCGCTAAAGGACCTAAACAACTATGCACATTTGCTTTTACTTTATTAAATACTGGAACGAACTCTTAATAGCCCACGACTAAAATGAAAGCTTCGTGCCCTCTCTTGTTCTATAATCTTAATACGAGTTACGCTTACGGGTATCCGTTAATAACCACTTTCAACTGGTTTCCGGTTTTACCTTCATGATTGTACATACATATTAATTTTTCCTATAGCGCATACAGTAAAATTAAATATAGTACCTATTATATATAAAAATATGTAACGTAACTAGTGTTTCTGAAAATAAAAACCACAGTCAGGAAGAGAAGCGTTCGAGGTCAAGCGCAAAAGGTTTTCTGATTACTCATTGCCAATATCGTTATGCAAATGACGAAAAAAAAAAATTCAAAATGATAAAACTTTTATTTGCGCATCAGGAAAAAAACACAAAACAAAAATTTTAATCATATAGATGAGCATAATTATGAACATAAAAATATGTGTCAAAGACAAAATGGAGTAAGAATTGGAAGGAAAATCTAGTCTTACCTTTAAATAATTATGTCACCAGAATTAATTAATAAATTTCTCAAGAAGTTAAAGATATGTCACCGAAAACAAATATCGAAGATTCGAAGATAAAAAAATGGAGAATTAATCTTTGTTCTTCTGTGTTTGTCGTGTTTGTTGCGCTACTGTGCCAGCCACACCAGCCAAGATGGGAGTATGAAAATGTATTTTGGATTAATTCCGAAATGGAAAGTTATTTATTTATAAAACAATTTCCAATTTGTTTCCAATCAAATTGTGAGAGCGGGAGCGTGATAAAATCTTTGTAACGCGTTAATGTGTTGTCTCTTTTGTTTGTGTATTTTCCAATTGGAAAGAAAACTAATGGGAGGGCTACATTTAAGTGACCAGATTTGGGTACGATTCGCCAGGGAATTCCCAATTTTTAAAACTTACGTTAAATTTTTGGAACAGTCGATCGCAACTTAAACAACATGCAATCCATCAGAAAACCCAATTATTATAAGTAATACTTTCCTAGTACGTGATAAACCATTTTATTTGTCAATAAACAATATGCTACAACGCAAAAACAATTACGGAGAAGCAGAATTGGAAAATATGTTTGGTATTTGATCCTTGGAGCTGTCACCACTGTCAGGGCAAGTTTGCTGTCAAACAGACGTCTCAGTAAAAACAATGTAGGAGGATGGCACAGAAAAAATTGAGATTCAGCCAACATTATAATAGTTACTTAAAATGGCATCGTACAATATTTCATTATACACTTTTATTTGTAATTTTTTTAACTACGTACGTTAAGAATTTTGAAATATTTTTCTTTTTTGAAACTCATGTTATGAAGGATAATTTTAGTAAATTTGAGAATTATGTGTGGTGAATCTGTGAAGACTTCGGTTAAAGGGCGCGTAAGTGGAGGTAGCCTATATGGGATACGAACAACACTATTAGGCGTTTTTCTTTTTTAGTTCAGAGCTGAGCACTGAACTGAGCTCGAGCATTATGAGCGTGCTCTGAACCGAGTGCGCTCAGAGCATTCTGATATTTTTTTGTTTTTCCTGTTTTTTTTTTCTGTCAAATGTGACTGGAAGTGTGCTTGTACATGTGAAATCATCTTTTTCCTCAGGCTCCTCAGTCAATTTATTCTGAGCTCATAGAGCGCGCTCTGATCATGCTCTGAACGAAAAAAGAAACACAAATTTGAGCTCTGATGTATCTGAGCTAAAAAAGAAACACGAAATTTTTGTATAACAGTTCAGGTTCTGCTCTGAACTAAAAAAGAAAAACGGCTATTGACTATGTATGTATTTGAAGAATGCGATGGTATAACAAAAGTAAAATGTTTGAAAGAGAAGTATGTGAATTGTACCGTGCTATATGAATTGTAACAAATGGGCAAACGAGAGGTTATATAATCCTAGAGCGTTTTACTAATTGGTGACTGGTTGGAAATTCACAAATGACAACGGTACAAAATATAACAAACGATGCGATTTCTCACGCTGACAAAAGTTCACCAGACATTGTTAAATATAAGGATGGAACGGAATTACTTATAAGTTGCTTCAAATGCATGATTCTATAATTCTGAATGGCTGTACGGAAACAGATAAATAGCCTATTGCTATTGAACTCTCAGGTGAAGCTTCACTCAGCGAAATAAACCTTCCCTTGCTTCCTCGCCTTTGTTGGAAAAACGAACGAAACGTTTTTTATCAACGTGTTTTGAAGTATCCTCTTCTCAAAAACAATTTAATAACGAAATCCACAACAGAAGCACTCTGTAAGCAACTACTCACGAAGTATATTCGTAATTCTGGCCGAACATCAATATAAGTCAAAACTAACCGCCCAGGCAGAAGTGGTTTGATGTACCTACTGCTTGAAAGCACGCACAAAATCTTTTGCTCTTCTCTTAACTATGCAGGAAGCTATCCAACTTCTGAATGAGTGTGACTGGAAAACCTTAAGTTTTAAATTTTTAAAGCAGTTAACAAGTATAGGTACATTGTTCTTAATAACAGAATAAGTTCAATTTTTTTTTATTTTGCAGATTCATTTTTAGATCTAACAAAAATGGATAACTGGGACACTGAAACAAGAATTTGGATTGTCCGCCGCTATCACGCACTGGAGTCCGTAGTTTCGGTTCAAAAAGAGTTTCGACAAGAAGCTTATCTGCTCAAATAAGCAGATAGTCATTGCAGTCAATTATGCACAATGATTTGGACTTATTCCCATATAAAATTCAAATGGCCAACAAACTGAACGCAGACTTGCCGATTCGCTTGGAATTTTGCCAAAAGATGCTTCAATTGGTGGAAGAGGACACGAAACATGTTGAACTGTCTTTTTATGTCTGACGAGACCCATTTCAATTTAAACGGCAACATAAACAAACAAAATTGTCGAATATGGAGTGCTTCCAAGTTCCAACCCACAGATACTCCATGAGACGGAATTGCATCCACTTTGTGTCACAGCGTGGTGTGCAGTTTCATCACCCTGCATTGTCGGGCCTACTTCTTCGAAGAAAACGGTCACACCGTTACGGTTACTGGCGACCTTTACTTGAGCAGAGAGATTGAGAGATTTTGTCTATCCAGAATTACGCCGAATGATAATTTCTTTCAACTTTGTGTGGTTTCAGCAAGATGGTGCAACTCCTCATATAGCCCGGCCTGTTATGACAGAAGTGCGACGAAAATTTCCCAATAAGCTGATATCCAGAAACTCCCCAGATCGCCTGACCTTACTGCACCTGACTTTTTCTTGTGGGGTTATTGCAAACAGAGAGTCTACAAAGCAAAACCAACAAATTTGAATAAACTGTCTCAACTCTCCAAGCAGTAATGAACAACTTTTTGGTAAGATGCCGCACATGCATCAACGAGCATTATTTTTAAAACTAATTAAGCTTTGCTCAATAAAATTGAATGACCTTTAACATGAATGAAAGAAAAATGAATTCCATACACTGGAAAAAAAAAAGTTATTTGAGTTTCTTAATGTAGCAATATTCATCAGCCACCCTGTACTTTAAAAACAACTTCTGTTGCGGAAGTTCTTCCTGCTGGTAAAGTTTAAGTTGAAGGTATTGCGCGTTACCTGGTTCTCACTGTCTTTCAACTGTTTTATGAAGTTGGATCAAACACAATTCCTGTGGTATTTTCGAAATATAATAAGTCATTTAACACAAACATAGGAGAAAGACACAAATCCCCAGACATTCACACTCATCTTGGTTTCTTATTTTGTATTTTATGCTTCTTTTTTTTAGTACACCTCAATATAAATCAATATAAATCATTCGGCACACGTCTTGACATATTTTTCTGCCCTAGTAATGTTTCCATTTTTCTTAGTTTCTTCAGCTTTTTCCGCTTTGTCAGCTTTGTCAGTTTTACTAATAAAGTCACCCCACTCCTGCTTTTCAGAGCTTCCGAAAGTACCGTATACGAGCATGCTGAAAGTATATGCGGCTGCCATCGAATAATATAGATAATTCCATTCTTCCTTTGTACCCTTAAATAAAAAGATAAATGTATGTATATAATAATAAATATTACTGTACAGTGTACACTCTACCTCTGTAACAACACCCGCTATAGCTAGCGGTGCCAGGATTCCACTCATTGTTGCTGCCGAATTCGATATACCTGTTAAGAGTCCTGCGAATGCCGGCGCCATATCTATACAACTAACCCAGTATGCTCCTGTAAACGACACATCGAGTGAAGCTCCAATGAAGAATATGAGCAAAACAATAATCATACGATCTTCGCACGTAAGAGCAGTGATGGCTAAGAATGACAATGCAGTAATGACATTTCCTAAAATAAAGACGTATTAATGTTTATTTAACATTAAGTTATAGAAAAACTTATGCGTACCACAACAGTAGACAATTCGCCTGTAAATGGTTAAACTAAATTTGGATACCTTGAACAACCTGGCAAATGTCACCATCACACATAATCGGGAAGTTAATGCGCCAACATGTATAGCTGCAGAATAAAAACCGTTCTATCGACAAAATGATAGACTAATATTTACAAGAGTTTATTAAAGCGAACCGTCCTTACCTCTTTCAAGCTAAAATGCATAGTATCGCTGAGATATCGCGGCAAGGCCAAGTTAAGCACAATAAGCCCGTAACTGTGACAAATATGCGTCACTATGAAGGTGAGAATGGCACCAGATGAAAACATTTGTTTCCATGGAATAGCCGGTACCTACGATCAATAAAAGTTGTATTGCTGCAACAACATAGAACTAGATTTACACCTTCTTTCGCTATCCACAGCAAGTTCTTGTGCACCACACACAGCCAAATGAATTTTAAACCTTTTTTAGATATGTATTAAAGAGCGAGCAAAGATAATGCACATATATACCGCTGGGCGAAGAGGTGTAAATCCAGCCTTACATTTTCTCCACATACCACCTTGTTGTGGTCACGTCCTTCCTTCAAGTAGTGCAATTCCTTCTCGGACATCCATGGGTGTGCATCTAGTGTATTATAAATTAGCCAATTGCACGCAATACCCACCACCAACGAAGTTCCACCTAAGAAAAATCACAACACAATTTGTTTGCCAGCGAAACACATAAATATGTTCAGTAAACCTCTCATACCAATCACATAGAATACATTCGTCCAGCCGGATCGACATAAGAAGCTTGTTAGGGGAAACACCGATAAGGATCCGACTGCATATCCACCATAGGCAAAGGACATTAAGGCTGCTCTCTCACTAGGATGTGCCCATATCGTGTACAGTTGGTACATTGCTGGAACAGCAAATCCCTTGAATGAAAATTAAAATTGTGTAAGGAAATGCTGAAGATACGCCAGAGTGAATTTTGCCAGTTTAGGATGTAGAACATACTGTAACGGCTCTTAGTACAAGTAGGGGTGCTGACATTTGTCAAAAACCGCAGCATGGTACTGGTAATATCAGCAACTTCTGCTTAATAGAGTTTTGTCGAATACCATTGTCGTTGAAGAACTTACATCTAAGCAAACAACAAAAAAGGGGCATGGCATTTTTAACCTTATTAACCCACAGTCGATCGAAAATAAAGAACATATACCTACCGCAAAGAGTTCTAATGCCAGCTTTACATTTTCCCTAATGTTAACATTGTCTTACGATTATGTGACGGAAGGGCTAAAGCTGGAACATCTAGCGAAGAAGGATTGACCTTTGAGGGAGTCTTCCTCTTCGACCGATTGGCTGAAATTGTTCATGAATTAAGTAAAGAGCAAGGAGATCGCTTCCATCGGGCCATTAGTTTGTTATAATAAAAGACTTTATCTTTTCGAGTTTCTGTCAACAGAAGTTATCACGTTTTCTTGATTTATGGTTGTTTTTAGTGAGTGGGAAAGTTGTGGGTACTTTTTTCCAAATAGGCCTTGGGAAAAAGGAATTAAATTTGGGAATTTCAAATCCAACTTTCTGGCAGCACTGGAAAGAACAATGCAGTGAGCGCAAGTGAAGGTTGCATTTCAAAATTATTAAGGTGAGAATCCAATTTATAGCTTTCTTACATAGTTTAATAACAAAAAGTATGTATTTGCAAATCTTACCGCTAAAAATCCTTGCATCAGTCTGCAAGCAACCGCCAACCAATAGCTTGTCCTTGCCATTACAGGGATTAGCATAAAAATAATCGCCTGTCCAACTATGCCCGCCAAGAGGAAGATTTTTCCACCAAATTTATCAGCCAATCGACCAGCGACCGGTTGCACCACCATATATCCGTAAAAGTAGCTGCTTAGCAACACCCACTCACTGTGTTTCGACCATGAAAATTCTCCTTCCTGGAAGGGATATTTCATATTTAAGAACAAGATTCAATTGCACACAATCGACCACACTTGCTGGAAGGCTCTCTTGCATCGGACTCTTATCGTCCTGTTTAAACGAGCATGATCCATTCGATTCAAGGGCTGAATGTACCATTGTCAGGTTCTGAAATCAATACTCAATTATCCGAAGCTCCTAACGGAATCTCAGTTCGATTGGCTCACTTTGGTGGATTTTATCATGCACAAAATAGCGAAATTAAGAGCGTTGTTCATGCAAAGCTGTGCTACCATAATGCAGAACGCACATATTGTGTATACAAGACGCCACGAAGGCCACAAAACTGATGTTGATATTTCCATCCGTAAATTTGTTAAGAAATCTCAATTGAACACGCGCGTAATGGAAAACTTTCTTAGCCGAACGACACAAACCGATTATGTGTTATTAAGCTGCAATTATACTCGATTGCATGTGACGCGTGTCAAATATTTGCTATTTTAAGACGACTCTAACGTATTTACAGATTAATTTTTGTTCGACCAATTGCAGAGATAGAATTCGGCCGAATGGGAGATCCACAACGGAGCCTAAGCCACACAAATCGAATGACCGCGTCTGAGGAATGTAAGTGTGTATGCAGTTTGTTCATTTAAGCACGTTCAAGTGCAGTCGCCAAACTACGTACTTTGTTCTAGTAAATATTACGCTATTAGCTATGAAAAGTGTTTCACTTTTGAGTTCGGTTTTTGATACAATATGGATATTGAAAAGAAAGCAAAAACGGCTCTAAGTCGGGTTCGCATCGGTGCTGGAAAGCAAATATTTGGCTGTCTGGAACAACAATGCCAATGACCTCATTGACTGGCACTGAATTATTGGAAACAATTCAGGGACGTATCTTACTTCTCGTACCCCTTCTACCCCGAATGGGTAAGGTCTGTGTCTGTTAAAAGGTACGTATAACAATGAGGCCATGAGTGCTTAAAACTAACAAAATATCTGTGTATCAAGATCGGTTGTAGAAATGTTACATAATGCAATAAAGGGTTTGAAAACTGACAAAATAACCGTTTCTGGCGTGAAGCAAATGTAGAAAAGCCTCAGTGAAGGCGTTAAATGCGGCAGGTCCTAAATAGTCCCAGTCCCAGATCTTACTCATTGGTTTGTCAGCAAAATTTAGCAGGTTTCGTTTGTGTGACGACTGGAAAGTTGACATATTTGGAAGTGTCAGCAATTTCAGTCAGTTAGAAACTTTCATCTGTTAATTAAGGATCGATCTATAATTGTGCACATTAAACAGGGTAAACTGCAATCATAAAAGTGCACACTTTGGTGTGGTTGTCAGTATTAACCATATGTAGTTCTATTTCTTAAATCAGACTTTAGCTTGCATAACAATAGTTTGTCAAAGCAATCTTCAAAAATATGGCCGATATTGATCCCAACGATATGTGGCATTATTGGCAATAAAACGATTGATTATTACTCACTTCAACGACATCATTATATCGCCAAATGGACCTACACCCTGCGGTTCAGCTGTACTCCATGACTTCTTGTAGAGCTAGATATTGGCGTATGCTGCTAAACAAAAGCTATATTCAGACCCTTAAGCCAATGTTCATTGGGTTGTGGGTGAGTTAAAGCCCTAAATTCTAGAAAGAGTTGCCCAAAATTGAACCGAGAGCATGAGCTTCGTCAAAAAAGTTAAGCTTATTAACATGATATAAAACATCATTCATAAAGAATCTATATATATTTGATTCAAACTGAATTCTTGTAGTTATTATTTAAAGAAAAATAAGAAGAAACGTTTAAAGCATTTAAAAATGTGCAACATATATGCGATTTATTATTTCTAACCTTTCTCGGCAAAGCAAATAACAGCCCAAACTTGTAAAGGTAGTCCAAACCAAAATAACGAGTCGTTTACGAGGCAGATGCTATGTATCTTCTTTACCCACCTTATCATAACATATGTTCAAATATGAAGGCGTGTTGTCCCTTCGGCATAATGCATTATTCCCGCTGGTGATTTGGGAATACTTTAGTTTGATCATCATTATTGCAGCAATTTACCCCATATGTGCTAGATGATTCTGTTTTGTCTCATTAAAATTTCACAACGTTCTTGTTATTTTTAGAACGCCATTAAATCAAATGGAAAAGCTCCAAGTGCGTGAGTCATGCATCGCATACTCATCGTACACTGACCATGCGGGACTAACAAAAGGGAAAGTTTCAACTGAAGAGTTGTGTACGAGTGGAGCAACTCCGACTGCAGGTGCTCATAATGCCAACAACCCAGGCGTTGAGGTGTACTGAACTCAAGTACATTAACTGCAGTATGTCCTTATGTACAAATAATAAAATAGACTCTGTTGGGAAAATGTGTTTACTATCGTTTGCAGCCACATGATATTGGTATATCCATCTACAAATGGAAATAAGCTTTTCGACTTCTGCATCGCGAGTTGTTGATGCGGTTGTTGGTAGTTCTGTTACGTACCGCTACCCGCAGCACCGTTATACGAGTAAGAATTGAGTTCTGGTGAAATGTGGAAGTCACTAAGAATTGGAGTTTAGTTAGGAGTTTAAAAAATAATAAAGGTAGGTACAATGAATGAATACTATTAAATACCTTTGAAGGTAGGCGTATCTATTTAAGAAAATGCGAAATTAACTCGGGGCTTAATGTCGTAGGTACTGCTTCGAGCTCGCGGCATGCTAGACTTTCTATAAGGGAATACAGAGAGCGTCGGACCACCTCTTGAAGAGCTTTTAGGACGTGCCGTCAGATCGGCTGTCTGAAAGAGATCGACTTCAATCTCCTGGTCAATGAAAATTATCAAGTTAAGATTCCTGCTGACTGTTCAATAAAGGACTACAGGTTTAAACCACAAAGAGTTGCCAACTCACTTTAACATATACAGGAAAAAATATTCGACAACTAGTTGTTTTTGATATGAATTATTTAAACTACGATCGTCGTAAATCGAGTTCGTTTATAGATAGATCATTCAATTCAATAGAGTCTATTACTGTGAACTACTACGGAACTAATGGAACTGTCAAAGCGATAGTAACTTGTTGACACTTTCCGCAAACGGTTTGTAATATATTCAACTATTACCTTTCAAGTGAATCTGAAAAAAATAAATAAAAATACAAAATGGGAAGTATCTGTAAGTGGCTTCGGGTTAAACGACCGTATGAGGAAGTTATAGGTCAAAGGTCGGCCATATTTATGCAATGACCTTCCTCCTACACATATAAGAAGTCCTGTATACCTTTACAAACATGTAAAGAAAATCCGTAGGGTTCAATAATTTCTGCAAGCATAAATGCAAGAAATCGAAAATACACTGGATACACAATCAAACAGTGATAGGCATCCTGTTGGGTTTTTTAATTCTCCCCCGTGTTAGAAAAATAAAGCTATACAACTATAGGTATAATAAGCATATTATGTGGTGGTTAGAACGCGATTTTTCCAATGTGATATCCTCAGGCACGCTTATCCCTAGCATCAGCGAACACGACACATGTTACTATGCTATCATTTGAGGGGTGGGGTGGGGGGTCGCGCGTGGGCGGTCGGATCCAAAACGAATAGAGAACCGCGCAAGTAGTGCTACCAACGATGCACTTGTGTGCGAGTGAGTACAGTGGTATATATGCGACTCCAGCCAAAGAGCACAGGCAACGCGACGGTCAAAAGAATATTAAACATAACGTCGAGGACGAATGACTACAATTTTCACCTGACCCATTTTCGGCGTTCGTGCCACTATATACCATCATATTTAAATACTGTATGTGTTCACTAATTTTATTGTTGTTTCTGTTTTTTTCTTTTTTTTCTTTTTGTTATTCCATTCGTGCAACCATCGTCTTCTTGTTGTGTTGTGTCGCGGGCTAGATGGTCGCACTATTCACCGTCAAATAAACCGATGGAAACAAAAATGTAGAAAACTAGTCGTTAGAAGGTAGTCGGTTTGAATGTCCTATCCGGAAAGTATTCAATTCCATGGTGCGTCGTCGTCCACTATTGTAAACATTTCGTTGTTGTTTTCGCTTTTTACCTTGTTTCTGTCGTCGTTATTTTCACCTCACGACATCCATACTTTGGGGGGAAAATCTCCTCATATCTGTTTGTAAACTCCCTGCAAGAAGTGCGGCCTTAGTTTGCCTGTCAGTTCACAATTGACTGTGGACACATTAATTTCGCATTTAAAATTCAAATTGCATTTGACCAGCAATTACTGTTGCCGCAGTGAGTGTGTGCGTATGTCGTGTGAATTTGATGATCAATCCCAAACGAAAACACTGTTGATATTGCGAAGTCAGTGTGAATACCAAAAGCAACAAGGTGATGTACTAGTTACACATATTAATTGTCAAAGTGAACGAAATTAATTGTGAAAGAAAGCGCAAAGTGAAGAAAATTGAACGACTCATTAAGGATAATTGTCGATATCGTGCCTGGAAGTCGCATTCGGTCAGAATTCCCGAAGGTAAAACAGAAAATATTGATGAGTTTCCATTAAATTACTTTGCGGCCACATACTGTTCTGTGACAAAGTTACACTTTTTATCCATATGATTTACTAAATGTTCCTTTTTTGCTCCAATTATTTACTGTTTGTGTGACGGAGTAAAGCTAACCGCAATCCACAGGTTATTACAAAGGAACTGGGGTAGACACAGCACCGAAGACATTTAAATACAAGAAACAAGAACAAGAAAGTAACTCCATTCAGTTGGATGTATTGAATAGTCGGAGTATGGTTACAACAAAATTTATTGATTAGACTATTATTGAGGTAATCATTTATTTACTTGATATATATTCCATCGCGCATATGGTAATTGAGAGTGTGTAGAATTGGTGAAGTACGAGTGAGTGAACTTGTCGCGTGAACTTTTTTTCTTGGTTTTATACGGCTCTGTGCGGTATGTATCTGCGGGCCACTGGTCCAAGGACATTCCATTCACCATCACGTATATGTAGTCGTATAAGAACACGAATTTTAATGTTGTTTACATAATTCATGCAGTGGCCGTACGCATGATGCGATATTCCTTCGAAATTGGTTTTACAATTTCATTTCAAAACGCACCGTATATGATGGACACATGCGTTGTGTGATATTGCCGTGGGAGTAGGAAGCACTTGAATGTATTAATATTGCTTCTTAGATAAGTGAGGTATAATGGTTTGTGCTAATTAATAAAAACATAGAATTGAACTCTACTGCGTCGGTGGTTTGAATATTAATGCCCAGTTAATTGAGTGTTCGGTTTGAAACTGATCCTCTTGTTTGGGATAAGTTGGACATACATACAAATATTGTTATGGGTAAAACTTGTCAGTTTAAACAATAGAAGAAATTGAATTCCTAAGAATTTCGAAAAGAAAAATGGTTGGAATTTCTACCCCAACATAACATCCCAACGGTAGACATTCCGTAGAAGTGCAATGACGAATAAGAAGAGTCGACTGTGCATTGCTAAATGCTAAATTCGCCATTTTGTTTTCCTATCGGTGTTTTGTCAATTTAGAATTCGAGTGACATACAAAAACATATAAGAACTATGAAATAAATGCTGCCAATCAGAGGGGAATTTGGTAGTGTTCGGAAATATCATGAGTAAATTTTTCTTAAATAACTGAAGGAAAATTGCTCAAAATGTTTTTATTTTCCTTCAACCAATCTACATATTTGATTTTTCATAAATATTTTAAGGAAAACAAAATAAAAATGTACAATCCGTCGCGTCGACGGAATGCCGTATCCGACGGAACGAGCAGTCCCATAGAATCCGTCACATACGGCAGAGATGAATGATTAAAAGAAATGGATATCTTTCGTACGTCTATCCCCCCAAAACCATTTTGTTTACATTGTTTTTTTTTTTTGTAATTTCAACCCTCGATCGTGAATACGTGTGAGCAACAAAAAAGCATGTTTCTAATGGCCGACCGCGAATTATTTTTTGAGCATCGCGGTGTTTAATTGTTTTGTGTTTCGTATTGAATTTATTTGGTTTTTGTGGAGGTTTTGATTAAATTGAAAAAAATAGTGAAAAACACAGTAGAGAATATCGAATTCTTGAATTAAAGTCCAATTCATGAACTCACATATACTAGAAAAGAAATGAGCAGGTGTTCGTGACTTCATGAATTTTTTGGGAAAACAGCTTATAGGCAGCCGCCCTTACACTAGAAAGTTATATACCTCTGTATTCCATTATCTTTGGCATACGGTGACAGACACTGTTTTAAGTACCTACTCTATCCTTAAACGTGGTAATTTTTCCAATTTTTTTAAATTCCCTTTTAAAACATTTCCTTCATAGGTACTTTTGTGTGAAAAAAAAACTAACTTTTAAAAGTAAAATTTATATTATATGGAAAGAGAACCACATTCAATAACCTTTGGTACAGAATCGAGGTTTGTTAATATTATTATATGATTACCTTCTGTACTAGAAAATGTTGGTAGTCAAAAAATCTTGCTAAAAGGCGATTTAAATAAACTATTTTTTATGTACTTTTATGTGTTGATTATCATAGTGAAATGTAGACACATATTTTGATGAAATTTAAAAAAAAAAAAGCCGGTTGAATGTTTCTTGTAACTTTTTCTTTTTTCCCACGGAAGGCTTTTCGGTCATCAAAATTCCCCAAAAAAAAATAAATAAATCCCATGACATAAAAACAGTGGTGACAGCCGATGACGGTTTCGCTCACGCTCTCAATATTTCCACCAATGAAAAGGCTTCCTCTCACGATGTGCCAACTGTCAACGGGTGCGACGGACAGAAAAGTAGAAAGTAAACCTACTTTATCCGTCGCATCCGCCACGTGCGCTGCTTATGGGTCACCTTCCATAAGCCACTGTGCATTCTATCAAACTGTCAGTCGACGCAACGGACGCAATGGGTTCTATGGGTTGGGTCCTTAACAAAGTAAGCCTTATAGTAAAATCAAATCCGATGCTGAAAGTGTGGACAAATTATAAAACTACAACGGGTAATCGCGTTGTCAGACAGCACAACTGCTGTCCACCAGATAAAAATAATGGAAAGACTGAGAAAGTCCACTTGCAATAACATTTTCACATGATTTTGGAGAAAACAAAAGATGCCCCAATCATTTTGACGGCATCTTTAAAGACGAGCTACGCAGAGTCATATGAATTTCAGTAAAGTGAGTAAGATGACGATGCGAGGAACTCTCTCTGTCCCATCACAATTGGTTGGGACGTACGGGGACATTTGATGTCTACCAATGACTTAAAGCGTTCTTAAGTATTGACTAAGAAAAATTTTATAAATTCCAAACTGCTGGTGAATAAAACGGCCCTAAAAGTTAAATAATCGAGAGAAAATCTCATAGATAGAAAATGTGCCGTACGATACAGTCACAGAATTTTCCGCAGAACACTCCGCTTACCTTATTTCGTTAATTTCATTTCCATTTCGTTCGGATCTCTGTTTAGTTCTAGTAAATTCCAATTCCAGGGTATTATTTTGCTATCTACAAGGGAAATTTGAGATTTCACCTGACTTTTGACTTTCCAGATAAACAGAGTCAAATTTGTCGTGTCAATTCGTTCAGGCAAAAAAGAAGCTAAAATGCTCAATGAGCATCTGGCAAATTTCTAGATAAATCTGTATAGAAAAAGCGTCTCAATTCAGGAACGGCTCAAAGTAAAACTATACATGTTACTTGCCCTGCTTGAATAGTAATTCTCTCTCCGCCTTCCACCTCCACTCTATCTTGATGTTCAGTCCTTTTTACATTTCATTGATGAGTGCGTTTAGTACATTTCATCACAATCCTAGGTAAAGATCCAGTTATTATTTTACAGGCATCCGCCTAGAATGTCTACCTAATGTTTTATATTTATAACACTATTGATCTAATCGATCAGTACTGACCATTATATATTTCACTAACCAGCAAAAGTCATAATACAAATTGTGTTAATCTT
The DNA here is from genome assembly GCA_963082955.1 of Cheilosia grossa. NCBI lineage: Eukaryota > Metazoa > Arthropoda > Insecta > Diptera > Syrphidae > Cheilosia > Cheilosia grossa. Next base: position 85,603,196 of record OY720144.1, read on the forward strand.
AGTACTATCAGGAAAAGCAATAAAACAGGTGGCCATGCAGGTGCCAATGCTCAACCAGAATCTATTTCTTTTAGCGATAATGAACTGCACATTCACATACTTTGCTCTGGATATGTTTGTATTATCCAGAGCAAAGTATGTGAAATTCCATCAGTATCAACTGATTAGATAATATGGCCGATTAAATTGAAACAACTGATCAATCCAATAACAATAACTTTACTTAATAATTGCGAGTTGATTAGTCAAACATTGGATTTCAGACGACTAACAATATACCAGAATGCAGCGGTATTTAGTTTTTGTGTTGGTTTTTGGTTGTGTGATAGCAGGTATTTTTCTATCATTTTAATAAAATGTATTAAATAAATGTGCATTGATGTTAACTTTAACTGAGTGAAAATTAAATTATATAAAATTAAATGCCAATCTCTTAATTTATCATAATCGGTTTGTTTGACAAATTTTTGCTCTGTTCCCACACAAAATCCTATTCCTCTATTCCTGTAATTACATTTTGAGAAAGAGCAAACGAACCCTGAGACCAGATATCTAAAAATAATGTCCCAATCTATACCTTGCTTAAAATATAAGCGACTAATTCGACTTTGCAAATTTTCAGGAGTTTATCTGCCATCTTCATGTTGAAAGTGACTTGTCTATAACAGACTAAGAAACACAAATAAATTAATGTAAGCGTGGTTCACAGGACTATGATCTAACATATGTTCTTTTCGGTTTTCTAGATTCTAGACAACCGGTAATAAAATTAGAAATCAATTAATAAATGGCACAACATGTTCATGTAGGACCTTTAGTCTAGATCCCTGCTCTCCTTTGTGTGATTTATATTTTTTAAGACAAATATAAGGGAAGAATACATCTGACATTTTTTGCAGACTCCCGACGTTTGAATTGCGAATATTCTTTTAGAAAAGTTTTATTTTTGGATGTTTATCAGCTGATCGCTAGACTTTCGGCACTGGCACATAGATCTAGAGCTGTAATCTGAATCTAATCAATGAGCACTTTAAAAGAATACAGCCTTCAATATTTGTAAACCCTATTAACAATTTCCACAAAAAAAAAAAAACATAGTTGGCACAACAGGTAGGGACCCTGAAAACCAACCGTTTTGTGTAAGTTTTTCATATTTGTGCCGAGTGCAAACATCTAATTGAGAAGCTCTTTCATATAACAGTTATACTCTCGGATGTTTGTCAAACGTTCGCGAGAGGTGACGCAGTGGAAAACATTTTTTTAAGATGGAATTTGTTTTCTTTTTTCGAGCAGAGAATTATACCTTCAATAGGCACCAAACAGAAGGTGCCGCCCCTCAGGGTCCGGATTTCTATGCAAAAATAGAAATAGCAATCAATCGTTAGCGCATAATTTTGCATATTTTGGTAAAAATGCATATTTTGGCTAATTTAGCATATTTTAACAACAATGCATATTTTAAACAAAGTTAATTTCACCGAAATGCAAACGAACCATAAAATTATCTTTCATCTGGAAAAACGCTATTAAAAATTTGGCAGCATTAAAAACAATTCCAGCTGTCCTGTACTCCAGCTCAATTCCAATGTCATTTTGTGCTTACATTTCAAAATTCAAATTGTACACAGATGCAGATCAGAATTTAGGCATGGGAAATATAACCTTTACACCTTTTTTTTTGTTAATAATCCAATAACCGATTAAAAAAACCGGGTAACATTTTTGTACTAGCTTTCGTTCTCACAATAATGAATTTGCATTTAGTGCACTCTTCTACTATTCAATCTCCTATTATAGTTATTCTCATTTGCGACATCCAGTTGTTTACGGTTTGTGCAAACCTTTGTTATGGTTTCGTTAAATTAGTCTTTACGTTTTGTTTATGTTAGTTGCAAAAAATATTTATCCCTTGTCAGAAAAGAGACCATACGCGAAAAATTTAACAACAATCGGAGAACTTTTCTTGTGCGCTTCTACAAAAGTCCCTTGAATCACGAGAAAAGTTTTCTTCATATTAGAAAGATTAGCTCAAAGCATAAAAAGGAGTCTGCCATTGAACACGCATTTCCGTTAGTCGTCTATTCAATAACGCACAAAAACTTAGGAATTGCTCAATCTCAAATTGTTAAGTTTTCTCTTAGGATACCATCGTATAGGGGGGACTGAATAAAAAAGCATAGCAGAAAAAGATGAATTTTGTGTAGACAATTTGCATTTTTTTCTCCCAAACATCAGCAAGTGACAGACGATTGTCAACTAGTTGATATTCCCAGTCACAGCTTTCGTATCATATCGACTACCAAATTTGTATTCATCGTAATCTTTAGATACCGCTCGTTAAAGTCAATAATGTTACCAAGCGAATGTACTTGAAAATTAATACTTTGTAACACTTCTGCTAAGCTAGATTGTCCGTATAATTAAGCAATCTAATCAAAACAGGTGTTCGCGAACAAAAGTGAATTGCTATCGTTCTTTATATTAATTTGTATTAATTAATAAGCCATTTTAAATATAGTTGTAAATACTTGTACGATTGGTTATAATTTTGGGGTATTTGTCATTCATTAGGCCGCTTATTTGTTCTTATGCAATAGAATTATTTTACTTCGATCGCTAGCAATTAAACGAAACCATGTTTTGATTGAGAAATATGACCTTGCTTTACAAAAGACCAGAAATTGAATTGAAGACGCTAATGACTGACAGAGATAGAACGGAATTAGCGTCTTCTAAATAGAAAAGAGCTTCATTGATAGTGGCACACCGAACTTGGCAGATTGACCTGTCAAAGGCCAAACCCATAGAATCTGTTGATTCCGTCGCGTTGACCGATCCGTCAAAATTGACGTATTCGACGGAACGTGCATTCCACATAGAATCCATCGCATACGGTGGCAGCCGATGACAGTTTCTCTCATTTTCTCAGTATTTCCGGCAACCAGAAAGTAAAATTACTTGATGCGTCGCATCCGGCCTGTGCGCTGCTTATAGGGTGAGCCTCTTTTAAAAGGAAATGTCCTCTCTTTATCTAAAAAAAATGTCCGCTATCTTTTTAAAAAATGTACAATTTGTCCTCTTTCTGGAATTTCTCATAATGGAATACAGAGATATATAACTTTCCAGTGGAAATGCGTCTGCCTACAAGCTATTTTACAGAACAATTCACAAAACACACACTTGCTCATTTCTATTCTAATATAATTATGAGAGTTCATGAATTGGACTTTAATGCAAGAATTCGGTATTCTCTACTGTGTATTTCACCTTTTTTTCAATTTAATCAAAATCTCCACTGAAACCAAACATATCAATACGAAACAGAAAACAATTAAACACCCGGGATGCCCATAAAAGCAAGACGATTAGCGGTCGGCCATTAGCAACATGCTTTTTTGTTGCTCACACGTATTCACAGACGGGGGTTGAAATTACAAAAACAACAATGTAAACAAATGGGATTGTTTCTGAACACAGCACCATCTTTGGTTGTTTTTTTTAACAATCGTCTGCACACACTCATTTGACAGCTCAAATTCTTTTCAATTTTATTGAATTTTAACAAATTGTAACAAATTATTGATGATTTTTTGTTTATTTTAATGAATTAAAAAAAAATATGTTTTTTGTTATTTGGGTTGTTGTTTTTTATTCCTAAATTTTTCATTTGAGATTTTTGAAGGTGTACTCTTTTCGCTGGGCTTTGATCTGGTCAACATATGGGTCACCTTCAATGAGTTTTTGTGTATACTATCAACCTGCCAGTCAAAAACGTTGCCGCAACGTACGCGACAGGTTGTATGGGTTGGGCCCCTCTCTATGAATTCAATAAGTGTCGCTATAAAACTGTACCTACCCAAGAAGATTGGAGACACATGTTTTCAGACTGCATCCCAATAGCAAGCAAGGAGACCTTCAGGCACGGCTCCCAGTAGTTGCCCAACGCTAGAAAGTTGTCTATCAATAAGAAATCAATGATTTTCCAGAACTCCCTTCAATTCCCTGACTTAGTTCTTCACTACATGGGCTCAACAAAAGTAAACCACACATGTACGCAACTTGATAAACTTGTAATTAGGTCTGCTGAAGCTATACTCGTTCCTATATCGATTGAATTATTTTTAACATCAACCTGACACATAAAAAAACAGATACCTATACATACTCGAAATAACGCATTGTAAGCCACCAGGTGACACATACAAATAGAGAAGGCATTTTCAACACAGGACGTAGGCATTCTTTATAAACTTAAAATTAAACCTGTCACGGCGGCCGCCATTGTAGGGAAAGTGCTGAGTTATGGCTCAGCTTTTAATTGCACCAATTCATACTCAATTGGTATAATTGGCATTGACGCGGCTGACAATGGGTGGTTCTCGTTTTAACTGTTTTTCATGCAATCCAACACCCACCTCCAACATTCCACCAAAAACGACTATTTCCTGATAATTAAAAGGTTTATTTCAATGGAAATATAAGCGTGACGATTTGCTTATTAGATACGATGTCGGTGGTGGGTCACTGCTGCATGGAAAAAGATAATTGTCTTGCATGTTAGTGGCTAGAATCGAACACGATCGAATAGAATTACACGTTGTCCGTGAAAGGCCAAAAGCGTGGATAATGGAACGGCGTTGCTAAAAATATCAACAAGTTTCTTGTCTTGAAGGTCCTTCTCCTCTGACTTGTATATGCACGGTATAGGGGTATAGGTATTTGGGTCAAAATATTGTCTTTATTTATTGCGTTTGCTGTGAAATTGATGTGTACATCCCTTTTAAGTGTTTTTTTGTCCTTTTTTTTGTTACAGCATCACAGAGCCTCGTCTGGCCATGCGACTCGAGCGATGACTGCACTACTCCGGAGTCAACATGTTCAGCGGCTTCAAAATGCGAGTGCTCATTCGATCATGTCTTCTCGTTGGACTATGCAAGATGTCTGAAGACGTCAATGTATGGTGACCAATGCGAAGAAGCTGGCCAGTGCAATCTTATGCCATCAGGAGCTAATTGTAACACGGGGGTCTGCGAATGCAATGACGGTTATACCTTTGTTCGGGGACGTTGTAGGCTTTTAAATGGTCTCGGACATACCTGTGAGACGGTGAGTAGAAAAAAATTTGTGCGACTGTATCCAACAGTCCCGAAATATGTGTAAACGCCGTGCGTGCGGTATGTGTGTGGCTTGATACACGTCATTGAGGAAAGAGCCGTATTCTTGATATATTATGAAATAGCAATAATTTATTCGTTCTGTGCTAGTTTCGGTAGAATAGATACAATTGGATTGTAGTAGCTGAAGTAAGATATGTACATTCGAGACTGTAATCTATCTAGATTACGCTGGAAGACAGCATCGATGGTTGTTCCATATCGTGTTGTTGAAAAGTTCCGGTTGGAGTTCACTTGAAGATTAAATTTATCTTGCATAAAATCAATAAATGGTTGAGCTTCTGGAGTTGCAAAATTGATATTGAAGTCTCCGCTCATGATCATTGGTAAAAGATGATAAGCTCCCTGCAGAATTCTTGAAATTTCTTCTGAGTACGGTGCCAGGACGAAATGGAGAAATTTAATGATATCTCCCACAGACTTCCCTCGTGAGATATATACAACCACCAAAATACTTTATTCCCATCAGGGAGCTGGAGTTCAGCAGTACATATGTCCCCAATAGATTGTGTTGTTACGGTCATTCCAGTTGTTTGACGACTAATAGCTTCCATGTGTGGAGTGACTGAGTGATTGTAGGCTGCCTTTTTATATATGGGTCCGCCAAATAACTTTTTTTTTTGAAAATGCTATAAAAAAAAACTACTGAATATTTTCTCAATTTTCTTTTTTATTTGAAAGTACAATCCTTCCGGTTAATAATGGAAAATAATTTCATTCAAATGGCTGCCTCGGCTGGCCATGCAGCAGCCTACACGATCGGTCCAATTTTTAAGCACATTATGCCTCTGGACCAAATTCCGCACCAAACAGTGACTCGTTTTGGGTATATCGGCCTTTCAATGTATGCGTGCGGGTTTTCTGTGCCCCAAATGCGAAAATTTTGCTTGTTTACATACCCGCCAAGATGAAAATGAGCTTCATCTGAAAAGATGATTTGTTTGGCGAAATCGGCATCTCCTCTAAGTCGATCGCAGGCCCACTTAGCGAAGCGAAAACGCATTGGATGGTCATTTGGCTGCAACTCCTGAACCAATTGGACTTTGTATGGCGTCATACCAAGGTCTTTATGCAAAATTCGTCTCAATGATGTCTCCAAAATGTTCAATTGTTGAGAACGACGGTGAATTGATGTTGATGGCACTGTTTTTGGCTTTTCACGCTTTGGCTTATCGATGAGGATGCCAGTTTCTTTCACTTTTTTCACAAGATAACGAACATACGGAGCTGACGGTGCTTCTCTTCTTCCAAATTCCGTACGCAATTTTCGCACACATTCTGCAACATTACCATGATTTTCAAAGTAATATTTCAAGCAATATTTCCCAGCGTATTCCCAACTATATTCGTGCAGCGGAAGGATAAAACTAATTATCTGTCAAATCAGACATGAGCTAAGTGTTACCATTCGCGAAATAAGCACTAGTTCAAAAAGATGGCGGACCCTTTAGCTACCCCTCCAGCTTGTTGATCTTCTCTTTTGAGCTGCACACAGTATTCAAAATTTGTCACATTCACCTGTTCATCGTTGCCCAGCCAAGTTTCCGAGAGTACAGCCCTGAGTTACTGTATCCATCAAGTCGAGGTGATGTGCTCTCAAACTCTGGCAATTCATAGTGAAGAATGATGCCTCACTATCCAGGCGTACCAAGTCGGTGATAATATCCTGAGTTGTATGTAGTGGATTGGTAGTGAGACGTGTGAATTCCTTTTGAAGGGAAACCATTGCACGTGAATCTTTTGTCCATGATAGAATACGTGGTCATTTGATGAAAAGTCCTTCTAGACTTGTCACTCGGGATAGAGCAACATATACAAGTTGTTGATTATGTTTTTTTTCATAGGAATAAACAATCTCGTCATATGTCCCCCCCTGTGACGCATGCATCGTGGTGGCACACGCAGGGATGATTGGAAAATGATTCCGCTTAACGCATATCGTTCGATTGTTGTTATGATAAACCGTTGAACTTGGTCGAGAGATTGCTACTTAGTTTTGTGGTATATTTTTCTTCTGCGCCCATCCAGCTTTGAGGTTCTTGATCTTCTTTCCGATCGACGAGTTTGCCCCAAAGTCCATCCACAGCCGTTTGATATTCTCATTCTCAGCGTGTTCAATCTCATTGTTTCCTTCGTTGGCAACTACTTCTCCAGGTTCACTTTGCTCAATGTATTGGAGATAGCCCATGGTTCCATTCGCCAAGCCATCTGCCACGTCGATGTTGGTCTTAATCAAGTACGGCTTACCTATAACGAGTGGAAGTTCCTATGACAAACCGTTCGTGTTCGCAAAAGTCATTTTATGGACTTTTTGACGAAGAACTGCCAGCTGTTCGGCATTGCTGGACCCAATATACACATCAGTTGCAATCGAAGTGATTCTCTCAGGAGTATTGAGTGCAGTTAAGTTGTAGCTGTTGACGTCGGCATTACTCCAATAAAGTCTCAAGCCATTAGGGCAGAGCTCATTAGCACGCTCCACAGTGAAAAATCGTGACTGTATGAGATCTTGCTCAGACTGATCTTATTTCTGACCGCTATCAATTTTTGTGAGTGCCCGCGAAAATTCAGCATGTGATTGACGCATGACTTGATTTAGTCCATAAAATTGTAGCACGCGCCACAATGTAGGACCGACTATGGATTGTTTAATTTGTTTATAAATCGGAGTTGCGTTCACTGGAGGCAGTTGTCTCAAATCTCCGATGAGAAATACGTCCTCACCACCGAAAGAAACGTCAAGGGCAGTGATTTGTTTCAGTCGTGCATCGACTTGGTGTAGAAGTTCTGCTGACATCATGCTCACTTCATCAAGGCATTTTTTTGGATATCGAAATTTTTAGAGCGGTATGAACTGTCGTACCGTCAATAGCCACAGCTGCCTTGCCAGTAGAGGCGCAGGTAATATACGAATTAAAAATGCAGTCATTTTCCGTAAAACGGTTATAAATGTCCCTCAATAGCCGTATTACATATGTTTTACCACAGCCCGCAGGTCCAGTAAAGAAAATTTGAAGTGGTGCCGCATTTTTTCCCTCAAGGATATTTCCGATAGTATGAATCAAGAGACCTTTTTGTCGTTCATTCGCTGAGCGCATGAGTTTGTTGAAATCTCCGCTCGGCATGATATTATCCCTTTTTTTTGCCACTGGACCCAGTCGATTCAGTGTCACCAGCCTCAGTTCATCATTCATTTCTGCGTTGGGATTTGCCAAGAAGTCAGCAAATGGATCACGTTCAGGCGCGTGTGCCGCTATGAAATGAACCAAGTCCTCAGCTAATTCTGCGTCTCCATCATTAATGCACATTTGCCGACAAATCTCCATAGTTTTAGCGATGTCTATATTGGACTCAAACTCTTTTCTGCGTTCCAAAATCAATACTTCATTGTCATTGTATAATCCTTCAAACCGCAGTTCAGCAAGAATCTCAGCTTCTTTGTCACGAAAAGGCCAATACAATGTCACCACTCGCTTGTACTCAATTGGGTCAGTGCGAATATCATAATTCCGATAACGAGTGATTCTCGGACTTCGTCGCTTATTCCATTGCTTCTTTGTGATGGTGTAATGTGCAACAGCTTGTGCAAGAGTTAAATCTTCGAGCTCCTCTGGTCTTTTTTGATATTTTTCGAACCAGTTATCTTGCCACACATCAGTGTCTATGTCCTCGGCTTCCATTTGTTCATTGGTTTTCTTCACGTGCTGTCGTTCTACTGGCCAAGAAGTTGGGATGTAAATGACAGATGAAGAACTCTCAGACATTGGTAGGCGTAGCAAGTACCATGCTGCCTCCTGCAAACACGAAAGAAAACAGGTCATCAAACGGCAATTATTGTATAATATTCATATTTCTGTCAAAAGTTTTCCATCAGTGGAGACTGGAGACCAGAGACAATACTGAGACCAGTGGCCACGATTTGGTGCGCTGGTACTGTTACATAGAAATTCTTATTGATAAATGTCACGTTACTTAAAGAATTACGGCTCACCAACACACTCGCACCTTGCTAAGCCGCTTCCGATGTCGCCAAAGTTGCTGTCAGCTTTCATAAGGCGTTTTTCTTTTTTAGTTCGGAGCAGAACCTGAACTGTTATACAAAAAGTTCGTGTTTCTTTTTTAGCTCAGATATATCAGAGCTCAAATTTGTGTTTCTTTTTTCGTTCAGAGCATGATCAGAGCGCGCTCAGAATAAATTGACTGACAAGCTGAGGAAAAAGCTGATTAAACAGGAAAAACAAAAAAACACCAGAACGCTCTGAGCACGCACGGTTCAGAGCGCGCTCATAGTGCTCGAGCTCAGTTCAGTGCTCAGCTCTGAACTAAAAAAGAAAAACGCCCATTATGGTGGGAGTTTATATTTAACAGATTTCAGTACTAAAAATTCGACACAAAAAAACTTTTTTTTTAATAATTCGCAATAAATTCGCATTTTATTCTTCCGCGTGGGTTTTCACGAATTGCAATGAATCACGTAATCTTTAAAGCGTCCTGTATTTTCAACATAATTAAATATTTAGCACTACACAAGTTATTCATTTCCTGATTTTAATTTCGAATTTGGAAATAGTTTCTAAAATGATGGAACGCTTCTCAGGCGACCTTCCTGACATTCCGGACCCACAATTTTGTGACACATTAGGCGTTCCTAAAATGTATTTTCCGTGGTCAAACCTGGGACCTCTTGCAGCAGCACACTTACCTAACCAAACGTGTAACTGCGCTCATGTTTTCCATGAAGATTACAAATTTAATGATCCTCAATACACGGCTGGTCGAATCCTTCTTTGAAAAGCTGAATGACAAGAAATCGTTCAGTCTCTTCCGTAAATCGCATTTTACATGCATATTATATTTCACAATAAAAATTGAAAAATGCGACCAATAACCACTTACTTTGAATGACTAAATAACAATTTTGTCGCCCTACAGGACTTGGATTGCTTTTTCGGATATGACCGTCAATCAGTTGCCTGTAAAAATAAAATTTGTGAGTGTGCTGATGGATTTTACAATAGATATGGAAATATATGCCGCCGAAAATCAATGGGTAAGCCTTTTCTGTTTTTTTTTTGCAAATTTCTCTCATCTACAACTTGATGTCTTTTCAGCGATTAATGATGCTTGCGTTGTTGATACCGACTGTAATGAGCTTGGCAGCGATGTCAAGTGCGTGAGTCTGGTTTGTGCGTCAACCAATACAAACGGTGATTCTGGGCGCAGCCAGAGGGAGATCGCCGTCCAAACTAGTTTAGAAGCTTTTGAGTTGAAGCCATTGAGTAACCTAAGGAAGGAGTTCTCCGTTGACAAGCCAACATCATCGAACGGAACTGGAAAAATCACTCGCGATGAAGAGGATAAGACTCTATCTACCCTATCGAACGTTGACGATGATGTCGAAGACAAGAAGTGTAAGTGTTTCACATTCAAAAAACCTCGTAAGATGCTAAAAGTCCAATTTATTTGTATATAGTTGGCAGCAGTTGCACTGACAATGGCAAGTCATGTCAAGGCCTTCCCCATTCAACTTGCGTGGATAACGTGTGTTATTGCAAACAGGGATACTACGCCAAGAACGAAAAATGTTACGCAGGTAGGAGTAGAGTAGGTTAATCCAAAACAAAGTACTCAAGTTGGTGTTCTAGAACTGGGCGAGATAGCTGAAAGTGCCGATGAATGTGAATTCGAATTTGATGATGAAACTAAGAAATGCCTTTGCCAAAAGAACTACTTCTATGAACGGAATCTTCGTTTTTGCAGGAAACGTAAGTTAAACTCTAAAAACGCAGCCGCACGTCTTAACTTGTTACATTCTATTGACAGCCATCCAATACCACCTGTCGTGTGCGTCAAATAGTCAGTGCAGTCCATTTGGCGCCGGCTTCTGCCATCCAACCATTCCAAGACGATGCACGTGTGGGAATTATGCCGAGTACGATGCGGCTAATCAGATGTGTGTGTACAAGCAAGGTCTGGGCGCACAGTGTGAAACGAGCGATGCTTGTCCAGTTCAAAACTCTGTCTGTTCGCCAGAAAACTACTGCAAATGCAAAGAAAGCTTCGTCGAGAACGCAGGCGCCTGTGCTAAAGGTTGTTATAGTGAATACTATCAAGGATGTCATAATTTGTCTCTCTTTTGCTTTAGGAATTGGAGCCGAGTGTACTGAGGATACAGAGTGCTTTCCAGAGAACTCGGCCTGCGGTTCGCCGGAAAGTAAAAATGAAAACTCTAAGGCGTGTCAATGTCGCAGGGGCTATGTCCATTTTAAGGATGAATGTTTAAAGGAGGGTAAGCAAGTCAAATACTCAACCATTTAATTAAGCCCACTTTACACTATAAGACAAAGCATGGACTTTGCTGGTGGCTTTTCAAAAATCGAGAATCCGATGATCTCAATGGGGACGTTCAAGTATCTAGTTTAGTAAGTCTGACAGCTGTCTGACTAGATGTATCTCGGTTTTGATTGGCTGAAATCGGTCATAATCAGCTGTTTCAGTTGACGTTTATGGAGGGGTAGCCGACTAATCTTGTCGAGAAATTCTTGACTGAGTACTAAGTTGACAGTTCGCATATGTGGCTAACGTAGAAAAGTGAGGTTCCCGACCAATCTTGTTTTTGCGTTCAGGTTACATCTTATCCAGACCAATTTAGTCGACTTTAGAAGACTAGATTCTTGAATCTGCCCAATGCATGACTCTTTTGACAGTTGACTTTCGAGGTCGCATGAAAGTTGTCTTCTTCACTAAAGTTGTGACAAACCTACTTTGAGTGGTCTTCGGCTAAGTGCCTCCAGGTGTACACTCGAAGTTACACATACACATACACATATATACTTACTCCACTTAATCAATGAAAGACAAATGTTTGAGGGAACGTTTTTTCCTATTCACTTGCAGCTACTGAACCAGAGGATGAATGTGTTGAGGCAGAACAATGTCGGCCGCTTCTGGCGAACTGTGTTGATAAAAAATGCGTTTGTGTTGATGGTAAACACTTTGTCAATGGAAAGTGTGCGGACCAGAAAGGTATATCTAAATATTCTACAGACTCTTGGGAATGTTTTCCAAATTTTCTGTCTTTCAGGACTCGGTGAAGCATGTAGAAAAGCTGGTGAATGCTACCTCGAGAAAGATCCCGAAAATGTCGAATGCAGAAATTCAGTATGTCAGTGCAAGTTTGGATATCAAGCGGGAGCAGACCACAAGTCATGCATACGAGTGGTACCTAAAAAAAGTAAGTATTCTGTTATTGCGAATGTGACCACGTACTGGGAAGATTTAAAAAAAATAAGAGAGAAATCCATTTCCCGTCTTATCATTTTTTCGTAATTTTCTACTCACCGAATTTCGACTAACTGAAAAATGAAAACTGGCAACTAAGTGTCAGCTAAAAATTTTGACAGTTAAAACTCTATTTATTTTCCTCTTCAACGATGTCGGAGTCGGAGAAGGAGTTCTAATTGAATGTTGTCCTAGAACATATAAGGTCTTCAAAATGGTAGGTTTAATAGGTATTTAGCTCATAAAAGATTCAATTCCAACTTATTTTGTAGATGCTGTATTTAAAGAGAACCTTGTCAAATGTCAAAATGGCATTTCTCAACGTTTTTGAAAGAAAACCGGTCAGGTACTTCTCTTGAAATTGAGAGATTTCTCTCTCGATTTTTGAGATGTGACATTTTTCATTTTTCTATGCTGAAAGTACACGAACGAACCTATTGTTGTTGTTTTTTGTTATATTGCACCGAGTGTAAGGAAATACAAAACAAATATGAAAGAACTGTTAACGCAAATGAACTTTATTAACCAAGTTCGATATAATAAAATGGTGGGGTATAGATGTCGCTTTCTTCCTTCTCCTTTTAGTCTGTTTCTATAAACTCTATTGCAGCCCTAAATTGGTGTTTATCTTGTGGGAGCAGTTAAATATTTATCTTTGCCAAGTGTCATAGAACTTACCTAAATCTTAAACCACGTCTGTGCTTTTCATTGGGACAGAAATTTTCATGTTCCATTGGCCACGAAAAAAGTTTTCAAAGTCTGAGCAATTTCGCGAGTCTTGATTTCTTAGCGAAATTTACAACTACTTTCACAAACACGAAAACATTTGACTTTTGTCCAGTTTGAAGTTTGCTTAAAGACGACGGGTTAGAAATATTTGCATTTGGCCGCTGCAATAGCTAGTAAAATAAATGGTTTATTTATAAACACAACTTGCAATTTAAGACAATTTCCTCGATAGTTCAATCAAGCTACACGTCTGCTTCAATAGGTCTGTTCCTTTACTTCTGAGTTTTAAGAATCTTTGCTCAATGTCGTAAAAATTCTTTAAAGAGAGCAAGATAATACCCCTCGACTGAGAATCTTACGAGTTTTTACTCAATTGATTTCTTGGTAAAGCTGTCAGTCACCTGATTATTGACAAATGATTTGGAATTTCTTTTCCTATTTGGCATACGCGTGCATACATTTTCATTTCCTACATATAAAATGGTATTAACCGGTGACAGAGTATATATCTGTTGAATGTTCTCCCCAAGAATCTTTTCGCTGGTCATTCGTTTATCAGCATGATTTTCAGCACGTAATAATTACAACACCTATGATCTACTTAACACTTCGAAGACTCACAGTAGTTGTTGTAAATAATTGCGTGCTGAAAATCCTACGTACCTACTTAACTTTTACAGGTGTTTTCTCTTCTCGGTTTATCAGACATTTTAAAAACTTTTTTGAACCACTTTTTTTAATTTATATTTATATAGATTGTTTACAACAAAAGCGTCCCCTAACTTTTTCGCCTTTCTTACCTTGCAATTGTTGGACGCCATTTCCACTTCTTCACAATTAATGCAATACCTTCCTTTTGTTACAATTGAAAAGTCGTGGGACCTGCCCTCGCTGTGTCAGTTATAATAATAAGTTTTATTTGGATTGCCATGCTTACCAACTATTCAAAATAAAAAGAAAATATGAAAAGCTAGGCCAAGTTCCTACTCCTAAAGGCATCAATTTTTTATTTTAATTTTGTGTACGCCTACGCATTGTGAATGAACACAAACATGGTACGATTTAACAAATTTACTCTTTTTCCAGATTCTTCCGGAAGGCCAAGTGCTCTTAAAATAGTAACATTCTTATTGATAGGATCAGCATTCCTGATAACTAGTGCTGCACTGAAACAAGCTTACTATTAGTTTTTTTATGTTGATTTTAGGTTTCCATTTTTTTTTTGTAAATTTACATCAAAATATCTTTGCAGTTTATTAAAATTTGATTGTGTAAATTAAATCTTTTGAATATTGTATTCTGTACATACGAAAAATAAAATAAATACTTGAATTTAATGTATCACGAAAAATAAGAAGGAATAGATATTATACAATTATTAAAAACATTTTCAAGCAATACCTAATAGAAATAAGACTAATGTTATAGGAAATAAGTTTTATTCTAAGCTCTCATTTATTTATAAACAAAACAAATAAAAATGCAATTCAATTCGAAACAATTCCAAATATAATCATTATAAATTCGTACGATGTGGGTTTGAAACGGTGTTTTCTTGTACGGCTTGAAGTTGCTGGTCAAAGTTATCCGCGAAAAATACATAGCCTTAAGGTAGCAGCCACTCTAACTAGGCAATTGGCGACATTTTCTAAAGCCTACTTAGGGTAAGACTCTAAGAAAAGTTTCATCAAAAACTGTCGAGTATTTTTAAAGTGAAGTGTGTTTAAATCCACAAATGACACACAAATAGACTAACTTTAGAATTTTATAAGTAGAGATGGTTAGTGGATTCAGAGAGGTCTTTGAAAAACAAAAACGGAAGCGAAAAACACTTTAAAAGCATCACCCAAAAAAAAGTGATTATCATTTTTTTCGCTGTGACTTTCGTAGAATGTACTGGATTTTTTTTTTTTTTTTAATTTGGCAACGCTTTTTCATTCGCAACTCACCCGCAGTCAAATATCTTAATTTTGACGGCTCAAATCAGATCTCAGAGGGAATGGGAACTTTCAACTATCTTGCTTAGTACCTAAGTCTTACAGCCGTCCGACTTGATGTATCCGAGTTTTTATTGGCTTACCTATATATCGGTCATATGCACTGCTGTTTCAGTTGACGTGCCTGGATGGGTAGCCGACGAATCTAGTCAAGAAATTCGTGATTCAGTTCTAAGTTGACAGTTCGGATATGTGGCTGACGCAGGAAAAGTTATAGCACATAGCTATCTCAAAACTGTAAAAGTATATCATAGGAATTAGAAGCACAAATCGGTAGTCAATCCACAGAGTCTGTTTTTTATCCCATGAAGCGATTAATTCCTTTGCGGAATGATACTAAATCGACACCAATCAGCACCGATTCGCAGATAGGTCTTGCTTACCTACCGGCCTAAGAAATCACTCTGATAAACAACCATCCACAAATTATAGGTCAGCCCAAGCGAACTCCCTTTTCTCATTAACCTTACATTACACTTACCTTTACACAGTCGTCTGAACGAGTCGCCTTTCTACACATCATTTCGATTTAAATCAACAAAAAAACAAGAAACATAAACAAAACTAAATAACAAGTGAAAAGTTCAAGGAAATCGCAGCAAGGACGTAGGCAAATATCAGATTCAACAAAAAGTCATTGCAAAAAGAGACGCACAAGGCACACATGTTGTGAGGGCTAGCATGCCATGCCTATGCCAATATTTTGCAACAGAGCCAGGACTGCGTGTCGAGGATTCCTTGAATGCCACAGACACACACGACGACAGCACCTCCGATGATAAAGGGTAAACTTGCAAATCCAATTAGCCCAACTACCTATTTTAAAAATTTACAAATAAAAATCAAGTCCTTTAACGGAGGTGGTATCTGGATCAATTACCCCTTCTGAACTGGTGGCATGTAAAGCTGAGACTCTCTTGCTGAAGCGAAACCTATCCACAGCCAATATTTCAGCTGAAAACATGGAAATTCTTATGACATCGATGATAGAGAAGCAGAACGTTTTGATGACACAGGTTTTCGAGTTGAGGAAAATGAACGAAGATCTCAGATTGCAGCAGGTGAACGATAGGAACAACCAAGCCTTAGAGCGTGGTATACTTCTGCAAGAACTGCACGAAATCAAAAATCTCCTGCGAGACCGTTCAAGCATTGTGGTAAGTAGGGGTTTTGTTTATTTTTTGAACTGTCGAAGATGAATAAATTAGAAATAGAACAAATTTATTTTATTCATTTCTCAATTTCAATATCGTATTTAACTTCATCTTTGACAGTTTCTCCAAAGCTTTTTTACTCTTTTATTTTTTTACTGCTTAATTTTTCTCAATCTAGAGTGTTTTTGCACTGTTTTTGAGTGACCAAATTGACAGGAACCATTTTTAGCGCTCAAATGTTGAAATGTCAATACATTTTGTATGAATTAATGCTAGTCATTTAGCGGTAAATGGAATGCGACCAGTTGTGCGACATAAATTTAGTGAAATGTCAAAATATGTCGTATGGAATTGGACTTAACGCTAGCCATTTTACCGTCAATGGAACGCGGCTAGTTTTTCGACTCAAATTCTGTGAAATGCCAATATTTTTTGTTTTACTTAAGGGTTGGCACTTTTACTTTTGCGATATGCAGTGCAGCACGTTATAGCTCTCTAGGCTCTTCAGTTAATCTGTATCGCTACAAATATAGTTATTAACTTTAATTTAAATGTATTCCGTTGCAGGAAAAAACCCTTGAGCGGAATAACTCGCTTACAAATGCGCTTAAGGATGCCAATGAGAAAATCTACGAAATGGGAATGAAATTTCTAAAATTAAAGAATAATCGCATCTCATCACGAGATGGCAGCAGCAAAGGCAGCGTTTTATCGGACTAGCTAAATTTGGAAAGCTTATTACCATATTTATATCACCGACCTGTATAGTAACAATAAAATTATTAAACGTTCATTACATGTATAATCATATACAATATACCAACTTGGAGCAATTAATTGCGTGTGCCGAAAAACATTTGGCATATCCTTGCGTGATCGCGTTCTGTAAACCTGTCTGGCAAACTATACACACAATTATTACCAATTCAAGAGTTTCAATTATTTATTTATTTTTTTGTGTTCCCTTATTAATAAGAGATGGCTTTGGTTTGGTTTCGTTTAATGAAATTCAATGGCGTTTTGTTGTTTCAACACTAGAAAGCATCGAACCACGACTATGAGAACGATGCGAGCACGAATTTATGCACGTAAAGACAGGGTGCTGCCATTATAATAGTGAAATTGGCGATTTACAATGGCCTTCCATACAGTCCTGCAGCAGATAAAGGATAAAACTTAGTACGCTGCTTGAGCTAAGCTAAATATTATCTGGTCTCCAACTTCTTTCTCCAAACATCAGCTAAAGTCCTAGCTAAATTTTGACATAGAGAGCGCTGTGGATAAATGTGACAAAAAACAGCTGTTCTCCAAAAATAACTTAGGTACTTCAGAAATTCAACTCTCTCTGATTTCCTCCATTTCCAATTCTATGTACTCCTCGTCGAGCTATTTATTCAAAAAACGCATTTTTGCTTACTTCTCCCATTCTTCACAACACAATAACGCTAAAAAAAAAAAAAAAAATTTCAACACAAATTTCTGTCAAAATTTAGCATTAAATGGGCGCGCTCAATCTTGACGGATACATGAAGTACATTCTAAAACAAAAGTTTGATTATTTAGCTCGAGCTGCATATCACTCGGCTAAATGGGTTCGCTTAAATTTAGCTTAGCTAAATTTTGAAGAGAAGTTTGTATGGGAGCGAAAATTTAGCTCGAGCAGCGTACTGAGCTTTAAGGCAAAAAATGCATTCGCGGAATAGAGCGGAACAAGTGACATCATCAGTTATAGGTCATTTAAAACAAACAATCAGCTCATATCCAGAAGTCAAAAGTATGATATTTTCGTGTTATCGGTGCTGACTTAACCAACATGGTCTCAACTTCGAAAGTGGATCCCATATGACAATAAAAGTGACACGATACAAAATCTTGTAACCATGCGAAACAGATATGGTCTCGGGTACGTTCACGCAGAACAAAGATCCCGCTTAGCGGAGCACAAACACACCTTTTGCAATATTCAGCAAATTCAGCAGAACAGCTGACCGAACAAATGTCATAACTCACATCTCATTTTCCACATTTAATTGATAGGCTAATATTATGTTTAAATGCTCTGAATTCATTTTATTTGTTAATTAATGCGATCGAAATTTTTAGCCAAAACGTCAAACGAAAACTAGTTGCTGTTAAGTGTGAATGCATCGACTAGTTTTCGACGGAAACCCGGTTTTCGGCTCGGTGTGAACAGGATATTTGCCTCGTTGTAATCTTCCCATAAAATCGGTCTAGCTTCGTTGCAGGGAAATCCCTCCTGTAGAGTAGGTGTGCACAATGCACCCCTGTCACATCTCATCGAAAAGGGCGAATGACAAGTTCACCCAGTGTGTCAAACATCTCGACTGAAAATGTCTCTTTGTTACAACTGGTTACAACCACTCACGTTTCAATAAAAAGAATATTTTCTTATTTTATAGGATGGTTTTACCAACGAAAAATACTATATATTCAATATTAATTGGGTGTCACCTAGAGGGTTCAAAGTTTACCTACTGATTTCTTATTTAGCTTTTTCTGAAAAATAGATCTTTATTGTGTGTCGTTATGGATTTTCCGGCTTTATTTTGACAGATCGAAAAGGCTTCCGAAGCTAGTGGACTGTTTATAGTCTGACTTAAGTGGCAACTCCTGTGATCTAGAAATCAATTATCAAAGTCCAAATTAATATCAAGGACATCCATGTTATAGAGAATAAATGTAAATTAAGTTATTTGCATTATAATACTGCATTTACAACATCACACATCACATAAATAGCCGTGTAACTGAAAGGAACAGCATTAACTAACACGCAAACAAATCGTGACACGTATTTTGGTCGGCCATCGTATTGACGTGGTAGGAATTATAGGAAAGCTCTGCATGTTGATATTTTTATATGGCTTACGAAATTTAACTTTCCTATAAAGCACAATGGCTTCCGGAAATAGTGGACGGACAATTATTTGTTTATTTCGTATAACTGATTGATGAATTGTTGGTTTAATAAACTGAAACTAATTAATACTCTCATTTCACATGTTTTACATCAGAAATAGAAATGTTTTCAAGTGATTGCAATAATATTGGTCGCCGAAAATTGTGTTAATTGACGTTTTACGTATCTATAAATATGGGCAGAACATCCATGACACTCTAGGCGTTTGATTTGTGATCCCATTCTTGTATTAAACTCTGCTTCTGTCAATAGATGAACAGTTTCAGTCAAATAGGTCAACATTAATGAAAAAAGTATGTAAGTACGTAAGGTCCGTCATATTCACTTCACACAGACGGCGCGGCGACAGTAATTTTGTAACATATTCATTTGGAATGACAATTCAAGTTTAAATGGAATGACCATTTTTGGTTCCAGTTATTACCAATTCATTTCATTTCATTTATTTTTGAGATACCTACACACATTAAGATAAAAAGGGTTTTCCAATGAGAGGTGTTATTGTGACCTGCTATTTCGGTAGCTGTCACTTTTGAAGCTTTTATTCTTTGACATCTGACAAGTAGAAACTACGCCATTACTAAAAATGGAACGATACACGCTTCAACAATGCATTGAAATTATTAAAATTCACTACAAAAATGTTGAAAATCTTGCAGTACCAGTTCGCAAAACTAAAGCATTTTTTGGCCGTCGTGAAGCACCTTGTCGGACCGCAATACAGAAATTGGTGGAAAAATTCGAGCTGTTGGGACAAATTAGTGATGTGAAGTGCACGTCGCTCAAGAACAACTGAGAATATTGCTGCTGGTAGCCCAAAGTGTTGAAGAAAACCCAGGTTTGTCCATTCCACGTCGTTCTTTGGAATTGGGCATTCCACAAACGTCATTACACCGTATTTTATGATCGGAGTTGGATGGGGTTTTGATCTGGACAACGTTTACTTTCAAAAAGACCGCGCTACGTGCCACACAAGCAACGAAAGCATTGATCTTTTACGGGAAAAGTTTCCGTACCGTGTTATCTCTCGAAGAGATGATCACAACTGGCCACCGAGATCTTGCGATTTAACACCTTGCGACTTCTTCCTGGGGCCACGCGTAAAGATAAGGTCTACGCCAACAGCCCAGCGTCGATTCAAGACCTTAAAGATAAAATTCGTGAGGCTATCGAGGATAGAGGGCAGCCACTTTGCGATTTGGTTATGGAAAATTTCATGAAAAGGATATGGTCCTGTATGCGTGGTCGTGGTGGCCATTTGGATGATGTTGTTTTTCATTATTAACGGCATACCTTCCTCTTTATTATGAAACAAACATCCGATCATTTATCTCAAAAAACGAATACCAAAATAACACCTCTTATTGGAAAACCCTTTAATATCTTATAAACTAGTGATAAGCTATACATTTGAAAAAAAAGAGCTTAAACCTAATATTACAACAAAAGAGAAGAGAAAGATAGATTTGCAACAAAATTTTCCGACCTTAGCGGAAAAGAAAAATAAGAGAAGATGGAGAAAAGAAGATAGAAGGGGCTAGATATTTTTAGACAGGAAAAAAAGGAAGAGGAAAGTTAAAGTGGGACAGAGTATTTAGGAAATTGAAAAATAAAGTCTTAATTCCATTTTGAATATTGTTGGATCACTGATTCTTTTCATGTGGCGCGGCAAAGAATTCCAAAGACGAGTAGCGTTAATGAAAAACTGGCGCTCAGATGTCAGGGAATCATAACGAGGCTGAATTAATTGGTCAGACCTTGCTGATGAAGCCCGCAAAAATCGTTCATAAAGGTATGACGGTTGGTGGTTAAGCATGAGTATGTATATAAGAAAGCAATATTAATGCTCGCAGTTCAAAGTACCTCTCAATCGGCATGTTGAGAAGACGAGTAGAAAAACTCGACACTCTATCGTATCTACGGATTCCAAAAATATAACGAATAGTGCTGTTAAAAACGACATTGAGCTTTCTTTTGCAAACGTAACTGCAACTACTTAAAATTTCACAGCTGTAGGCCAAGCTCGGCAAAATTAAGGACTTCACGAGCAAAGCACGCGTTTTTAAAGGAGTATACCGCTGGGAGACGCAAAGAGTGCGTAGCACTCCATACGCCTTTCCTACAGTAACGGTAATGTGCTGGTCCCATGTGAAGTTACGGTTGAAAACAACTCCGAAGTTCCTAGCCGATTCGACATATTCAATATATGCATTATTCAAAATAATTCGAGGGAAATAAGATAAGTCAGATTTTGATGGGTTAATAGTTCAGCCCAGTAAGCTACTTCCTCAAGATCCTCACTCACACAACAAACACCAAACACAGCTGTAGTACATCTGTACATCATCAGCATACGTATGAGACGAACAAATTTTTGAAGACAAACGGGGTTTAGGAGTAATAATAATAATTAGTTGGCGCAACAGGTCCGACGGACCCAAGGCCTAGCTTCTCATAACCATTCGTTTTGTGTGAGTTTCATTTGTGGAACGAATGGAAGGGATCTACAATTTTATGCCCATTCCAAACGGCTAATTGAGAAGCTCGTTATCGTTCTAAACATTGTAACCTGAAGTATGCGGCTCACTGTATTGGTTCAGTGACAAGATCTTGTGCCGGTTGATCGCAACAACAATTCACCTGCCATATCATGCTATTCTCTGAGAGATAACAATATCTGGTGTTGTTGTTGCGATTAAAATGGTACTGGCTTCCACACGGTTCATGCTGTGCTACGTAATCCATATCGAACTCTCGTTCACTGTGGGACACCATTACTAGTTGGAAAGTCCAAGGCTATCACCTAATTTTACAGCTTGCATTCTGTTAGTAAGATAGGATAATATAAGCTTTACAGCTTCAGACGATAAATTATAAGCCCGATGAAGCATATCTGCAAGTTTTCTATGTACCACTGAGTCAAATGCCTTCGAAAAACTAAGGAGAACAAGGTAGCTTACCTTGTGCTCGTCGAGTGCTTGCCAAAGATCTTCTATGACATTTAGCAGAGCAGTGACATAGCTATATGTTTTTCACGGAAGCCACTTTGTTTTAAGGTTAACAAATTATGCGCCTTAAGACATTCGCTCATCTGTTTTTTTTTTTAAAATCAGTTCGAAAACTTTCGAAAGAAATGGCAAAATGGAAACTGGTCGAAACTCATTGCACTTAGCATTTTTGGGTATTGGCAAAATTTTTACCCCAGGTTGTGTAAGTTGTTCCACAAGCGTTTACCATTTACTGAAGAAGTACTTAGTTTGCTTGAAAATATATAGCTTAGAAGTGGTTCTCGATGTCTGCCAATTTGAGCTAGTTTACAACTCTTTTAAGCGTTTTGTGCATTATAATCGTATACACTCCTTAGGCTCGTTCGGGTACTTTTTTGCAAACCTAAAATTATTTCAAAAATGCTAAGAAACTGTGCAAATGCGACCACGTTATGAGAAAATTGAAAAAAAAAAATGACAGAGAAATACATTTCTCCTCTTTTAATTTTCCCGTAATTTTCTACTCGCCGAATTTGCACTGAAAAATGAAAAGTGACGGCTCAAAAGTTTGATAAGTACCTAACGATATCGGAGGAACAAGTTGTAATTATATAAATCTTTATTATTATAAATCTTTATTTCAATTAAAAATATACAAGCTTAATGCTAACAAAATTGAATAAGTATTGAATGGCTTCATAAAGTTAAATAATAGCAAATCAAGCAATATATTTTTTATGAAATAGTAAGAACATTCTATTATTCGAAGGAATAAGTGGCGAATGTACCATTAATTAAAAAGACATTAAAAATATATGTGGGGTTAAGTCAATTTAAAGATAAACTAAAGTATCTGTGTATGAACTTCAATACCCATATAAATAATCAAATACCTGCAGTAACAATCAAATCGTTGGGCTTATTATATTATCGATCTCAGAATGATTTATAGAAAACAGCCACTTTTTAACTTTACTTAAAAATTTTGATTCATTTCTCTCCCTTCTTAATTCATCGGGAAGTAAATTAAATAAGCGCGCCGAAATAACTGCATAAAAATGAAAAAAACTGGATTTAAAAACTCTAGGAACACTAACAAAATTACAGTTATTGGCTCTTAAATTGTAGTCTACATATTCTCTTGCAGAGCTAGAACCTGCACTTTTAAAAAATAATTTTAATACATTAAAAAAATACAAATGCCTTATAGGAAAAATGCAGAGGTTAGCAAATAAGACAAAACTAGGTGTTAAACGGTTTACTTTGGAAATAATGCGAATCAAGTGTTTCTGACGAATGAGTAGCTGATTTATTTTAGAGGAGTGAGTACCACCCCAACAACAAATTCCATATTGAATCTTAGATTGCACTAGGCCACTATAAACAAGTTTTAAAATTGATTGAGGGCAGTAAAGACTAAGGTGGTAGATCTGTCTGACAACTTTGTTAAGATACAATTTTAGATTTGAGGTATGTGGAATCCAACTAAGCCTTTTATCTAGGGTTATACCCAAGTATTTAAAATTATCAACACATTCAATTTCAAAACATCCATTGACACAAGGTAAATCAGACCTAAATGTTGGCGAACATAATTGAAACCTAGAGCAGCAAGGAGAATGATAAGTTAAGGAGAGACCTTCAGGAACTACACCCAATAAGTTAAAGAGCATAAACTTTGTTTTGCTACTTATAACTAGCTTATGAAACATAAACCAATGACGGAGAATTTCTAAATCATAATTCATTGAAGCAATCGTTTCAAAATGATTTTTACAGGAGTAAGAAAGAGCAGTATCATCGGCAAATGCAGTTAAAATACCTTTAAATGGTTGAGAAAACAAGGAATTAACGAAAATCAAAAAGAAGATAGGCCCCAAAACGGAGCCTTGAGGAATACCCATACTTAAGAAGCTTATCGAGCTCAGATTATTTTTGATCCGGGTTCTTTGATTACGATTCGTTAAGTACGAGCAAAACCAATCATAAACAAATCCCCTAAATCCCGCTTTAAAAAGTTTTCTCAACAATAAGTCATGGTCAACCATATCAAAAGCTTTTGTTATATCAATGAACAAAGCTGACGGAATATTGGATTCATTGATTGAATTATAAATTTCACTACAGAATTTCAATAAGCCATCTTCTGCCGATTTTCCATTTCTGAAACCGAACTGACAATTACTAAAGAACTGAGTTCTATTTAGAAATGCCATTATTCTGCTTTTCATACCCCTTTCAAAAACTTTAGAAAAAACGGACAGAAGAGAAATAGGTCTGTAGTTATTTAAGTCCATAGAATCTCCTTTTTTATGCAATGGGATTACTATAGCTGTTTTCAAAGAATCCGGAAACACACCCATTCTAACACTAAGGTTAAATATGTAACATAAGACATCTGAAATTAAAAATGAGATATTTTTTAGCATGTGACTTGAAATATGGTCATGGGACATAGAATTCGTGGATTTAAGTGCTGTAATTAATTTGTGAATTTCAAGAGCCGAAAAATCATAGAAACAGAAACTATCTGGACTAAGAACTTCATGACAAATAACGTCATCATTGAGATGAGAATTAACACCCTGGAAAGAACAGGGAATTGAAGAAAAATACTCATTAAAGGTATTAGCTATATCCAGCGGGTTAGAAATAATTTGTTTGTCTTTTTTAATTTTAGGCTCAACTTCTGACACGTTTCGATTAAGGATTTCGTTCACGATCCTCCATTCTTTTTTAACATTCCCAAGGTTGTCCGCCAAATTACGAGTATAATAATCATCTCTGCATTTGGGTATAACGGTTTTCAGCTCATGACATATGCGAAGATAATAGTTTTTAAGCCTTATGTTATTAGGGTGTTTAGCAACTGAAACACGTAGACGGTTTTTATTTTTTATTTTATTTAAAAGCTGCAATGACATCCATGGTTTAAGTCGCTTAAACTTATTAGATTTAGCATTCACAATTCGAGTGCATTTTGAAATATGAACCTGTAACTTTTTTAGAAATAAATCAAACGCAGTTGATGGATCAATAGCATCATAAACTTCATCCCAGAATTCAAATGTCAGAGCATATCTCAGAGCAGAATAATCCACAGTCTTAGACTCGGAGAAAACCTCAGAATTAAGCTTTTTAATATTATGATCGAATTGAATACAAATCAAGGAATGGTCAGTTAACCTCAAGTCAAATACTGCTGCTTGAAAATTGACTGTGTTGTTTCTGTGCAAACGTAAGAAAATATGGTCTAAGCATGAACTGGTCATTTCAGTAACACGAGTTGGATCAGATAATAAGGAACAAAAACCAAAAGCAGATAGGGTAGACAAGAAGTTATCAGCAGCGGAAGAGTCCACTGAAATATCAATATTAAAATCACCTAAAAGGGCCATATTCTTCGAGTTATTGCTTCTTAAAAAATCACAGAAATCATCAACAAAAACAGTGACACTACTTTTATGCAACCTATATACACATACAAAAGAATATTGCATATTATTGATTTCAAGATCAACACAAAGTAAATCCGCACTTTTCAGAGTAATTCCGTTTAAAACGCAGGCTAAGTCACTACGGTAAAACACTGCAACACCACCGGCGGCGTATGAGTTATTACAGTTAGCATTAAACAGATAGTTAGGAATCTTAAAAAGTGATATTTCAGAGTCATAAATCCATATCTCCGATAAAAATATAATATCAGGAAGATGGGCAAGAGAAGCCAGATGAGAGCAAAATGAATCAAAATTTTTCCTTAAACTACGAATATTTTGATGTATAACAGTGAAGCCATGACAATTTACAACAGAGTGGTTAATACAAAAACAATCAAGCGCATTCGAATTGGAAGTAGATAATGAACTATCAAACAAACTATGAGATGAATTTAAATTATTGGACTCCATTAGTGAGTTTATAAATTGATGAAAGATCATCACAGTTTCTGATTGATAGTACCTTATCTCCTTCCTTAATTCTCACAAGCACTGTAGAGTTACGAATCCATACATATTTACACTTATTGTTAACCTTAAGATCCTTAGCCTGTTTGAATAACGAACGAGTGTAGCCTGTAAGGCATTCATTAATGAAGATTCGGCTCTTGATGTTATTGTTGCTTATGTTGCTTTTGTTTTTGTTGTTATTGCTACTGTTGTTGTTGCCTCTGTTGGTGGTGGACTCGCAACCAAAAAGTTTACTGACAGACAATTTGGTTTTGTTGTAATACATAGCGCTCATAATTTTTTGTTTAACGGCAAGCGAAGAGAATTTAACACATGCAATGTTAGCTGCAAATGATCCATTATCAGCTTTCCGCTTAACGTAGCATGATTCAATATCATTTTCACTTATGTTTTCGCCAATACCTTCTACAACTAGTTTGATAACGCTCTCTTTGATGTTTTCATTGTTTAAATTCGGCAAACCAACGATGTCAACGGAGCGTTGCAATTGTTTTTGTTCGAGTGCATTTACCTTTTGCTCTAAAGAATCTACTTTCTTAGTAAGAGAATCATTTTTCTTTTCTAAGAGATCAATTTTAGTAAGAGCTTCAGTGTTGAGCTGTTGGAGCTTGATTATTTCAGTGTAGAGCATAGGTAGCGTCACTGGTGCGAGAGGAGAGTTAGCAGCGGAGGTCACTGTCGTAGTCGCAGTGGCAGGCGTTGAAGTAGAGCAGAAAGAAGAGGAAATAGGCATAGGTGGAGCACAATACACAGCTGATATGTTCACAGGGGTGGACGCAGTAGAGGCGGAAGGTGTGGAGACAAAAGCAGAACCGGTTTTGCTGACCATCAATACAGATGCAGGGCCATTAGATCGGGTGGCGGGGGCAGAAGTACTGGCCGTGCATGTTGTGAGACACGCTTGCGTTGAAGCGATTGGGATAGGGCTTTGATCTTCACGAAACGATTTTCTTCTTACACTTGTACATCTTCCACATATGTACCCCTTCATGCTCTTTACCAAGTAATCGATGTCATCTTTCATCAGGTTGGCGCACTTAGCGTGTACGTAAAAATTGCAAACCGAGCATTGTATTTTATGATCAACTCTTTCAATTTTGAGATTACACAGATTGCACTTCATATTGACTTTAGAAATAGGTAGATAACGAATGTACAGATATGCAAATACAAATGATTATGTTTAATGCCAATAGAGGCAAGTTATATGAACTAAAAATTGACAAATATGTCGCAGCTGGAAGTTGTTACGTGTGATCCCCACAAACTCACGAAACTATATTACAAAAGGGAAGTAAGCAAAAACTGCGCCGTGGCTGAAAGTAGTACATGCAATATTTATTTCGTTGCCTTAAAGCTAGTTAATCTTGATTTCTACAAACGATTTGGAACAGTTAAGCCGCAGCGTGAAACGCATTAACGCGTCAAACCCACCCTTGAAATAATATACAAAATGCGTCAAAAAACACTTTGACAAGCACAATCAAAACGTACCTATTGAAAATTCGTCATAGAAACATTAAAAAAAACCTATCAAAAACCATAATAAAAACGCATTGAAAAGAGTTACAAAATCACAAAAAAAACAGCGAAAAACGCACCAAAAAAGACGTTAAAAAATACCGAACTACGGTAGAAAACGCATTAAAATACCCACCAAAAACGCGTCACAAAATGCATCCAATAAAATCATGCACATCGGAAAACGGTGTTTTTCATTGAACTTTTCGACGCGTTCTCAAGTGCGTTTTCCAATACGTGTTGTAGGTGTTTTTGTTAATGAGTTTTTGGCATATTTTTATGCGTTTTACGGTGGGTTTTTTGTGTGTTTCAAAGCGTTCTTTGAAACTTTTCCTATGAATTTCTCATTGAAGTTTCTATGGTGTTGCTATTATTATTGTCAAGTTTCTTAATTGTTTCTTTATTTCTATCGTATTATAAAACGCTTCAAGAACGAATTAAAATCGATGAAAAAAGCTTCGTTTCAGAATTAGAATCAAGTATTCAGCCAAAAATGAGTCAAGAAAAACCCATAAAAAAGCTTCGAAGAACGCACTAAAAAAGCCTTAAAAAAGCGAAACAAGACGATGCAAAATTAGAAAACGCGATTCAAAGTATGTGTCAAGAAAATAGAGGCAAGAAGCGTCAAAAATGCTTCAAATAATGGGTTAAAAACGCTCCAATAAACTACAGAATCACATAGTTTTTTTGGGTCCAGCACTTGATGTATTAAGGTTTTTTTTTGCGCCATAAACCATAGCTGCTGGTCTGCATTTACTGAATAAATTCAAATAAAAGTAAAAAATCCACTTGTATGTCCTAAAAAAATTCCTTTTATTTTATTGAAATAATTTAAATTACAATAACACGTTCTTTTTGTCATAAATTTAAACAAAAAACTAAAGTATTCCTGTGCAACATTTGCTTTATCGTTTCGATCAATAAAGCGTGTAAGTATAATAATGAAAGTGTTGTATTTTTAATTTAATTGTTTTATTTTAGTGACATTAGATTTAAATTGCGACTAAAAGAACAAACACACGAGAATAATAATAACCAACACATCCAAGCAGGGATTTTTTTGTTTATCGGTGAGGCATAATAAATTTCGTAAATACAATAATTGAATGCGATGCATCAATTAGTTACACCAAATTGATATAAATAACTTAATGTCTTAAATAAATATAAAAAACATACAAAATGTAAACAATACTAATATAGAGTAATTTTATTATTTTTGATTGCGCTCGAAATCATTCTTATCTTGCAAAAGCTTAATGGTAAACTGGTTTTTGAGTTATTAGAAGTATTCATAAAATCGTAAGCTGGAGTAAACACTTATGCCGACTGCTATAGATGCTGCCGAGATTAGGACATTGGAGACAGTTTGTAGACATCCTGCAAGTAATTTTAAATTAAATTAAATTATTGTATTCAGGTATTAGTGTTCAGTTAAGGCTACTCACCACCACTGCATATGCTCTCCAGAGTATTTTCGACATACCCGCTTTCGTTGTCGCAAAGGCAGAGTTTGACTTTTGATGATATAAACTTTGCTACACCTATTGTCCGGTTGGCGTTTTCCATCGTGCACACCATGTTCGGTTCACAGTCACTGGTGCCGGTGCATTTATGTCGCAAACCTTTTAAATACATAATAAAATCAATTAATAAATATTAAGAAGTGTAAAGTGTACTATTGTGGGGGAAGCGCACAAATAAGTCCACCAAGTAGACAAGCGATAAAGAATATCATCCACCGCAAGCCTTGCAATGAAAACATTCATCCGCTAGCCCGCTTATCCATTCATCAATGCAGCGCTGAATGGATTCAATCGGTCTGATGGGGACATTTAAGTGTAAAAAACATGAAATACAAGAAACTATGACTAGGAAATTGAAATAAAGTGTCAAAACAGCTTTCATTTATGTCAATCCCTTTATTTCAAAAGCAGCTTCGGTTTAGTGACTGAGCTATGTCTTGTCTGGATTGTCGGCAGGACATCGGTCTTAGAGGGCCTCATGTACGAACTGTCAAATAAGTACTCAATTACGAAATTGTTAACTGGATTCGTCGGCTACTTCCTATAAACGTCAACTGCAAAAACTGTGATCGATCTAGGTCAGTCAAAACTGAGACACATCCAAGTCAGCCAGCTGTCTGACTTACAATATTTGAACGTCGCCATTGCCATTCCCTGTAGTAAACTATGAAGGTAATTTTTGTAGGTATACTGTGTAGCTATTTGATAAAATTTCCTAAATTCAACTCCATTTGAACCTAACACAAACGTACCTCGTAAGCCGAGATGGATGCTCAAAACTAAATAGTCGACTGCGACTGCCTAACGTGCGAAAATATGTCAAACGTATTTTGGTCGGCCATATTGTTAACTCGACACTTATTTTGGTCAGCCATATGTCTTAATTGATTCGAATAATGGGAAATGCCGTTCTTTCCCATAGTTCGAAATCGATACGAAATAATGGTAAAGATCACCATGTTTTTTTATAGCGACAACCCACGAAGTTTTGCACGCCTATAAAACAAAATGGCTTCCGAAAGTCACAATAATTTGTTTATGTCGTTCAATTTATTTATACATGGTTGGACAAATTTACTGAAAATAAGAATATCAACATCTCTTAGACAGACCAGAAATCGTGGCCAAAACGGAACTAAAAGTCATTTGGAAACATTACTAACCATCATTTTAAACCTTCACACTAACTACTTTGTGAGTCACACTGGGAAAGGAAGATAATTTCATTATCTAAATCTAACAAAATCTCACCTGTGCACTAACGTCGTTTTCCATTGGGATTTTCGGATTTCGCAGCCAGATTTCAGATTTTTTGTGCCCAATGGAACATAAAACGAGATTTTTCTTCCTTTGCATTCGTGTTTATAAAAATCTATTCAATTAATGTTGATTTCAATTGCAGCGGCCAAACGTAAATTTTTCTCTATTTTTCACATAAAACACTTTGAATGTTGACAAATGACAAATGTTTTTGTGTTAGTGTAAGATGAAATCGAGATTCGCAAAATAGCTTTTTCTGTCCCAATGGAAAACGACATGATTCGATTTACTAATTCAAGTGCGTTTGAGTTTGACAACTAGTGGAGTTTGTTTACCTTTTGTGAAATGTTTCAACTGCAAATAGAGCAAGTGTCGTCTTTAGGTTCGATTAGAATCACGAAGTCTGAAATCTGAGAGCGAATCTAAAGAAGCCCAATTAAAAACTGCATAAATACGATTATTAGTATCGCGCTGTGTCACCTCGCATGATCGAGGTTAAGGTCGAAGTTTCCGATAAATCGTGAGCGCTAGCCGAACAACTTGAACTAAAATTTGAAATGTATTATGGCTTATTAAATTCGAACTCAAAAATGTTGGGTCATTACATACTTTCAATCATGCAAGGGAACGCTTAAACTGTTATTCTTATTTTCGTGTATGCATTGTGGACAAGTAGATTTCGTGTCCATCGAAATTTGATACGAAATCTACCGCAAAATAAATACTTATCGAGTAAATTACCTACCACCCGAATATTCTTATTATTAAAGAAAATCAACCAAAGATTAAAAACTCATGTTTGGAAATATTTTGGTTCATAAAAAAAAATTAAGCAAACAAAGTGAAGGCCTTTTCAGCACGAACACAAAATTATAAACGAACGAAATTATTTGCAAAAGAATGCCAGAACGACGCTTTAAGTGTTGTGCACATTTAATCTGTCAAAATTGCCCTTTAAAAAACAGTTATTAAAAGTCCAAATCACACGAGCTATTCCTACAAAAAACATAGCATTTTCTTTTATATAAATAAGAATCTTAATTGTATATCCGTGTCCGTCCGTCTTTTAGGCATAGTGAGTCACTGAAAAAGGAGAACTACTGTAGAAAGGAGGAAAAAAGAAACAACTTTGAGGGTTTTCTACGAGGACCATTAGCACAGTAGCCAACAGTTCCCATAGCTCAAGTGCAAATTAAACAAATACATCTCGAAAAAGAAAACAACTACCTTTACCAGCTTTGGTCACATACTCGTTCGAAATGAACAAATTTATGTTGAAATTCCGTGACACAGGTGCCAATTTATGACATGCACAACAAAGGACTCGTTGCTCAAAATATCGCGTATTTACAAAAAATTAACTACGACACAGAATATAATGCACTACATTCATGCGAGTCCTGTTAGTGTGCAAGCGACACAAGTGCCAAATGCAAATGTTTTACGCTAAACACACACACACAAACAGATCTGAAACAGAGACTAAAATTAAAAAGCGTTCTTATTCTCATTAACTGTTTTTTTTTTTTTCTTTTTCCTCACAACTTCTTAGCTGTTTGGCTATTTAAAAATCCATGAAGCCAGTCTCTATAATTACTCCGTAACGGTGCAGAGCACACATATGTACTTAAGGAATTCAAATAAAAAAAAACTACCAAGGAAAGGAAGCCGGTTGCAGCAAACTTGAGTCAATATTTCTCTTGCACTTTAGTTAATTTTGCTGTTGCTTCTGTTGCTTATTTTAGCCTTTGTTTAGCCGTGGATATATTTGGCTTCGTTCTATGTTTAATTGGAGATAATTAGGGAAGTGGGATTTTTGAATGCTCACCTTTAGGGACATTTGGACAGAGGCCGTTCTGTGGTGCTGAATCATCGCCGCACAGGCAGCGCAGCTTGAAGTCATTAAGGTCTCTCACACAACTGGATTTATCGATAGATACGCAATCATCGTGGCTAATGCATTCTCGTCCTTTAACTGAAATGAAACAGAAATAGAAAAATATTTGTTAGCTAGATCGTTAATGTTAACTTTATCTTTCTCTCTGTTCGTCTTTATATGTTACCAGACGTCTTATCTGATCTGATCTTTAAACAACTGTCTATAATGACTCCTTCCTGGAGAGTCTTCAACTTCAACCGAGCATGAACGCAGTGAAGGTGGCAACGAGCAAAGGAAGCAATTAAACCAAGTCTGCGCCAACTGGAGAGGCGTGCTGTTAGTCCACATGCAATCAATTGATATGAATTGGGGTCCACTTCGAAACAAGTACGGGAATCTCAAAGCAGTTAGCCAAAGGCTACGCCCAGGTCCACCTTAGTGAGTAAGTTTATTTATATTTACTTTCACAGTCGGCTCAGTTAGGGCAGACATAAAGCTCGTTTTATTTGCTTTCCAAACACCGAAACGAAAACGAAAATGCTATATTTATGTTTATATATTTGGGATAGGTTTTCACTATATTCCCGACGAAATAAATATAAGCCTCCTCTGACTACAGCTTGCGACCACTTTTATAGTCATCAAGGTCATAAGCTGAGCTATGATTTAATGATATTTGCAAATTAGATTCAATGAAACTAATTTGTTAGGATTTAAGACAGTGAATTTATATCGCACAATTAAGAGCCAGCAATACAGAAATCGCACTATGCAACTTTTGTCCAACGTCCTTGTTAGGCGTTGATGTTGATAACTTATACAATCACCACCGGTGGTGTGGGGGTGGAAACCTGATTTGGTTTTGTCACGCGTTTTCGCTTAAGATATTCCGCATTTTCCACAAATGTTCAATTAGTCTTGGAATAAAATTCCCTTCACACACACGGTCCGGTTCTATTGCCATCGTTTAGAGCATAATAAATCGAGTGTGTGTGTCCTTAAAGAGTAGCCTTCCTGCGCTGGCTGGTTGAAATACAAGTTTGTGGCCATTGGCCGACATATATGCAGGAAGACGTCAGTTAAAATTACTATACCTATTTCAGTATGGAGGCTAAACTGTTATTGGGGTTAAACTATGTTACTTGCTTTACTACTCTTTAACCATGGCAAGAAATTTGCATACGAACATCCTCTTGGCCTCTTGGCCATGGGTCAAAGTGTATGTTGGCAGTTGGCACACAAGGAGGTCAGACATAGGTTTTGCTTTTGTTTTCTTTTTTTTTTTTCTGAGTTTTTCTGACTTCAAATATGTTGATTGGCTTGAGAGTTATTAGCATACCTTCCATAAAGCTTAAGTAGGCTAGTTGTGCGTGGTTGTGATGGGTGCATGCCTTATGACCACCACTCACGAGGCTTTGCAACTCCAACATCGTCGGCCGTCTATGCCCTCCAACACTGACCGGATTTTGTAATTAACTTTTCTGAAGTTTTGTACTTTATTCGCAGGTAATGTTTTTAGGGAAGAGAATTTAATTGCTTTATCAGATATGTCAAAAGGCTTTTAGCTGTTGGCTAACCTATAATACGTATAGGCACAAGCTTGGCATTGCTTCGAAGTCAACTCATTCGGAGTTGCAGACTGTGGCCAAGTATACAGAATCGAGTGACTAGAGAAGTGAGTAATTGCAATACATTTAAATTTTGTCGGTTGTCGCACGGCAAACATTTCCGCATACATTACTAGAAAAATGTTGTTAATCGTATACTAACTGCGAAGGCATTTCTATATAGACTGCCGGATAGAGGGGTATAAATAGGTCGCAAATTATTTTTGCTTTTTTATGCTTTATCCGTTGATAGAATCCAGCACACTTATAGTTTCTGGAATCAAAACAAATAATTTGACACGAGTTGCGAAATTTTGCGAACTTAACCACGCATGTGGCTGAAAATTAGAATAGATTAATATTAATATAATATAAATGGAAAAGCTGAAATAACTGTGCACGCGTGTTTTGTTGGCATTATATTGTTGCCCCCCAGAGTGCGACTTTAGAGATCCTTTATGATATTAAGCCCTGTGTCGAGGGTTTTCATAGTAGCATTTGTGTATAAGTTTATAACTGATCCTACACGTATACAGGCAAGAAGATGGATGACCTTAGGTAGACTTCTTACAAAATTTGACACGCCATTGACGCATTATACAACAGGGTAATATTTATGTTTGACATCGATTTTGACAGTCATTTTGGCTTAACAGTCATCTGTCAGTCCACCAGTCGTGGAGAGTCGTCAATAACGACGACTTATTATGGGGCATTGCCGGAACAGCCTACTTAGTGCATTGCTTTTCAAATTAAGCTTAAAGGGCGAAAAAGGGGGAAATAGTGTATTTTGCATTTTTTAACGTCGAAATGGGCGACAAGGACATTTTTGAAAAGTCTGGCATCACTGCATTAACCTCATCGTTATTCAGATTGCAGAAAATGTAACCACGGCAAACATGGTTCTCCTTTATCATATGCGTTGATCAAACAGCCCCTATTCCCAAATTAATCCATTAAAAACTATCTCAATACGGGTTTCGAAAAGAGGAAATTATAGTACTAACCGCTAAAGCTCATACTGAGTGAGAGAGATCGAACTCGAAATAAAGCCTACACCTTGAAAGGTTACACCCGATAAAGTTACCAAGAAGGCAAATGCAATATCGGTCAGCAGTCAGCTCTTCCATGGCAAAGCTTGTGGCAAACCAATTATCTGTAGATTGAAAAACACTTTGGTTGAAATTATATCTTCCTATATTGAAAGTGCACCTTCAAGTCAATTCTTAACACGACAGAAGTATCCGGATTATCTCGAAAGACTTGATAAATTGATTTGTTTGAATAGTTGAATTCTGAGGGCCAATTTTCCGTTTGTTTTTCTTCTTCATGGAGAAGCATTGTTGTATTATATTGTCCCAACATCAATTTTAAGGCTGATGCTACCCGCATTAAGCGAGAAACGTTGTTATTAGTCGGTATTCCACACTCAAGAATATTATGTTCAATAAGATCAACCAATGTTCAATGATGACAACCAAGCCGAACTTAACAAGCTATATCCGTCTCAGCATGCATTTGAGAACAATGCTCAGCTTTTCAGCCCCACCGAAAATCGAACCTATACAAATTTCTTATATGCATATTGCACCTTTCTCGTACAAAATATCTGAAAACTAAAATCTCGTCATACTCGTACTAGTCGGCTGAGCTTTCGATTCAAAGCAGCACCTCGATTCACCTTCAGTTCATTCGCGTAAGCGATTTAAATCGATCGCAATCGCACAAAGTCTATACACGTTCTCATCAAAAAAATGACAGAAAAAGAGAAAATTAGTGAAATAACGAGTAACGAGTAGTTCCTCTCTTGGCTCGAAACAGCTCAGATAATTTTTACGGGCAAGTACTGATAAATATGTCAAATGCATAAATTTGACAAGAAACAAATTCAAAATCTGTCTTAAAAATCAATTGCACAGAAAAGTAAAATCTATAAAAATAAGAAAAATGTTTGGTTGTCGAATGTTCTCCTAGAACGTTTCATTTGTTGCAAAAAAAGATAAGTTATATATTTATTTGTGATATGTTTAGATGTCAAATATGAAAGTGGCTCAAATCACAGTAGCTCGAAGTCTATCCACGTACTTTGGGGTATTTTTTCAGCTCCCTGGGAGAGTTTCGCTCAATTGTTTGGGTTTGACAGACTTTAAGTATTTGGCTCAGGAAAGTACGCGAATAGACCAAATATAAAACAAAAAAAAATTTCATTGGCCGTGTTCCATTGCCCGCTAGACGTCTATCACAAAATATCCCAGTTGAAGGAACGCCCGCGCTAGAACGGCAAAATAACATTTCACACTATTTTTCGCATAATTTTTCCACACTAAAATTAAATAAATGATATAATATGTTAAAAACAATATCTGAATTCTATTTTAATAACGTTATTACCAATTTTATCACAATTACACTTGCTCGGCTTCGTTTTTTTTTGTTTTTGTAAACGTCGAACGCGGCCATAGCCAACTGTAGCCAGTCGTTATCAAAATCAACAGCGAATAATTTTAAATGAAACAAATGGAGTGGATAATATAGAAAAATGCAACATATTGCTGTTTTTTCCCGCCAAAAATTATTGCTTTTCCCTTTTGCATATTGTTAAAATTCCCATAACGTTCCAACAACAGTAGTTTAGTAAGAAATCACTTCTTTTTATAAACAGCTACTTGAGAAGTATCAAAGCTTAGTTGATGGGCTGATATTATTTTTAAATGCTCTGAATTAATTTTATTTGTTAATGCGATAGAAATTTGAAACCAAAATAGTTTACACTGAAGTTTCACGACTATTGTCTCACAGCTGATAGAAATGTCAAACGAGAACTAGTTGGTGAATGCATTGG
Organism: Cheilosia grossa; assembly: GCA_963082955.1. Lineage (NCBI taxonomy): Eukaryota > Metazoa > Arthropoda > Insecta > Diptera > Syrphidae > Cheilosia > Cheilosia grossa. The sequence continues at coordinate 85,640,065 of OY720144.1, forward strand.
CTAGTTTTCGAATATAACGCTGTTTTCAGCTCGATGTGAACAGGGTATAAGGCCGTCTAAGAAATTTGTTTCTATTCAATTTAGAGCTCTGAATATGTGTCTCTTTTCTCGTTCAGAGCATAATCAGAGCGTACTTTATGAACTCAGAATAAATTGACCGAGAAATCTGAGCATAGCATATTTTTTGACGAATAAATCATTTGATTACTGATGCAGGTACAGGATTGTGAAAGCTGGTAGAAAAAAAAGTTGACTTTAAAAAAGTGATCGACAAGAAAAAGTACCAGGCTAAAGGAATAAAAATAACGCCGTTCACATGGTATATTTTTATAGTCGTCTGACAGTAGTGCTTGGATCTCATATAAACACATCAGAGTTTGCTTGGGGCCTCTTCAGAGTTTTACTCAGATCGAAAACGGAAAAACAACTTTTAATATGTCGGGAAAATTTTTTAGTCTTATTGGCGCAAAATTTCAGTCGGATAAAGACTATATTTCATCATTTAAGTACAAATTAGTGTTTTTCCAATTGTAGTTGAAATAAAACCCACTCTATCGGTATTACCTGGTATTATATTTTAAACCAAGAAAATAACATTTTATCCCTTAGCTATGGACTTTCAGACATTTCCGATTTGTCATTATCTATTGCAAAATTTAAATTTTGAACTTTTTCTCTTAATATTTTTTGCTGTCATTTTATTAAAATTTGTTTAAAGAGAACTCCCCAAACCAAGTTTAATTTCCCAAACTGTCAATTCTTGTGTCTGTTTCAATAGCGTTTATAATTAAATGAGACACCAGTTTAGAGTGCAGTTTCTTAGTATCTTATAATATCTCCCAATACACGATGACTCTAATTCTGTCATTTGCTATTTAAATTAATGACAAAATGTCAGAATACAATTATGGTACATACTGCCATAAATATAGGTCTTTAAATCACACCCCAATCTGTCTTAATATGTAGGTACCTACCTTCCTTAATTGGAAGTCTATGATAGGTATCTTTTTTTATTTCCAGACATGTCTAATCGATGTCGAAGTATTGACGTCGAAACCGTTCGTGTCACAGTAAGTATTCGCTTAATTTGTTAAATAGCTGTGTCAGTATATAAGCACCTAATTATATTTCTAATGGAATCGACTGCATTATTCGTCACCTCAAAACTAATAAAAAATGAACGAAGAAATACGTTCTATGCATTACCAATGACGACAGAATGATTTACACTCAAACCAAAACTGATTACTGTCAATATGACAGTTAATTAGTTTCGTATATTGATAAATGTCAGACATTTTTCTCAGAGTTATTAGCTTTTGTAGGGAACTCTGCTTATAAGGAACAGTTGAACAGATTTTTAGGCGTTTTAATAGATTTTGTGTGACTACATGTTATCCCTAACTAATAGTTAACACGTTGTCTCTACTACAATTCGTTTTTACAAACTGATTTGCTACACAAATAACTAAAAATGGGGTTACAAATGACTGATTGCATTACTAGTGTCGGACGAGCAGACACGGTATATCTTTTCTTAATTTGGAATCAGACTACGACCGTGTGACACACCAATTTAGTCTGTGTTTTTTTATTGAAGCTTGAAGAACCCTCATGATTCGGGTGAGTTCACTCTGAATTGTTTTACTGAACGTAGGGCTACTTCACTTTGTTTTGCTTTGCTCGGATAGATGTTCATTAAAAAAGGCGTTGGGATATTTAAGCCAGATATAGGTTCTTTTGATGGGCCCCCCATAAAGTCAATTGGTCTCTTTACACAAATTTTACTTGCGTAAAAGACAGTGAACCCATATTTTGTACCATGGGCGTTGAGCTACGTTCGAAGTGGGTTTTTTTTCTTACATGGACTTGATTTTAAAAAGCATCTAAATCCGGCACAGCCGTAGGGAAGAACATTTTAATTTAAGCGAGTCTTTAATAAGAGCTTGTTGGTGCAACTGGTTCGTATGCCACCCTTGGCCTTGATTCCCTCAACCATTCTTTTGTGGAAGTTTTTTTTTCAACTAAAGGAAGGAATGGATGCCTCAAAAACTCAATATCTATTTGCTGCTGTATTAGCCACCCTTTAAGAATCCATCCACCTCATGAATGATTTTAAGTCAGGGAAGGAAGACCGAGAGCTACGGAATTTCAACCGTTAGTGTCTTAGTGTATTTTTAGAAGATCTTCTTTACGGCCCTAACTTTGGTATTTTAACTTAGAAAGGTGAAATCTAATAACGGGTCTTTCGAAATTTTAACATATCCCGAAATCAGTTCATTCGATTGCAACACAAACTAATTTTTAAGGTAATATGGTAATTTCTAACTTAGAACTTTTTGAAAAAAGTCATTTCTTAAAATTCAGTTTTTGACCAAAATGCATACTTAGAATAAAATTGAGCACGAAATTCATGCCATGCCATTTTTCTCCGCAAACGAAAAATGACGGATTTTTGTCTCGTGGCGCAAGGACGTGTTCTGTTTTTCGATGTGTGGCTTCACCAACCTCAACAAATAATCGAATTGATTGGCTGACATACGAAGGACATTGCGATACAGTTCAGGTTCTTCTTCGCGCAATTCGAGCAGTTATCCGACACAAAATCCACTCTTCTCGCGACGGCTCAACCACTTCTTTTGCCAAATACTCCGCTGTCATCGCGTTGGCTCGTTATCAAGATCGTCTTCACTGCTTTCCAGCACACATGCTGACAAAAACACCGTCTCCGCAATTTCCACCATCATCGCAAAAGTTCTTTTAGACATTTTTTATTTATTATAATTTTTTGGTTTTTTCTTTTCACTGCTATTTAATTTAGTTAAATTTAGTTACGCACGTATGCGTCTTTGGCCATGACAGTAGCTATATTTTTATCATTGGTCATTTTTTCGTTTGTCATTTAATGGCATCCGAACGGTAAAAATCTAATATGGTATTCGATTGGGCGTTCTTAGAGCAATTTTTATGTTCATTTGGTACAAAAAAAACAACAATCTTTTTCAGATTACAGAGCACTTTTGCGAATCTAGATATTTTCTCAGATTTGCTTCAGATCTACCAATACAAGTGCGTTTGAGTTTGACAACTGATGGAGTTTGTTTACGTTTCTGGTGAATTTTTTTCCACAGCAAAGAAAGGCATTGCATCGGGTGAATCTATTCTTGTAAATTACTTATGTACCTATTTTTATTTAGGAATCAATCGGGACGTACATTTCGATTGTTTTAATATAAAAGTTAGCCAGTGAATGGAAATGGCTTAGAAAAGTGTCGAAGACTACACATATTCAAATCGGACGAGTATCAACTGAAATCTGGGAGCAAATCTGAAGAAGACCAATCGAATACCCAATAAATGACTTGCAGCGTCCGTCATTTGATTTTGGGACAAAAATGACGATGATGGTTATTTCGAGTGATCGCCATTTTTTTCTCAAATGACCAATAACGAATCGTAGCTTGAATGCCACTCTAATGCGACATTTTTTGCCGACGTCAGAGCGTCCTGTAAATGACTCGAAAAAATAGCCGTGTAATCGTACCTTTAGCCTTCCATATTTACCATTATTCAAAATTTCTAATTTCGAATTGCGAAGTGCGGAATTTGAAGTGTAAAAATTGTCAGTTAAAGCAAAAGCAATGTAAAACGAAATTTCCGATTTTTGTGTTTGGTACTCGTATAAAATAAAACAAAAATAACACGGCGCTGTATTGTGTAGATAAAAGTTTGTGAGTTCCAATAAAAGACTTACTTATTGGTTCCGGTGTTGCTGGTGGCACATTTGAATTTGTCTTGCCAAAGGTCGTCAGTGCTGTTGAACTTACTCCAAACAGAATGATAAACACCCCGAATAGCATAGTTAAGCTTCCACACTGAGTATATCGCTTTAGCGGCTGCATTTTCGTTTCAAAGTTGACAACGTTCTTAGTCGATTTGTGCGTATTCCTTAATTGTATTTTTACAAAAACTTCTTGCAACACAAGCACTATTCGTCTTTTTACCACCAATGTACGTGGATAATCTTGATCGAAAATATTTCCAAACGATAGTGAACGGTCTCATTCAAGCAGCAACATTAAATGAGAAGTCCCCGAAAACACAAATCACATTAGTCCTTGCCCTTTGAGTTTCTTGATTCGAACATTGATTCCTGTTCAATCCCAGTTTTAAGGCACTTTATTGTTTCTTTGGTTGTTTCCACGAGATCTTGAGTCGAAATTATACACAAATACTGATGTGCAATTTGATTTGCAAACTTTGTTAGAAATTGGGCACCATCAACTGGGCTTGGGATATTTTTAAAACCCACTTAAGGCACAAACAGCAAGCAAAATTACACCGTAGAGAGCGCACAATGGATAACTGTTCCTTATCCAACCGGCTTGCTAAAAACCCTCTGAACGATTGAACAATTTTTCTCGAAACGGAAGCTTAAGTTTGTTTTGAAAATCCGAAATCCGACGACACAACACACCGACCACCGACTGCTGGATGTAGTGTAGTCGTAGTGTTTGTGGATATACTAGTCGTCTCAGTATGGTAGTGTGACGCTGCGAAAGTGAAAGACTTTGCTTTCGCTTTTCTTAGCAGCTCAAGTTAAGGAAAGGCCGAATGAATTCGGCTGACTCCGAGCGCATGATTGTGAAATAACCAACAACGACCAGCAACACGAAGTTACAAGCTCAGGGTTTCGTTTTTATTTAGTTGGGAGTCGGTTAGTTTCGTGGAGGGGTGGTTGTATAATTATACCAAGAATCAAGGTTGGACGAAGAGTGGTAGCTGGTAGGGCCGAAAGAGCATGATGCCCAGATTAAGGGTAAAATGCAATGACTTTAGGTGCTTGGTAATTGGTTCTGGATTGAGAGTCCTTTATAAGCTGGTATATGGAAATTACTCGATTTCGGAAACGTTTAGGTCTCATGACTTTAGTCAGGAATACGAATTGTACTCCAGCAAAAAGACGGTACTGCACAAGAAAGCGTTTTGGCCAGGATACACGTGGGGGTAATTGAATTCACGAATGGAACCAATAAACTCATTTATTCGGTTAGCAATCGTGGGCAATATAGTGGCAGGTCTTTCACAAAATTGAATATGTTAACTTTATTTGCAAACGTGTACATCGTTACACACTTATCGAACATAATTTGCTCATCATTCCCCACGAATGAATACTAGGAGGCAGCTCTGTTCTCTCTCAAAGTAATGTATCGAAAGGTATCACACGTTTATGAGAATACTGACTTGCAGATAGTAATATTGATAAAACAAAACTTAACTACAAATAAACTATGGGAAATCATTTATTGCTTAGGAATAATTTCATTACTCGATATATGCAAAAAAGAGATTTCTTTTACGTTTTTTATTATTCTTATTTATAACTCAGGTGCGCTGTTACCGCTTCATGCTAATCGAGTTTAATAGTAGCTATAAAAATAATCACAGTACCATTTAGGGAAGAATAACTACGCATTTCTCATCGTATTGCAGTTGAACTTTTTTTAATGTGTAAGCGCGGACAATTTATAGGATTCCAGTTGATCTCATAATATTTACACAACATGTGGAAAAGTTTGCAAGGAGATAAGGTTACGGTAGGTTGTAAAGAATGCCCTTAGTGCTCTGATTTGTTCAATGTTTGCTTAAGACGGTACTCAACAATTACGTTTGCTTCGATCACCCGAAAGTTCAAACGTCTATAATGTGCGTCTGGCGAGTATATTAAATAGAATCTGTTTTAAAATGTTTTAAATATTATGCAAATACGCGAAAGCTTGAGAGCCGATCTTTATTTCAGAACATAATCCCCGCATCGTACGCATTGTTTGAAAAATAATAAACCAGACTCGTATTTATAAAGGAACAAAATTAAATGTGTTTTAGATCAAGAACCATTATTTTTCCTATAAAGTTAGAACAAAACGAAAAGACGAAGCACTTAATTTCATTTCATTCTGCGCATCTGTCAAAAAATTATATTTTTCAACTTTGTGCATTTGACATATTTACCAGTTAGTTGCCGGTTGAAATTCTCGGAGCTGTTTCCAGCCAAGAGATGAACTACTCGTTACTATTTCCTTTGCTATTTTTTTTTTCTTTTTCTGTGATTTTCGACGAGAACGTGTAGTGTATGAACTCTGTGCGATTGCGATCGATTTAAGCCGCGACCGCGAATGAACTTAGTACATATATCTTTGATATGCGGGTCTTTCATTAGCTACTTGACAACTTCAAACTTTCAGTGTGAACGCACCCTTAAACCGATTACCGATTACTGTCAATCAAATATTCAGTAAAATCAACATTTTCATCATGATACACGAAGGAACAACGTTTACAAATACATAATTAAAATTTACTACCGAAGCTCCGAGTCGGTGGTCGCAATACTGGGCGTTAGCGCCAATGTTCTGTTTTCATCGATGAAGCGCATTTTTGGTTAAAACAAGCAAAATATGCATTACTGTACAGGTGAGAACCCTCACTTGCTTCATGAAACAGCACTTCATCCGCAAAAAGTCACTGTTTGGTGCGGTTTTCATGACGGTGCCGTCATTTGGGCCGTTTTTTTTTCGTCGATGAAAATGACCGTCACGTTACGGTAAATGGTTATGTATATTCGCTGCAGAGACATGTTGGAAGGTTATTTCTTTGAGCAATTGAATTGGACATCAGTGATATGTGGCCACACGGCCACATTCGGTCGAAGTTTGCGGCCGAGTCATCGAAAATAGGGTACAAGTTCATTTTTAACAGAGTAAGGCCCGATTCGCAAGGACTCCACCATTTACCTGGTGAGCTTCTTAAAACTTACGTTAATGCGGAGTTTTTTCCTTTTTTTTTTATTGGATTCGTGTCCTAAGGGCCCGATTCTGAGTCAAATATCCGGGTTTACTGGTGAATAAAACCTTAACTAAGTACTACAAAAAGTTCATTAACGACTGTGATCTACAAAATATTTCAGGTAAAGTTCGAAATAGTAATCGGTTGTGAATAAGACAGTGAATTAATTGATATTGTTTTGGTTAATAAGTGAATTAGAATAATCCATAAAAGTGTATTAAAAGTGATTTTATTAGAGAAGGTTAATAGAACATTGTTTTATTTTTTTCGAATCCCAGCCTGAATGTTACAATTCGTTCCCGTGGTGGACATATGAACGAAGTCGAATTCCATTCATAAATGTTTTGATATATGATATATGATTATAGAAATAAGTTGTCAAGTCCTTAATGAAAAAACCTTTATATTGTATTAAGAAACTGTCACTGGGCTCGCGATTTGCGGAACGGCAGACCTTTTAACTTCCTTTGTTTTCCTAACAGGTAGGTATATGTCCAAGGGGAGGAGATAAACCCAATCCGCCAATAGTTTTCTTTGAATTCTGACAGTCAATTCCTCGCATATGGGTAACTACTCGTAATAGCTATATTTCCTACCGAAGTGTCTAAGAGCTGTAGCAGTTGCTGATGTTCTATAATTACATCTTGAGTCGCTTCCAGATATAATCTGCAAGAATTAACTCACCTATCCAGTTTCAACTCAAAAGTTAGCTTTTCATAATTCTTAATTTTAACATCGCATGTTTAAAGTCCATAATCAAGGATACACACAAATACACTTTTCTCAAAAGCCATAACCTCCGTCTAGTGTCTAATTTATCATTTAGAAAAGTAGCACAAGTGCATTCTCGTATATCATTTACAATTGAACTTTTTTATTTTTATTCAAATCAAAGGTTATATCGTAAGTACGTACACCGTTAAAAATAAATAACAAAATTGTTAAGTTTGTCAATAAAGCTTACCATTTATGCATGAAATGAGCAAAGCAAGCCATCTGTCAAAAGTATTGCTACCTAGTTTTAGGCCTTAAAGGTATTCCGCTAACAATTTCTAGTCTAGTCTACGGAAGGTCACAATTTCGAAATTCGTATTCAAAGAGAAGCTATTGTGAACTGCTGCAATTTAAAATCTGAAATAAAAATGCTTATTAGTCAGGCTCATCTGGAACACAATGGACCCAACTGATGGTCTAAGTGAACTTTAATTTTATATTTTTAAGAAGATCACAATAGCTATTTATTACACTAAAATCTGTTGTGGTCTTGTGTTAGGTAATTTAAAATTGTTGTTATTGAACTTCAAATATTAAATGAAAGTAATTTGCAAACACTTTGGGTTGTTATACATCTCGTACAAGTCATGCAAATCCACCCAAATCCGTGTTCAGTATACCAGTGCCTATACCAGCAGCCAGCCACAGTGAAGGTATTTTTCAGTGTATAATATATAGCATACTTCGGTAGTGTGTTGTTAGAAATGGTAAATATATACAAATTTCGTTTCTTTTTTCTTAACCCCCGATTTTTGGTAAGAAGGTAATAAACTACCTTTACAATAGCTCTGAGAAGGGGCTGTGGGGTTTACTTTTGTTGTTACTGGTAGCAGCATTGGCCTTAGACTTATCTGAGATACATATATCCGACGGCTTAGTTATATAGCTGCCCGTTCAAGAGGTCACGTAAGTACTGATGACGCTCTGACACGCAATCCATTACATCACTCATTTTCATTGGTTGGTTTAGGCAAACTTTTGAAAGACCTCATCACAGTTACCCCCACCCAACATTGGGTTCACCTCAAAGAACATAACTTCGTTATTCAGTGTTTAATGAGTATTTTGAATGCATTATGGTTTTGAATGAATGTAAGCAAGAGCGACTAGGTGTTGTTAGGAAATCCGTTCTTAGGCTTATACGAGTATATGTGTGTTTGCAAAGGATTTTTTTTTTAAGTAATCTACTCCGATGTTGTCGTCAACGGCGATTTGGAGCAGGAGAGGGGGACTCTATTTAACAGCGACACAACAATCAATTCTTTGTAGGTTCGTTAATAGTGAAAAGTTCCAAGTCATTATATTTCAATTGGAAATGGCGACATTAAAAACGAGTAATGAATAATGGCGCTTGTTTTAGTTTCCTTCCACAGTTGGAACTAGATTAACCTATAAATTTTGAGCAAGTTTGTTGCTGGTTTTTTGGAATTGAACAACAAATGTTTTACCATTTAACGACATTTCTTTCTCAAAAACATCAAATGCAATCCGAAAATATAACTAGGATAAAAATATACTTAGTGACTAGACGTTAACATCACATACGTAAGCGAAGAGCTTATTATAAAAAATAGAAGTACTGCCGTTAAGTTTACATTTACATGGGGCCCTACTCTCTATTTCGTTCCGAAAGTCAATCCTATTCGAAATTGCTTTCAAGTTGGTACTCTGTAATACTTTCGGAATTCTAAGTCGTTGTAGTAGTACATGTTGACCAAAGCAATGGATCTATACGAGATGAGTGTGCTTTTTATCGCGGTATAAATACTCAGCTAATGAGCTGAACAAAGTCCCCGCCGGACGTTTAGCGGACTATCTTCCACAATGCGCGTACACATAACCCGATTTTTGAGCACAGCCCTTACAACAATAAATCAGTTAACGTCGGGATTATGGAGCAGTCAGTGAAAAGTTTTTTGTTGTCGTGTTAAGAACTGCACTTTTTGTTTCTGAAACATAGAAAGATCACCTATATATTCGCTCTTGTGATAGAAAGGATAATGCCCAAAACATATAAATGCAGAATTCACTACGCAGCAAGATTGGAATATAGCCACACGTAAGTTCTGCACTCACTGCAGCACTGCAACATGTCTCTATTTCTAAATTTTCTGCAAAATTCAAGGGTACAAACAAAAGAAAATAAATTGCAATTTCAAGTATTTGGCATCATCGCCTATTGAGATTTGCTGATCGTGTTTGTTTTTGTTTTGTTTGTAAACACATCAGCTGCTAAGTCGACGAATGACAGCACCCTATTAGCCGATGCAATGCATGTCAAACAATTTTCTGCACATCTGTTTTACTTGCAGCACTGCACTCTGCGCTGCGTCCAGAATTTCTGCATATGACTTTTGAGCATAATTATTTTCTTCAATATAAAATGCAGCTCTACATTCTTGATGTGCCGCCCTTTGAGCAAATAGGTACTCCATATCAACCAAATGAAGTGGTACAAATAAAATATTTTTCTAATTTCAGAGCACTTTTGCGATCTTTAGATTTACCAAAGAAAGTGCGTTTGAGTTAGACAACTTGTCAAGCTTGTAAACGCTTTCGTGAATATTTTCAACTACAAAGCAAAGTATTGCATCGGATGGAGCTATTTTTCCAAATTACAAATGTTTAGAAATCGATCGTGGTTTAAATTTTGTATGATTAAATATAAAACTTAAACAGTTTAAGTAGAAAAGTATATAGACAGGGCGCTCGTTTCTTAACCACCGTTAAAGTGTTAATATTTAGTTATTAATATGGTTTTTCGATAAGACCTCTCGCTCCCATATTCCATTTTTGTAATGACCGCACCTGATGACGACTTCACACAAAATGAATGTTAGTTGCTCAAATAATGCAACAAAAACCGTTGCAGTCAAACTTTTTTCTAATACCTATGTTATGTAAGGAAAGCGATCAAAACACAAATTAATGCCTATAAGTTACGATTTATTCATCATTTAACCTAGATGTTTGACCCTGGCCCTAGGACATGATTCACGACGCTTCCAATAAAAATAACATAAAAAAAATCCGGACCAGAGACAATACTGAGACCCGCAACTCCGGCCGATATTCCGTTACTTGCATACAAGCTATATTACCATGGGCTTGTGACGTTTTTTTGCGCTAGTATTGATACATAGAAATTCGTATTGACAAATGTCACGAAACTTCAAAAATTCCGGGTCACCAACACACGCTCAAAAAAAGAGCACAACTTCCGCTGCTTCCAAACTGGCTTCCGGTGTGGGCAAAGTTGCTGGCTGCGTTCGTAAAATATTATCCGTTAAATTTGAAAATAATTTTTACAACTAAATTTTGTATGGACAGTGATTTATTTTAAGAATAATTGTATACTTTGTTGTTGAAGAATAAACAAATTAAAACATTTTTCGCGAACATTCTTAAGGCATTTAACATAAATCGAGTAGAATATGTTTATCACATACGGCGCTTAGTATACTTCTGGAGTTTAGTTATAATTTATAAATACCAAGATTAATATCGTTGCTGTTATTAAGTATAAATTAAGAGTTCCTCCGTTAGTCTAAATATAATTTAAAATAAAGTATACGTATGTGTATTTGTTTAATTTTTTTGTGTCTCGTATTTCCAAGTCTACATTTATATTACTTATAAGGCGTATGTTTTGGTATTATAATGGAACAATAATGGTGAATGAGTACTCTGGTTGAATAGAAATACAGAATGTTATGAAAAAATTAATATGAAAATGTACTGAGATAATATACTTATTCACCAAATTTGAGTTGAACTTCTCCTAAAAAAAGCTGTACTTCTGAACACAGTCACAGCTCACCACGGTTGAAATCTGACACTGACACTGACAACTAGTCTAACTTATCCGAACTATTTTTTTTTTCGCGAAATTCGCTGCCAGGTACCGATTGCCTGTACAACTTGTCCAACTTGAAACGTCTCAACCTGGTCTCAACTTGAGCGATAATGAAATAAGCGAACTATCATCAGTGGTCGAGTTTTGGCAAAGGCTGGAGATCTTGAATGTGTCGCGCAACCAGCTGAAAGCTCTACCTTCATCAATCTTCAAGCTGATGAACCTACGCCGTCTGTATTTGATTGACAACAAACTGGATTCCCATCCCTTATACATGAGTTTCACCCGACTTTTACTATGTTCCAAAGAAATGGGCTACTTCACCGTCGCTGAAAATTGCTCGGACTTCTGCTAAGACGATTTAGCAGACGACGACATCATGATACTGGACACCGGCGAACAAGTATTCCTCTGGCTCGGCTCTATATGCAGTGAAGTCAAAATCAAATTGGCCTAGAAAACCGCACAAGTAAGTCACACAGCCGACGACAGAAACTCTTTCAGTTTACACAAATATGCATTTACTAACATTTATTCCAGGTATTCAACACAACATCTATCAAACAACCAGAAAGTGCGCGCAAACTTTTCCTCACTCTGAAGAACAAGGAGTCGAAGCGCTTCACAAAATGTTTCCATGGCTGGAGTGCACACATGGCTTCACCAGAATAGAGTGCAGATTCGTTTCATCTTTCATATTTATAACACGTACTCATAGTTTTACATGCAACTTATTTTATATTCAATACATATAATAAAATGTTTTGGAACAACAACAAACTACGATTACTGGTGTTGGCCTAATCGAAGACTTTGTAAATAGTTGTGACGCCCAGTTGTTCCCTTGGCAGACCAGCAGCAGTGCCTTTAGACGAATCTGTTGAATGTTGTTGTCACGATTCTCCCTGTCAACCTTGGCTTCAGTTCTCATCTCGTGCTCGAGTAGTTTAAGACGGTTTTTCTCCTTCATTTCGATCTCGTGTTCGATGGTTTGCCGGCGCATTGCCTCTTGGAGTGCGACACTTTCCTCTTGCCTAGTAAGTGTAACCGTTTAAAGAATCAATTCAGACAAGTTTTACAATATTCTCACTTTTTGAAATTGTCCTCCTGGATACGTTGCTGCTGCGACAGTTGATCTTCATAGCGGCGCCTTGCCAATTGGTATTGATATTGGGCACGATGCTGTTGTTACTTGGTCTCTTCCTAGAAGTGGATACAAATGGTTAGCAATTCGTCGTCAGGTTCATGTTAATTCAAATCCAACTTACAATCAGGGTCTTCCTACGCTCTTCGTGATCGATACGCTTGTGTTCAACTTTCGCCAATATGTGTTGCGTATTCCTTGACTTTGGCCATACACTCTTGATGGCGTGTGTTCTCCTGCATCGTGTACAAATCAAGGGCTTCTCTAGCATGATCTTGAGTGGGAGCTTGTGATTAAACAAACCTTGAAGAAATATCTAATAATTAAATATATATAGTGAGACAAATTCATTGAATAGTATGGCTTACTTATATCGATTCCGATTGATATTCATCGTTGTCTCCAGTGCGATCCATTATATATGGTTAGGTTAGCGAACACCTCAACGTCGGCTTGTTCCTTAGCTGTAAGACGAATATATTTAATTATTAATTTAAACACTTTAAATATGCGAAAACTTACATTTTCTCAAATTGTTGGAGGAAAAATACAATTTGTTTTCCATATTTTGACAGTTGTCACTCGACTTCTGTCAAAAGAAATTCACCACATTTTTTTTGTTTTGCTTTTTTTGTTGAAGCTCACACGGATTCTAAATTGACATAACACCGATAGGAAAACAAAATGGCGAATTCAAAAAAAAAACTGAGGGGGCCAGCGGCAAGAGGATTGCGAGTTGGGGGTCTCAGTATTGTCTCTGATCCGGACTATCGTACCTAAGTTTTAAGAAATTCACCAAGAAAATGGTGGAGTGCCTGGCGAATCGGGGGCGAAAAGCACATAAATCTCCTCTGTTGGCAACATCAACCACACGTGCTGTCAAAAAAAAAAAAACCAGCTGATTAATTTTGACATTTTAAACGAAAATGAAAACACCGGCCACAGCAAAATCTATTTGTTGCAACCATTAAAATAATTTCTATTTTTAAAACTTAAAAGAACTCTCTCCATAGCGATTTTTTCTAAATCAGAGCATTCTTCGTACAAACTAGTCACTTGAAATTTTCGTCACAACCTTTGTTTACTCTACGATTGCGTATTCCTGCCGCCGTCGTCGTTTCCCATACTCGTTGTGATTATTGTTCTTTAACCAAGGTCGTTGGCGCGCGCCGTATTTAGAACACATCCGCCGATCCACTAAGCAACTGTGCTCTCAAGTGATCGGATTGAGTAATTATGCATTTTATTATTAGCATAAACAATAGGCAATTCCTCAGCTCTCAGCTGGTTAGTTACATCTTGATGAAAGAGCATTGAAAATATGCGCGCGAGAGGCGACTTTTCAATGTTATAGAATAATATTGCGAATTTTGTGTGTTGTGTCGTGTTGCTTTTGTTTTGATTTCATAAAAATATCACCCAAAACTGAAAACTGAATGAAGTGCTGCAGCCACCAAAGGGACAACCATCGTAGGCACACAGCCATTGGCAATCGCGTATTAGTTGCGATCTCCCATATCTTGAGTTCAAATCAAATGCAGCACGAGCAGACGAACAGATGACAAATAAGCGAACCGTGTTTATAGTCGTCACACTAGTCACTCTGGTGGTGATAGTCGTAGGCGCTAACTTCTACTTCATGTACTATCTGAATGCGGAGGAGGGCAAACTGAGCAGCATGCGCGCCCTGGAGAACGTGATACGTAGTAAGATGCGTCACCTCAAACCAGTGTATTTAAATCGAAATCCTCGTTTCTTCATGTATCGCAATAAACTGCTGAGAAACTACAAACCAGCGCCATACGAGAACGCTAGTATACTATGGGACATAGCGAATTGGGTGAGAATAGTGTTAATATGAAATTCCTCCAGTGTGAAACTTTTACAATTTTTTTTCCTTGCAGTGGCCCCAGGAAAACGAAATCTATCCAATGTATGACTCGTCAATGGGACAGTTGTTGCAGTCACTTCGTCTCGAGCCCATTACGAAAGCACAAAACCTACCCAGAGGCACACAATTAAAAATACTTCTTAAGTTGGCAAACCAACAGAAAATTATTTTTAAGCCACAATGGTACGACAGAGAAGTGGCCATCGATGGGCCAGTATACGGTGGTAAGGATCGTCACACGGGCGAGATATATGCCTTCTACCTGGGTGCTGTTCTGAATTTTCGATGGACACCAATAGCAGTGGGGCGACAAGTTGACCTGAAAGATCTGTACAGCAAGGCCGATTCCGAGCTGAAGAATACAATGACAATTACAGGTGGGTCTCTTCGTTTGTGTTTTCATCCCATGCCAGGCACGTTACAGTTCAATGCTACACAGTGTTTGGCAATGTAACACGTGCCAAGAAATAGAAAACGCCGATTACTTGGCATAAATAGGGAGGCAGACGCGGGAAATTTTTAATTTTCAAGTGCGATGAGCATCCATATTTCAAAACAATTCTCAGCTGTGCGGAAGACGGATAACTGTTTTGCATAAATGTATTTTATTAATTGTAGATGCAACCCAAAAAAGGGAATGTGCAGGTGTCAGGTTATTCAATATCGATAAACCAGCTGCAATTTTGGACTTTTTCTTGCTTCGGCACAAGAATGACTCAAAGTCGTGGTCTTAATTTTTACTCGTTGAACTTTTTTAGAATATCAAAAAAAAATCTAAACTTGGTTTAGTTTAATTCAAATTGTTTTTTTACAGAAAGCGAAAACTCTACCCAGTACTGTGTCTACGGCAAGTGCCACTACTGCAACGAGGACGAAACTGTGTGTGGCGATGAAAACAACATAATCGAAGGTGTCCTCCTCTACTTAATTCCCGGATCATTGGCTAAAAGACGATCACCATGGCAGCGAACATACAAGGACGGAGTAAAGGCGCCATGGGAGGATGACATGAACTATTGCAAGTTAGTTTTCAAATTCCTATGCTAAAAAACGAACACTTTCCCATATCATATTTTTTAGGCCACTGAAAAACAAGCTCGAAACAACAAGACTTCTCGATCTAATCGATGTGGCCATATTCGATTATCTCATTCAAAACGGCGATCGGCATCATTATGAGACGCGTGAAGATCGCATCGTTCTAATTGACAACGGCAAGGCGTTCGGAAATCCCAACAAAGACTTTTTAGATATTTTAGCGCCGCTTTATCAGTGCTGCATGTAAGTTAGATGGCTAACCAATGTCCTTTCCTATAAGCTGACGACAAACATTTTGTTTTAGGTTACGCCAGACCACATGGGATCGACTGCAAGTGTTCTCCGGTGGCGTACTAACTGATCTCATTGACCGTCTCAGCAAGCCCGATCCGCTGCATCCACTCATCACGGATAAGCACAAACGCGGTGTGGAGCGACGTCTATTAGTTGTATACGCCGTTGTTGAGTATTGTATGGATATTTATGATGATAAGATGTTTAAAACATAAGACTCGAAAATGAAAGCCATAGCCAGGGGGTCGGAATCGATGCAGTACCATAGAGAACAACTTTTGAATATTAAGTGTTCTGATCTGCTTTTTGCTTGACATATCATCAGAGACCTGTGCCAAGCTAATTCACTTTTATGGATATTAGACACCACGGAGAGGTACAATACTTTCTTAAGTGAATTCTTTATATTAATTTACTCTAGCTGATTACTCAGCCTCTTAGCCCATCTGTCCCTACGTACTTCACCCACCTCGTCCTTGTCTCTGTGTCAAAGGCAGTCGTGTTATATAGAAATCCTAAATGGACACCATATCGATTAATATTTTAAATAGTATGTGAATACTCGACTTGACGCAGACTTAATAATCAGTCGAACATTTGTCACGACTAACGATCTAACCGATTTCGGCCTTATACGCTTTTCACACCGAGCTGAAAACCGAGTTTTCGTCGAAAACTCGTCGATACATTCACACCCAATACCAACTAGTTTTCGTTTGACGTTTCAATCAGGTGTGAGACACTAGTTGAATTTCGGTGCAAACTATTTTGGTTACAAATTTTGATCGGGTTTTGAAAACGGAATATGTATGGGAAAACTTCTGTTTTCGATAAAGTTTTCGAGTGTTTTCGCGAAAACCCGGTTTCCGGCTCGGTGTGAAAAGGGTGGAAGCTGTAACCCAAATTTCGGTCCTTCTTTTCACCAGCGATTGAATTTCAATGCTAATATCTTTTTCGCGACAGTGTCCTCATTTTCATTTCCATCCATCCATGCGTAATCTTCTATCAATATCAATGTGCGTTTAGCTCTTTTAGATACCCCAACGGCGCAAGAAATTTGTCAACTTTCTTGTGCTGTATGTGCGTGATTTCAGCCGGACATACAGCAAAGTTATCATATCAGATAGTATCATGTACCATCGCTGTTAAATCGACATGCCACCGACGTTGTCGTTCTCTTTCGTATTAATGGTTTACATTTGTATTTTTTTTTTAAGTAACATATCCTATTTAACGTGGTACTTCGAAGTGAGTCCTTTATGCAGGGGGACTGCTTATTCACTGTCTTGCACACATCTTATTGCCTGTTCTCTGGTGGGCCTAATTAAAATCCTCCTTTCGGTGTTAATGAAAAGAATTTGTTTAAGACATCATTGTGCAGTCCTTTTGATGTCCGCAAAACACTTTTTAAACCTCAACATAACACTGTAACACCGTCCCCTCCGAAACGTTTGCCAAATAATGATATATTTATTATGCTAGTTAGCGCTTTACAGTTTAATCTCCGACATTTGAAATCAAAAGACAATTTTCACTCCTCTTGTTTAATGTATTATATTTAAGTTATTGTATGATTTTTGTTGCAAAAAAAAAAAAATCTAATTTAAAGTACGGAAAAAATAAACAATTTTCTTCGGTATTATTTTATGTACAATAAAAAGAAAAAGATAAAATCTATTCATTCGTCTTTTCTTCATCAAATTGTATCAAGTCAGTGAGAAGAGCAAGCGGACACATCGGATTCCTCCCAGGCATACTACCGGCAAATATAAAAAGTGTATTTTCAGGAGAAAGATGGTCACACTTATTCGCGGGCTTTAAAACAAGCCATTTGCCACTCGACCATTACAACAGCATGCAATATAAAGCGCCATTAAACCGATTGAGTAACAAGTGGATTCACTGACCAAAAGTATTGTATTTGGAAAAAAAAATTAATGAAATCGACCAAAGATGTTAAAAATAAAATATTAAGCAGCACACTGATTAACACACATTCACTCGCATTGTCCCCACTCACACAATTACAATTTATTTTTTTCTACTAAAGAACTGATAATAATATTCACGCACGCAGTCGTCCATTTTGCTAGGTATGCTTAAAGGTACATATTATACCTACTCCCATGTTGTTGCTATGATTTAAACGTGATTAGGTATTGGTTTCTGTTAGCCCTACTAGAAGTATGGCTTTGACCGAAACAAGGAAAGGAAATGACTACGAAAAGGATATAAAGAACACAATAATTATTTTCGCATGTTCGTCGTGGTCGTCGCCGCGTATGTCGATGGCTATTGATATTGGCCTTGCGTCGTCGCCGATCCAAAACTAAAACCTTTTGTTGGATCACCCAATGCAGCGGGATCATCTGTTGGTGGTGGCGGGTTTTGAAACTGATCGGCCGATATACGTGTAAAGAGAATGCCAACACCTTCGATTAGGGCGAGGAGAACACCGCCAATAATGGCACTGCCTGCCATAGCTGGGATTCCTAGGAAACAAGAAAGCAAACGATAACGTGAAATATTTGGATGTGAGTTCAAAAATATAAGGGTCTTACCATTTCTAGCTGCTAGAATTCCACCAGTGGCAGCACCACTGATGATTGAGTTCCATGGATCCTCCTTCTTTCGGAAATGTACCAGTGTACAATCGATGGTACTGAACATTCCACCCCAGACTGCGAAATTGCCAGCAATAATCGGTGAACGAATTTTTACCGCTGATAAACTGCCCAGCTGAAATCAAAACAACAAAGTGCAAATTTTAGATTTGTTAGGTTGAATAAATCGTAAATCTAGATAGAGCCTGGTGGTCGGGGAATTAGTGTTTCGCAGACAAAGAGTCAATCAATGGCAACAGACCATGTAAGTGTCTTGCATCTCGGCAGCCTAGAATCGATCAGGTGGACTGACGGCAAGATAAGAATATAGAGCGTTATTGTTTTAATAAAAGCAAATTTGTCATTTAACAATTCCTTAAATTGTGTTACGTATCTGACAAATTTTCTTTTTCTTAAAGAAAGTGGATGCCAAAGTCGGCACAATTCGACGAAGTGGCTAGCATTGCAAATATGCACAAATGCAAGCCCCGTTTTAAACTACCTGCCTGTGCGTTTTACAAAGTCGTAGTTTCTTTAAATAAAAACAAAAGAACTGTGTTCGCGCGATTCAGGCATTTTGCCAACTTTGCTTGTTTACCACAGTTCACGATACAAGTTCTTCCTTGCGGACCAAGTATTTATCAGATATTTACTTCTTCATACCGACGGTTAGCATAAAAAAAAAACGGCCAAGTGCACCGAAGGTTCCGTACTTCGTTAGAGTAGAGAACTAGCCTTAAGAACGATCGAGAGGATGTTTGTGCACAACAATCAACAATATGTGCGGATGAGAATGAGTATCCATTGGAAAAGTTCCAGGAAAAAGGAAAACATTAAAGAGAACACGGTTTAATGAATTTAGAACTAAGAGAATGGACAATGGAGATAATGGAGAGCACAAACAGTAGCGTGGCTGAGGATATGTGGACTCTGGACTGTGGAGTGTGGAGTCTGGATCTGGTATCTGGATAAAATGTGGTGTCGGTGTGTGAATGAGTAGAGTGGAGTATTCATTGAAAATTCAATTTGGAATCGATTAAGAGTGTGTTCTCTTTTCATTCAAAAACGAATGATAAATGGTTAAAAGGAGCATTCTTTATATAGTGATTGGCAGTTTTTTGTAAATATCTTTTTGAAATATTAACTTTTCCGAAAAAACAGTCTTAGGCACTGCTTAATAAAAGGTTTAAATCAAGAAGTTTCTGCTATACAAACTTACCATACGTCGATTGAATCCAGAAGGAGCATTTCGGAAACCTTTGATCGCTTGGAAGACACCGCCACCAATGCAACCCATAGCAAATGCACCGCCGCAATCGTCAACGATCCTAAAAGGGCATGGTTCTCTCGCGTATTCTTCCATTCTGTCGTTTTTATTCAATTTATATCTGCAAATTCAAATTAAATTCTCAGTATACTGCACATCCACCATTCGTAACAATAGAATATTCTAGCGTAATTTATTCGGTTGTTCATTGTTCTGAACAAAAATTACATAATTCCTACGACAATTACACATGAATGACAAAATGTAAACCTAACTCAAACGTTTGAGTCCAATTGGCACTTTAACCGATAGCTTGTTTCACAAAAGATCAAGGTATTTCAGTCTTTTGCGTATTATTTTAGTAATTTCTTTATTTTATTATAACCTATTGCCATTGGGGTATAGGGTGGAGGCACATGCACCGCACTTTGGATTATTTTTTTATGCACTTATTATGAAGCTTACCTTTAACAAACAAGCTAACCTAATTTGACGGCGAAAACTATAAGTTATTTTGCGTAAATTATATTATTCAATTATTCTGTTACATTAAAAATAAATCAATCTGTGGGGAGACAGCGATCCTAAAGCAAATTTTCAATGTCAAATTGAAAAATGATGGATGAAATGTGCGATGTTCGGTTTTTCGGTCGGTCTCGTCGGTTGGCGGTTCTGATAAATCTTCTTATTGCTACCAGCGCCACATCTTAGGGGAGTTTATATACGTGGGTGCAGTTTCGTGTTCGAAAATTTGGAGATCGAATCATTTCATTTAAGCCGATTAATAGCGCTAATTCTAACTTAAGAAACAAAAATATCCTCTTTATTATTGTCTGAGATGAATGATTAAAAGAGATGGATATCTTTTGTACGTCTATCCCCCAAAACCCTATTTATTTAGATTGTTGTTTTTGTAATTTCAACCCTCGTGCGTGAATACGTGTGAGGAACAAAATAGCACGTGCTAATAGCCGACCGCGAATCATCTTGCTTTTATGAGCATCGCAATGTTTAATTGGTTTGTGTTTCGTATTGAATTTGTTTGGTTTTTGTGGAGGTTTTGATTAAATTGAAAACAATAACACAGTAGAGAATATCGAATTCTTGCATTAAAGTCCAATTCATGAACTCACATACCTAGAAAAGAAATGAACAAGTGTTCGTGACTTCAAGTATTTTTTGGAAAAACAGCTTGTCCACTGGAAAGTTATATATCTTTATATTCCATTATTTTTGATACCTACCCTACCCAAATCATTATAAATATTATGAAATTTTCTTAGCTGGCAGTACTTGTAATTTTTGTGCTTGAAGGTTTGTTTTTCAAAACATAACCACACTTTTTACAATATTTGACACATTTTTGTTCACCAAACCAAGTGAACATTTTTGATCAGCCTATTATTCCAAAAGTAACATTAAATTAAATAAAATTTCGCTGGGTAGAAAATGAATCAAACAAAATCAAAGACCGAACTTCCTGTCAGTGATGGCTCTACACCGAAAAAAATAAAAACACAACACAAAATTGGAAACCAAACAATAGACGAATTCGCTAAGGTTAAATAAACTTGTACAAAAAAAAAATGTGCACAAACTAAATTATTTGTATTTACAGAATGGGCTAGGTGAAATTATACAAGCAACCAAGACAATCAACGGATTTCCATCGGGTGCTTCTCGAGATTTGTATTGCGCGTACCCCACGTTCGGAAAAATTGTGGACTCTCAGTGCTATCGCATTATGGGCATTATATCAAAGGTTTTGAAATTCCAAAATATCAAAGGAAATATTCAGAGGTGAGCTTTTTTCTACATTCGTATAAATTTGGCCTAACACATTTGCAATAATTAGGCGGCAGCAAGATGAACAATTTGAGATGGTGTTGGAATGCAACGATGCAATGCTAGAGCAAATAAACTCTAATCTCGACGAGTTGTCTGGAATTAAAAAGAATCCGCAAACAGTTGTCATCGAATCACGATTAGGATCAACTGCATCCGGCAAAGGAGCTGGAAGTTGGAATACAAAAACAGGAAATGAATCTGGCCCAATGACAGCAAGGTGGGTATTCTAAGAACTGTTAAACACCGTTATAAATGTATACATTACCTTACAGATTAATAACAGCAAAGAACATAGCTCGGCCTCAGATTAAGTTTAAAATGTTAGTGGATAACAGTGCTAAGACGCCTTTTATTCCGCAAATTAAGGAGAAGCCGAATTCACTAAAGCCACTCGCCATACTGCCAGAATACAATGAAGACGGCAGCATTTCAAAGTAAGCAAACACAAAGAGTAAAGTTAAGTAATTAGCCTTTATATTTTTAGCTACCTCCATCCATACGAATTCGAGTTGATGAAATTTGAGCCCCCAGCTGCGCAATTAAAAAGAAAGAATCCAGTCGTCCCGGCACCGCTTGAAGAGACACAACTTGTGTATGTGGATACGTCCGAAAAACTTCATTCAACCTTGAGCGAGTTGAAGAAATTCCATGAAATCGCCATCGATGTAGAGCACCATTCCTATCGAACCTTTCAAGGAATCACTTGCTTAGTGCAAATCTCCACACGTGAAAAAGACTACATCTTAGATGCCCTAGCGTTGCGTGATGAATTGCATATCCTTAACGAGGTTTTCACCAACCCAAAAGCAGTAAAAATCTTTCACGGTGCCGACAGCGATATAGAATGGCTGCAGCGGGATCTCTCCATCTATATAGTCAATATGTTTGATACACACCAAGCTGCAAAAGCTCTTAATTTAGCTCGTCTATCCTTGGCATATCTACTGAAGCACTACTGTGATGTCGACGCAGATAAAACCTTCCAGCTTGCTGACTGGCGTATTCGGCCCCTACCCGCAGAGTTGATTAAATATGCCCGCCAAGACACGCACAACCTTATTTACATATACGAACGACTGACGAATGAACTCTTAGAACAGGCACACAATCAGACTAATATTCTGCGATCGATCTACCAGCGCAGTGCGGAGATATGCAAGAAGCGCTACAATAAGCCAACAATAACTGCCGAATCACACATGGATCTGTACCAAAAGTCGAAAAGGGTCTTCGATAATCGGCAACTCTTTGCCCTAAGGGAGATCTTTTATTGGCGTGACGCCATAGCACGACAAGAAGATGAAAGTTATGGTTACGTTCTTCCAAATCATATGATGTTGCAGATATCTGAGAGTTTGCCGCGTGAAATGCAAGGCATCTTAGCTTGCTGCAATCCGATTCCACCACTAGTGCGTCAAAATTTACATGCCTTGCATCAAATTGTCCACCAGGCACGCGAGCAGCCGCTTGTTAAGGTAAGACTAAAAACAGAATCCGCGGATGCCTCATCTCAAGTATTTGTAATTTCAGCCCATTCTAGAAAGAGACAGCGTACATCGTTCTGTTATTTCGAACGTAAAAGACTACAACAGCAAGTTGTACTGTCCGCATGACTTGTCTCATGCCGCTGAATTTCGTGACGACCTACCAACTCTTCTCGAGTCAGGGATACATTCAAAGGAGAAAACTATACAAAGAGGTCTGTTGTGCAAGCCGACGTTGAGTGTATTTGAGACTCCAGAAAACTCTGAGGTAAGTGCTGAGGTATTTGCCATGGTAACGTTGAGTTGCACCAATAGTCGACCATTCATCACCCAATTCAAGTTGACATCCAAAAAAGAGCACTCCAAAACCCCTGCCTGTACTTACGTAAAGGGCACGCATGTGACCGTTTCTCGATTAGTTGTTGCAGTAAGCGGATTTCTCTCCTTTTTCTTTCAGGACGAAGAAATCAAAGAAAAACTAAAGAAGTTGCAACAAATTCAGTTCGTCAGTCCATATGCTCGCTACGTAGCCATGCTGCCAATAGTTGAACAGGAGGAGAAGGAAGAACTAGCCAGAATCGAAGCTGACAATCTAAAAAAACTACTCTGCCCAATAAAAGTCGAGCAAGTGAGTTGGAAACCCTTTTTTAAAACATGTCTTAATGCTGTCCTTTTAGCCGTTAAAAGTGGAAACGACATCCAAGAAAGAGACTGACGATATTTACAGTGTTCCTCTGAGAGAATCTTTAAAACGAAAGCGGTCCGATTTATCAAATATCAACCGATCGCACGAGGTGAAAAAGATTAAAAATGAAAGTTCAACCGATGGTGGACAGTTGAAATTCGTTGACCTCACTAGTATCCCGCCTCAAGTTGTGATCGCGAATGAGCCTTCCACAGAAGAAGGTCCGCAAGCATCATCATCGAGACCAACGCCGGGAACAGAAACCAGAAACAACAAGAAAAACAAAAAGAAATTTGGTAAATTCAAGGGAAATAAAGTTGATCAATCTTCGGAAAAGCCAGTTGCTTTCGACTATAAGAAGGTGAACTTTAAAAAGTTTCAAGGCGGTGCCCAAACAGCGAAGGGAACTGAACTTAAACCTAAATTCCATGGCAAGGTAAAGCATTTTATTGTTCTCTTATGACTGGAAGGCAACATAACTGATTTAATTATTTTAGGGTTCAAACAACAAGGCCAACAACAAAAAATTCAACAAACTATTTACATTTAGTAATGTAAATAATGTTAACAAGAAGAAGTGAGCTGATATAAATACATTTTTTTTAAAAATCGCAGTTTTGTAAGCACTTGTTTGAAGGTTTATTAAAAAGCTAATAGCTTAAAATATGAAAACTTGAGGTTACATCATGCCCTATCTTGGTAGCCTGGTAGTGTCCAGTTTAATAGACAATCTTTTCGACACATTCTTGATTCTGAAAGACAAGAAACAAATTAATTTCTTCTAGATGATAGTTTATTTGTCAACACTTGGTACAAAAACTACTAAAAACTAAAGGAGCAAACAATCTAGCGATGAAATTTTTTGGCTCGCCAATCGGGAAACTCGTCAAATTTGTCATTTTCATCTTCGCTCTCGTCATTTTCATCGGAACTATCCTGATCCATTTTAACTGGACGCTCTTTTAGTTTGCCGGACACAAATTCCTTCTTCTTCTCGAGATCCAACACTTTGGACCATTTTTCGATTTGCTCGTCGATCTCTTTGATTTGCCTCTCAGCAGTTGCTTCCTCTTGTTCTCCGGCGATTATGGCATTCGAAAGCGTTGCTTCTTCTTTGATTTCGCGTTGAAAACGATCCCATTCTTCGTCTTGAGGATCCTTGTATTCCAGATTTCGAATTTTAGCATCTTTAATGGGATCATCGAAAAAGCCTTCGGGGAGAACTTCATCTTTTGCATCGATTTCCATTTTTGTGTTACTCTCGAGAGGTTCCTTCTTGAGGATCGATTTGATTTTCTTTGAGTTGTCAAAGAAATCGCTGGGAATCGGATTTCCATTGGTGGCGCCGTGAAATTTTGTATTTTCTAATTTGATTTTCTTTTCTTTCACGGTTGAACTTTGTAAGGCGGGTGTTGCATTTGGTCGCTTGAGCTGAGGCTGTGAGCTGGCGTTGGTGGGCTTTTTTAATTGTTCCTTCAATTTTTTGGCGATTTCTACATTGGCTTTGTGCGCCTTCGTGTTAATGTGCACCTTCCATACTGATTCGGAGCGTACGATGCTTTTACAAAGTATACAGGTAAGTTGACCTTGATCGTTGTACGTAATGAAAGATATGGTTAAGGAAAAATATTAACTTGCAATAGCTAAAAATAGAGAAAATCATAGTTGTGAAATATGTTTTAAAAAGGATATTTTGCAAGAGGCGATTCAATCTTCTGCTCTACTACGCGCTGTGTAATTTTGGATTTTTGCTCTTGCATTAGCCGCCGTAAATCATGTTGGGTGTATTTCTTTTTAGCGGTCTTGGATTTTGTAGACATTTTGAACGAATTAATTAATAGAAATGCTGTAAATGAAATGAAAACAAATTTCAAGATACAACTGGATTTTTTTTTTCTGTGGACAATTTGTCAAAGTGACAGTAGTGAATTTCAATATGGTAATGTTTGTTTTGTTTGAATTGCGTGGAAAATCGTGTTTTGATTGCCTTGAGCGTAGTACGCAGATGTTCCGGAAAAAAAAATCCCATACAAAAATAACCCAACGAAATCATGAACGAAAAATTTCGCTCTCCTTTTCGTTTTGCAGTACGCAAAATAATGGCGAAAAAGTGGGTAATTCTAGTCGCACAGTTTTTTGAGCTTAGTATGCAGATGGTGCGAAACGTCTGCGAAAGGGTAGCGGAAAATAATTTGCGGAGAGTTCCATCAGCTGCTACACAAGTAGCAGTGCTGCCATCACCGGTTATTTATATCCGATTTGGATACTCGAACTTTTCGCTGGCTCTTAAGAATTGTCATTTGGGAATTATCCTATTTTAGACTATTTACTTTAAAGTTTGGCTCCTTAGGTATTTATAAAAAAAAATGCGTAATTCAATTGCGGACGTGTTCTTTTCGTATAAGGATTTTTGCTATTACCCTATTTTTAATTTAACATTGCCGTCCTTAAAAACAATTTAATCAGACTTATTCTGACAATGAATTACAAAAAAAAATGCAATCTTCATCTTCAGATTTGGGTTTGGGTATTTTTTGACGATAGGTAGTAGTCTGTCGATTACTGAGTTACGTGAAGCAAATTCGGTATCGTCGAAACGATGACGTCCAGACGGTAGTGATTTTCAATGTTTCGTGATTGTAAGCTATCGTCGAAACGATATCGTTAGGCGATTATTGAGTTACGGAATGAGTGCCCTGGAAATATGTGTACTTCAATCGCACGAATATCAACACAAAAAAGACTTACACAGTATACTATAGGAGATTCGACATCTGAAATCTGAGACTGAATCGGATGGAATAGGTGTACCCATCTATGTATGTGCCTACCTAGATTCGATTCACTGAAATACGGGTTACATGCTCTGCACTGATGCAACAATCAAACATCCCTTAATGAAACCATCACCTACTTCACGCAGACAGAACTTTAATTTTTGACAACTGAATTCGCAATATTTTATATTTTCTTACACCTCGTTGTTAAGATTTATTAAAACACAATTTAACAAAAATGAGTGACAGCGCGGAAATTAATGGCACCGACGAAGTGCAAGACAAAAAACAGAAAAAAGCCACACGGCACGATGGTGGTGCTGCTGATTTAGAACGCGTTACCGACTATGCCGAAGAAAAAGAAATCTCTGCCGCTGACATTTCTAGTGTGAGTATCATTTTTCTGAATTTTTCTGTGCATTTTTCATAACCTTTATCAAATTGCCAACTAAATAAAAACAATTTAATAATTTTTTGTACCCAAAAATTAACTTTTTACATGTCCTTAGGCTGTTGAACAATTTGGTGACAAACGTATCAAGGAAGATGAGGAAAAGCTAGCAAAAGAACGAGAATTGCAAAAAGTCCAGGTGAAAAAAGAAGACATCGAATTAATTGTATGTTTTATACTCACTGCTGAAGGTTATAGTTTTTTTTTAATGTATATACGTTTTCTTTATCTTCAGATGAATGAAATGTTAATACCAAAACAACAAGCAGAAAAGGTATTAAGAGAACAACGAGGCGATGTCGTAGCTGCACTAGAAATCTTGATTGCTAACTAGTAACAAAAATATATGCAAGGGTCATGTGGGAATGTTTAAATTTTCACTAAAAAAAAGAAAAACGGAAATATATAACACATTTTACATTGGACATTTAAGTATTTTCGTAAGCGAGAATGACCCTGGAGATGAACTCTATCAAACAGCTGTTTAGCACGAGAACCCGACTGTCATATTTGATACACACATTTTTCAAACAAAATCCCTTTCATCAACTAAAGATCGAATGAATTTGTCATCTCTGGTATCGTCCGCCACCGACTCGTAATCTCTAATGTGCTTTGGTTGTAATATTCGATTAAGCAGAACCAAACATTTGTTTGTTTATTTGCAGAAAAAAAAACCTTTTTCGATTTCATTGGACTTACAAATCTAGATATTCTTTTTCCGATTTGCTAGGGATCTACCCATTCAAATGCGTTTTAATTTTATTCATCAGAGATGAATGATTAAAAGAGATGGATATCTTTCGTACGTCTATCCCTCCAAAACCCATTTGTTTAAATTGTTGTTTTTTTAATTTCAACAACCGTCTGTGAATACGTGTGATCAACAAAAAAGCATGTTGCTAATGGCCGACCGCGAATCATCTTGCTTTTATGAGCATCACGGTGTTTAATTGTTCTGTGTTTTGTATTGAATTTGTTTGGTTTTTGTGGATGCTTTGATTAAAATGAAAACAATTGTGGAATACACAGTAGAGAATACCGAATTCTTGTATTAAAGTCCAATTCATGAACTCACATACACATACAAGTGTATGTGACTTCATGAATTTTTCTGGAAAACAGCTTGTAGGCAGCCGCCTTTCCACTGGAAAGTTATATATCTCTGTATTCCATTATCTTTGGACTAGAGTCTCCTCTAAACTTGTCGAAATATATTCAATAGTACTGTTTGTTTGATGCAGACAATAGTTCGCAATGGGTTGGACCGCATGTGTGCTTAAAACTAAAAATAAACAGTTCTTCAAACAATTTGTTATACCTATTTGACGTTTGTTTTCAAATTCGATTTTTTAGAAACAAAATGTCCAAAAAACAAGTAGACAATAATTCTGAAAAGTTAAGGAAAAAACATATTCAAGAACAACTGAAACGAATCAAACCTGGAGAATGTCAAAAGGTGCCCTACAGAAACAAACTAGTTTTCAGTTGCCCTCATGCTTCATCCATGTAATCAAATTAAATATTTCTAGCATATCAAAGCGATTATAGACGAAGATGTACTTCAACCGGAGGTGGGACAGTTCCTCCTGCGACATCTGACCGATTGTACAGTGAATCATGAAATCCGCAAGCAAGGATGCGTACGTACAATTATATGGGAGCGCAACGTAGGTCAGCGGGTTTTCAATGTGACCGAAGATAGTTCGTTGGTATTTAAAATTGTGCTGTTAAATTTAGCAAACATAATTTTTATTTTTATTTTTTAAATGTTTAGCTTAGTAATAAATACGTTTTGGAGACTCAATTACTTCGCATATTCAGTAGTAGGGAATTTCACACTTCCATCGAGGATAAAACCATTCATAAAACTATTACAAACATTCAAACTAATTATCCTGACATGCAAATAACTCTAGTCGTTGTTGGTGTACTACCCAAAAGTAACAATCAACTTGACCGGGAAACATCATTTGTCGAACTGCAAATTCTATATGAATGCAGCATTCACTTTGTCGACGATCCAAGCAAGTTGGCCGAGCTTGTTGTACGTTTTACCAAAGCAGTTGCAGAAATCCCTTACAAGTAAGTAAATAAAACAAAACTGAGAGGGACCTAATTCGTAATGACTCTTTTCAGAAAACAAAGGTCTGCAGTATTTGCTGGATCGAGTCAGTTCCTATTGAATGACAACAAGGATTGTGTACGGGTAAATGGTAACATTGGTTTGGGTAGACTATGGCAACAGCATCTGAATAGATTACCATTGGTAACGTTAGATGTTGCTCAGACAATTCTGAATAAATACCCTTGTCCAAAGATGTTGCTAGATGTAAGCCTTTAAAATAAACATGAAATTAGTTGTATTATTTCAATTTAGTTATTAATTTATTTATTGAATAGGAATTTAAGAATAATCCAGATGGACCCACTAGTTTAGCGAATTTAAAGGTTAGTCGTGGGGCAGTTCCCTTGTCATCACAACGTCGGATTGGAGAAGCTCTCAGCAAGAAGCTCTACGCACTATACAATAGTACAGATCCAACTCAAATCTTATAACAACTAATTACATTCCCAAATGAATGAAATGAAAATTGTATAAGCTTACTAAGCTTACGTAAGTTAGTTTTATAATAAATTAAAATATATATGAAAGTGGTACATTTGTCTTTGTCTAAAATGCAACAGAACCACTTTATTCAATTTAATGTAACTAACCTCCGACTTAAAATTTGCTAACCCAAAATAAGCAAAAAAAAAAAAACAAAGAAAACGGCGCCATTCTTATTGTACGAAAATTTATTAATATCAAAAATGTTATCGTTTCTATATTAAGTCTTTAAATTGCTTGTGTTCTGATTAAATAACATAATGTTTCATACTTGCAATGTTTAAAAATAAAAATTGACACCCAACTATTAGGTACATTTTGGCATTCCACTAAATAATTACCCGGTTTTGTTTGTAAATAAATTCTTTAACAGCACATACAAATTTATACTGATTTATACACAAAGAGAACTTGATTTGGTGGAAATATTTAAACACAAACGCTGTTTTGTTTTCTCCGAAATGAAACACTTAAATACTATAGTCTTCGATTTTGTTCACCCTCATCAATATATTGTATAGATTTAAAAACAAACAATAAAAAGTTAGTTTTCTCATTTCGTACAGAAACAAACAAATAGAAAATATAAAGCAAAATGAGAAAGTGGAAATCATGAAACGTGCTTCTTCAGCTTTTCAAGTAGATAAATATCATTCTAGTTAAAAAATTAAAAATATAAAAACACAAGTAATATCAGTTTCAAGTGCCAGCCTCTACTCAAATTTTTTGGATGACCGTCAGACAAAGTTCTCGCTAACAAATATTTCTACGGGGCTGGCGATTGGGCCAGCATTGTCTGTGGCTGCATTCTTATTTTTGCGTTTGAGTTCTAGCAGCTGCTTACGTTGAGCTTCACGCTTCTGAGCTATCAACTGGGCGTTTGGAGATGTCTTCAAGGAAGTGACGACGTTATTATTACCGTTCCTGAGAACTGGTCGTTTTAACAGCTTAGATCCGGCTGGCACAAATGGAGCTGCTATGTCTTTGGTTGTTTGCCAATTGTTGGCCTTGATCAGGTCTAGTTCTTTGAACAATGAATCAACATGTTCAATCTGTAGGTAGATCATATCCCAAAACCCCTGCAGATCTTGCAAGGTGGTGGGAAATTTCTCGTCGGCTGTGGGATTTAAGTTGCTGTGACACAAACCTTCGAATTGCTTGAACTTTTGTGACACCAAAAGTTTTGTTTTACCTGAGACCGCACGTAGGATGCCAAAGATCTCATCTGAAACCTCCATATTGCCACTTGTAGTCAATGCATACTTGTCGCGCTCAGCTTGTTCGGCCATAGTAAGTAAACGTGTTTGTTCGCTCTTTAATAATGTAAGGAAGTAGTTTCCGTCTTTGTGGTAAGATATGTTTACCGGTGTTGTGGGTGTTGACGACGGCTTATTTTCATAAGCCATTGCTGCTGGTGCGAGAGTAAGTTCATGGTGGCGATTTTCTTTCTGCGCCGCATTAGCACAATCGATGGCATCACCACCATTCGCCGCAGACGGATGTGGCATTCTGACTGAAGTCGTCGTTTTTGTCACCAATTTACTATACTTGTCTGAATATTTTGGCTCAATATGGCTATGCGCTATTTCGGATGGCGAAGACGGCAGCTGGTCGTTTGTTTGTGATTGTTGTTGTATAATTGTTTTATCTGCAAAAAAAAAAGCGAAGTGAGCTTATATGGATCTATTACGTGGCTTCAAGGTCATTGTAGTTCTAGATTAGCATATACAGTATGGATGATAAGTTTGTAAACAAAAGGATTGACGAAGACAATTATCATTTGATACACGTAAATAATAATTTTAAAGACGAACTTAAAAGGGCAGTTGGGATAAAAGCAGACGCGTTCTCATGCCGAAAAGATGACGAAATGAAATGTGCCTGCTTTTCGAGAGATTTCACTATATGACTGCTGCACCTTATCTGTTCTATTTAATGAGCTTATGTGTTCTCTGTGTGTGCACAATAATAATATTATGGAAGTGACATTCGAAAATGATTATTGAATGGAAAGCCCAATACAGAGAGACGAGTAAATTTGTTTAGATTGCAATCTAAATGCCAAGTTAATTGAGTTGCTTCTGATATTGCTGTCGTTCAGCTTGAGTGATGAAATTACATCACAACTGCTTACGTATCGGCGAGTATTATTCATTTAAAATTGTTTACTCAATTCAAAGACTGTCAGGTGTGGACATTTTTAAGGGTTTGTTTTGGTTTGTATCCACTGAAGTAAAAGTTTATAAAAAAAGGTATGTATACGGAAATGCGTTTGACACCGATGTAATGAATGTTGGTTCCTTTAAGCAGATTATTGCCATGCATATTATGGCACACAAGGACCATGTTGGCCCGTTTTGAACCATTATAAGAAATGAATAATGTTGGTAACTTTAAGGCCTTTTGAGAGATAGATATCCTTATTGTTGTTTTTTTAATTTATTTGCGTAGATAGGTACTTATCGAAGTTATGAATTTATACTTAATGCAAAACATAAGGTGGTCATTGAATATCTGTTTCTCTATTATCAGTTGTCATGGGGCAATAAAAAAAAAACAGAGTCCGCAATAAAACAAACATTAGTCCGAATAGACTCAAAAAGAACTTACGCAATTTTAAATTTTATAGGTACTAATCTTTCATAGAGTACCTATATAGAAAAAGTAGTACAGCCCGTCCGAAGAATCAAGCTTTCCTCGGTTTTTTGTTCAGCAACGCGCTGCAGAATTTCGAAGGAAAAGGGCCAATGAAAAAAAAATAGCCATTTCTGAAGCTATTCTACAAAATTAGAATTTTTGCTAGATATTTAACAAGCACTGACTCGTTAAACACTATAATAGTGTTGTGATAGTGCGTTTCATTTTTAGCTCGAAATAACAGCATTTAAAAAATTTGCGAAGCGGCTTTTCCAACTAAAATGGGGACAAAGTAGCAAAAAATTGTGGCAGGTTCTCGAAAAAAGTGCCAAATTGCTACTTTAGTAGCACAACGGTCACGCTGATGTATAGTGTCTTGAGTAAGATTATTTTATTCGTACCATGTCTACCTGATTGTACGGTTGGAATGTTTCACTAAACCAAGAACAAAATCCACAAGCTGTTAGACAAACGTACGTTGGATTAGTTACTAACGAACAACTCTGAAAATAAAGCCAGATTTCGAAAAAGTGATCTACATTAGGTACAAGAAGATGGTTCGTTATTAATTATGTTAAGCCGATTACCATATAGATAAGCAGTGTGAACAAAATAAATTATTTGTTTTTTTTTAAGTAATCACTTTGGAAGGAGATATTTTGATGCTATTCGATGCATTATGTCAAAGGACACTAGCTGTTCTAAATAGTCAGACGGTCAGTCAGGCAGGTCATGCATTTTTAAAATCTAGGTATTGCCGAAATTGAGTACGAATTGATGTTGTTGTTATGTTAAAATGGATGCCAAGGTAGCCGTAACAGTCCAATAGCAAATATCGACTAGGTCAAGAAAAAGGTAATTACTACGTTCACTTTGCATAAATCATTTCATGCCATACTGTGTATGACGTCCCACTCGTTAAGCTCATCAAAACCAATTTTCTTGTCACTTACTTCCGTAAATCAAAACGAATTTTAAACGGAGCAGAGCCAGTAAGATTTAAAAAAAAAAAAAAAAACCGCACGTGTATGTATTTTTATGATTTTACCATTTCTATTTGTTTGTAGTGCCCTTTCGCCATCTGCTTCAAGGTTTGTTGTTGTCAAAGGCAACTTTACCGAAATATTTCGCAAAGTAGCGTGTTGCATATTCTTCTCGAGAGGGTTGTTTAACGCCGTGCACGAAATTATATTTAATTATTTAAAACAATAGCTTCACAGAAAAATCACACAAATCTCTTGTCTTTTTTGCAACACAACGGAACTGAAAACTCACACGGTCACCGCCGCACTTTTGGTTTTCTGCACAAGTTTGGTTGATTTTTGTTTCTATTATTTTGGAGAGTTTACGGGAATTTGTCTTTTGTTGAATTTTCTAGTTTTTCCCACAATGAGTAGAGTTTTCACTTTTCTTGCGGCATCTCCAAACGAATAAAAAATTGTCTTCTCAGCAAATGTCACTTCAATTTCTGGTCGGGATAGGTATGCCAGCTGCCGCAGAAAAGAAATGAAAATCCAAATCCAATTAGGATAAGAGCTAATGCTAAATGCAGCTCTCGAGGATCTGGTACTGCATAACACTGTTGAACGCACAGCGCCACACAGAAAGAAGCCGAACGGGGAAGATAGATCTTAAAATTTATATTTATAATTTTAAGTGCGCTTTTGCTCCTGTCGACGACCACGGTATGAAAACAAAAATTAATTGACACCAGAAATAATTAAATCGGTCTGCTATCTGCTTGCTTCGGTTTTATTTTGGCTTTAATATTTTTAGAATTCTCTTTTGCTATTGTTTTTCTCCCTATTTGAGTTCTTTTTATGCCGCTATGTGTGAGTATTCTAATTTGTTGTTAATTATTTGTTGTGTAGTGTAGCCGTGTAGCGGCACTGCATTGCATCTTGCATGCATACTCCAACCGCAGAATAGAAGACAGAAGGGGTATGGTTGGAAAGCATATACGGCTGATTTTTGATGTGGGGAGACAACCTATGTATAATATTAAGTTGTCTGTATTGGAGACGTAGAGGCTGTGGTGTAGGCTGCGGCTGGATGCTAGTTGAGTTATGTCTTTCTTCTCTGCGTTTCTTGTTGTATGCAGCCGAGAGTGGGGCATCGGAAGTAAAATAGAGGCGGGCTAAGTACTACTACAACTATACTTCGATTCTTCCTGAGGAAAACTGCTCTACTACTACAACTATATGCAAATGCATACTGCATGGGATATGGGAAAAAAGAAATGGGGAGTTGATAACGATAAGTGCACTTGTGAAGTGCTGCATTGTATGAAATGATACATTCAGCAGTTTGTTGGTATAATCCCTCCAACCAATTTGTGCCTTCAATTTACATAGCCTAAATGCCTACGATGACCACATTTTAGAATTTCGAATAATGAACAGTAGAAAAGGAAACAAATTCCAGTCAATCCACAATTATTGATTTGTTTTCATTTCTATTGATGAATAGGTTAAAAAAAAGAGCACACTTTAGGCAGAAGTTAGGGCTAGTTGGTCTTTGGTTGTCTTTCATCCTATGAGTTCTCATAAGAATTATGTTCAAAACAAATCCAATCAAAAATGTTCTTATTATTGGCAACACTGGTTAAAAAGAGATAATCGGAGAGATGTTTGTTTTAATTTTAGATCAATCACCAAAGGTGTAAAATTCAAAGATGCGCGGATAAAAAGGCTTGTAATGTACTTACCTTCTCCGAAAAAAATTTTAATAATTGCTGGTATTCACTCTATCTAGTGTAGTATTGGAATTTGAAAAATCTCCCTTTTAATTTAACAGTACTGCTTGCTGCATTCTGAACGCTACCAAACACAATTAATGAATGAACTACACTCGTTCATTCAACTTAAACAACTCTTGTAATTACAGTTATGCTGATGGTAGTTGT
Organism: Cheilosia grossa; assembly: GCA_963082955.1. NCBI lineage: Eukaryota > Metazoa > Arthropoda > Insecta > Diptera > Syrphidae > Cheilosia > Cheilosia grossa. The sequence continues at coordinate 85,675,182 of OY720144.1, forward strand.
TTCCATTTTTTTCATTGGAAAAGCAAAGAAAAATAGCTGAGTTTTATTTAGTAGAAGCACAAGAGACGGTGAGAAATAGTTTACCCATTTTTGGGCGGACAAAACATGTTCTTTTTACCCAATCTAGCAGGCTTGTTACGAGAGGCGTGTAATGAAGCACAAAGTAATAATGGTTTTTCTTTTTGAATTTCACTACATTGCCTGTTATTCGACTTTGATTATGATGACCTAATGCACGACCACGATGGTTTAAAGAAAAGAAAGAATGTATGTATAAACGAAAGATAATGATGAACAAAACACGTAAGTAGGTAATAAAATTAGAACAAATTGATTGATTTATGTAGGTATGTGTTCTGTTAAACAAACCCATTCTCAATTTTTGATAGTGTAGCGGTGGATTGAGATTAATATGTATAAAAGTCGGGTCAGGGAAAATATTCCAAGTGGCTGTTTTGAAACAATATTGATTTATTGTCCTTGCTCAATTCTTTCGCTTATGAGATTAAGTGCAACACAAGCCTGCTAATAGTTCGCTCGTATGTGGCATTTTGAGGAAGTAGGTAACTATTTCGTTGCCCTCCTCTGCGAAGGTAGTAGCGCCATAGAATAGGCATAAATGTCAGCGATGACCTTGATCTTGCAAAATTGGGATTGAACTGTGAGTCTTCAATGTTTTTCTTGGAATGGATAATTTGTTTGTCTAATAAAATTGATATACCTAGCTACCTAACAGTGACTTCTGGGCTCTAATCGCGGAAGTACAAAACGATCGAAAGATCGTCTCGACGATGCTTCTACTTCGTGTAATAACCAAAAAACAAACCGAAACGATCATCGATCATCGTTTTTGTTTATTTTATGTTGCTTCATGTTACTAAATCAAACGTCAAATACCCTTGTCGAAACGATTCGATTGAACGATGGCTATTTAGCAATCGTTTCGTCGTTTTTGGTCCATTTATAAAATAATATTTAAAAAAATTAAAATTTGTCAAAATTGGCCCAGATAAAAAAAAAAAAACTATCTGTTTGCCAAATCGAAAACGACATACCTATGTGTGTAGGGTCCTGCAGGATTTTGTTTCCCCAAGTAAGTACATACTATTTTTATTCACTGTTTGTTGGTATTTAGATAAGCCGTCATATTTCATTTTGCACTTTGCTAACAAGAAGATGTTTTTTTTTATTTCATGAGCTGTTCTAAACTCAGTTATTACAAAAATTATATGTCTTTTAGTTAATGTTTAATAAGATAACGCGTTGTTTTATATTTTTGTGAGCATGAGCAACTACTAAAGACAACAAAATATCAGCTGGCGATGAATGTTTTAGCACTGAAACGTCATATAACTAGTTGATGGTATAAAAGCTTTTATTAATATGAGCAAGTTACTACGCGGTAAATGCCTTACTCACCGAATAGTAAAACTACTGGTTGACTAGACGGTTTTTCCAAATTAATAAATTACCTTTCCCAAATCATCTCAAACTGTGCTGTTCATAACTCGTATGTAATTCATGAACGCACTCTTGGCCAGGTATATATTTCTCACCCTCTCTCCTTTCGAAAACAATCAAATATCTCCCTCTTTTCAGTGCGCTGTCATTTTTTTTCTGGTGTTATGGTTCCTTGACGGGCGACATTTCTCTGCAAATCGAACAAAAGAGAAAATTGCTTTGTTTTCGGTCGGACTGGTGCACTGGTTGAAAAATTATATATATTTCTATTAAGAATTTTGCTGCCCATACGTTATTGAACTAATTTCCTTTCCGATTTGTTAAGTTAAAGAATCTTTCACGGTGTTTTCCTTCGGCAGCAAAACTAAACGAAACGATAAGAAAATGTCAAGAAGTGCATCACATGCTGGCAGCTGGTATTCAGATTCAAGTAAGCACATAGGAATGGGCATAGGAGACACCATTTCAAACAATTAACATATTCGAGGTCGAGCCATAAAATTGTCTTACTTATTTTAGAGTTCACTTTCTAGCTCTTTTAATCGAATCTGACTAAATACAGTTTGAGAGTTCATGGTCAGATAATTGTCTCTTGGGTAACGAATTATGTCAGCTGTTTCGATATTAATCAGGCTTGTTTACAAAATTAATCAATACTGGAGGTTGTATTTTGGAGGTGTTCTTCGTGAACTCAATTCATTTCAGTATCTCATCTTTTCTTGTTTTTGGAAAACATGAGTGTACATGGTGCCAGATCTTGACTTCCGTAGGTAGGTACACACAAATTATTAGAAAACAAAGGTGTGACAAATCTCTGGTTCTACCTCGCACTTATCTAATGAACAAAAAATGTTGTTGCACTCAATGTTTTTTTTTTTTTTCGAGTCCATGGCTCAAACGTTCATTGATTTAAAAGAAATTGCAGATTAGCGGTTAGATATGCCTTCATTGATAATCTGTGTAACAAGTTCTCTAGTGACATTAATTCCACATGCTATAATTATTTTTTGTTTAAATACTATTCAATCGTATTTAAACAAAAAATATTCTTGCAAACGATTATTTGCGCAAAACCTACTCATTGCAAAAACATGCTGCACGTGCACCTAGTAGTATATCGTATTTAAAATTGTAAGGCTAGTCACAATCCGAAAGGTTCGGAACCGAGTTCCTCTTTTTCACTTCGGAGAAATTTAAGAAAAAATGTTGTGACCAGTGGATAAAATAAGCGGAAGCATATTAAATCCGTGTGCATTTATTTGTCATTTAAATGATTAAGCATTGTTACGTGATACCGAATGAAGGAGCAGATGCTAGGTGTCTTGTTCGTCAATTGTTTGTTGAATTTCTTCCGATCTTTCCGTCGATACTTTAGTTGCCCAAGTCATGCGCTGACCAAGGTCATTCATCTCACAACGCTGTCGTTTGAGTGCTTCCAAACCGTGCTGTAGTTGACTGCATGCCTTGTAAAATGTACTCAACTCGGGTATATCAGCAAATTCGCCAGGATGCTGCCGAAACCTATGCCCCATTATACCCGTCAGCTTATTGAGACTATCGTTAAGAGTCTTCTCCTCTAATATCGTATCGATTTCCGTTTGACTTGCAGACAAATGTAAATCTCTTATGCGGTATTTTAAATTATTGAAATTGATTGAATCGAATGCTTCGCCTGCATTTTGAAATAGCTCATAGCTCCTCACGAGTTCAGAACGCATCCTCTGGATATCATAATCGATAGCTCGTGATGCGGTTGCATGCAAGAATGTTGAAGATTTACTGCTTTCGGAGTTCTGAATTCTATCGAGGTATTCAGGATGTATTTTGTTATTGAACCGAGCCGACGATGATGGTGGTGTACTACTTGCGTCTGGTGTTTCAGTTAGCAACGGCTTTGTATCGGCGCTGCAAAAAATAATTTAGATTATAAAAAATCATTCTATACCGGACATACCGTTGACTAATAATCTTTTCCAATTCGTTTCGAAGTCCATAAAATTGTTCCTTTTGCTTGTCCATTTCTGAAGACATGTGTTTTTTTTTAGATATGTATATCGATTAAACAGAATAATTTTCGATGTCTCCTAGGAGATAATATTCACCCAAAAACTGTAAACGACGTTATGACTCACAACTTTATTTCATATAATTTCATATAAATATAATAATCTTTATGCCTGTCGGTTATTATTGACTAATGAAAATATACACGACTTCTTGCTGTAAATGTAGAAAATTATATGTTTCTCTTATATGTCCAGAACGCTCTCGATTTATAATTTTTCCATAGCCGCTTTCGACTTTAAGACGTATACCACCTGTTTATTATTTTTATATTTGTATTCAATATTTTTCCTTGCAAACTTTACAATATCTCTGTTTTTTGCTGTATCGCGTTTTGAATGGTCACCTTGATGAAATCTAGCACAAAGTGACTTCTGACGTCTTCCTGTACAGAATACCGGTCCTTAGTTAACCAGCTCTATAGTTATCAGAGACGACGCTCTTGTAACAAAAATATGAAGAACAACTTAATTAAAATACCTTCACATACAGCGCAAGAATGATAGCAATCTGTCTGCACGGCTACTGGCCGAACTAAATTACAATTTTGACTTTTAAGCATATTTTCTTTTTTTTTCTAGGTACAGAGCTTTCGCGTCAACTCGATCGTTGGCTTGGTGCAGCCGAGCTGTCTCATGGTCCTGCTCGTGCAATCATTGCGCCGTGAGTTTACTAAAATTGATCTTCAATACAAAACTAACTTTATTTTCGTCAGCCATGCTGGATACACCTATTGTGGTGCTTGTGGGGCCTATGCCTATCGCCAAGTTAGTCCCGCCATAGTGTAAGTGTTTGACTATTAGCACACATGTGTCCTACGTTTATCTTTTTGGTTTTAGTAAGCGAATCTTTATTCTTGGACCATCACATCACGTCCGACTCCGCGGCTGTGCGCTCTCCATTGCTCAGAAGTACAAAACTCCTTTGTATGATCTCAAAATAGATACCCAAATAAATGCCCAACTCGAGAAAACTGAGCACTTCTCATGGATGGACATGAAGACCGATGAAGATGAACACAGCATTGAAATGCATTTGCCATATATAGCTAAAGTAATGGAAGAGTAAGTTTGCTTGGCATCGGCGGATATGGAGCACGTTACATTTTATGTTTCGCAGCTTCAAAGATCAATTCACCATAGTGCCGATTCTTGTGGGATCATTGTCACCGGACCAGGAAGCCATGTACGGAGAAGTCCTTGCACCATACCTTACAGATCCGCAAAATCTTTTTGTGATATCGTCTGACTTCTGTCATTGGGGTCAGCGATTCGGGTACACCTACTACGAAAAGTCCTGTGGCTCCATTTACAAATCTATTGAGAAACTTGACAAAGAGGTGAGATCGCGCTCAAAGTAGTAAAATCAAAATGTTTTATGTTTACATTCGGTTTGCAGGGCATGGACATCATTGAGACTCTTAGCGCGACAACCTTTACTGATTATCTTCGCAAGTATAGCAATACAATATGCGGTCGTCATCCGATCGGGGTGCTGTTAAACAGTGTAAAGGTCCTACAGAAAAAGGGCTACAACATGAGCTTTAAATTTTTGAAATATGCCCAAAGTAGTCAGTGCAGAGACATGTCAGATTCTAGTGTTAGTTATGCATCTGGATCACTCTTGTTCGAGTGTTAGTTACAGGGAAGGCTAGCCAACTATGCAATAATAAATTTAAATCGTGTTTGAAAGTTATACATTACTTTACGTAATTTTTTAATTCATTTTTTTTTACAATTTATCCTTTTTTCTCGCTTTTTGTCCATCATTTGCAATTTTAATTTTCCAATAGTATCGGAAAAGAATTTTGTTTTACTAAGAAGTTGTTAATTTTAAATTTTACATTAAACTAAACAAATAAGAATTTAGTTTGAAAGTACAAAATAATTTTTTATCTAAAGCAATGAGGCAAAAAGTGTGAATCACTGTGTGGAGAGAATTCATTGTGAAATTTGAATTGCAGTTACTCAATATAAAGGGGTCGAAAATAAGAGACTGATCTAGCTGTAAGCGCAAAGATTTACGTCTCTGCAAGGAAAATACCTTTGTAGGTACGCGCAGATTGAGACGGTGAAATTTTGAGCCAACTGACTGCCACTGCTAATTTGGAAGTTATTCTCTTAACTTTGACGGACAAAACTCTCTCGCATTTAAAGGGTAAGGATGGAACTTGTAGCTGGAGCAACGAAAAAATAAATAGAAGCTTTTCAAAGAAATAATATAAAAACATACTTTATGAAATGCTAGCGAACATAATTTAAAAATCTTTGGCGCAGCGGAAGCCCAAGTTTCCCGCAGAGCTATCTTCAGTGTTTTGTGAACGAGCTGCACACCGATACCTATAACAGTAGGATTGGTGGCACATGTACGAACCCCCTTTTTTAACTCGATTCGGATTGCTGCTTTTGTCGGTTGGATCCCACAGGTCTGATGTCCACTCCCAAACATTTCCTACTATGTTGTACATATCGAAGACATTTTGACGGAATTTGTCCACTGGACAGGTACTTTTGTATCCGTCTTCCTCAGTATTATCGTCTGGAAATTCACCTTGCCAAATATTTAGCCTAAGAGGTCATTGTTGAAAAAATATGGTTTTTCATTGTTTTAGCAGTACCTCTCACCAATGCTTGTCTTGTGCCATCAGTTTGTTTCCCCATGGAAATAATTTATCCTTCTTGCCACCCCTACAAGCGGCTTCCCACTCAGTTTCTGTAGGCAAACGTTTGCCAATCGATGCACAATAAGCACTCGCATCGTTCCACGATACATGTACCACTGGATGATCCCAAATGCCTACAATGACAGATGTCAAAACATCATTCGAAATGTACTTTTTCAGTTAAATTACCTTCTAGATCACTCTCTGGTCCATTGGGATGTTGCCAATTTACACCTTTTACTTTGTACCACCATGGAGCACTTACAACTCGATAGTCGTGGTATTCCTCTCTTAAATTTTCCGACAGCAAAGTTTTAAATATAAAACTATCTCCGAATTTCTCTGCTTCGGTGATGTAGTTTGTCGTCTTAACGAATTCCATGAATTTCCTGTTAGAGACTTCGTATTTGTCCATGTAAAAATTACCAATTAGAATATGACGCTCGGGTGATTCTTTGTCGGCCTTGAAGTGTGGTCTGTTTGTACCGATTTGGTAAACTCCTTCAGGAATAAGGGACATGTCCAGTTGTTCAGATTCTGTTGATGATCTTCTACAAAAATTATTTTCTTTTGAGCATTCATTTTCGGTTACAAGTTGAGGCATTTCACTGTCGCTTGTAAGTGTGGTGTCCTGTCGGTTCAATTTGTTACAACCACAATCGAGATAAGAGGATCCGAAAAGGTTCAATGCAACGAATAACCATATGTACATTTTCGGAATTAAGTGTTAGCTAAACCTGACCAAGTTCAGTTATCTTTTTAATTGTTTATAATGGAAAATTTTCTGAAATATCAAATCTATAATAAAAAGAAAATTGCATCAGAAATTTGTGCAGTACAGTATTACACAAAAAAAAAGCATTTGACAGTTTATTACGTTAAATTACTTTTTGCTTCATTACAATACGTTATAGAGTATGGTATTGCCAACCTTTTTCTTGAATATGTGTAGTATTCGACAGTATTCTAAGCGCTTTCCTTCCACTGGTTAAATTTTATACTAAAAAATGTCCGTACCGATTGATTTCTAAATATTTGCACACAAATAATTTACGAAAATAGATTCACCCGATGCAATGCCTTTCTTTGCCGTAGAAAAAATTCACGCAAATGTAAACAAACTCCACCAGCTGTCAAACCCAAATGCACTTGTATTGGTAAATCTGAAGCAAATCTGAGAAAATATCTAGATTCGCAAAAGAGCTCTGAAATCTGAAAAAGATTCCTTTTTTTTTTTGTACCAAACGAACATAAAAATTGCTCTGAGGGAAAAAAAAGTGCTCTGAGAGCGCCCAATCGAATACCACATAAAAACCACGTCGTTTTATTCAATCGCTTCGACGCTGCTCAGATGCGCTACACGATCCTAAAATGAATGTTTGCACTTCACTAACAACTTTTGGAGACAATAGACAAAGATAGAAGTTTTCTGTTCTTTTGTTAATATTTATAATTTCGCAAAATAAAGACATGATAGCTTTCTATAGGTAATGGATTTCCAATAAGAAAAAATAGAGACGGTCATGAGGAAGTTATATCGCATTTCATATTAGTACCTACTTGTCTTGGGAATTATAAATTATCCATATTTCTATTTTAATCAAAGATACATACATAACAAACTCCCCTTTCGTGAGAACGAATAAAAGGAATTGAAAATATTTTGAAAATCTTATACTTCGTAGATGAATGATAATAAAATTTGAACGCAACTACATCGTATCAAAAAGGTATCAAGTTAAACACTTTTACCCTATCGGATCTTGTACTTTCAAACTATACAAGCTTAACGTTGCATATAATTGTATTACGTTACGACAGCCACAAATGTCAAATGTCCGCCTGGTCCATGCACATTTTTTAAAAGCAAGCGTTTGGGTGTGCGTCAAACGGGAAAATATTTTTTAATAACTGAAACTCGTCGTTTAATAGTTCCAATATTTATTTATTTACTCTTAACAGAAACATAGTGACCGTAAATTAAATAGTTTTTAAAATGCCTGTAACAGACAATTTAGATTCGACCACAGGACGAGGTAAGAGTTTTCTTTTTCTTTCCGCAACAGATTTCCGAACTACAGCGAATACTGGCACTGGCAAAGCTCGTGGCCAAGCGGACCTCATTTTTACATTAATTTGTTTTTGTTGTAATCTTGCAAAAGCCAACGGATACTTTTCGAATTTACCGGATATTTCCAATTGGCTGCGTAAACTTTATTAGTGGAGGAGTTGAGGGAGTTTATGTGTTTTGCTATCCCCATTTATACAATTTTACTACTCGTTGCAAAGAGCACATGGTGTCTAATATACATAATTGAGAATTACTGGTTTTAATTGTTGTGTATTCTTAAATCTCTATAAATTAATAATGAGCACTGATGATTTCGGCGTGAGCGCATTCATTAATACCCGTGAATGGGCTTACGTGCCAAAGTTCCCGGTAAATGGGCTAATGAATTCATTTGTACGGTTTTCCGTTGACATTAAGATTGCACTTTCTCGCCCAGGTGCTTACTTCGACTAAAACATTTTTCATAATTTCACTATATCTTGGGTGAAACCTTCCTGATAGCACATAACTAAAAAACGCCTTGGGCTCTACGTCTACTGGCGATTTTTTGTTGTTGATGCTAAGCACAGGAACATTGAGATTTTCTATCACAGCTCCGTAGAAGAGTGTAGTAGGTTCAACGTTGTTGATATTCCCTTTTATCTCTAGCAAGGTACTGAATTGTCCTTTTTATATTGTATGGAATTTCTAGCCAGGTTCTGCTCTCCTTGGTCTTGGTAATTTTACCCCACAATAAAGCTCGAGTTTTGGAACACTCGTACATAAGTGTTTCTTATATCCGTCGGACTGTACTATCTTCTGGCTGGCGGTTAGCAGTTCATCTTCAGCTGAAGTGACTGGAATTTTGAACTTATGGTATACTTCTTCGTGCCCCACTGTTGCGGAAGTCTTATTACGAAAGTGAAATTCTCCTTGCATATACTCTTAAGGGTTAATGAAAACAGTTTCAGCGGTAGGTATTTACCAACAACTCACGATTTCTGGAGGTGGTTCCTAAATGTACTTTAACCCCAGCTTTGCCACTGTCTTAGCAATAGTAAAAAGAATGAGCACCATGTACAAAAGCAAAGAACAAAGATACAAATATTTCTATTAAGCTTGAAGCGCAAGAACATTGTTCCGAGCTAATGATCAAAAATTTGCAATACTGAATTTCTTTCAATTCAGTGATTCTGTTTCGCCATTTTTACTAATATTCTCTGTATGTTCTCCTTAACAGTGACCCGGTCCCTTCGCAAACGTCTAACATCAATAGACAGCGATACATCTAGCAGGCCTGGGACTCCAGTTCACAGTAATCTACTACCGATTGCAGAGACAGGTAAACTCTTGATGCAACATCCAAATACGCTTATGACAACTAATTCTTATTGTTTAGTAACTCCATCAAAACGAGTCACACGGCGAACATCTCTAACTACTCCATTGGCGACACCGTCAAAGTTGAAAGGTCGCCTCGAAAATTTTGACAGCCCAGCTCGTCGTACTACGCGACGGCGCAGTGTATCCATATTGGAAGAAGAGCATACCATTCCGACAAAGTCTAAGGAACCGTCCGTTGTTGTGGTTAAAGAAGAGGAGACCATTGAAAAAACTCCTGAAGTAACACATCGTCGAGTTACACGTTCTTCATCAAAGTCTCCTCTGGAGACAAATTTATCGGTGGAAAAGTCTACGCAAAAAATCGAAATAATAAATTTAGAAGACAGCATTGAATCGTCACCTAATTCCAGTAATAAAAAACAAACAAAAGTTCTAATAAAAAAGGAGAAAAACATTGATGAAATGGCTTTTAAAGCTAGCCCAACAGAAGTGTTGTCAAAAACCAGCCCTAAGAAGAATCATAAGGAAAAGGCAAACGATAAAGATTCAACTCCATCGGGGACACCTAAAGGCGAACAAATTTCGCAAGACAACTCTAAAATTAAAACTCGCATGATCTTCGAACAGTCTAGCCCAGCAAGGGCGCAAAAGCCAGCGGATAGTCAAAAGAAAAGTGAGGATTTAGATTTAAACATTTCCCAGAAGGATGAAAAAAATAAAAATCGTTCCAGTGGCGGTGTATTGTTCACAACCCAAAAGGCACCAAACAGTCCGCACCACAACAAGAAAAACCCAAGTCCATTAAAAATACAACCCGTTGACTTTCCGCAGGAGAGAAAAACTCGACCGGAGAAACTTAAGAACGTGGCATTCAATGAAACTGCCGAGGAAGACACAATTAAGAGTGTATTCCCGAAAACCCCGGGTCTAACAAAAAGCAAGAGCTACATACTAGATTCCTCTAATGATATCGACAAAGAAACTTCGACTGTAGTGGTAGAGGAAGAGCCGAAGAAATCTGAGGAGGGCATCGGCGAAGAAGATCACGAAGCACTTAACTCCAAAACACCGTACAAATTAAAACTAAAGGCAGTCGAGAGCAGTACACCTATTCAAAGCGCCTCTCCAAAGAGGAATAAGACCACTGAAGTGGAAGAGCAAACTCAAGATTCACCTAAAAAAAAGGAAGACGATTCAACTCCTCTCTTCGCGAAGTCGTGGACGCAGTCTGTATCAGGAAAATTAAGCGATAAGGTTAAGATTGATAGCATTGAATCGGAGGAAAAGCTGCGAAAGAAATTGGAAGAGGAAGAGGTAAGATTTCATCAATGATATAAGTGCTTTACCCGGGCTACAGGAATGAATTGTAATTTTTCATGTGACGCAAGCACGGAAACGCCATTCTTTCCGGATTAACCCGGCATAGTTAACCAGACTTGAGTCTGGGCTTTTCAGTCTGGACAAAGATATTTAAACAAAGAAAAAATGTCTGTCATTCTGTCATTTCTCGTAGGTATGTGAAATGATTTCTCTCCCCTCTTCAGAAATGAGAAAGAAAAAGTCCGCATCAGACCTTGTCTGTCAGGTGTTTGCAACTTGATATTATGGTTCGATCACTACAGTGTCCAACCGAAGTCTTAGGTTTTTCACCGAATTTTTTTAAAGCGTAGATTCCAGTAATATCGACTCTTCTGTAATTTTTGCCCAGAAATCGTATGTATTGTTAAGGTTTGTCTAGACGAACTGCATTGTAGCGATATCTGGATTAGCACTATAGAGAGTCATTTGCGAAGGTCTTGGCCTTTTCACTTACCAACATAATGGATATACTTCGTTTCATAGGTTTTCCCGTTTTTGTATTTGTAGATGCTGCAGTAAATGAACTATCATGCAAAACAGTCTTTAAATTTTACTTCCTTTTAGGCCCTCAAAAAAGCACAACTTTCGTCGTCACGAAACCAGCAAAAAAAGAAAATTCTTGACGATTCCGACGATGATGATGATTTGCTCGAAGAAGATAATAAAGATGATCTGGATTCTTCTGAAGAAGATTGTGATCTAGAGAAAACAGTCTTTATTGACGATGAAGCCATGGAAGTACCCGAAGGCGAAGAGTCCATGGACTCCGAAGAGAGAGCGTATTTGGAAGAAAACGAAGTTCCTGTGTATGGTGAATCAATTGGCAGTCAAGACTCCGAAGATGGTAATTTGGAAGAAGAAGAAGTTGAAGAAGAGGATGCTGCATTTTTTGTTTCCGACAGCGAAGATTTGCGTGTTACAATCGAATCAGATTCTGATGAAGGGACCGACAAGAATTCGAAGCGACCGAAATACAAACGAATTGTTAGACAAATATCTGAGTCGTCCAATGAAGATGCTGAGAAACAACTCGAAGAAGGGAACTCATCTAACGATCAGGAGAAAGGAAAAGGAGTGTCAGTGTCAGCTGGAATCACTGAGAATATAGACACAGAAGGAGAAGAGGAGAAATCGGATATTGATTCTGAATCAGAAAGCAGGTCACAGTCAAAGAAAAAGCGAACATTTTCCAAGAAGAATCAGATTGTCGATGACGATGATTCCGATGAGGAAGTAAAGGGAGAAGATGAAGTGCCTTTGTCGAAACTAAGTAAGTTGTTGAAAAAAAGTGATCTAGATAAAGTCAAGGTGGATTCACCAAATCGAAGAAAGTCTCAAAAGAATCAACAAGAAGATGAAATAAAATCATTTGAGATTTCGAAAGCTGACACTCCAAACAAGAGTAATTTGATTGCGGATGAGAATGAAATAATAATTACTGACCAAACGGACAACAAGAAAACGTCAAAGAAGCAGTGGAAGTCTCTCAACAGCAGTAAACACAGTCAAACTGTTGTCGAGGAAGACTCGGATGTCGAAAAGGAACAAGAAACAAAAAAACATTCTGAATCGCCAAAGGAGTCTAGAAAATCTATCAACACATCTAAATCAGGCATACCAGAAAGCGTCGATGATTTTAAAAGTCATGCTGACGAAGCAAGTGCTCCGAAATCCCCCAACAAAACTTTATTAAGTAAAGAGGCGGAAAATCCCGCTACACCTTCGAAGCGAAAGACAATAAACCAAACCGGAGTGGAGGGTATCATTTTAAATACTCCATTACCCAAGAAGGAGTCTAGGAAATCCTTGAATACATCCAAATCTGCCAAGTCCACGAACAACAGTAAAGTTGACTCGGATGAAGAGGAGTTCGTCGAGTCACCAACAAAGGACACAGATCAATCGCTGAAGCAAGCCAGAAATTCCGTAGGCAACACCAATTCCGACGCGACGGAACACAGCCCTGAAAAGGAAACCCTGAGTGCGTCATATAAAAGAGACTCTAGGAAATCATTGAAAGGAGACCAGAACACATCTCAAACTGCCAAGTCCATGAACAAAAGTAGAGCTGAATCGGATCAAGATGAATTTGCGTTCGAGCTTCCAAATAAAGACAAAAATCAATCGCTGAAGCAAGCCAGAAAATCTGTAGGCAACATCAACTCTGGCGAAGCGGAACACAGCCCTCGGAAGGAAAACTTGAATGTGTCAGGAAGATCACTAAACAGCGACGGCGCCGACGAAGAACAGTATCAGCAGTCACTCCATAGCAGATCTCTAAATAAAAGTAAATTGGAGAAAACTGTTCTATCCTTCGAAGGCGCGTCTGAGCCAGAAGACACGCTTTCTGCTTCTGAAGTTCCATCCAGAACTTCTGGAGGATCTCTCAACTCGTCAAGAAAAAGTAGAAAATCATCGCTTAATCAAAGTAAAATCTCCCAGCCGAGCGATGAAGAGCCGGAAGTGCAAGACTTCAAATTAAAGAAGGACCATCAAAAATCGATAAGCGAAAACGTGGTCCTAAGAGTTGATTCTACTCCCGAAGTTTCGGCCTCAGAGGAGGAAAACTATGTCGATGATGAGGCAAATGATCTTCTCTTCTCCGACACAGACGCAGAGGAGCAACACAAAAGCCCATCCGAACGAAGCACTCTGATGGAATTTCTTGGCGAAGAAGACGATACATGCCAACAAAATACAGCAATGCATCTGAATTCACCGCGTCGGAAGACGTCTGTCAACAAGAGCAAGTTGGATGAAACCTTCGAAATGGAAGTTGGTAATTCTATTTCAATGCGCGAAAACTTGCATCGAAGCATCATGAGAAAATCTCTTAATCAAAGTCAACTGAATAAACAGATGCAATCTCAAGGCAACGAACTGGCAGATGAATCCGATAGTTCCTCCGCCGAGGAAGAAGTAAAGGCCGAAAGAAAGGTACTGGCTAAACAGGGTCTGAGCGTGTCACTAAGTAAAATTGAATTGAAGAAAAAGAAACTAAAAGGTGGCGAGCAAAATATTCATAATTCGTTTACAATTGGAGTTTCTGTCCGAGCTCCCTCGAGTCCTCTGTCAGACAAAGCTTCTGCGTCTGAGGCTTGTGAATCAGACAGTGATTATGTGTTTAGCGAACAAGAGGATTTGGAAAAGATACAACATATTCACTCTGTCGGCCCGTATAAATCTAGAAACTCCCTGTCGACCTCTTTAAAAGTTGCATCAGTTGATCTCGACGACATGAAGCAACAGAAACGAATTAAACGCACGAGTCTGTATATGCAAGAGGACACTGCTTCGCAGTCATTCGTTGAGAACATCGCTGAGGAGAAGAAAAAAATCGAGTCGAAGCGAAAGAGAAAGTCGAATAGTTTCTGTGGGATTGTTCCAACTTCGGACGAGCAACACGAAAAAGTGCCCAGAGTAGAAGAAGAACCACCACTGACGTCGGGCAACAAGACCAATATTCAGCGTATACTCAGTCGTTGCGATGAAATATTGGAGGTTGCCAACCAAGCGAAGCGCGACGCCAAGTTGAATGCCAAAAAGGTAGGACAATCATTCGCGTTTATTAATTATCGATTGAATAGAAATGGTGTGTCGTTTCAGAGCAAGGTTAAGAAACCCAAATGGATGGACAAGCAGGAAAAAGTGTCCCAAGCCGAGGATGAGATCAAGATTCCACTTGTCAGTAAAAAGGAGCTCAAACGTAAAGGTAAGTTTAGGTTGTTCTTGATTTTCCTTCTCTAATGTGTTGTTTTCATTGGAACAGAAAAAATGAAGAGCGAATTGGCAAAGGCTATTAAACATTCAACCGCTATGCTCAAGACTATTGACCCCAAGTTGGGAAAGAAATTAAAGGCCGTCGCTCAGGTAAGTTCAACAAAGAATAATCAAGAACGGCACGGCACTAAGCCAAAGAGATAGTTTCACCTAAACCAACTAAACGCCAGGTAGAAACCCCCTTCATTACATAAAGGATATTAGTATTGTTTGAATCACGCGGTGGTTCCCCAGCCGAAATAAAAGTTGGGCTTAAGTTTATTTCAGAGCTTATACGCGTCTATCTAGTAATGTGCCACTCGTAGGTGGAACTTAGTTTAACTGAACGTCAGCAATAAAATTAGCAAAGCGCTAGCGAATTTGCATTCACCAGTGTGGATATTTTTAAAAATGTTCACTTGCATGAATCCCACGTAAAATCGGCACTATACAGATATCCCATCGTTTAATAGGGTTTCTTGTTATTGAGGCGTTTAGTTCAGCAAATAATTTACCTGACTCATCTACGGTTTTAAGTAGATCCTAACTTCTACTAAATTTTCAGAAAATTGAACCTGAGGAAACGCATGACAAGGCTGTTCCATCAAAACGTCTGCCAACAGAGTTCCTAAGAACTCTTGAAGAAGTTCCACAACTTAAGAAAAAGAAATCCAATGGTAAGGCAAAAACCTCCATATTATTCTAAAAAATAATATATATTTATAAATCTGACTTTCCATTTATTAGAAATAAAGTCCACTCCACCATCTGATAAGGAGAACTCAAAGAAAAGCAACATTAAAGACAACCACACAGCCACTCGTAATGTCTCTATCGAGAAGAAGAAGAAGAAAAAACGCAATCGCGAAATCCTCGAAACAGCAACTGGAACAGTAATAGTTGAACCATCAACGCCAGTGAAATTTAAAAGCCAAAATGGTTTTCGAGAAAGTCCAAAAACCCCGGTCGGATTTAAAATCCAAGATATATATTCTGCTGGCCAGAATAAGAATGGGAAAAAACGTAAGCGTGCTAAAAAATTGTTCTCTGAGGGAGGCATCACGAGAGCAAATGTCAAAAATGATAAAACCCACAAACGTAAACACCACATCGAGGAGCCATCATATTCACTGCCGAAAACACAATGGACAACATCGGGAGTCTTTGTTGAAGAAGATATATACGGTGCGCGCCCATTGGCCAACTCCACAGCGACACAGTTTTTGGTATCGTCGTTGAATGGTAATAAGAAAATTAAAAATCCATTAAAAGTTGTGCCATCAACATCCGTAGGCAGTGCTTTGAGTTTTAAACAAAACGCCCTCTATGGAAGTAAAGCTAGGCGTGAGACCGGACGAGAGCTTATTCATCGTAAACAGCGTAGAGTCATAAACACTCAGTTTTAATCAAGAGTTTCTTCTAAGTTTTGTACTCATTTATGAATTTGGTTGTCATGTTTTCGTTAAACTATTTTCATTCATGTTATCTATACCTATTGGAAAATTATTAATTACTGTTTATTTGTTTAATTCATTAATTTTGATTCCTTGTTAATATAAAAAACTTAGTATTACATACCTATATATTTGTTTGATTGTTAACCAGTTTAGCAACGTGGCATTAGAAATGCTGTATTGTTCTGTTCAGCTGAGATATTTTCGAGGGTAAGCTACTGTCGTATACGACTCGTGTGTTGTGTACCGACATTCAGATTCAGTCTTTTATTTCTATTTCAAATTGTTAATTAGAACGAAGTTATTAATCCCAATTTAAAAACGAAATGAAATATGAGGCGGGATTGGGGTGAATTTTGTTGCATAACAGGTAAGAAATGGATGGCCTCCATGTTTCCATACAGATTCACGGAATTGTACATTCTCACAGGTGTAGTTGGATCTCGTACTATTGTTGTAAACCGTGAAAATCAATGATAGATCATGCGAGCATAATAGAAAAGTCCTAATATCAACGGCAGGCTTTCGACTTAGATAATATATTAAAACACATATACTATATTAAGAACCTTGAGACGGAAAAGATACCCCCTCAAATGAAATAAGAGAAAAATGAGGCGACAAATCACATTATCATGAATCATGATCAATTCTTGAATGTCGATTCACTCCGGTATATATACATTTATGTTTATAGGTAGTTACCATCCTAGTTCAAAGTTTAAGTAGTTAGTCTGGTTAAATATTTTTGCTCAACTTTTTAATTCCATATGGATGTCCATTACCGTCAATCAAAATAATTACATAGCCTTATAAACCGCTTTTCGATAGGTTTTGTTCAGTCCCTACTCTTATTTCAGTCTAATTATTATCATTTTCTCACATGAACTGTAACTAACTATAATCTTCTTTTTCTATTCATTTATTCATTCGCTTTTGTACTCTCAAGGAATTAACATTAAATATCATAGTTTCATAAAGTCTTGGCCTTTCTCATTTTCTGTAAGTGACCGCATTTTTCCATAGTCTTTTTCCTTGTTTAATATTGATTCCTTTGGAAACAATTATAATTTTCACCGTTTTTTTTTTCTAAGTCAGTGCATGGTAACTAAACGGCGACCCAGTGACTGTTTTAAAGAAGAGTTCCCTTCGGAAATGTTCGGACCGAGTAAAAAAACCTGACACTGAAACGGCCTCGTATGAAATTAAAGAAAAACAACTGTATCAAAACAGTAATCCAGTGTTTTGTTTTTAATAAGCTTCCGGACTACACTTAACCAGAGATAGGAACCAACACTTCCGATTCCACTTCTTCTAAAACATTTATCGCATACCTATAGCATGGATTGGAAAGTTTTTATTTTTCGCCCATTCAATTTTGAAAAAAATCATTTTGCGCTGCATTGATAACAAATTCTTATAGGTATAAGTTTTGAAATTTTCGATTTGGATTTTTTTGTAAAAGCCGATTCCTGGGGTCCCAGCGTTAAAGAAAGGTTCAATCGGACCAAAAGGGGTCACAAAGGCAATCCTGGGAAGCGAATAGGCTACACAAGCTATTGCAACAAGACCGAAAGCGAATCTGAAACTGTGGACAGTTAAATACCGCATAATTTGTATAGAAACTCAATTTATTCTAATAGGTATGTACCTACTTATAATTGAAATAAAAATGAAATTGTACTGTAAGTAATTACAAATGGTATTTAAAAACTAATAGGAGGTACCAATTTGTTTATGGCATGCTTTAGAAGGCGCAACAAATTTTGCAATGTTACACGCGGGAAACTTTAGGGAGGAACGATTTTCTCCCGAATTTCTATAAAAAGTCATTTGTATCGCACATTTTAGATTAGGTATTTAATGTTTTGAGATCAAAAATTCGGTTATACAAAATATTTTCCGAATAAAATATAAAAACGTCCACCCTGTGTGGATATTTCCCAAATAAACCCATCATGTTGCCAAAACCAATAAAATGCACACTGTTCCATGTGTTGCTAGACAATTTCAAATGGCGGGTAAAAATTCCAGTATCAGAAGAAATTTTCCTCTCGTGGTGGTGGTGGATTCACGTTTGAAATTTGTAAAGAATTATTTCAGTGCGAAAAGCGAGCGATAAAAACCCCGAAATTCGTTCAAAGTGCTTATTACATGTTCACCGTGAATATCTGTATTGAGTATTAGTGAAATTCTGCGATAAATTTCATTTGTGTTGTCGAATTTATTAACTACACAAAGAAACATTTCTCCCTGCCTTCCAGAAATTATCAAAAGCAGTAAAGCAAAAATACTGAAAAAAGTCGCCGCCATTGAGAAATGAACAATTGCTAGTCCTGCCATCTCTTTCTTGGCACATTATTCCAATCCAAACTCACGTGGGTCTTCAAGTTTGGCCAATGAAAATCGTCGAATTCAAAATGGAACTGCCACTTCCCCTATTTAACGTGCCGGACTGGAACTAAAACAAACCCCTTCCGCCCTTCATTGGAAAAAACTAATTAAAAAATACAAAATTTCCCCTTATCGACGACGGCAAGTTCTCTCATCGCAGAGAAACGAACAGAGTACACTCCTGTGATGGTGGTAGATACACATTTAATGAAAATTTTCCTCAGTCGAATTCGTACATGAGTTGTGTGTGGTGCGTGTTGATAGTGTTGTTGTTCGCTCTTTTTTCCCGTTTTCTCTTCTCTGCCCGCTTTACAGCGGATAGAAGCAACAAAAACGAAAATAATCCAACAAAAATAAGGAAATTGTTTTGTGTTCCACAAAGTACTCATTTTGTGATTTAATACGGAAATACCTACTAAAACTAATACCGTGTCGCGGGTGAACTAACTACCAAACTTTATAAAGAGAACGAACAAGAACAATGTTTGAACTGGAAGACTACTCAAGTGGATTTCATGATGGATTCCTTAACAAATATGCGGTATGTATTTTTTTTCTCTTTTTTTTTTTTTAAGGAACTGCCATTCAACCATGACGGATTAAAATGCAAAGTTCTTGATTTTCATGATTTATTATGGTTTAAATATAAGTATTTCCTCGAATTCCCGCTTTTTTCGATCCGTCTGCACTTCTGCAGCATAATTTTTTCCCCGCATCGTCTTTTCAACAAAAATGTTTCCCAACATCTTGCATTTCGTTTTGTTGCACAGAATATCGATCGATTTCGCATTTGTTTTCTCTTTCTGTCTCTCTGTGGCTACCGTCGGAAACAAAAGCCGTATGAATTAAACGGGACGACGGCGATGGCAGGCCGGCCTCCCTCCTTCCGTTGCCGTCTCGATGGGTAGAGTTCGTCTTCGTTTTTATTTAATTTCTGTGCTCTTCGTTCGAAAGAGGGTACATACATTTCTTCAAAGTCCCCTTCTTCAATGTGGTGTGTTTGGGATTCGGACTTCGGATTATTTTTCTTTTCAATTTGTGTAACGTTTATTTTTTCGCTCTACTTGGGTTTCTTCTTGTCTTCGCACATCTCAGTTCTCACTTCTCAAATCAAAATGTCTCATTAGGACTTATGAGAGAGCGGTAAAGGAAGAGGGTTTTTTTTTTTCTTTTTGTTGCGTACGAACAAAGGTATGGAAACAAAATCGGCATCAGGTTGCAAAAGTATTTGGAGAATTTTTTCCATTTGTTTTTATACGCTGTTTTTCGATATGAGAGGAGAATGTGTAGTCGTCGTCGAGCGAGACTCGCTTTAAAGGGGAGATGTTCGATTTTTGTTTTGCACCGCCACCGTGTGAATTTTCATTTTCAGTGACTGATGAATGGATAAAGTTTAGAAAGAGGGTGTGATGAGGAAATGTTTGTTTTATTTTTATTAAGATTTTCCCTTTTCCGCACTTTTTGCCGTTTTGTTTTGATATGTTCGCTCGCCGACATCCACATTCGTAAATTGTGGCTCTTGTTGTTTGTGCTGAGACGGGGTCTTTGACTTGACATTCTGTGATACCTATTTCTTTATGTTTATTATGTCTTTTGCACGTTTCCTATGAACTAGCTATTATTTTCCCAGCAAAGCGAAATGGAAAGAGGGTACAATTTCTGCACATTCGGTCTTATCAGAAACGAGTGATGTTTTGTACTAGTTGGTGGGTTTATTAGTGCGGAACTGAGTAGATATGAGGTTTAAATGGCGCATTTTTTAGTCGATTTGTAATTGCAATGCATGCAGTCTGGCAGTCACTGTACAGTAGTAGTAGGTAGATGAAAAAAAGTAGCAAATTGAGTGAGTGAGTGATAGTTGGGTTGTGTGTTACCCTAGTCACTATGCTTGTAGGTATTATCTTTACAAATAATGCAAACCTAGTGAACTGTGGAAGACGATAAAAAGTGGTATCGGGTTCTTCCGCGTGGATATGCACAAACAGTTTAAATAAGATCATTCGAATGGTTCGGAAGAGAAACGTCGTAGGTCCGAGTTTCTGTTTTCTTAGTTCTTGATAGGTACCTACCTACTATTTATGTGAAATAAAAACTACTTACACGCTAGAAAAACGACAAAAGTCTGACTTAAAAATAGCATTGTCTTTTTTTACTGGCAAGTGTTTCCCGCAAAGTCCAGGAAACTGGCACTTACTTAGTTTCATCCTTCCCACAGAAAACACGTACCTAGGTAGGAATAAATTGTCGTGAAAAAAGTGTCTAACGAAAGCGCATTTTACCTATAACAGACGTTTTTCTTTTTTAGTTCAGAGCAGAACCTGAACTGTTATACATACAGTTTCTTTTTTAGCTCAGACACATCAGAGCTCGAATTTGTGTTTTTTTTTTGTTCAGAGCATGATCAGAGCGCGTTCTATGAGCTCAGAATAAATTGACTGAGCAGCCTGAGGAAAAAGCTGATAACACATGTCCAAGCACACTCCCAGTCACATTTGACAGAAACAAAAAACAGGAAAAACGCAAAAAAACTTCAGAACGCTCTGAGTACGCTCATTCATAATGCTCCAGCTTAGTTCAGTGCTCAGCTCTGAACTAAAAATGAAAAACGCCTAATGTTTCCCAAAATGGTAGTCCGCATGTTAGATATATTTGTTTGACACAATGTACGTCACAAGTCGAAGTCTGCTGACTAAAATGGTCTATGCTATACCTACCTACGTAAGTTATAAATATGTAAGTAGGGACCGTAGATAGCTAAATGCGGATTACTTATTTTAAAGTGTCAGATGACGCAAAAACGATATAGGTTAATTTATACAACCGTATTTATAGATTCCCTTACGGACGCTTCTACGTTGTTCTTAAGGTAAGCACCGTGTAAAGATTTACGCAGCCTCTCCTTGGCTTTGCTGCAATTGTTATTCATAAACATTTTTCCACTGTAAATGTACTAAACGAGTGTTGTGTCTAAAAAGTTAAGAATTTTGATAAAAATATTACAGAAAACACAGAAATCTATTACTTTTTGCTCTGAAACCGACATTAGGTGTGATAAGCTTCATAAGTAAAATCATTTTACACAGTAAAAAGTCAAATTTGGCACAATTCTAAAATGTCTTCGGAGGCACTGCAATAAATATCATAGGCGCAGTGGCTTAGTGGTTAGTGTGTTGGACTACTAAGCGATCTGAACAAACCAAACTCATCCTTATCGTGTATTTAGTTTCGCATTTAGTAGGTAGCTATGCAGTACTGGCATCAACCATTCCTAAAAACGTACCCAAACCTATCTATTTTATATTTTTTGTTAAATTATAAGCTGCTGGGCCCATTCAAGAATGGGGAATATGTAAGTCACGGATACGTTTCTACCATTTACCACGAAATGACAAAAGGCAGCAGCAATTCTTACAAAAGTGAAAAGATTGGTAGGCAGCTATACGATACCATCAACACCCTTCCAGGTAATAGATTGTGCTGGCGCAGTCGTCGTGCAATCAACGGGAAATGACAAAATTTTCTCTCTCTTGGTACCTAATGTTTTGATATTTTTGCCATCCCTTCAATTTGCCGGTTTTGTGTATCTACTCCTCTTTTTATTTCTACATTTTGGAAAACATATTACAACCATCTCATGACGGTTGGTGTTTTTGTTGGTGATGTCCAAATGAGAGCAAACATCGAAGCAGAAAACATCTTATGGACATGGTTGCTGCATCCAAGACGGAGAGAAAATGAGAGGAATTGTGAAAAAAGAAAAGATGGCAGGAAACAAAACTACCTACAAAGCTCAATGTCAAGTGCAAAGGGCAATAACTTTGTTTTTTTTTTCTTCTTAGTTTAGAATTTTAGATGATTAAACTACATCAATTTAAATTATTGTTTTACTTCTACATATTTTGGTGAATATTAATAGGTGCAAACAATATCTGGATTAACGTCTAATTTTTGGCCGAAAGAAATACCTACTTCATTTATTTTTGATATACCTACTTAAGTCTTTAGGAGAAAAAGAGGCCATGATTGTATTGTTTTATTTTAGTTATTGTCGTAGGGCGTTGTTAATGATAAAAGGAAAAAAGCTGGGAAGGTAGGACAAACGTCTCTTAACAACGACAAATGGGAGTTTTATAGATACATATCCGTTGGTGCGATATGTTTACAGAATAAAAGCACTATACGTCGAGTATGTGAGTGAGTTCCAGTAACCGTTTCCGATATGTATTATTACATTTCTACGTAGGTATACCTTTTTGGCCTTCAAATTCCCTATCAGCATCACCAATGGATCTCGGGTAATGACGGAGGTGGGACAGTGGACAAATTTGAAACCAATTTTCTCCAGTCAGTACGTAATGTCAAAATATTCCTTTTTCATTTCCTAACCACCTTAAGTCAAACATTTTTAACTTGAGTTAAAATTGAGATAAACAAATAAGTGTTAGAACCAAATAAGTGGCAAAATTGCAGCCACATATTAAGCAAACCCACCCATTGGACAATTATTATGCAGAAGACTAACTCTAATCCAATTTGTCATGTGCTGTAATGTAATTTTCCCCTGAACCCCCAAACAATTCGTTTACCGATTTCAATCATCCCTGCCACATCATGTTTTTGTACAAATTTCAAAGAATTGAAGCCCTTCTCAAATGGGACATCTGCTGCTCTCCTCCGGATCAAGAAAAAGGGAAAAAAAACATGTTTTTTTGTTGTTGTTCTTCCTCAACGAGCACGTACCTCCAAACAAATGAGTAATTAAATTATATAGACTCGTCTTGCGTATGCATGTAGTATAGGTAGGTGAGAAACAAAAACTTGAATTGAAAAAATACAACACATGTAGGGGGTTGCTGTTGAGTTCGAAGAAAACTTCACGGCTGCTATCCTCTGTTTTATTGTTTAAATTTGTTCGCACTTGAGTTGCGATTTTCTTCATTGCTCCTTATATTCATCGAAAAGTTCCTTACTGCTGCGCAAATGTCTCGACGGAGGACGGAGTCCCTATCCCTACCATAAACTATAGGTAGATGAATTGGATATGATATTTCTTCCAAGGGGTAGTAGAAACCATCTGCTTGTGCTAATGCACTTTTGTGTGGATGAATTGCAGTTACATCTTTCTTTCGGCCATTTTTATTTGTTCCTGTCCTTTTATTATTTTGAGTTTCACCTTGAACATTTCTTTTATTCGTTCTTTTACCTGCGATGAGGAAAGGACCTACCATTTCAAATAACAATAGAGGCCTGTTGTAATACATTGAGCAATAAACAAAATGGACCACACTTTCACCAAGGTCACGCACGATTCTCAATAGGTAGTTACCTAAAACAATTTCTCCTTCCTTCTTGAGGTAGACAAATAAAGATAAAGTGTGAGATAATATTCTGGGCTGTTATGCGTTTCTTATTTGCTGTGCAATTTGACAGAAGAAAAAAAATCTTTTGTTGCTTGTTCAATTATGCAAGCGGCTGGTGCGACGGGCATTAACTCGGAGTATCAATACAGAGTGAAATAGAATAGTAGGTTCCTCTACTAAAAATTGGATTTTCACACAGAAATAGTTGTGCGAGACTAGGCCAGTAGGTGGCTGCTTTGAAGACACACTAAAGAAAACTGTTCACATGAGCGCGAATGGCAAACAAATCAATTTAATTGTAGGTAGGTAGGTAGGTAGGTACCTACGTATTTATGAATTGAAAATTGCTATTTGTATTGTGTTTAATTAATCAAACATGTTACCTAAAAAAACAGAGTAGGTATATTGATTTAATAGCAATATTTTCAATTACAGCAATTTTCTCGCGAATAGAAAATTCTTGCCGCGAACTGTGAACTGCCACACTTTATTCACAATCCACATACAGTCGCGATCCACAAGCCAACGAATGAAAAATTCATTCCAACTTAGCCTTAAAAATTAAAACTGAATCGCGGGTGTACCTATCTGCGACTTTAAAAAAGTTTTCATGTGAATCAAGTTCCAGAAACTACGAATTTGCTAATCGCAGTTCGAAATTGGCTCTCATGTGAATAGTCCTTTAGCCCAGAGTTGTGGCTCCACATGTGTGAGAGGGAGGAAATATGGATATAGATTTTTTGCTGGATAGGTGCATTAGCAGAAGCCTAGTTATTTATAGGTAGTTACACATCATTTGAGAAGGGTTGAATAATTCTTCGTTGTGACTGAAATTCGGGTTCCAGGTTCGAATCCCGCAAAAACCCAAATTCCAACTTAGGGTTTTTTCCACTGCGCCGCCTCTCGCGAACGTCTGACAAACATCCGAGAGTATTACTGTCTTTAGAACTTCTCAATTAGCCGTTTGGAATCGGCATAAAATTATAGATCCCTCCCATTCGTTCAAAAAATGAAACACACAAAACGAATGGTTGTGAGAAGCTAGGCCTTGGGTCCCTACAGAACTGTTGCGCCAACTATATACACCTAGACTGAAAATTCGCAGTCAAAACAGCCATTTTTAAACTTCGATGTTATACTATCCAGAGAACTCTATATAAGCTGATTTTTATAGCTTGACGCTCTGCGTCTACGTTTATTTTTCTGAGAAAACGCGAATTTGCGTGAATCTCGACTAGTGATCGACAGTCTGCTACACCTACCTGTAGAAACAAATGTTTTGGTTGATTAAGTAGGTACCAACAACTAATATAATCCTACTTATCCACCCATAATTGCAACACCCTTGCCTTTGCACGTAGGTAGGTACATCTTATTCAATTGCTCATATTTCAAATAGGGGTGAGTCGTGAATGTTCCTTATTTGTATGTACCAATTAAAAGCAAATAAAGGTGTAAGTAGAAATTCTCACATGCATTTAGAAAAATAAAAATTGTTTAAATGCACTTTAAATTTAAGTAGAGAGTGCAGACCTACCCAGCTATCTGTATATACCTATTCTTTTCCAAAAGAGATCGATCATGTCCAGTCCAACAGCAAGATCCGTAATACCTACTTGGTACCTAGTCGATTAGAGTTGGCCATAAGTATTGCTATCGACTTTGGCACTTATCCGTAGAGGTCGTGCTCGTACATTTGGTTTCTCAATATAATTCAACTCTTCATACCTATCCCCAGTGTACCAGCTGCCTGTAATGCAATTCGAAAATACCTACCCTTCCATGAGCACCTGCCATTCTCCAAATGGGACTGCAGAGACAGACAGAACGAACAATTAGGTACGATATTATCTTTTACGATTCTCATTCGTTGGCTTCTACGGTTGCCTTTGCATTTGATACCTACGTAGGAATACGTTTGGTCTGGCCAGTTGAGTTTGTTTGTTACTGTCGCAAAGTATAAATGTCGTGGGCGATGATGCATGTGTGCCAAGGACGACACTAGCAATAGCAAGTTGTACAAACGTGATTCTTGTTTTACTCAATTTCTCACTTAAGGCCCTTGTTATAGCCATAGGTACGTAAAACGAAGCCGTAAAAATGTTCTTTTTTTTTTTTTTTTTTTTTGAAAATAAGGAAATTTAACTTTCACTTTTCCGTACGAAGACCTTTTCCGATCAACATTCTCAGTCAACTCCACAAAAAAAAAAAAACAAATCATTCCACTGAAACATTTCATTTCTTTACTGTTTCATCTGTCAGGAATGACAGAATGACATCAGTGGGGGTTGGCTTGTTGTGGTTGTTTTCGTAGGGACAATTTTTTTTCTGACATTTTTGCTATGACTTCCTAAACGTAAGAAAATCATTTTCACACTGTTTCAACTTTTTCGGTTGCATTTTACATAATGGCTTTAACTACAAATAGTGCCTTACTTCACAATCTGAATGATAAACATGGAAACAGAACAGATTTCCATTTTCCATGTGGTAGGTAAGGTTATAGATTCCTGGAGAGATATCTACATATTTCAACAAGATTGTAGGTGCCTATAGACACGAATTCTCAAAGATAGGTGACGCCAAATCGTCCTACCTAAAATTTCCTACTTCACCAACCTATCTCTGTTTGGTAGGTACCTTTTTTTTGCTGAAAAATAAATAATTTGTAATTTGTAGATACATATTTAGTTAGCTAGGTGGACATTTTACATATCGGCATCATTTGGCGGGAATTTTATTCCCGCTGTAAAGTTTAAGAAGAATGATACGTAAGGTGGTAGGTACTTAGCTACATTATTTACATGTTGACGAAATTTTGTTGGGACATCATTGCATGTTTCTATAGTCCACACTTCCACAGTCCACACTGCAAACCAGCGAACAGATCAAGCGACGATGTATGAAGACGACAACATACCCCAAATACTACCGCCCAGATCCAAAACCAAAACAATCCGCCGCTGGAGCCGGTGCCAGTGCTGAAGAAAACATCAATTCACAAAAGTATCCATCAGTTAATACACACCGGCACGGCAGCAGTAGCGGGCAACAAAGAAGAAAAGAAAGAACATAGAATTTTCGAATATAGCCCCATGTTTTGTCGCAACTGTACCACACTCGGCGCAACTCATTCCATCCCTTCCACGCTGAGTTGGATTGTTTTTATTATGTTTTTTTTTTCTGAATTATGTATGTGCCTTTTTCTCTGTCTCTCTTTGGGGGAGATTTTCTGTTCTCGCTCAAAAACATTTGGTTTTGGATATGTTTCAATGTTTGCCCGCTGGAAATAAAGGAGAATGTGTAATAGTAGTCCTTCCTCTTCCTGCACACAAGCGAATATGTATCTATCCTTATTTGTTACCATACGAAGAAAAAAAAAAAACCATAAAGGGATGGCGGAGGGGTAAATTCATTTGGAATTGGCAACGCGGCAGTTCGTGGGGAAATGAACGACTGCACTGGAATGGTATAAATGAATCCATGCAACATGTTCATTGATTTGATAGCGAACAAAGAAAGGAATGAATGTTGCGCGGGAAGAATATCGATTTTCCTCCTTGAATTTCTCCCGATATTTTCCATTCTAAATTCAAAGGGTTCATGTATTGGTTTTATAGAATTATTGAACAAACTAATGTGGTATTCGATTGGGTGCTCTCAGAGCACTTTTTTTGCCCTCAGAGCAAAAAAAAGCAATATTTTTCAGATTTCAGAGCACTTTTGCGAATCTAGATATTTTCACAGATTTGCCTCAGATTTACCAATACAAGTGCATTTGAGTTTGACAACTGGTGAGGTTTGTTTACATTTTGGTGAATTTTTTCTACAGCAAAGAAAGGCATTGCATCGGGTAGATCTATTTTCGTAAATTATATGTGTACAAAAATTTAGAAATCAATCGGGACGGAAATTTCGAATGTTTTAATATAAAATTTAACCAGTGAATGGAAAGCGCATAGAAAAGTGTCGAAGACTACACATATTCAAGTCGCACGAATATCACACAAAAATGAGCAAGAACGTTTTTATGTTCGATTAGGCACACGAAATCTGAAATCTGAGGGCAAATTTGAAGAAGCCCAAACGAATAGCACATCAGAAATTAAGTCGCCTTAAAATTACATTGACTACATTTGTTTGGATTTCTAATTTTATGGAAAAAAATAAATAAATTTAAGGACCAAGCCAATTACATAAACAATTTACTATCGCGACTGTCGCGTTCGCCTGTGTTCGTTACATTCCACCACGACAAGACAATTCTGAAATTCCATCAATTCGTTCATTCATTAAAATCGAATGCAGTGTTCTAACTCGTGGGAATTTTACCTTTTTGTGGGAATTTCGATGATTAGAAACCACCCCGTGGGAAAAAGGCAAAAAGTACAATTTTGTGGGAAATTCGGTTAACTTATAAGAAATAAAACGACAATTTCAGCCTAAGATCTTATATCTACTATCTTATTCAGTGTTCACAAAACAAGCCGATCTAAATTGTTTGTTATTTAATAAATCTACTACAAAAAAAATGTATTTTATCCATGCCCTTTTTAATACTAAATAATTTCTTGTTTATAAACATTGAAAACAAGATGTTTTTTTTTTCTTCAAAATTGCTCAAGTGGGAAAATTGTGGGAATTGTCCGAGGGAAAAACCATCCCAATGACATACTAACACTGATCGAACGTACAAAATCGATGAATAAAATTGAATAGGTAGGTAACCCGATTCGAATGTAAGAATAGGCGTGAATGTAGTGCGTTAAAGTTGCTCAAATTTAATGTAATATAGAACAAAATGTTTCATAAAGTTGACCTCAAAAGAAATGGGACTTTTAAATTGAATAAAACACATTCAATGCTGATAACTCAATTTAAAACGCACATTGACTTCCGACTCAGTCATATACCTACTTTATAATTGTTTTCAATTTTGTTTCTGTTGCTTCTTCTTTCACACACACGTGCGGGTAAGCTGTTCATTTTACACCCAACAACTTGAGTTCCATTCACATGTTCTTCAAATGTTGAGCCAAAAAAGAAATGAAAATCAAAAACAATAGATTGGTGTAGGTTCGGACTGTTTGGTATTGGGTTTTCGTTACTTGGGGAGTCTTCTTTTTCGGCTTGCCGGCTCTGCCGATGACGTAAAGATGATCGTTCTTTTTTCTCGGTGTGAAAGCTCTTGTTTTTATTTGATTCAGATAGGTATGCTTGTTTGTTAATTAAGCATTTCCGGTTTTGAATGTTTGTAGAGAGGGAACAAAGGTTGGATTATATACGTTTTGCTAATTTTTTCGAGTAGGTAGGTACCTATTTCCCATTCGTAGAGGTTATTGATCAAGCCAAATTGCACCTTAACATTTTAATGTAGAGAGAATTTTTGAATTTGATATTTGTACATTTTATTTTATAGACCACCACTGTATTTGTTATCATTTATTTTTATCTCAGTGAATTTATCCCTTTTTATTTAATAATTAACGTGTCTCTTTTCACCATTTTAGGACTCGTCTGGTCCCATTCTAGACTTCTATATATCGGACTCACTGCAGGACATGCTAGATATTGACATTCGCAGTGAAGTGGCGACACTTGTTGGTGGCAGCAATGAGTTGGCTTCTCTCGTAAATGACATGCCGTCCTCGTTTGATCATGTCGACGCTATATCAAATGACATTAACATAGCATCCAGCAGTAGTGGCAGTCATGCACCTTCCTGGTTAGGAGGACCAACATGGTCATCGTCGCATGACTTTTACGCAGATGTGGGCGCCTGTGTTAATCCAATATCAGTAATGCCCATAATTTCTTCGTCAATGCTACATAGATCACCAAAGACAACTCTCAATACAAACGGACTGCGTAATACAACATCGCCACCTGGTAGCCCGGTAGAAAATAAAAGCCACTTGCATTTTTCACCACAACAAATGAGAATTGCCGCCCACAAGCCGGAAACAAAGATCATACATAATAACGCGAGTCATAATTCAAATATTATACTGCAACGCAAGCACGTTGCAATTGAGTCCATAAAAAAGGACTTATCACACGAAATGAGAAGATCACCAAACAGTCTAATAAATCTTGTTGTTAGTAGTGCATCATCAAAAACTACCTCTTCTGCGTTGAGTCAGTCGAAGACAACTTCCACTGTCACTTCGTCATCGTCGTCGTCCTTATTACTATCGTCTTCGGCGACGTCTTCGTCATCGTCGTCATTGGTCTCCAATAGTATGCTGAACTCAAATGGAATTCTATCAGCTGGAACGAATACAATCAAACTTGCGCCCGGCATTGGTGGACTCACTTTTGCCAATAGTATTACGTATAACAAACTGAAACAACAGTCCACCACAACAAAGACGTCATCGGGCACTCTGACTGCCAATGGCACAACAATTGTCCTCAAGAGGGATCGTGATTCTAGTCCGCTGCACAATATGGCTACATTGAATGGCAGCACCTCCTACCATGGCAATCACCAGATATCGGCGAAGATTCTCGCTCGCAATGTTATACACACAAAGAATATTTCACCTGCCACACATTCACATTCCAATTCGTCATCATCAGGTGGCGTGGCATCACCCTTGGCTGGTGGCGGTGTAACACCAACTATCGTCAATGTTAAGCCTTCGCAGAGGATAAAGTCTCCAGTCGAGTCTGAGTATCCAAAGCCTGCCTACTCGTACTCCTGTCTGATAGCGATGGCACTGAAAAACTCGCGCAGTGGATCACTGCCGGTGTCCGAGATCTACAGCTTTATGTGTGAGCATTTCCCATATTTTAAAACGGCGCGCAGCGGTTGGAAGAACAGCGTCCGTCATAATCTGTCGATGAGCAAGTGTTTTGAAAAAGTTGAGAAGCCCACCACCAATGGAGGACAACGCAAGGGCTGTCTATGGGCTATGAATCCCCACAAGATTGCAAAAATGGACGAAGAAGTACAGAAATGGTCACGCAAAGATCCAATGGCCATACGCAATGCTATGGTATTTCCTGATAACCTGGAAGCTCTTGAACGGGGCGAAATGAAACATGGCAGTACAAGTGACAGTGACGTCGAACTGGACAGCCAGTCAGAGGTGGAAGAGACCAGTGATTCAGAAGAGCTGGATCAAGAGTTGGACGAAACCATTGTGGAGACACACGAGATGTACGTCGAAGAGGATGATGACAGTGGTCCGCAACAGCATAGAGATTTCGATATTGAGGTGAGTTGTTAAAATGTTTTTTCATTCGACTCAGTTATTATGTAAAAGGGCTAATTTGCAGATGCAATGCAATGACACTTTGTTTGCGACTACAAAAAGCCATGCATGTAAATTAAAGTGTGTTTTAACAGAATCGTTGCAATCTAACTGATTTATCATTGATAGAAAGCAATAGCTGTGAAGAAGAAAGTAATTTTAATCTCAGATTCAAAAGGTTACAAATATTTGTAGCAGGCTTCCAACTTAGGAAGTTCATAAACCATTAATTGCCTAACTAAGGCTAATCTGTTTATTTTTTCTATTTCAGGTGGAAGACATCTACGATGCAATTGACATGGAGGACGACAAAGACGCAGTTCGTTTAGCTATCAATTCAAGTGATATCATTGAAATGACCTCATCACCATCATCTTCAACAGACACCGATTATCAGTCGCCTAAGCGAGCTCGCCTAAATGTCAACTACTCAATAGGTCCCGCCGGAGATTTACAACAGCAGTTCAAACATCAACATTCCCAGCAACAACAGGTCCACCAAAACCACCACCACCAGCAACACTCACAGTTGTTGACCACCGCGGCTTTTCAACCACAAAACCGAAGAAAAATGCAATTAGTCAATCGGATAGCATAGGATGAAGATGATCTTGTCATTTTCGAAGATAATTTTTGAGAATTGTCCAAATAATCCCGAAATCCTATCTCTCTTTCTATTTTTGCATACAAAAATGTATGTCACTATTGTATGTCACGAAAAAAATGTTGTACACAAAGCGGGAGTCCACATTTATTCGTATAGAATTTTTTATTTTAATTTGTTAACTAACCAATTTTTTTTTTGTATATG
This sequence comes from Cheilosia grossa, assembly GCA_963082955.1. Lineage (NCBI taxonomy): Eukaryota > Metazoa > Arthropoda > Insecta > Diptera > Syrphidae > Cheilosia > Cheilosia grossa. The sequence continues at coordinate 85,707,159 of OY720144.1, forward strand.
TCCCCCAACCCCTTTCCGCTTTGAATATTCACTTAATTTTTCAAGTGAATTCCTAAAACAAAAAACAAGAAACACAAATATGTGCTTCTTAAAAATTATCGTTTATATAATGTTGATTTTTGTTTCATTTGTTGTGGAAAATGAAATATAATTAAAAAAAATAAAATATTCTGTAAGTATGTAAATAGTATGTTGCCCAGAAAGGTAGTCTTAGTTTATAGTTCTAACATCTCCATATCGGCATAAAAAAAAAACCAAAAAAAAGTCATTCAATAATACTTATAGTAACGAAATGGAACGACATTTTGGGGGAAAACAAACAGAAAAAACTTGGTGGAGAGTTTGTTTTTGAAATTCTCGACTGATTTCTTTCTATTCACAACTGGACGCAATGTATCGGTCATTATCTTATAAATATTCTACAGACAGCATTGTAAACTGTTTTGAAAATGTCTATTCTATAGGTGGCGCTACTGGTTGGTGTAGTCTACATATAGTTATTTCAAAAACTGTAAGTTTATTTGTCTCATTCTCCCGTAGTTCAAGTTGCGATACGCATGACAGATGACAACATTAGACTGTCACCTGCCATGCAAGTTATGATGCAAATGTATCAGTTAAATAATAATAATATGTACACCTCGGGATTTAATGAAATTTGTAAAAGCACACATTTATTGCCCCCTTGTCGTCTCCTAAATCTTTCTTAGCTAGATAATTATTTCTGAAAATCATCTTCCTTCCAATTGCATCGCCATAAAACTTAAAAGAAAAAAGGATCTCTTAATAAAATAGATATAATTTCGAAATAATTTCTTGTGAAGTTCTTTAATTTTTGTTTTCATTTTGCACAAACAATTTATAAAAAACCTAGTGGAATATATTTTGTTATGTTTGCTGTTTTACAATTCGCAATCATTGATACATATCTATCCTTTTTTTTATTTAAAATTACTTCTAAAACGTGTTACAATGAAATCACATTCCCTTGGAAATAACACCTTTGTGCTCAGATTTTTTTCGATATCTTTTGTTTTGATAAACAAAAGTCTTGATAAAAAGTCATCCAAAAAACGTGAATTACAATTTTTTTGTGTTTATTTCCATTTTTTTTGTAGAATAACTCAACTTGCCAGTCCAGTATTGTTTTTTGCTACTTTCTTTTCCAAACAGTTACAACATTCTTATTGTATATATTATATATATATTGAATCAAGTACCCTAGTTTAAGTATGTAATAATCAGTTTTCGTAAAACTCCAAAACACAGTAAAAAATCCAACTCTTTGAAAATCTTTCAAATTTTCCCATAAAATAGTACAAATATATAAAAAAGAACTATATATGTATATTCATATTTATATATAACAAAAAATAATATTGTAAAAAATATTTTTCTACAAATTACAGACGCATTTAAATAAAAACAAACAGAAAAAGATAAATTTAAACATAATTAAATAATCAAACTTAATTTTAGTAATATTTTTAGCAAGTAATCCTATTTTTAATATTATATACATAACGCAAAACAAAAAAAAAAAAAAAAAAATAAAACAAAAAGAAAAACTAACAAGTCTTTTCATTTGTTATTCCAAAATTGAATTTAATTAAATAAAAAAACTAAAAACGAATACATTTTTGTAATGCAATTTTTTATGACACATTTAAAAAAATAAAAGAAAAACAAAACGAAAATATTAAATAAAATAAGAAAATATAAAGCATTTGTGTTTTTGCTTTCCGTATTCCGTTTATTTGTTATACATATTAAGGATTTGATAAAAAGAATACGTCGAGGGTAACGTTTCACTCAAATTCAATACTTGGCGTCGTAGAATACCATTCGAAGTGAAAGATTCACCAGTCGGTAAAGTGAATGCGTTTAACACCATCATAGAAAACGCTCGAAGTGAAACTTCCCATACAAACTTTGACATTTCAAATACGCAGCTAATCCATTGCGTATCCTATCGTTTGTTGTGCGGTTTCGTTGTGATTATCTAAATTGTGTAAGTTCAAAACATCAAAAGCATATGAAAATGCTGCTTTATTTAAATGAAAGCACTTCTTAGTAAATCTGAAAGCATTTTTATTAACAATTTGAATTACAACTGTGCTTGAGAAAACTCGCGTTCATCTTAAATATGCACATCCTGTCGTAGGATGCTCTTTCCATATTGTATATTATACTCATATATGAGCCTATACTATCCATTTATTTTTAATTTGATTTCTGTAAAATGCAACCGAAAAATTTCTCAGAAAAACAACCACAACAAGCAACCACCACTGATGGGAATCCATCAGAAAAAAATTCCTGACATATGAAAAAGGAAAGAAATGAAATATTTCAGTGGAATGATCTATTTTTTTTTTTATGTAGAATTGACTGAGAAGTTGATCGTAAAAAGTTTTTTCGTACGGAATAATTAATGAAATATTTTTCTAGGAAATTTAAAGATCATTTTTGGCTATTTTTTTTTTTTTTATAAACGAACTTTATAGGTAATTCATAAGCAACATTTTAAGACCAAGATTGAGTTCAACCATTAGGTTGAAGTGGCCAAAAAAAGCAAACTAGACTATAACTAGGGCCTAATGCAAAACATCTGATTTTCCGATCAACTTTGAATGAAAATACCTGTCGATAAGGAAGTCTCTCCCGGCGGATTTCACGATTTATATGGAGGGAGTGAAGGTGAATCTAGTATGTGAAGTGAATCTCACATACGCCGTATTCCACGATGGGGGTGATAGTAATCCATTGGATCTACAGTAATTATTTGGTTTCTAGGTCACTTTTTATGTTCGATTGTCAGACCACTTTTTCGGATCTGGATCCTTTTCAGAGTTGGTTGAGATTTTAATTTGTATCCAAACAACATCCGTTTTCGATTGGTATGGTATGAGTTTGTAATGTGGTATTCGATTGGGCGGTCTCAGAGCACTCACTTATTCGATTGGGCTTCTACAGATTTGCTCTCAGATTTTGTGTGCCTAATCGAACATAAAAAGTCACTTGCCTTTTTGCGTTGATGTTCGTGCGATGTCTTTGACACTTTTTAAAGCGATTTCCCTTCACTGCTTAAATTTAATATTAAAATATTCAAAATTTCAGTCCTGATTGATTTCTAAATATTTATACATAAATAATTTACAAAAATTGCATCACCCGATGCAATGCCTTTCATTGCTGTAGAAAAAATATACATATTAAACGTTAACAAACTCCGCCCGTTTTCAAACTCAAACGCACTTGTATTGGTAAAGCTGAAGCAAATCTGAGAAAATATCCGGATTCGCAAGTGCTCTGAAATCTGAAAAAGATTGCTTTTTTTGTATCAAACGAACATACAAATTGCACTGAGAGGAAAAGAAGTGCTCTGAGAGCGCCCAATCGAATACCACATAACATTTATTAGCGTACTCCGTTTGAATCGAGAACATCCGACATAAAGCGATCGCCATCAGGCATCTATAGGTTTTATACTGAGACGAAAATGACCGTTAAAACTAAGTGTGAATCGCCAATTCAAATTATACACAATACCAAATTGAAATTTAACATTGAGTCGATTGCCGAACGCAATCGTAAACAAAATAAAGTATCGCATCACTGTTTCAGTCCAAACTTCAAAACTCTAACTCTTTTACACTCATTTTATTTAAACAAAAGAAAATGTACGATGTACGTACATACTAAAACAGTACTACCAACATTATGCTGCTTTTACATTATTCCAAAGATTTTTTTCTATCTTATTTTTTACGTATAAATCTTAGTTCAGAATGTACATGGTTTGTTTCCTAAAAATTCCATCGTGTGCATACTCTTCTTTTTTTTTTGTTACAAATATTTATAAGTGGTTTATGTTTTCACCTCAAACAGTATTATCAACATTGTGCATAATAGGTATTTTTACATCCAAAGTGAAATGTATATTAATTTTATTTAATGCGTTAATGTTTGTACAAATGTCTTAACAAGTATTTATACTACTATAAAAAATAGGTAGTTCAATAAGAGATTCTACTTTTTTAATTTAGTTTGAGCAGATAATTTGTTGGTGCGTTTTTTTTATTGTAGATATTCATCTTATCCTTCCATTTCCAAGTGTAATTTATTAGTTTTTGTTAATTAAAAATAAAGAAAAACTAGATTTATATATAGATAGTACATCAATGAAGTAGGAATTATAGCTTTGAAAATCTTACAAGGACAAGAATAAGTTAATTTTCATTTGTGTTGGGTAGGTATATTAATTCTAATTACATAATAATGTGTAAATGACGTCTAATATTTAATTTATACTACCTAAATAATATAGATGTATATTAATTTTAATAATAATAATAATAGATTTAATGTAAATACGTTTCATTTTGGATTTGTTATTTAAACAAAATTATACAAAAAAATGTTTTCTATTTCTATAGCAATAGCACAATCAATTCTATGGCTTACATAATGTTATGTGAATTTCATAAGCAATAACAACCATTTTACAAATTGCTTCTACAATTTTGATTAAAAATAAAATAGTTTATTTATTCGTTTTGTTGCACTTTAAGGCATGTTATCGTTTCTTGTTATTCGTTTTGTTCTATTTCATAAAAAAAAAATATAGGTACACATCTAAAATAACTTTTTTTGCTTTTTAGTTAGGCTGAATCCTGATACCGATTACTTCAAATGAAATACGTGTACAAGTCAACTACTGTACTCAAATGTTGTTAATGGACGGTTTGAACTTTTTAATGGCATGTGACTTATTTACATTTTCGATAGACATACAAAAAGTGGAAGAATGTTAACAAAATTCTAAAGGATGTACCAAAATAGTTATGCATACTGCAGGCAAAATATGAACTTATACAAAACTTTTAATGTCAGAACGATTAAGTTAGTTGCTCTTGCTTCGTTCACATTGAAAGTGATGTCATATATTTTTGTAACTAAAGATTTGTGCGTGGTAAATCGTATTAGCTCAATTAGTCCAAGGCTTGTGTCATTCTTATAACTGTTTTGGAAGCACAAACTTAAAATGTTAACGAATAATTAAACAAGTTTGTACAAGTTAGTTAGACAGCAAACGTGACAAACGTCTCTCTAGAGGCACGAACGCACTAGATCGACTCACAGTTTTTTGGTACTTTTCATTAAAGCTATTTGAATTAAAAAAGCACATATAGCAGTAATTGATATTCCACACCAACATTTGTATATCAATCGAAAATGAAAATTAGTAAATAAAAGCTTAGAAACAATCTAAAATACACAAATACATATTTTTATAATGTTTATCCAAAAAATCTAAATGGTCTCGTTTTCATTTTTTTTTTTGACCTTAAGTTAAAATCGAATGTCTAGTTCTAATCACTCATGCTTCATGCGTTTGATGGTACTCTCGTCGTTATCGATAAATTCCAGCTGATAATCGAACTCAAACTCAGTGTCTTTTTGCTGTAAAAGAGAATGATAGTTAAAACATGAATTGTATTTTAGTTTTAGTTAACTAATCAAGAACTCAATTAAATGCAAACATTACAAATTTAATAAAAATCAGGCGCATGCTAAATATTACAACCAAGCATTTGGTTTTATTCAAAATTACTCAGTATACTTTAGGAAGGGAGTTATGAAACAAATGGAATAGGAAAATATGTACTTATAGTTCAAGAGTTTAATTTTTGCAATTTTTATGTTACTACTTTCTTCTCCTACATGACACTAGGCCCCTTTTAACTTGAATAATTCTATTATTTGAACAATCGTTTGCTTCCAAAATAATAAATGTACAGTGTAACGGGATTATAAAAACCACTCTCGTTTCATATTCTACTGAATTTCTTATGAAAAATTTATATGGGTGTACCAACTATTAATTAGGTACTAACTATACATTACTAACTGTACTTGTTTACTTGCATCGAAAAGGAAACGTAAATTGTAACAATTTACGCAAGGCAAAAAGAGGAAACTGAAGAAAATAGCTTTTGAAAGATTTCTTGCATTTATCACTCTAAGTTATTTAAGTATTTACTCGCTAGCATTAAGAAAACGAACATTATAGCCTATACCTGTGATATACTGAAATATAATGGTCGAATTCAGCCACCTGTCAAACTTATGCGCACAAAATAATATAAGTGTGCCCCACAACAATTAAGCTCATTGAGAAAGTCAGTACTATACTGCCTAAGATGTTAATAAAATAAACTGTAAGAACATAAAACATAAACATTTACAAAACTACTACAATATTTACCATTCTTTCGCTAATAACTGCGATTGCAGTCTTCTGCGAAGCTGCGGCCACTTTATGTTCCACCAAAAAGAACATGTATTCATCATAGAGTAAGCGAATTAGATGAAAACTACCAAAACTAGACGCTGACCGTAAGGTTAGATCTCGAATAACCATCGAACTGTAAAAACTCCATTTGAGTAAGAATTGGCGAGCCGCTTTGGCGTAATTCGGTTTGTCACGATATTCTTCTAAGGCAGAATCCACTACTAAACGCAGCCAGCTGGCCCATTGTTCCAGAGTGTTTTGCTGTTGTAGAGCTGCCTTGAAATCGTTTTCAAGTCGCTGCACTATTGAAGTGTCACATTGACATACCCAGGCGGCTTGTTCCTATATTATGGGAAGAGTAAAGTTCTAACAATCTACAGTAATAAGTCATTATACTTACTTGAACATTATGGAAGTCCACGCGATTGAGATCGTTTAACATCTGGGATATTTGAGAATTATTTTGTAGGACTGCACGTGCAGCCTGTGCTAAATGATTGAGCGATGTGTAGCGTCGTAAGGTTTGGCAAAAGGCCGATACAGCTGATGATTTAATTTGAATTACGCGCTCTGGCACTCCGACCATCGATTCACACAACCAGATTTCGAGATTTTTCGCGAAATTGCGAATGGCTTGAGTTAGGGAATTCGGTATGGAGCGCAGCACATCCGGAATAAGAACATCCACCATGTTTTGATAAAACTGATAATCGACCTGTTAACAAAGGAAAGTTATATGCATTTACCAGAGGATAATTATTATATTCGCTCGCAAGAGACTGGCTACAATAATATAGTATTGGTCCAAGTTTTTTTAGTGCAACAATACATAAATGTGGTTTGTGGTATTCGATTGGGCGCTCTCAGTGCCATTTTTATGTTCGTTTGGTACAAAAAAAGCAATCTTTAAGTGGCCATGGCGTTTAACTTTTGAACGAAAATTGAGTCCGTCATTATAGCTCTGTTCCTTTACCCTTAAGTTTTACGTATTTTAACTAACTCTTACGAATTTTTAGTAAATGCCGTTCCTTAACTCGAAAAATTCGTAGAAGAGAGCGTCCGAGAGAGCAAGTTCTAACCCCTCCACTGAGAATGTTGGGTACGAATTTTTACTCTACAAATTTCTTGGTGTAAGAATTGGAAAAGCTGTCAGTCACCTGACTATTTTCAGATGATTTGAAATTTGTTGTCCTATTTGGCATACTCGTGCATATATTTTGATTTCCTGTGCATTAAAATGGTAACAACAGGCTGAAACATAAATTTGAATGTACTCCTCAAGATTCTTTTTCCTCTTCTTGAATGCTTGCAGTTCAATCAGAAGTACAAACTCTTCCACATATTCGGATTCATCAAACAGAAGTTCAATGAAATCCAAATCACTTTCATCGCTAGATGCATCAACCATTGTTTATAACTTAGCAAACTCTTCAACGATTTTTCGAAAGACTTTTTGTGAATTTTGAATTATTAATTTTCATAGATTACTACTTACTTTGAGGTAGTAAGGGACTTTGTCTACCTCGGCTCCGCTATAAACTCTGACAATGACATCACAACAGAAATCAAGCGAAGAATCACACTTGCCAACCGCTGTTTCTTTGGCCTAAGACGGCAATTGATTAGTAAGGCCTTGTCAAGAAGCACTAAGGAGATTCTATATAAGACCCTCATCATCCCTGTCCTGCTCTATGGCGCAGAAGCATGGACCCTAGCAAAGACGGATGAGGATCTTCTTAGTCGCTTCGAACGCAAAATTCTTCGAGTGATTTTTGGTCCCGTTTGCGTTGACGGGCTTTGGAGGAGAAGATTTAACAGCGAACTCTACGAGCTGTACAGCGACATCGACCTGGTCAGAAAAGTACGCATTAGTCGTCTAAGATGGCTAGGACATATAGAGCGAATGGACACCAACGCTCCGGCCCGAAGAGTCTTCGATTCCAACCCGGAGGGACAACGCAGTAGAGGAAGACCTCGCCTTAGGTGGCGCGCGCAAGTGGAAGGGGACCTCAACCAACTTGGAGTGCGCAACTGGAGGCAGTTAGCCAAAGATCGTGCTAACTGGGGAGGCGTGTTGGTTGAGGCCCAGGTCCACCCCGGACTGTAGCGCCACCTTAAGTAAGTAAGATTACTACAAAAGCGTTTCCTAACTATTTCGTAGGTGCACTGCCATTTTGACAGTTTTTTCCATGCTTACTGGAAAAGCAACCTTATAAATTTGTTCCTTTTTCTTTTATAATAAGAACGGAAGACCCTCAAAAGCTTGCAGCATCGGGCACCTGCGTACACCTATATTTCAAAGTATTTATTGAGAGAATTTAAAGTTTCTTATGTAAGCAACTGTATGCATCAGATAAGAATTCAGTTAACTTTGTAACCTTTCGAATTTCGTATAGAAGACGTATCATATTCTGCCTGGACCTTTATGAAGCCAGTCTATTCTATTAGTATTACTAGAGCTTACCTGTTTAATAAACTTCTGTACTCCACAGCAGTGACAAAGCAAATACAGCTTTGTCTTGGATAAATATTTCTCCTCCTCGCATTCGTCTAGGTTGTTATTGTCTGAGGAGCGCCAAAAGTCACGCCAAAGATATTCGATTGTACTAAATTCAAGATTTAGTACTGCGTCCAGAAATGATTCACAGTGTTCACGGTACATGGAGCGAAATGTTTCAACATCCTCTAAAGTTAATTCGTTGTTAAAATTATTATCGAGATCGATGCTTGGAAAGAGTGGGATGCATCCGGAACCATCTCCTAGATACTGAAATCACAAGTTTGCAAAATATATATGTGTTAAAACATGAGCATAACATTTATAATTATGAAGATCGATTTGTGTTTGCATCTCTAGTCTCAGAAAAACCTCATTATTCAATTGGATTACGTAAACAAAGTTAATTGGGAAATGTCCGTTCAATCATATGTCATCTCCTTTATATTTTGTATAGGGCCTGACACAATTTAACAAATAAAATAAATTTTGGGGGGTTGTTTGCGTTGTCCTTGATGAAATCCGATATTAAGTTGTAATGGATATATTGTATTCCCAAATAAAGGCAACTAATTTGTGTATGTAGGCTAGGCTATCATACTACATACCTTGGTCTACTTAATGAATAAAGGTTAGGTATAAATTAAATGCGCATATATCAAAACAGCGTGCAATAAAATAGATTATATCAGCTCTGGCATTGAAGGCGTTCTATTTTTTTCGGTTGGTTTCAAATCAGTCTTGGATTCCAATAAATCACTACAAACACTGCTAAATTATGGTATAGGTTTTTGAATTCAGCGGCGAAAACAATTATTTATAGTCAAAAGCGGCATAAAACTCCTGTTTACGTATCCGGAACTCTTCCGGTACCCTAAAGTGCATTTTATTGCCATACATATATTATTTGTTATCCACTGCACATAAAATATATATGAGTTCACCCAGCGTCAACTAAAGTCGGTACACCGCTATTATGGTGGACCGTGGGCAGTGATTTGACATTTCAGCCGAGTGCTTCCTATAAAAGGGCGACCTATAAAGAAGAAGCGAGGTATCCGTCGGAACGGAAAATACTCCGATTACGAAGCGAAGCATTGCTTTGATAAAAATGTACCGCACTCCAGCGTTTTGCGTTGCGATCAAGTTTTATTTTGAGTGACATTTTTGACAGCTTCCGAAATTTGAGCAATAAAAATTAAAAAAAAAAAAAAAAACGATAGGTACAGCAAACGCATTTTATATTCAATGCTTCAATTTGTTTTTCCGGACCAAGACCAAGCGAAAAAGCTTATAACGCGTTTTCAGCTAAGAAACGATAATTATAGCTATGCAACATTACTCCCCTATGCAAGATGCTTTTAAAAGCGTAACGAAGCGGATAGAAACGTTGAACGAATTTATTATTGTGCTTAGTGTCGTTTTCCATGGGGATTTTCAGATTTTGCTCTCAGATTTCAGATTGTTCGCGTCCAATGAAACCTAAAGTCAGTTATTTTTTAATTGTAATTTGTGTTTATAGAAATGTATTAAATTTATGTTAATATCCATTGCAACGACCAGATGTCAAAAAACTTTAAAGTTTTCCAAATGACAAATGTGTTGGTATTAGTGTAAACAGGTGTGAATCTCGCTCAGAAATCGAGATTTGCAAAATTGCTGCGACTCTGAAAAAAAGGAAATATGAAATCGGACAGCCAGCTAATTTCGAGAGCAGAAAAACAGCTTTTTGTGTCACAGTCACATTACTCCGTGAAAACGGCAGCAATATTCATGATTTTTTACCAGAATTTTTTAGCTGCCAAAGTAAACTCCCTCTAAAAATTGAATATTTAAATGTGTCGGAAAAATAAAAAAAATTCTTGCAAGTTTTATAGGCACTTGCACTTCATCACATTATTTCAAACCGTACCGTATTTTCAATACAGCCAAGAAGTTATTCTCCCTATAATCTATAAAGTATATTTGGAGTCTATAATTTCACTTAGCGCTTTGCAATGGGTTACTTAAAAAAAAAAAAACACTGTCCTATGGTACCTATGCAAGGACCAATGTGTTTCACATAAAGTTTTAGCGGGACTCCATTTTATTTATATATTTCTAGTGATATGTGGCAATAAGACGATATTTGGAATTTAATTAACACGTAAGCCTATTTTGAGCCAGCTCGCATTTGTCCTCAGTTACAAAACTCGTTTCGCGCTACATATTTTCCGTCGGGACTTTGCTTTATTTCATTTTTAAGAAGTCCCATTCATCTAGCAAACATGTACACAAAAAACCCAGTTCCGCTAATTAAAATGCATATCCACGCCCTTCCAAAGGTATACCATTCATTTTTAATTCACTTGGTAGCACTTACAAACTGTACAAACCGCAATTTCCAGAATTCACAGTAAACTAATCAAAATGAATATGCTCTGCACCGTTGAGAAATTATCATTATCATAAAGTCTTTGCGATTGTTCGCCACCGAAGAGCAACTAAAAAAGTTCAACCCATTTGCAGCGCAGGATAAAGACTTGTAAAAACACAACTTGCTGATTTTTTTTTTCCATTAGAATGAGAACTCACCTGCGAGCACGCTTCATATGTCTCCGGCTTTATACCATGTTTTTTCATGCCTTTGCTGCCACCTCCGAGAGTGCCACCGCTACCCCCACCACCGAGACCGTTAAGCGCCCCGGCGCCACCGTTCGGATTCTGCCCTGAATACGGTTGGCCTGGTTTATCTTCCATTGTATGCGATAGAGTTGATCCCGGTTTTATACGAATTCCATAGTAGTGATATTTTGAGTTTCCACGAGTACCTAGCCGACGGGTTCGCAATCCCGAAAATACCGACCGAATCAGCTTCCCAAAGCTGGCAGCGTTCACTGGCTCCGATTTGTTCTCATTGCAATGGTGCATGTAGTGATTATAAAGGGTTGAACGAGGTAGGCTCACTCCCTCTGCTGTTTCGTAGTTACGTGTAAGCCACTTTATCTGCAAGTAGAATGGAGTTCACAAACTAAAATACGCACACATTGAAAGAGATGCCTTTCAGCTAGGATGCAACATGTATATATGATGGATGGGTATATGCAACTGCGTCGTCTATTGGCGACTTACCGTTGCCGAGGCAATCTTGTTGGCATTTGCTAGGTTAACTGTATCCCCAACACTGAGTGCGCCACCACTACAGCCACCGTTGCTGGCGACGCCATTAACAACATTTACACCACCAGTGACCCCACCACTTCCGGTTACAGATGAAACTACAGTCGATGGAGTGGTTGATGTTGGTGTTTGGGAATTTTGCAAATAAGACACTTCCTGAAAGGGAACATTTTGATTTGATTAGATTGATTAAAATCTTGTGAGCAAAATGAAAGAATTCTTACGGTTAAACTCGGCGGTGAGTCGCGACTTTGTGACGAAGAGTTAAGAAGAAGATTCTCCTCGCCAGGAACTAAATAAGGCAACCCGGTGGCATGCGATGTGGGAGTGTTGGTTGTGGAGTAGTTACCCGTCGCTGCGTAGTAAGTTTGGCTGTTGGTTTGGTAGTCGCCAAGGGGGCAAAAAGGATATGTCCTAAAAAATATATAATTTTTGGGATGCAATGGCTGGTCAAATAGGTTTTGTCAAACTTACATCTGCGACTGGCTGGAGTTGCTATGATACAGCTCTGTATCCACATATTGCACTTGATAGGAATTCTGACCACCGACGGTGTCCTGAGTGGAAACTATGTATGTAAAAAGAAAATTCTTTTGATAAATTAAGTGGAATATTTTTATATTGTACGTAGGTATGTAGTTTTGGAATTCTTATCTTATTCACATCTTATATAATAATAATTGCCAATGAAGTGGACGTATTTTATTTATGTTCGATTGGCAAGGAAAATGCAATCGAGCTTATGAATCGAGAACTTTTTCCTAATCTGGATTTCCTTCAGAGTTCCTTGAGATTGGCCTCAATAGAAGTTTTCGTGAACATTTTCAAGAGAATCAAAACATAATGCATTGAGTGGGTTTATTTTTGTCGAAATTCAATTTGAGTACAGAGTTTGAATAAGTATACAAAATTTAAGTATGTAGTTCATAAGAAAAGCGTAAATAATTGTCGACCGACACATGTATTCCAAATACGAATTCAAATATCAACCTGGATTTTGATATGGAACGCAAAAAACTGTACTTTAAAATTTTAATTGGAGTTGGAGTGTTAATTTTTCTGGTTTCTATTCGAAGTCAAAGTGCAAACAATAATCGTAGGTATAGGCTATTCCAGCTAAGCAAGTATAAACTTCCTTGTTTAATTGTGGCAAAACAAATTATTTTCGGTTATTTATGACCAGATGAGTATTAAAAAGAGAAGTTTATACAAAATTCCAATCTTATAACAGAGATTTCTCTAATTTCTGTAAACAGATAATGAAAATTAAATAAGGAAATTCGAAAGCCTTCGCTTTCAGCACGATCCTAAATATACACTTGGCGCAAATTGTCAAATCATTCGCAAAATTTGGATTCGTTTGCGTTACACAATTCTGAGAGTAAAAAATGGCGTTTGATCCCCAACATAGAAGCGTCAATAAGATTTGTGTGAATATAAAGGGTTTTCCAATGAGAGGTGTTATTGTGAATGACCCGCTCTTTCGGTAGCTGTCACTTTTGAAGCTTTTATTCTTTGACATTTGACAAGGAGAAACTATGCCATTACTAAAAATAGAACGATACATGCTTCAACAACGCATTGAAATTATTAAAATTCACTTCAAAAATGGTGAAAATCTTGCAGTCACAGTTCGCAAAACTAAAACATTTTTTGGTCGTCGTAAAGCACCTTGTCGGACCGCAATACAGAAATTGGTGGAAAAATTCGAGCTGTTGGGACAAGTTAGTGATGTGAAGAATAAAACCCGTGCACGTCGCTCAAGACCAACTGAAAATATTCTAACTGAGGTCATAATCAAATTTAGTTAAACTTCGTTCCTTTGTACAAAAGTTGGACAGAAGAGAGCGACAAAGTGCGAACAAAACATTTCCCCTTCATAAAAAAAACTTGCAAATTTTAGCCCAAATGGTGAACACGATTTGTTGTCCGGTTGTATAATGTTAAGTTGGTTTAAGGACCCTGAAAGTATATAAATGGCAGGACCATCATCTATTCAATTTAGCATCAGATAGAAACTTTTAAATTATTTATTGTGTCAATAGAAGCAATTCGTCGAAATCAAGTGCTTACTAAGCTATTTTGGGTTCTTAGTTTGGACAGTCGTCTTTGTTATGCAGGCTTTAAGACATTCTTAACGTACATTTACCAACTCATTAGAATTCGATTGTCTTTATAATTTGTGCTTTCAGGAATCAATAATGTGGCTATGTAATTATACACTAATGTTAACAATGAAAAGCAACAAAACTTACTAACAATATTCGTTTTTAAATTTAATCGGTAATCGCTAATATGAAGCTGTCAAATCTTTGTTAGTCTAGTAGCCAAAAGTTTTTATCAACAGTAGACCGCACTGTACAAAATGTAACGAGTATTCGCCAATTTGAGATTTTTGCCTACGCGAATTGGAGACTAGACTTTCTTAGCCAGACAATTTCTCGCACACAATTTCACCGTGGTAGTTTTATATTCTCTTTTCCATATATATATTGTCACATGACAACATCTACTAACTTGAAATCTGCTAAATTATCATTGGAAGATCCAAGACGTAAGCCTTAAAATTGGGGCACATAATTTCCTATCCACTTTTTCAAAGTCTCCACTCCACATGGTACGCTGGATGAATTGAGTGGAACCTGTCTTGATAAATACTACTGACAAAAATCCCGAATACCTACATACAAAAAAAACGGTTTTCTAGAATGAAAATTTAATAACTGCGAATTTGCTAAATGCGTACATGCATTTTTCAATTTAATGTTGTTCTTCTTGTTTAATTAAGATCTTAAGGACAATTCTTTTGAATCCCATTGTATGTTATTTCAAATAAAAGTTGAAATTAAACGTCTCTCCAACATGTTCCTTGCTAAATGTTTGCTTGATTTGGACAGTGCAAGATTCAGAAAAAAAAACGTGCGAAAAGCAAAGCCGACAATCACAGCTAATGAAATTTTTTACTGGGCGGTTTTATGACTTTTGCGTATTTTTTGAACCTCCACAAATGTATATTTTAAATAACCTGAAACTGTAATCTATCAAGACAACTGTTAAATATGTAGATGTGACGTGAACATTAATTATGTTTCTTGATCTGCCAAAGATTAAGCTTGAGAAAATGCATTTGTTTAATAATTCGTTAGATTATCATCTTGAGAAGGTAGTGCTTTATGCAAATAATTCAAATTTATTTTGAACGGCTTAAAATGCTTTGCTGAGTTTTATCTTTGGATACCAGGGTCTATAAAATAATAAAAAAGGAAGATAATTAAGTTCTGACAGTTTTTAGAACTACACTTAAAGAAGTGCGTTGTCAAAATTAAGGGCGAAGTGCACCTGGCTTGATTTTATTTTTGTTGGAGTTTCACATGGGAACTCCATTTCAGCGGGAGCAGCATTATTTTTTTCTAAAAAAATTGACTAAGTATGTTAAGTACAAAGCTAGCTATGTGTGTAAACGGTTGATAACTTTAAGCAGCTTTTATTATTTACACGGAATTTAAAACTTATGGCCAAGTTAGAGGTGAACCCGTTGTCACAAAATGTTTTTTTTTTTTTTTTTATCATGGATATGATGTCTTTCAGTCGCCGTGTCGCGTTTCTACTGAAGTTCGTTGCTTCATTTGGCCTGTCACCACATTCAGTCAAACGGGTACTACTTTCTTTATAAAAGTTCCGTACAATAGGTACCTACTTTCGGCATTTTTCTGCATTATTCCTAAACCAAACAGCGAAAAGTCAGACTGAAACTATTCTTACAGTTATAATTAGACGACAAAACTATATTTACTTAGAACAATTCACATATTTACCACCACAGTATGACAGATTGTTGTGGCGCCTATACATTTCACTGTGCTTCATGTGGTCCCTCGAAAACTGGTAGATCCGTGAAAAGAAATCCGGTTGATGCATTCAGCGGTATTTTTCAATTGAACTTACGAAAACAGGAAAAAGAAAAAAAAAAAAAAAAAAACAATACGAACATAAAACACTATCAAACCAATCCCCGCACAGAGTTGGCTTCGTTCCGGTTATAGTCCTTTTCTAATTTGTACTCCAAGCATTATGTGCACAAACTTTGAACGAAAAGCACACAGCTAAATATATCTGTGGAAACACAAAAGCGCACCGATATCCCCGAGATGGAAATTAATTCATCATCCACGCACTCAATTACCCGCACTCTATTGTAACGCGAGATGCAAGTTCGCCAAAGGTCGTCACTATGGGCGATGAACTACTTTCGAAGGCAGCAGGAGCTTCAGACGCAGTGTAACACACAAGTTTAAAGTGCAGCAGTAGCAGCAGCAACAACAACAACACGACATTCAGGATTGGATTCAATGAAAATGTATCGTAAAACAAAATTGAAAATTGATCCCATTCAAACGGTTTACATTTCCCATCACCAGTAGTAACGGCCCCAAAACGAAGTAAGATGTGTGAAAATCGGTCCACAAGCTCTGCAGCAGTAGCAGTACCCAGCAGAAGCAGTTGAAAGTGAAAGGACTTTGCAGTTGACGACTCCCAGTACGAGGTGCTTTTGTGCCTAGCAACCGGACAACACGATGACGGTAAAATTACAACTGAATTCAAAATCGAATGTTATCCTAGCAATATGCCTTCCTCGTAGTCGTCATCATCATCATCGCTTTTCTCGTCATCATCATTATCATGATCATCGCCGTAATTATCATTAGACTGGGTATCGGCCTGGCGTCACCCCTGGCCATTGAGAGATGACGACGGGCCTCATCCAGCATCACGGTGTTATCCTTCTCGTATGTATGTACGCACGCACAGTCCCACCACATCCTCCATGGGGTGAACAATCAAAAAATTACTGACTTCTGCCAGCACACAGGTGGAGTGTGCTTTACCTGTGTGAGTCTGCATTGTATATTGTCAAAGGTAAAATCCCAAACTCGTACTAATATTATGCTGCGTGAGGATTCACAGATATCATACACCCAATCCGGGATGAGTTTACCCAATTTGTGCGCCTCTTTTCCAAGGGTGGCTGTTGGCAGAAGGACCAACAACAGGTGAAAGTGAATCCACCCATCGCACGGTGGGTGGCGGGCTTATACCGCAGGCCAGATCCAGCAAATATTCAGGGGATGAGTTTTAGCCAATCGACGTGGGCTGTTCGTCGTCAGCCAAAGCACCTCCCCTTTTGTGTGTGCGTAGCGAACTTCATCCCTTATTTTTCTGCTTCCATCTCGCGTAAGCGAATACTTCACAGCACACACAGACTTCATCGTTCATCCCTTAAACAGAGAGGCACAGTGGTACTGTGTCTCGCGCATCCTCCCATGATCGCACTATTCCATCTCCAATTGCCACCCACTACAGCCATTGCTGATCCAATGATGCCTTGAAATACCAGGATACATTTCACTGGCAAAAAACAAGCAACTTTCTTCGTTTTTTGTTGTTGTGTGGTAAAGTGGAATTTGGTCGTGGATGTGATGCTTTGATGCCGTTACCACAATCGCAAAACATTTAAAGGGTTAATTTGTTCAGGTGTACAGCGTTTGAGGTGGCAAGGAGATTCGTTTGCCGAAAGCAAAACAAAACGACACAACGGAGCACACTCGAAGCTCGAACTGGAGGCAAAATATCTTTTTTTGTTATTCAAATTTAAACTTTTGCAATTAAAATCTGAATTAAAAGGAAATTACGCAGCAATTAATTAGTATGAGTATCTAGCAGTAGCAGAATAATTAATGCAATGTCCCGAGGCGCAATTTGTGAACTACTTGACCAACCGTCAGCAATCTTCTTTGAATAATCTCTATCAGAAATTCGTCTGCAGATGGTATTCGAATTACATACATCAAATTCGGGTAGATACACTTATTTTGTTCACAAATCTGTCGCGGATAATCGAGTATCTACTGTAGATAAACATTTATATATACAGTGGTCGAAAAAAGTACTTTGACAACAAACATATTACACTTTTTTTTCAGTGAGAGAAAAAATCTGAAAAAATAGGTGATAGTGGTATAAAAATGAGCTTTAAACAAAATTAAATAATTTTATTTCAATATTGTAGTTCTGAAGTTAAAAATTATATTTTAAAAATGAATATATGGGGAAAAAAGTATTTTGACAAAATTTGATTGGTCCAAAAAAAGCACTGAATAGAAAATGAATCCTCCATTGGTACTGTTGACTTTCTGCAATCCGCCTGGTATCGAGTTCACCAAATTTTGAAGGATTTGCGGAGAAATGTCCTTCCACAGACCTTCGACCTCAGCGATTGCCTCCTCGCTGCAAAATAAATGACGGTCCAATCAATTTGTCGCCTGAAGGACACACGTGATTATTTAAAACATGTAAATATTGATCCTTATTCATTGGTCCCTCGATTGGGACCGAATCTCCATTGCTATTTAAGGAAACGCAAACATTACGCTGCCACCATGGGGTACTCCTTCACATGTCATACAGGTGCCACTTTACTTCGCAATTTCTTAGGAATTCTGCAGATGGAACTGAAAAGAGCTTTCATCAGTCCACAATACTTGCCTCCCTCCAAAATGCTGAAGGCGTGTGTACAAATTGTTTGGCAAATACCAGGCGTTTAAGGTTGTTTCTTTTTTTGTGAAATTTGGGGTGTAGGTCTAGCTACCAGCCCCTTTTAAACGATTTCTAACAGTTTTTTTTTTTCAAAAATTTCAATATTATATTGATATTAGTTCAATATCGCTGCCGAACTAAATAAATTTTAAATTTTCCAACAATCAAACGGTCCTCTCTACGGTTGTCTTCCGTGGTCTGAACGTGGCAAGTTACTTGTAGATTTGTTTTTATTTTGCTTATTGATTTGATAATATATTGTTTGACGAGACATTTTGTATACTTTGCTTAAGTATTCTACTGAAATCCCCGCATCATACTTGATTACCATCTCTTTTCGTATAACCTGGCGTATTTCCGTTAAAGTAATATATTCACCCCTATTCCGAGTGGCGTTTACGACGATTTAAGAAAAGCCAATTTGAATTTGGAATTAAGAGAGGCGTTTTTGAGTCGTTGAACGCCATTTGTCACTGAACGTCATGTGGAACCTATTGGCGTACGACGAACGTCATGTGAGAAACGTCACTGCAATTATGTAAGGCGTTGAACGCCACAAAACGAAAAGAAAAACGACGGTATTTGTCGTTTACAAAATACTGATCGACAAGCAGGTGAACGACGGCTGAAAATGTACGTATTCTTAAATTGGTAGTTTATTCAAATGACTAGACTAAATTAGATAACTTCTAGGGTAAAAATAACCAACCAGAAACTGAATTGAATCTGAAAATACATGATTAAATTGATTGTTTTAAATAAATGTTTGTGCTTGTGTTAAATTTGTATCCGGTAGATCCAATGGATTGGATTTTGTCCTTATCTGTTTCCGTATATGCACTATACACTATTAATTTTTAGAAAACAACGTACAACAGTTTCTTTCAAAAATATAAACACCATAAACTGAAACAGCCATTTATCTGTCATTGGCGTATATCAGCTGGTGTGCATCGTATGTGGAATGTGATTATCACCTATTTTGTTTTCCGCATCAACAGAGACCCGTTACTTCTCTCAGTTTATCAAAACAAACCAACTTACATTGCACACAGTTTTGTCAAAATACTTTTTCCGACCATTGTACATCTTTTAGGCTTAGGATTGCTGACAGAATAATCACAGATAAAGTTAAGCAAACTGAGGCTACTCCTAGGGGAGGGACTATTGGGTAACTAAGTTAATAATAATAATATCCAATTTAAAGATAGCGCTAAATTAGGGCATCAGGCTTTAGTGCAATGCTAAACTTAAGCACATAGTAAGTTGCGCTTCTTTGTTTGTTTAAATTATAAAAAATAGTTTCACTTTACTTATTTTTATCGCAAATAGCTCTTTTAAAAAGTGCGGCAATTTAAGAAAGAAAACATTGAAAAATTTTAATTAAGTGTTCATTGAACGTATCTGCAGAAGCTTACAGGTTAAGGCGTTGGGCTTTGTGAGCTGTGGAACAGTACTTGAAAAAAAAAGACAGCCTATCTCTGAAAGAACGGGCTTCGCTCTATCCAGCGTGAATTTGAATTTATTAAAATTGAAGAACTCGGTGTTTTCTTTTATTTTCGACTATGACATGAGTGACTCCAACTAAATCGTATATATACGATTGATGAATCTGGCCTCTCAACAACTATAAAGCTACTTAATCGATTTAAGAATTATATTTTGAGTTTTAAGGCCTACCACCGAAACTATAAAAATTTTGCACTACACCGCGTTCAGATGACAACAAACCAAAACCACTAATACATGAAATGTTCCATTCTACGTTTGTTTTCGTTATTTATGTTTCCATGCGGTTATTGCTCCACGTCTCGTCCAAATATTTTTTTTTCTAGAAAATTTCAATGACCACTAAAATTTGTTTTGTTTGTTTAACGTCTTTCTCAAATAAGAAACTGTTCTCCATTAAAAAAAACACTATATGATGATTGTGATTTATAGTTGTTATATGAACACCGATATTTCTATTGATCTGTCAAAACAAAAAATGTAGGGAATATGTTTTGTTTTTGTCATTATTCGCTTGATAAAATTTTTATAAGACTTGCGTACTTTAACTGCTTTGCTTAGTTTTATCTTCGGAGACATTTTTGTATGGGGGCTTAATTTCATCGTAAACAGTGTATCAGGTTTACCAGTATTAAAGTTAGTATGAGTCACGTTTTTCCTTTTCCTTTTTCTATCCACTACGTATAGGATTTTGTTATAGGTACCTACTCGATCCATAAGATGACAAGTCTGCCCTATTTCAGCTCCGTTGCATTTATGTTCAATTCACAATTCGGCGTTGAACGCGTGCGTGCGTCGGCGGTTTGACACGCTTTGTCGAAACTTTACGATTTTAAATGTCAAAGCGCGCGAGAAAGATTTGTTTAAACCGAAATGCTGCTTCGAAGCGAATGCACGTTGAGAGGGTAGAGTATGACAGACTAACAGTTCGGTTTGTTTTTGGCTAAAAAAAAAAACAAATTCAGAGCAGAATTCAAATTTGAAGTCTACTCCTTTTTTCTTCTATCTGTAATTTGTATGCACGAATTGAAAAAGGATTCTCCAAAACACAAGAAAATGATATTTAACAACATGTAAATAAAATCAAAAAACAACTATAATTGATTAATAATTTTTAGTACATTCTATGCCTTCAAATCGACAAATCGAACATGTTGAAATTCTAAAGTTGTCAAACGAGCGTGATAGTAGATAAAGGGTTTTTCAAAAGGGACGCTACAAAAGTAGAGCGACAGGGACAGCAAACGACGCCGAATTTCTTGCCGCTCTTTTGACATTTATCTTCAGTAATGTTTGCCATTTCATGATGGAACGATATACGAGCCAACAACGAGTCGAATTTATTAAAATTTACTACCGAAATTCGAAGTCAGTGGCCTCAACGTTAAGAGCGCTACGTCCAATTTATGGTCGTCATCATTTCTGGCTGAATGGCTTCGTCAATTAACAAAATATGCAGCACTGGTCAGGCAGCAAGCCACACGTACTCCATGAGTCATCATTGCATCCCGAAAAAATTATGGTTTGGTGTGGCTTATGGGCCGGCGGCGTCATTGGGCCGTACTTCTTCCGTGATGATCAAGACCGGCACGTTAATGTGAATGGGAATCGCTACCGTTCAATGATAACCGAATATTATTGGCCCCAATTGGATGATATGGACTTGGAGGACATGTGGTTCCAACAGGACGGCGCCACAAGCCACACAGTGAATGTCACAATCAATTTATTGGAAACCAAGTTTGGAGAACGTGTTATCTCACGAAATGGTCCAGTCGCTTGGCCACCTCGGTCGTGCTATTTGACGCCGTTAGACAATTTCCTGTGGGGCTACGTCAAATCTATGGTCTATGCCAACAACCCAGCGGAGATTGATGAACTTCGTACGAATATCGAACGTGAAATTGCAGCAGTATCGGCCGATTTATGCTTGAAAACCGTCGAAAATTGGGTTCAGAGTCTGGACTTCTGCAAGCGTGCCCGTGGTGGCCATGCAAAAGAAATCGAGTTCCATACATAATGGCATCGAACTTACTTTCACAGGAATAAAGAATTTCATTGATATCCAAAACCGTTTTTGTTTTATTTAAAAAAAACTTTTGTAGCGCTCTTATTGAAAAACCCTTTAGAAGGTCTTGAACTTTACCATATTTACGATCTAAAGTCGATTCAACGCCTGAAGTTGTATTTTGTGTGGCATGATTGTCAACGCACGCATTAATCCAAATTTTGACATAAATCCTGAATTACCAACATCGAAACAAAAGTGGAAAAAGTACGAAAAAGTGATAACCTCGAAAACATATGACATCAATGAGTTTGAAAAGAACCAGTGAGTGCTTTTCTATCTTTACAAAATATCCTACATCGTTATGTTGTACATTTGTAGGTGTAGGTACATGGTTAATGGATATCAATTAAGTGAAATTCTGTAACAACAAATACGGCCAGTAAAAGCCGACATTTCCAAAATTGCTTGATATTTTTTTTTTATGTATCTGTACTAACCTCCCCATTGTTCCTAATCGCATTGTGCGTTTTAACCTAAATTCGATAATTTTTAAATACTTTCGCCTTGGTGACCTGAAATTTATGAATTCAAAGTCAAAATGTTATCTTGATTGCTGCCCAAGGTGGCTATTGACAACTTTTTTCTTGAAAATGTAAATTAACCAAAAAAAATAATAAACCTATAACATCTATACCTTTAATAAAAAGGAAGACCGCAGGTTGGTTATTTTCCCATCACTTGAGATGATTCCATCGTTTGAGATGATTCCTACATCCTGCGTACACAAAAACATGATTTCTAAAATGTTTACAAAAGTTCGAAACGTTTTATGTTATCTTGCCCCTTGATCTCAATTTGTTTCCCGAATCACCTTTATGTGTGCTTCCGAGAGGGCAACAACATCAGCACTCCCCCTTTGATCGAATAACCGATAGAGGATAAAAGAAATGAAAGCAAGCAACGAAAATAAATCTGTTTTCTGTGTTTCCTCGTTTTGTAAGGATTCATCAGAAAAAAATCTATGAAGGATACCGAAAAGGTGAAAGTACAAACTATATCCCTCCTGATTGCATCTTGCGTTTTTATTAAACTGGACAATTAAATGAAGCTTAACATATGCATTTCGTATTTTTCTATGAGTTATATACGAGGAGATAGGGCGGGAGATGTGTATAATTGAACGGAAGGTACGAGATGGGGTCTATCTTCTGACGTAAGAAATGAACGCAGATAGCTGCTAAATATTACTAAGGACTATGTATAGAGGTATGGTATGAATAGGACAACGAAATGGAATCAATCGAATTATAACCATCGAGTGGGGGGGTGGCGGCATCAGACCATGCATTCTCAACTGTAAAGATAAATCAGAAGACGGTAAAATATTCCTTAAATGGATATAATCACGTATACTCTGCTACAGGAAAATTACAATGACACATTATTCTTTATGTTTTTTTTTCAATTTCGCAAGAGTTTATCTCGTTCCTGGAAGCCTTTCATTGAATGGTGGCCACTTAACATAATAACAAAACTCTTGTGACTTACGAATTTTCATATGACATTCCAACCCAATTTGACAGATCATTGCGTTTCTGTTTATATTAATCATACGTTTTAGACTTTCTGCGCGAAAGTGAAAACATTATTATATATCTATTACCCGTCAGTGTCAGCTTAGACAGCGATAATCTGTCAAACTGATATGTTGGCGCGACATTTGTCACAATCTTGTTCAAAGCATTCGTGATATTTGAAATGTTGTTAATTTCTTTCGCAAGTTATTGGCTTTTAGATCAATCCTGGGGTGGAACCGGCTAAGGTGATAGTTGATAGTTGACAATGAAAGTCGAAGCTTTACGTCCACGTAAGGTGTTTAACAAATTGACAATCGCTTTTTTGGGATCAATTTTAGGTGACAGCTATTTAGGTGTCGCTTTCATACATTTGTGTCATTTTCATATGTATGCACTTCGGCTTCAACTCCAAATAAACTAAATACTTTTGTGAAACAAGAATAGGTAAAAAATATTTAGTGAAATTTGAAAATTCGGTGCAAATTGGAACATTGGAGAACATAATTACAAAAATATCCAACTATTGAGGAGAAACCTGTGAAATAAAGCAAATATCTTGGAACTTCCAAGCCCGAAGAATGCACATTTATAAATATGCATTGTTTACTGGTAGCATTTAGTGATGTGTATTTTAGATTTTTGAACAAATTTCCTTATGGAAAGAAGCTGAAATGTGGAAAGGATCCGTATTTGCGCTTTATTAGCTTGAGACCTTTAAAAAGAAAAAAAATGTATTGTAATTTGTGAACATATTATCATTCTCATATTCACTTAACATTTTTCACAATAAAAGCACTTCGAATATGTGTAGGTATCAGTAGCTCGTAATGACAGCGTCGGTAAGGAAGTGACGTTTGGAGCTCTAAATGCTTCCAATAATCGATCATTTTTTAGTGATCGCTTTACGCAGAGCAAAGAAGAGTTGATAATCAAAAACGACAATAAAAAAAGCGACAATCAACTATCACCTTAGCTGTTCTACACTCTTTCAGTAAGATTACACTGGAGATTACGAAAGAATGCTCCAGATGGGCAGAGGTGACAAAGATCCTTATAATCTTTGCACGTCCAAATGGATCTACGTTCTCGCTGTTTGTTTCACCGGGCTGGAATCGGCTAAGTTGATAGTTGATTGTCGTTTTGGATTATCTCAACTCTTCTTTGGCTCTGCGTAAGGCGATCACTAAATCTTATGGATTATTGGCAGCACTTCGAGTTTTAAACGTCAGTTCCTTCCGACACTGTTATTCCGAGCAGCTGATAGCTATTCGAAGAGTTTCTTTTTCATTGTGAAAAATGTAAGTGAATTTGAGAATAATAATATGTTAATAAATTAAAATAAATTTGTTTGTTTTTCTTAAAGTCTCAAGCTCATGAAGAGCAAATACGGATCATTTCCACATTTATGCAACAAAATCTGGATTTGGCTAGGTCATACAATGCTCTATAATATGATTTTGTTGAATCCTTAGGCACACACTTTATCATAAGTATTGACTGCATTTTGTTTAATGACTGCAGCAGTAATTTCAGCCACCGTTGGTTCTTTCTCGATCTAGATGTACGCATACCTACAAGCGTATATAAGTTAACTCCAAACAAATCGAAAAGCCACCAATAGCAATTGCTGAGTCAACAACAATAGGCCGACAACCCCAACATCGACCCAGACAGATTTCCAGGAAAATTAATGCAATATCAACAATTCCAATTACCAGCACTTGCCGATGCATTCAATGCTGACCAAGCAATTTATGATTATAAAGTCATGTAGAGTAAATTAGAAAGTTTAGTCTGAAGGTTGTAATCATATTAAAACGTTCAATAAAGAACAGGCTCTGCCTGAACAATAATTTTTTTCGGAAGTTTAGCGTATTTTTCATTAACTTATACTACAAAAGTGCAGTAGATCTACTGCAACTGCAATTGGAGTAAAATGGCGACGCTGTAAATGTAAGTATGTATAGCCTCACCACCGCGCACCGTATACATCTACAGAAATGATTCATCTTTGTGGTGTGCCTATTCATTGAGGCAGTTCAGTTACTCCAGGTCAATGCCACTTATTTTTGCGTTGATACTCCTTTCAGTGAACCGATTAACAAACACGTCGGGTGTTTTTTGAAATTCGGTAATGTTTTCTTCACTGTGCACCTTCTGAGTTCTGACATTGCTGACAGCTCCTTTAATGGTGAGATCCATGAGACGTTGAGACGAGACGACCGCAATAACGGTCTCTACATCATTACAGCTGTTAACAATTAATTTAAAAAAAAAAGGAACATTCTGAAATGCCCTTACGTCTATAAAAAGTATCAATTCACAATTTTTATCTACGAGTTCGTTCTATAAAAATGGTGTGATTGTGCAATTAAATTTACATTTATCGAGGTGCAGTTTCAGCTTGCATCAAAGGGAGGCAATGAGTTTGTGTGGGTTTCACGTTTGTAATTAATTCTGTGCCATGGATATACAGCAAGAATTTTTATTTTGAATCGAAAACGGAATTGAATTTTGAGCGTGATTTTGTGTTGGGATAAGATCGATGAAATGGTTTTTCGTAATATGAAGTTTTACAACAAAATTATCCGAATTCAGACTCATATTAATGCAAATGTAACCACCTACTGCCAAGTCGAAATGTAATACATACACAGGTAGCTTATTAAAATAATATGCAACTGTACAGAAGGACCATGGAGTGGTACGTATTAGACGAAATAAAATCAATTATCCCGTCTTACAGCAAAATTAATCCGCTCTCGAGGCTGCTGATTTATTATTTTACTTTCCACGTTTGGATTCTATTTTTCCACCACTGAAAAGTAATCCTTATCAATTACAATTATTTCATCAGATTCATTTGAGGCGAAAAAGGACACACATCACATAACCTGCGCCCATTCGAAAAAGGGAAGAAATCCCTGGAATTTAGATACAAGATGTATCGTCAGGGAGAGGGTGAAAGCACTAGTCAATAAAGTGATGAGTAGGATATGAGACTACTGGACCGGTGTGCTAGCAGGAGGTAAACATACGCTTCGACAGGGGTGTGAGTTAATAAATAGCGCGCTTTACACAATGATACCCAAAATCTCAATCATTTGAAGAACCCATGGCAACACAGTATAACAGTAGCGTGAAATAGATACTCGTATTGAATGCACGGCGATGGCACACAACAAAACAACATAACAAAAGGTGAGCACGGTGCGACGACGTATAGCTTTAATTATGGGGTGCACTTGCTACGGCCTACACCAGCTGAACGGAACACGTGCTTCGCAGGTACGCGAATTAAATCCTTTAATTGGAATAGCAACTTGGACAATGTGAAGAAGACTCGGTGCTTATTTGCTAGTTTTCTATAAGTTGAGGGTGCGGATTACACAAAAAGTGTATCCATGGTTGATTTTTAGATTTTTAATTTCGATATCGAGTGAAAGCCTAACAGGGGGTATTTACGCTTCTAATTGGAGTCCCCTAGAAGGTACGAGATTTATTTGTTTTGACATAATGGGAGCTTGAAGCGTGTGAATGATTTGTTTGATGTTTGGTACAATGTCAAGTGTGTTTTGAGTTGATAAGTACGTTTGCAATGGCTTCATTAAAATAAATAAAACATGTTTTATCTGTAACAATGTAGAGCCCTTTTGTAGGTTTAGCGGGTATACGAAAGGTTGACATAGCTAGGTATGGTTTATTGATTTGGAGGTTCTACTACACAACTACTACATTTAGCTTTAATCGAGTACAAAACAACGATTATATCTGTACGATTTTATTGTTAGTAAGCTTAGCGCTATACCGTTGCCCAAGCACACAGAATTTCACATAAAAGCTCCAAACTGTACAAAAATTAAACTGTTTCACTGCATTTACAATACCACACGAATTTTTTCCAAGTGATCTTTATGTCCGCAGTCAATACTTACAAAGACGCAAGAATTAGACCGCAAATCAGACAGTTAAGGTATCATGAATATTTTGCCCATAATAACACAAGTTCCGGAAAACAACAATTCTGCAACAATTTGAAAGCGTCTGCATTATTAGCTTAACACCCTTTTCACACCGAGCCGAAAACATTCGAAAACTTAATCGAAAACAGAAGTTTTCCCATAAATATTTCAGTTTACAAAAGAAGTCGCTTTAAGTCGTTTTCCACTAAAACACCACGAAAACGACCAATCGTTGGGTTGTTGAAAAAAACACACCATTAGCAATATTCAGCAAATGCAGCAGAATAGCTGACCGAACAAATGTCACAACTCACAACTAAAAATCATTTTCCACAATTAATTGATGGGCCAATATTATTCTTAAATGCACTAAATTCATTTCATTTGTTAATTAATGCGATCGAAATTTGTAACCAAAATAGTTTGCACCGAAGTTAAAGGACTAGTGTCTGACACCTGATTAAAACGTCCGAAGCCACTTTGGTTTGTAGAAAAAACAACATTTAATATGAAAATATAAACATACAGAACACGCCAATACTTTCTGCCACGTAAACAAAATGGCTGACCGAAATTCATCAGTCATTTTTGGTGTTAGATTAGGTGCTGTCTGTCAAACCACTCCGTGATAGGGCTGCTTGACGTTTTTTAGAAAAAAATATATAATTAATAAAAAATAGCAAATCCCAAAGTAAATTGCATGCAGATAAGAATTTTTGTTTCTAAAAAAAGGAAACCATCTTTTTCTTTACTGACGGAAGAGTAAAAGTACGAAATATTACAGTGGAACGATGCGGTAAAATTTTGTGGAATTGAAAGCACGAACAAATAATTAGAATTATCCTTTTTTCCTCAATTTTGTGATCAATTTTTAAAATTTTGTTGATTAAATTTGTTTTATAATTCATAAGCTGCAGTGAGAAAAAAATATTGGGCAAACTATTCAGTTTAAGTTGTCCAAAAGATCATAAAACATTTTAACGTTTCCGTTTTACGTATATGAGGTTTAGTTATAGCCATACGTAAAATGAAACCGTAAAATTTTTCTCCTGATAGAATCCAATCAGTGCCTTTATTTTTTGCGGTTTTCTTCCGCAATGTCGATAAGGAACTTTCAATTTGCTTGAAAATTGTTGCAATTGTAAATTTAGCTATTTAAATCAATTGAGAGGCAGGTTTTTTTTTAGATTAGTTGTTAAATTAAACAATACTTTGGTGGGAGAAGAAAAATCAAATTTTAGAATCCGCCTATACGTGAACCCTTTCCGCAACGGCCATTGCGGAAAAAACCGCACAAAATCAAGTCACAGGCGTGATTGATTTGTTGTAAATGTTTTCGTAGGGACACATTTTCCAACTTTTTACGAATGCCTATAACTAGGGCCTAATTAAACATAACATCGACCCACGGTTGCCAACTTTAAACATAGCTTCAGACAATATCTCTTTTGTTATGAACAAAAAAAAAAAAAAAACTTTGCAATCCCAATTCGTATTTCAGTACACCTCAAAACGTACTAAATAAAAAATAACCTTAAACAAATATTTTCTCGCATAACCAAGGATAATTGTAGGGACCCTGTTTTTTTAAAGTTTCTTCTTAATTTTTTTTCTTTTTTATGAATTAAGTTTGGGACTGAGAAAATGTCAAGACAAAGGGCAAAGAAACATTAGCAAAGGCAAAGACTTTGTTACGTGTTGGCAACCGTTGTTCGACTTTAGTTTTGATCAAAAATTCAAAAATCAAAATTCTCATAATTATTAAGTGGGAGGGAAATTTACTTTTTTCATTGAGATAGTTGTTAAGAATTTGAGTTACGAACAGAACAACTGAATCTGCCGACAACAGTCGAAGAGTCATTGTTGCTATTTCTTATACTAGACGCCTTCAAGCGGGTAACAAAAAAAAAAAAAAAACAGAATTAATCAAAGCCACTTCAAGACAAACACTATCACAGAGACTTACCTGTAACCGTAATGTATTGCGGGCTATTTCCATCTTCAGCATTTGGTGCCTGAACCACAGTCACTTGGGCCAATTCAACACCATCTTTAATTGCACTTAAATCATGCATGCTATCGCTTTCTTCATTGCTGGAGTCGGAAGCATCCATTGGTATCACATCGATGACACGCATTTCATCATTGTCTGTCTGGAGTATAATTTTTTTCTATAAAAAAGAAAATACTTTTAAAACACCAATTTGGGATTCAGTTTGCAGCAAGTTTCAGGTCGCAATACCAAGAGCTTTACACATGTATAGATAAAATGCTTCTTCAGAAAGTGCATAGCTTCGGAAAGCTTTCGAACAAAGACGAACACAGAACTAGATACCTAGCTTTGATATGTCTACCTGAATTCAATTCTTTCGGAGCAGGTGTTTTTTTTTTTTTATTTCAGCTGTGCTTTTGACATTCGCAATATTTCGTGTCAGACTCATTTTCTCACAGGTACGATTAGATATAAGTTAATTTATTTGTTTTACATCTACAGTTTGTTTCGACTTCTATCTAATAATAATAATAATAGTTGGCGCAACAGGTCCGTAGGGACCCAAGGCCTAGCTTCTCACAACCATTCGTTTTGTGTGAGTTTCATTTTTTTTTTTGGAACGAATGAAAGGGATCTACAATTTTATGTCGATTCCAAACGGCTAATTGAGAAGCTCTAAAGACAGATTATACTCTCGGATGTTTGTCAGACGTTCGCGAGAGGTGGCGCAGTGGGAAAAACCCTAAGTTGGAATTTGGGTTTTTGCGGGATTCGAACCTGGGACCCCTCGCTTAGTAGTCCAACACACTAACCACTAAGCCACTGCGCCTACGACTTCTATCTACCTAGTCAAATTATTGAAACGAAACGTTTATAATGGTTCAAAAGTCGAAAATGCTCTAGCTTTACGTTAACCTCTCAATCACACCTAATAGGTACTCTGTTATTTTATTTTATTCAATTGATATTCCATTCACTCCTTTCTGTTCCAATAGGGATTCATTTTGATTAATTTTTTGGTTTTTTTTAATTGCATTGGAAAATGGAAACAAGAACAATCTTTAAATAACGAGTTTGTGCATTTTTTTTTTATTTAATATTAGCCTTGCTTACAGCCTCGCTCGGGTCTCGCTGGCACTGATGAACCCTTGCGGCTGTCAGGCGCCCATTGACGCGATCAGGGTGGTGACCAATCCTGATTATAGGTAATTTAGGTTAAGTAGCTTAGGTAGTTTTAATTAGTTGTAAAAAACAATAATAAAGAATTCAAGTTTTCTAAAGTTTCTTGATTATTAAAAAAAACAAAACAAATCATAGATATAGGTAGATTTAAGGCCGAAAGTCAATAATTTTAATTATATTGATAAGTTTAGAGCGCTCGCTTGGAGCCAGTAAGCTAGAATATGTTAAATGTTAATTTTAAATTAGATTTAATCGTTTTTGTCTAGTATATAAGTTTTTTTAAAAAAAAAAAAGTAAATAAAAAATGAATATTTAAAGTGTTGTAATTGCGTGCTGAAAATCATGCTACAAAAAAATACGGATTTTTGAGATTTTTTAAATCTGTCTCCATGCCTCTTATAAAAGCTGGAAACACTGTTTGCACTTTGTTTTGTTTGAATCGAGTTTATTTAAGAAATGTACAAATAGTAACAAGCTAGTATCAAAGTTATTGTATTTTTGACAGCTAATATGTCATTTACATGGGTGATTTAAGATACGGAATTAGTTCAGGCCCTGCGCTACGCAATTTACAGAGGCCAGCTTTCATGTTCTTGTTGCTAATTTTAATTTACTATAAGCTAAATGCCCGTTTACACTTGCTATAAATTGTTCATGACTGCAGATCGTGATATCGAAATCCCATTTTTAGAAATGAATCAACAACAAATTAGCAAAAATAATTCCTTGCAATTGCGCTGGTTTAAATTTTACAGTTTTGATATTTTTCTTCTACATTTCAAGCGAATCTTACTTACTTGAGCTAAGACATCTTCTAGTTGCAATCCGTTTTCATCGCCGATACCATTTTCCGTTGTAATGGCTATCACCTCGTTTTTGATCTCGCTATTCGACAGTAGGTGATTAGTTGTCGCCGTTGTCGAATTTGTTGTGACGACATTTGATACAGGATTCGCTATCACAAAACTTCTCTGTGTTGCAAGGCTAGTGGTCATTTTGTGTGTGTATTTTTTTTAGATACTATTTGTAAGTATAAATAAGTTGTGTATATAGTATATAAGTTGACAAAGGCTTTGACTAGAATAAGTTGATCCGTTTTTTTTTTTTAATTTTTATAACAATGCTACTCTAATTGTTGTGCAGCTGAATACAGCCTGTAAAGAAAGTAAAAAGTCAAAAATGCATTAAGTTGGTCACTTTAATAAGCATCAAGTATAAATAACTTAATATATTTTGTGGAAAAAAGAAAAGCAGAAAAGTTTATGGCAATAAAATTAATTTTTCACAAAAAACTAGGGTGTTGCTATGAAAATAACCTCAGCTGTAGATTGTGGGGAGGGGTTTCCATGACAAAATCACTAAGGACGCTATGCTATTTTCATATTTTTCCTTACCCATGCAGGAGGTATATAAATTTTGACTACAAGGAAGTGATGTGAACACTTGATGGTTAAGCACGCGAATTTCACAAAACAATTTACAAATTTTGTATGTGATTTCTATTGTGTCCTTTGTTGACGAATGCTTCTTAGTACATAGATACTTATATCAGAATCGCATAATATATTTGAGTACCTATTTTGATATACATATCTAGATCTACGTATATACATTTTTCAATAATTTGGAAGATTAATAGTTATTCTCCTTTTTTTTTTCAAGGTGTGCAAATGTGCGATATAACGAATCGAAGCGAATGTAGATTTGTGAAACAGTAAGAATTAATACCTACTCGTTTTTGCTTTTTATTGTATATATGTATATAGATTTGGTTTGTCAGTAGAAAAGGTTTTGGATAAAAAGCTTTTTAAATTATTCAGAGGAAGGGCAACTTTAAGACTAGTTAGATAATAGGTCTGCAAATCAGAATTTTTATATTTTATATATTTCGAATCTAGACAAAGACAAATTGGCCTAATTGGATGGATTTGTACTTTGAATGTTGAGGTACCTTATCTACCCAAAAGAAACCTCTGAGTGTCTACGTTGTCTTTAGTGAAGTATGGTTGCGCTCAAATTAAAGTGACTTTTTACATGGATTCATGGATGGATAAGATGAATACAATTCAAACGGATACCATCTTCTTTTCTTTATAGTACCTATCATGCTCCAAGTAAATCTCAACTGTTTGAAATCTAAAAAGGTATATGGCCCAAAGATGATACAAACTAGATGGTCAACTGAGAGTAGAAACGGTACATTTTCCTATAAGCTGCCTGTATCGCATAGGATTTCCTAAGTATTGGTGCCTGTACAAATCAAAAGACCGCCATTGCTGCCGCACGCATACTTAGAATATCCTATGCAGGGACTTGATGTCAATCGGGAGGCCATTTTTGGTGGAATTTTAAGGTGGGGGCGACTGTGTTCGACGCGTGCCCTTTAGTCACACGGCGTTCACAATCGCAGTTCAGTTTAAAAGTTTTTATAGTTTATAAAATTGTTGAAAAAGGGAATTCCTGATATAATTCCAACACAATGCCAAATACCTTATTAATCACGTTTTTTTTTGTCAGTATCTATCAGAAATCCATCTCATGATATTAATCAGAGAAAAATAAGCTAAAACGGTTTTTTGCACTTTTCTTAAAACACATTTTGTAACTTCAAGTCTTTATTGTATACTTTAAGGAAAATATACTTTTTTTACGTTGATTTTTATGAAACAAAATAGGTTTTTAGCACAGTTTAGGGAAAAATAATTTTTTTTTTATGTTGTAGGGAAAAAAAATTTTAGTTTAGCATAATTTTTAGTCTGTAATTGGTACGTGAAGAGTACATCGTTGCATAGTAATGTATGCAAGTATGAATTCGTTAAAAAAATTAATTCGATATTTTTTTCCGTTTATACTACCTCTCTCTCTCAAATTTTATTATGTAGCGTAGGCATTTGGCTTTTTCTGTCAAATTCCACAATAAAAAAATCCGATGTCCTTTATTTATGTGAAATACTCGGAACAGTAGCAGTTTTTGTGTTTCAAAAACACATATAATTCACTTGTTTTGTTTTAGAGAGGTTTTTTTTTTTTTTAAATAGAGCATGCGAATACTGACAACTAACGAAACAATTTTGATTCCTGCGTTCAATTGAATGCGGAAAATCTGAAATCGGATCAAATCGAAGAATCCAATTAAATACCATTAAGTACCACATTATATTGTCTTTTTGTTAGGAGTTTAACATTTTCTCGTATTTCTATGAATTAACTTTCCGATATCTACGTCTTTTTTTAAATATTAATAGGATTTTCATTTTTACTGTCCCTTAGTAACATCATTCAACAGTGTTCACTGTTATTAAACCACAGAATTTAGAATCGTATTTTGATTTTGTACAAATATGGTGCTAAATAAACGAATAAACGAAGTTGAAAACACCCACCAAGCGTAATAGAAATTTATGTCATGTTGGGGATAATTTTTAAAAATTCGCTTTTGGCCAAGTGGCAACTTGGGTTATCTTGCGTGTTATTAACTTATTTTTGAAACAACCCCAAAGGTAGTGGCATGAGTATTATTCATATAAAGAAAATTGAAAAATCCTGAAATGTGAATGGAAGAACATTTAGTTGCGCCGAAGATGGATAGAGAACAAGTAAAGCTATCCAAAAAACCATACTCTTTTTACAATTTTTGTTTAAAAATTCATTTACAAATTGTTTGTCATTGAAAAAGTGTCACCCGGCGGACATAAATAACACGTACGTTCACAGACAGGAAAAAAGAGTGTGCGAGAGAGGGCTGTCATCCAAAATTTGCGGGAAAAATCGGATAGGTGCACGAAAGTTGACTGTCCTTGGTATGGCCTGTCCGACGCCCAAATATAGTCATTGGGAACAGCACAGGATAGAGACATATAATACCCCAAAAAGTGGGTACCGGGTAAAATTATACTTCGCCACAAATAGCGAGGCTCATACTCTGGTTGTGTACTTTATTGGATTTATTGCTAATCGTCCACTATCCACTTCAGGGCAGTGCTGCCGTCGTGCTTTTGTAGAAAAAGAGCAGTCTTTCTTGTAAAATAACAACATTTTCAAATTTGCGGAAATTCTTTAATTTTGGTTCAACCATTTATCAATTTTTTCTTTGACTGTAATGAATTTGAAAAATATTGTAATGCCAAAGAGAGGTGCACATCTGGGTGCAACATTAACCGCCTCTCATTCTTTCTTCCGCTGTGCGCCTACCTGCACACAGGCCACATACAGTGATCCCAGATTGAAGCGAAAAGCGTCAACTTGGGTAAATTTTTGGCGCTTTTCGAATGAACAAGTGGAAAACGAGGGACAAGCTTTAAGAACGGGGAAAAAACAAAAATCTCTGTTAAACGTGATTTGTTTAGAAATAAAATTAAAACATATTTTCGCTACGAACAAATTTAAAAAAAAATAAATTGTGCATTTAAACATGAAAGAAAACAGCCCATCGAACGTCTACGGAAGAATTTTTGTGTACCTATCTGAAGTCATTCACTCGTTTTGATATTATGTATAATAGAAAAGGAAATTATTGTATGTATGTTATTATGTTGCTTATTTTAAGATTGTTAAAAGAAATGGGTAGATTTTTAAATTCGTATGAAATAAGAGCAGTAATCACTTAGGGGAAAAAAGGGGAAAACTAATGCTTTTTCTGATAAAAAAGGAAAAACAGTCTTCAAAGTCTGAAAACACTGGCCACATATCATGCTTCATTCTACTTCGTTCTGATGGTGCGCCAGTTCCGCATTTCCAAATCAGAGCTATATCTACAATCGAAAACGACCGTTTTTAAATTTTGTTTCGCCTCTGATGATATAAGATCTGTTTTGAATTTATTGTAGCTCGGTCTCTACGCGGGGAAGCATTGCCTGAAAACGTTTTAAAGCTCTTTCGAGTTTAGATTTCTGAATAGGTGGACAAGTTAAATGACGGGCGGCGCAGCTCCCGGAGGACAGTAAGCATTATATGTTTTTAAGCATATAAAGAGAAACGAATAGTTTCAGAGTTTCTACCCCAACACCAAAAAAAAACAGAAAGGTCTGCATATGCACCCCTTTATTCACTGTTTAGAGACCGAAAAAGGAATAAAGCCCATCCGAATCATGCGGAATGCTACATGCAAGATTTACGTTCTTAATTGAATACCCTTCGTGCGCCGGCACGTATCGTTCAGAATTTAAAAACAGTTGCAATCGTGAAGTAGGTTTATGTGAAAAAATAAATTTTAGTTCAAGCGTAAATTTTTGCACACACAAGTTGAAAAGTCTCAATTAAATGAGAGAACTCTCGATTTGGCAAAAAAACATTCACTTGACCAAAAATGGGATCTATCTACAATTTATTTATTTATATCTCCGTAAAGGTAATATTATGAGAACGATTTTTCGCGTGTGTATTTTCACATTTTGCATCATTCGTTCATACATGTGCATGTACAACTGTACAGTATTCCAACAAATGAAGCAAATACTAAATTGAATTTAAACATTACCATATAAAATTTAAAATGTTGGCGATGGGGTAGGGAAAAGTTGAATGAAGCAATAAGAATAAGAATTTAACCCGTTTATTTTGAGACAAGTGGAAAGGTATGGATGGATTCATTACTAAATGCTTCATACCGCTAAGTCTCTTTAAACTCAGAATTAACACGAGTAAAGGTAAGTTGCGAAAAAGCAGAGAGCGTACAGCTATTAATTGTTTGGCAAACTCCACTAACACTAAGAACTTTAAGAAAGCGAAAGTAATTAAGAACTAATGGTTGGGTGAATATAAATCTTTCAGATGGCATCACAATTCAACAATCCCTTACAAGAAATCGGCAAAAGCGAAGTGATTTTTGACCTTAAGCATGATTCGAAATTTAGAAATCTTTGAAACATGCCATACAAAAGCCAATTGTTTTGTTTTTGGAAAGGCGAACGTATAACAGATCTCCGAGGCGATTGCAGAAAGGTTTTACTTTTCCACCTCCGGGCATATGTTAATATTATAAGCCTTCCATTGAATCGTATTGTTTGGATATAAAAATGTTTTTTTTTCATCACTTTTTTGAAAAACACCTGCATTACTTTTCGTAATAGCTAATACATAGTTTTCTATCACCGAAGACCTAATTGTCTAGATCTCTTTTGGTTTCTTTTCGCGGTCAAAGGTTTTTTGTGCAAAACTTGTGAGTTTATACAAGAACCCGTAAGAAATGAGGTGTCAGAACAGAAATTCCTTGAGTGCCGAAGAATTTAACTTTTCTTCGTAAATATAACCGAATAGCTTAGATGACCACATAACATTTATAGTTAATTTATTTAATCAACTAATGAGAATCCACGAAATGGAGAAAATAATATGAATAAACTAGCATACAAATTTTTACATGCTGCCTGTCAGTTCGCAAATAATTACTAGACATGTAGTCTTATGAAATGGGCAGTGGCGTGGCGTCCATATAACTCGATTCCTACCGAGTTACCTTTTGAAATCTCCACCAGGCAACACTATCTATCTACCAAAAACCGAATATACATGAAACACTACCAAATGAATGTGAATACTCACCAAATGGTACACACACAAAATCGTGTGTGTATCCATTTTCATACAACGTCGTCATAGTCTCGTGGCGACAAAGCGAAGGTAACCCAAAATAAGTCGGGTTATTAAAGTTCTCACTTTATAGTTCATTTTGAGAGAAAATTTGCTTGTTATCTCTTTTTTTCTTCCCTGAGTACTTTGTCTGACTCTGACACCTCTTTGTTCAACACCCATTGTAGAAAATAACCCGCTTTTCTTCGAGTTATTCGCGGTTCTCACAAAGTTCATTTTGACTGCCGAATACGGAGTGAACATTTGTTTGTATCTCTTTTTTTCTTCCCAGAGCTGAGTACTGGTACTGGCCAGGCCATGGCCACTGGGGGTTGTGTTTTGGGTATGTCGTATGTGTTTGTTTGGTTATGAAATGAACATAATAACACGCTTTTCTTCGAGTTATTCGATTTATTCTACTTCTGCTTGTCTGATTGTGAGGATAATTGCAGGTAGTATGTTGAGGTAGGTGTAAGTGTTTTGGTTTACAAATTCAGTTGGCAGATTGCAGTGCATGACTTAAGGGAATTAAGTAATGTGAACCCAATTTGCAAATGTACAATGAATGATTTTCTTTCAAGGTACACAGGTGTAAGGTTTTTTATATTTATATGTGATTAATTTTGCTTCGACTTCCCATTTTAAAACATTCACGCCACGCCACTGGAAATGGGCCTCAGGACCTTTTTTTGTTGTATCTAAAATCTACGTTGTACGGTATTTGTAATTGACTTGTAATCTACATAATTTTAAGAAGTCTTTAAATACTTTAAGCCGCGACATAGAAGTGAAGGAGATGTAGAAATATTACACAATTTTCACTTGTTACAATTTCCTCACACAATACATTTGCAAATTAATTTTATTTAGTGAAAAGTAAACTCCGGCTGACCAACACACTCACAAGAAATATGAGCCACATCCGCTGTCAGCAAAGTTGCTGTCATCGTTCATAGAATTTTATCAGTTAAATTTGAAACTATTCGCTACTTGTGGATAGTATTTTTTTTTAGAAATAAGTGTACTTTTGCTTAAAATATTTATGAAAAATCAAGCATGCAGATTGGTTGAGGGAAAATGAAAACATTTTGAACAATTTTCCTTCAGTTATTTTAGAAAAAAATACTCAAGAAATCGAAGCGGAAAATACACAACCATTTTTGTTCTAATATGTTTCTAGGATATGTGCAGAATATCTAATTTAAATAGTTTTATTAACCAAACAAATTATAATATTCGCCCTTTAAAAATATTTAATTACTAACCAAAAGGATTCAGTAACGTTAAAATGTGGTATGTACCTATTCCCGAACTCTATTACATCCCCCACGGTTGGCAGTATTTATTTTACATTTTTCGTCTGTTTTTGCATGTCACACGGATTATAAATTGACATAACACCGATAGGAAAACAAAATGGCGAATTTGGAAAAAAAATTGACGGGGCCAGCGGCAAAAGGATTGCGAGTTTGGGGTCTCAGTATTGTCTCTGGACAACAGCACCGACTCGATCCTGTTCTTTTGACCCATCGGTAAATATTGACAGCCGATCGTTTCTTTCGTTCCGTATCCGTACCGTTCCGTTCCAATCATCTTATGTTTCGGCCTGTAGCTCGGCCAGTGATGCCAATCCTGATGGAAGTTATTATGTCTAAGTCCGAAAAAAAAATATGGCCTTTTCGAAAAAAATCATTTCAAAAATCATATTTTTATGTGGTATTCGTTTGGGCTTCTTCAGATTTGCCCTCAGATTTCAGATTTCGTGTGCCTAATCGAACATAAAAACGCTCTTGCTCTTTTTTGTGTTGATATTCGTGCGACTGTAATATGTGTAGTCTTCGACACTTTTCTATGCGCTTTCGATTCACTGGTTAAATTTTGTATTAAAACATTCGAAATTTCCGTCCCGATTGATTTCTAAATGTTTGCACACAAATAATTTACGAAAAGAGATTCACCCGATGTAATGC
This sequence comes from Cheilosia grossa, assembly GCA_963082955.1. Lineage (NCBI taxonomy): Eukaryota > Metazoa > Arthropoda > Insecta > Diptera > Syrphidae > Cheilosia > Cheilosia grossa. The sequence goes on from OY720144.1 coordinate 85,746,478, forward strand.
CTTTCTTTGCTGTAGAAAAAATGCACGCCAATGTAAACAAACTCCACCAAATGTCAAACCCAAATGCACTTGTATTGGTAAATCTGAAGCAAATCTGAGAAAATATCTAGATTCGCAAAAGTGCTCTGAAATCTGAAAAAGATTGCTTTTTTTGGTACCAAACGAACATAAAAATTGCTCTGAGGGCAAAAAAAGTGCTCTGAGAGCGCCCAAACGAATACCACATTACTAAGCAGCACGTTGTTCGATCGATTAGGTAATTAACGCTTTTTTTGTTCTCTGCAACGCAAGAAACTAACAGAGGGTTTTGTTCTCAATTTTTCGTAAAAAGCTGATTGAAAGTAGAAAATGTATTAAACTCCAAACATATGTTAAGAGTTGTTTAGATAATGACAGTGGGAAGTAAATTTAGAAAAAAAACATTTTGCTCAAAAGAGCTCCCAAAAAGTAGGCGTGGCAATCAACGACATAGCATTTAGTCTTCTCGAAGTCTCAAGAAACAGTTTCTTAATCTATCTGGCAACCGGTAACAGACATAAAACTCTTTTTATATGCAAACTCGTAGATTTTTGCATCATATCTGAATACCTATTGTCAACAACCCCGTTATGTTGAGCTCTCGAATCACGAGTATAGCCAGTTTATGAAATATATATATATATATTTTCGATTCAATCTATCCCTCCAGCGCAACGGGTAGTATGAATAATCGGCAGTTTTAAAATATACTTCAATTCGCCCAGTGGTAGAAATTCTTACATATTCTAAATTATAGTGACCTGGCTTATACACAAAATATTGGCAAGCAAATCGCACTCAGCCATTGCATCTCTGAACAATATTCTCAAAAAAAATTGTGAACACTTCACTTTTCGCGAGTAACTCTCTTGAGGATATTTCCAACTTACTTTGGCTAGAGATTCATTTTTCATTGCACGTAATCCGCCCTATTGGGAATCGCTTTTTCTTATTTTATTTTTTTCAACACACAATTTTCACATAAACATAAATTAACAAGTTGAACAAAATTCGCCATCATTGAAATATAATCAAACCGAAACTTTACAAACTATTTTATCTATGATTGGAGGCTTCCTGTGTGTAACGGCAAAAACCCTTAACCATCGTCACCACCACTATCTAATCGAGGAGAACTCGGTAACTAACTCACGGATGGTTAACAACTGCAAATTTACTCCCCAAAGCGACGCAGTTAGTAAATTTTAACGACGCCGATGATGATAGTGGCAATCGTTGGATTATTGATCAAATAACTGTGAGGGAGTTTTTTTTTTTTTTTGTGTATAATTTCTGTGCTATAGTACAGCATTTCTAGCGGAGGAATCGCGTCGGGAATACCGCAATGACTGACAGAAATAACAACTGCGTTTGGTGTGAGTGAACTGTTTTTTTTTTTTTACTTTTTTTTTAGTTTCATAGCTCACTAGGATCGTGCCAGATGCAGCTGGAGTGTATGTTTTGGAACAGTGGACACCGACTGCTCGCACCCTTGCAGTTGTGAGTGCAATGCGGTAGTGCACCCTTCCATTAAACAGTTTACATTATTTCCTTATTGGACAGGTATTTGTTTCCCCTGTATGTCCTTTCTAATAATTTGATAAGACCATGAGTGGAATTTTTCTTCAGGAAAACGCAGAAAAAAGATGCAACTGTTTTTAGTTTATGAGTCGAGAACATACTCGAAAGAAAAACTGAATAATTATTAATCATGCATAACTAGACATAATTGGAGAAGGCGATCTTGTGTCTACAAGTGTGCTACCAGTAGTTGATATTATGAAACTCCTGAAAGTATTGTGTGAAGGAAGCGGATGTGGAATCTAGTCTCATAATGAATGCCTCAAAAGTTTACCAATTATTATACAGATATCCATCAATATCTGATATGCAACTTTCTAGAAAGATTTCCAAGAATCAAAATAAAACGAACACAACTTCAATTAGCAGCAGGAGCTTCCCATTCTCGTGGTATTTATTAATTACCTACGCTCTAAATCTGTTTTCCGCTCTAATGAAGAAATGAATAAGTATATAGACATCAGTTAAAGAATATCAAAAGAAATATCATCTGAGCTTCCTTAACCAGGAAAACTCTCGTAAAGCAATTAAAAAGTTGTAGCATATCATAAAAGCAAAATCGAAATGTAAGAAATTACTTTTTTAAGTATCTACTCTAGGTATTCATATCCTTGAGTACTTTGTTCCTAGGATCAAAAATTGTAACGCACTTTCCTACCGCTTATTTTTTTTTTTTCGTTGCCACATTGGAAATGAGTTTCATTTGAAGGTACGTTCTCTTATCGAGCATATGCCGTGTCGTTTCGTCGGTCGCCGCTGTCAGTGCCACAACGCAACCCTAAACACCGTGGAGTGTGCCGCATCGCCAGGTGAAAAAGGTACCCCCGGTTAGCATTCTATCCATGTTCGTCTGTTGCTACTTCGCGGTTCAATGAGTTTGACGATTATTTATATGGATCACACAGTGCAGTGGATACTCTTTGTTAGTTTCTTTGCTCGTCAATTGTCAAATGGAGGAAATGTTACAACACATTCCATAAGGACGAAATATATGTGGGAGTGTCCGTACCGTAGTCTGTAGTCTCGTTATTGCAATAGCCATTCCTGCCAATAAACTATTCATTGCACATGTACCTAATGACTATAGGCAGGCTCATAAAGTCCTTAATCAAATGTGAATGTGATAAGAAGTGCAAACTCAGTTCAGTTGCAGTTCAAACATCAAGCTTCGAAGATGACTCAAAACAGAAGATAACCTCTTAAAACTTTTCTTGTGGGTCATTCAAATATTGTAATTTCAAAATTTTTATTTTTTCAAAATCGCTGTACCTACTGCTAAAGAGCGCGGAACAATTGCTTCGATTTTTTGCGGAATATGTTGTGGTTTTGGCGCAGCGTGAATTTCGGCGCAGATTTCCCGGTCGTTAGACACCAACAGAACAAACACTACGACGTTTGGACACTCGGTTATAATAGTAAGGGACAACACGAGATACTGCTAGGCCTAGCTAGCCCCAGAGCATCCGTTCTATTGAGAATATCGCAGACAGACAGACAGCTGGCGATTAGGAATTGTCTTTGGAAGGATTGCTTTTTTAGCTGAATTATTATCCGCATATGGAAACGAGTTTTTATTTTAAACCTCCGAGCATGCACAATGCACCTGAAACTTTATGTAATTCGGTCAATTCAAGTTCTTTATTCAAAAGTTATATTAAAAACGGCTCTTAGAAATAGAAACAAAAAAAGAACAAAATTCAATTCTAAAGTCTGCTAGCGACCCCTAAATTCCACCAAGCATTTTATAGAAATGAAACAAATTTAACAAAGGTCAACTTCAAAGTAAAAACGATTGTAATTTGTATAATTTGAAAAATGCCACTTTGATTGATTATAAAATAACTATTTCCTAACTGATAGTAAATGTTTTTCTATGCAGTCTATTTTTTTCAAAGGGCAGCTCTGTTATCAGGTTTGAAGACAAATCTGCAATAATCAGAGTTCATTTTCTCCATCGCATCTAATGGAACCAATTCCATTTTGCCACTCAATAGTCATCGCCCCTATATCGAAAATCGCATCACCACCATAGTTTTCTGTTGGTTCATACCGAAATGTCAGTCGTCCGCAAGGTCCTATATACCTTGAGTCGTTCGTATGTTGGCAACGATGCGCGTCTTGCCACTCTTCAATTTGAACGTGTACGATTTGACGCAGTTCTCGTTACATGCAATCTCATGTGGTATTCGATTGGGCTACTTCAGATTTCGTGTGGCTAATCGAACATAAAAACGTCACTTGTTCTTTTTTTTGTTGACTTCGTGCGATTTGAATATGTGTAGCCTTCGACACTAAACATTCAAAATTTCTGTCCCGATTGATTTCTAAATATTTGTACATAAATAATTTACGATGCAATCCCTTTTTTTGCTGTAGAATAAATTCACGAAAATGTTAACTTTGCACCAGTTGTCAAACTCAAATGCACTTGTATTGGTAAATCGGAAGCAAATCCGAAAAGATATCTAGATTCGAAAAAGTGCTCTGAAATCTGAATAAGATCTCTTTTTGTTGTACCAAATGAACAAAAATAGTGTTCTGAGAGCGCCCAATCGAATACCACATCAAATTGCTTGGCTGTTGATCTGGTCCAGTGATGCCAACCGAGGTACAACTATGCCTCTTAGGCATAATTCCGATGGGTTTTGAGGAATAATTTTGAGAAAAAGCATACATTTTTGTGAAATGTTCTTTCAATCATACAAATAAATTTAATGTGGTATTCGTTTGGGCGCTCTCAGAGCACTTTTTTTGCCCTCAGAGCAATTTTTTTGTTCGTTTGGTACCAAAAAAAGCAATCTTTTTCAGATTTCAGAGCACTTTTGCGAATCTAGATATTTTCTCAGATTTGCTTCAGATTTACCAATACAAGTGCATTTGGGTTTGACATTTGGTGGAGTTTGTTTACATTGGCGTGAATTTTTTCTACAGCAAAGAAAGGCATTACATCGGGTGAATCTCTTTTCGTAAATTATTTGTGTGCAAACATTTAGAAATCAATCGGGACGGAAATTTCGAATGTTTTAATACAAAATTTAACCAGTGAATCGAAAGCGCATAGAAAAGTGTCGAAGACTACACATATTACAGTCGCACGAATATCAACACAAAAAAAGAGCAAGCGCGTTTTTATGTTCGATTAGACACACGAAATCTGAAATCTGAGGGCAAATCTGAAGAAGCCCAAACGAATACCACATAAGATTTTGTAAATCTGGTACTTTGATTAAAGTTGCATCACTCATTCATAACTGTGCCCTGTGCGTCATTCTTATATGCCAATTCGTAGATTGGCATACTCGACGTCAAACAAAATTATATACCTAAAAGAAAGTGGGAACGAAATCATCTGTTAGCTTCTTGGATTATTTTTATTTTAGGTGGCGCTACTGTTCGGAGTGAGCCTGTGCCTCTGGGCTTCATGAACCAACATTTCGTTGACAAATTTCATCACCTTGTACGAAAGGTTATTTGTACTACCATAGTTAAATATGTCAGTTTTGTCTTTTTCACAAACACGGCATAATTTGTTTTAGGCTTAGGCACAAAATCTTGGATTGGGATTGGCATCACTGATCTGGTCTATGCTACATCCCATTCTGTCGACTTCTCTATGTGCTTTGCGTTCTTCTTCACTTTGGCTTCATTGAAATATTTGTTGTTGACTTGCTTGCTTTGTTCTTCAGCAAAAATTTGCGCGTCTTGGCCTTTTCAAAAATAATACTGAAATTTACTTTTCAATAACTATTTTGACCGCGTTTAAACTTTTTATGTTTAATTTTTACCTTTAATCAACTTTATAAAAGCGATGAAATTGTTCAAGCGATGCATAAAATCAAAAACAAATAAAATTGTCAACGTAACGTTAACATAAACGCCATCTATCATGAAGATGGCGTCGTAAGACCGCTCCATACAAAATGTATGGGAAAGTGAATGTCCTTTAGAATTTGTTTTTTTTTCGGGATTTTTTTTTGGGTATTTTTGTTTGGTTGGAGATCAGTCCGAATTGGTGGGAATCATCGAAAACGGTCCAGCAGTTCTTGAGCTTTAGCGTCACTCTCTTTTATATATTTAGAAAGATTATTTTGAAATGCGTTGAAATAATTGTGTGAAAATCAATTGAAATGGATTTACAGTGGAAGTAACAATAATTTTTTTGCGGTCATAGAACCAATAAAACTCGGATTTCATGTTCGATTTGGCAGCAGAAATCTGAGATCTCAGATCAAATTCTGAAAAAAAATACATTAATGTGGTATTCGTTTGGGCTTCTTCAGATTTGCCCTCAGATTTCAGATTTCGTGTGCCTAATCGAACATAAAAACGCTCTTGCTCTTTTTTGTGTTGATATTCGTGCGACTTGAATATGTGTAGTCTTCGACACTTTTCTATGCGCTTTCTATTCACTGGTTGAATATTATATTAAAACATACGGAATTTCCGTCCCGATTGATTTCTTAATATTTGCACACAAATAATTTACGAAAACAGATTCACCCGATGCAATGCCTTTCTTTGCTGTAGAAAAAATTCAAGCAAATGTAAACAAACTCCACCAGATGTCAAACTCAAATTGGTAAATCTGAAGCAAATCTGAGAAAATATCTAGATTCGCAAAAGTGCTCTGAAATCTGAAAAAGATTGCTTTTTTTTTGTACCAAACGAACATAAAAATTGCTCTGAGGGCAAAAAAAGTGCTCTGAGAGCGCCCAATCGAATACCACATAAGTTGACTAGATCAAGGGGTAACGATCTGGCAACACATAAAGACAGCCAGTTGTCAGACCAATTAAAGACATTTTGAAACCCTACCAAAAATGTTCTATCGAATCGAAACATAGTTAATCTCGGGGGGAACTTTAAGATTTTATTTAAAATCCATAGACAGATGCACATATAAGGTTTGTTTGACGTGCCTAGAACTAGTGCCCACTAGTGCGCACTGAGAAGTATCAGCTGATTTCCACATCTGCTAAAAACCCTGCACAACCCTGAAAACTCTGCTCCTATATCGAACGCAAAATATGTTGCCCTGAAGTCTGACAGTTTTTGAAATTGAAAAATATTTATCTTCTGGTGAACGAAGTGTTATCTTCACTTTATTTTTTGTTAATTGTTAAAAATTAATGCCTTCAATTCGTTTGAATACCAAATTTATTTGTATTTACCTTTATCACGATAAACAAGTGAATGACAGCAAGCGAAATGACAGCGCAACTCAGCACTGAATTCTTGCCCCCACAAATTAACTGGGGTTAGTTCAGGGCACAACTAGAGCGCCCTAGAAGTCATGTCAAACACAGGTTTTCAGTGCCAGGGCGAGTTCAGTGCTATATCGAACACGTTAGAGTTAAACCAGTGCGCACTAGTGCGCACTAGGGCCCACGTCAAACAAACCTATAGGTACCTACGTGTATAAAAACTAATTTGTTCGAACCTTACCGTAAAATAGTAATTGAACCTAGGCACTGACAGGTGACAGCTGAAATTCGATAACTCTTGCGACCAAAAGAAAGTGTTCAGGCACCACTTTTTTTCTGCAAATGCAAAAAAAAATTGAAGTAAAAGTCAACTTACAATTTTCGAATTTCTACAGCCACTAGCTCCCACTGCAGTCTACTACGAATTGTAAATATTATATCTTGAAATCAGGCTTCTTCAGATTCACCATCAGATTTCAGATTTCGTGTGTCTAATCGAACATAAAAACGTCCCTTGCTCTTTTTTGTGTTCATATTCGTGCGCTTCCAATGTGTAGACTTCAATCCTTTTCTACGCGTTTTCCATTCACTGGTTAAATTTTACATTAAAATTCAAAATTTGCGTCTCGATTGAATTCTAATTACTAACTTATACATAAATAACTTACAAAAATAGATTAACGCGATGCAATGCTTTTCTTTGCAGAAGAAAAACTTCACGAATGGGTAAACAAACTCCAATTCACCAAGTGTCAAACTGAAACGCATTTGTATTGGTATTTCTGAGGCAAATCTGAGAAAAAATTCAGATTCTATAACAATCTGTAGCAAATAATCCTCGTTTACCTCGTGAATAAAAAAGCTCATCCTTGCTCACTTTTCCGCAACACGAAAACATAACAGAACACAACGATCTCTCAAAATTTAGTTTGAGAAAATGTGCCGACGCTTTGGGGCATTCAAGTGTCTCGTTTAGGAAGTCTGACAGCTATCTGACTAGATCTATCTCGGTTTTGATTGGCTGAAATCGGTCATATTATGAGCAGCTGTTTCAGTTGACGTTTATGGAGGGATACCCGACGAATCTAGTCAAGAAATTCGTGACTGAGTACTAAGTTGACAATTCGGATAAGTGGATAACGTAGGAAAAGTGACGTTCCTGACCAATCTAGTTTTTGCGTTCAGGTTAAATCTTATCCAGACCAATCTAGTCGAATTAGGGTAACTAGATTCTTGAATGCGGCCATTAAATAGGCACTCTAAATTGTATCTTCTTCGTCTTCCTCTTCATCTGAAGATTACGAATCATTGAAACTACTCAATTTGTAGATTACAACAGGGGAAACATTTTTCAAGTCGATATCCATGTTTCTAATTTTGCCAAAAACGAAATTAGTTATTGCTGTCAAATACCGAACTAATCCATTACTAAAAGCAGATCAGAATCGTTTCATGTTCCATGAGCATCGTAAAATCAGAGATCTGAAAAAATATCTGGTGGTCCCAATGGAAAACGACATAAAACACGAGAATATTTTACACATTCTACACAAACCAACAATATTCTGTAACTCGCGATACGCTTAACTGCATAGCGGCCTAAGGTACGAATACACCCTATACCAGCGTACAACACTGTCACACTCACATCGGTATTTGCGTTTGGGAAATGAATAAAGCAAAACTTATTCAACGGAATTTCCTAAACTGCACAGCCACAACATCAAAGAGTCTTAACTCACAAAGTAGTTCCTTCTTAAAAACACTCGTTTAATTAAAATTTTCCAATTTTTGGGACTCACCAACATCCTTCCATAGAAAAGCACGTTTTCTTAGCAAATCCGCAACTTCAAAACGAAATTATTATTTTAGAATCATTTTCAGAAGGCACCTGTTCCGAAGGCAACCGTGTTTGTGTATATTGCGGAGCAAAACCTAGAAATGGTAATTAGTTTAAATTAATTAAAGAAATTCGCACAAATTGTAAAGCGTTTTACTTTATTAAAGGAAACTACCGAAACCGTTCTATTATCAAAATTTTGTGCCGTAACTTGTTGTCTTTTTGTTGTTATTTTACTAGTTTCCTTGACTACGGATGGATGAGGTAGGATATGCGCCGGTCCTTGATTGGTGCATGCGTATGAACTAGACATATATTTACAACATTCACTATTTTATTCAGAAATGAAGCAATCTGACAGATGTATTTAGCAAAATTAATTATTCGAAAGATACCTACATGAAAATCAAGGCACTCCATGTTTCCGATAGTTTATTTTGAATTTGTTTAGAAAATGATAAAAAATGCAAGTAGCGTTTTAACTTATCTAGGTTTACATCCGCACTAACATCCTGCAAGAGATGGCGCTACGAACGTACATTTATTTAAGACACGCAGCATGTTCGATAGTTGGAATTTGTAAGGTGCCTGTCAAACTGTTTCCTAATTTGTCTTTATTTTCAGATGTAGGTGGGGCAGTTACGATTTGAAGGTGGTTATACAGTGACCTTAAAACTGTTTTAATATAACGATTTCGGGCCCGATTCATCAGGACATAAACCACATTACTGGTAAATAAATTTCTTAAAACATTCGTTAATGAGGAATTTGTTTTTTTTTCTTTTTTTTAATTGGATGCCCCACTTTGGTTTGAGCAAACATTAAGATTCCAACCGCTAGGCCGATCAAATTCTAAAGCTTGATTCATTTTTGTTTGTTTTTGTTGTACGACTTAAAAAGTAAAGCACAACAACTAATGCGATTCAGTCTGAAACTATGCAATTGTTTGATTAAGTGCTATTGCTATCTCTGTTTTGCGTTTTTCTCTGAATTTGGGATGATATATCGTGAATCGTGTACCTTAGGGCCCGATTCCGAGCTTACTGGTGAATACTTATCTAGACTTTTTTTTTTGTTTATTTATAGCAGTCGAGTTTTGGATGATGTCTGGACTAAGCAGTGATTGCACCGACCATGTCGAATTGTTAGAGTTCGAGTTCGAAGTACCGATAGGAGTACTTACTTATTACTTATTTTAGTACTAACATCGATGTATAGATCGAATAGTATCGAATCAATATTATCGATAACTGATGCAACACAAATGAATACTTTTTTCGATGACAACATTAGGAGATATTTTATGCTAACATAAAATAGAGTTGTTTTTTGTTTACAGTCGAAAATTGTTCAAAAAAATTATGACTATTACATTTTGTTGTTGTAAAACTTTGTCATTATGCTACTTCATCGAATAATTCCTAACATTTTTCAATACAAGGCCCAATCAAAAGTAGGTACCATATCCTTAAATGCTTCATACCATTGACTAGGTAAATCAATGCAGGTCTGAAAAAAAGGAATCAGACATGCGAATATTTATTCCTTTGTAGGAGAATTAGTCCTTAATTACTTTAGCTCCGGCGTGACTGAATTATTGAAATATTATGTTTTGAAATCGCAGTTTGATGAAATCCAAATTTGCATCTAAGGAAGTAGAAAATGTTAAGTCCAAGGCAAGCAATAATAGTACGACTGTGTCAAAACGACAGTGAAATTTTTTGATAAAAGGAAACTTGACCAGCACACTCGTAGTGTGGAATGCAGCAACACGCGACGATGGAGTGATACAGCGTGCTTTTATGTTTGTGTGCAACCGTATAAAGAAGCAACGTCTTCACTCAATTAATTATTTTTCTATTTTTCTTTTTTGTGTATAATGCTTTATATTGCTTCAGAAAATATTGGATTGTTTTGAGTTTAGTTTTATTTGGAAATCGACATCAATAAAAACAATATAAGAAATTCAAATCAGAATAAAAGATTTCGCAGAATAGGTCCAAATGAACTAGCTGTTCGAATTTTCCAATTTCCTTTTGAAATTTTCCAATTTTCTCGCCATATGAACCTTCCTGAGGTGTAGACAAATACAGCAAAAGATAGCTGAATTCGGACGATCTGGTCTCGAGTTAAGCATGGTTGCCACTTGAAAATAAAGTTTGCGTTCAAAATTGGAAATAAAAATGACCAACTGTAGCTATAAATTTCCAAAGTAATTTAAGTCTGAAATATTTATAAACACAGAACAATCAGACGAAAAGAAATATAAAAGAAAAATGCATAAAAATGGAATACAAAATTACAATGAGACCAAGAGAGAAAATATTGAACAAATTTGGGCAGAAATGACCAATGTGGCAGCCGTGGTAATATGAGATCTTATGGATGCAATTTTGTTTTATATAATATGTACCTATATAGATAAATTCACTGTTTTTTTTTTCAAGATGCCACTTGCAGGAAAATAAAAGGTAGGTATATTATCATTATATTCTCATAACAGTTGTACTAGCGAATAGAAGATGTATACCTAATCTAATAAGATATAATTTGTGCAATATCGGAGGATTTAACTGATCAGTTTCAGCAGTCAACCACATGGGCTTTAGAAAATATAAACAAAAATTCAAAGTGTGAACTCGCCCTTTGGTAAGAAGAAACGTTTCCTTACAGCCATTCGAAGTTCACAAATCAAACAGAACAACACAAAACCAACAAATATGGCCGCCTAGACTACTCATCGAAAAGCTTTCGCTTCCTTTCCAGTTTCTACTGCGCCGACTCGTTCAATTTACCCCACAGGATAACCGGGCGAAACCAGGCACCACTGCTATACAGGGGGTGGTTTTCTCTGTTCCATAAAAAAAAACTTCGAACTACCCAAGATAACACATATCCCCCAGGAATCTCTCGCTCTCTTTATATCTCATCGTACATGAATAACAACGCATACTTTCCCGTGAATTAGTATATCGGCGAAATATACTTTTCAAAGAAAAGGCAATAGCAACGCAATACACACGACTAGCAAAATCCAGAACTGGAAAACCAAAAAAAAAAAAAACCAACGAAGATACTCAAAATTCGCTTGCGGTGTAGTGATAAATGGTCGCACTTCGCTCCGGAATCGATTGTAAAAAGACGCGGGGATAATAACCGCTAAAAGAATTTAATTTAAATGTTCGCTCATAAGAAAAATAAGAAACAATTTCCTTTTCAAATGCAAAAAAAGTGCACGTTTAAAAATTCCCTCAACTCGTAGAGCTATTTCCCAAAAGAACCCTTCTCATAAACAGTTTTCTATCGGATTTTTGTCAAGTGAATTGTGTGTGGAAAAATCACAGTGAACTGCTCTAGCTATAGAGAAAGAAGAGAAGAAGAAGCAAAAAATAATTTTTTTTTTAAGTCAGCAAACAAGAAACCCAAGAGAAAGATGACGATGATAATAATGATGATGATGAAGTGATAGTAGTTGACTATCTCTAAATGAAGAGGAAAATGAGATATCCTAAAAAAGAACGGAAGTGTTGAGTGCGTTGAGACGTTCTTAACGGTACATTCGGGAAAGAGTTTTCTGTTTTATTTTTCCTCCAAAAATATCTACATAAAGTAAATAAGAACCCATCCTAATCGGTTGTTTTCTTCGAAATAAAAGTTTAACCCAACAAATATTATTAAAAAAAAACCAATGGGAGTAATGACCACCGAATTTTCACCTCTGGGACCATTTTGTGGATAAGCAAAGACAGACAGAAGATACAACTCATAACAACAAAAGTATTTTGGCGAACATTTTGATAATAGGAGTTCTCAAAGTAAGTTCTTTTTTTTTATTTGTTTTAACTTAAGCTGAGGGAAATTCTCAACACGTATTTATTTTTTCATCATAAGTTGTGTGAAAATGGGTCTGAACTGGCGTTTGCCCTCATTTTTTAGGGGCACTAAACTCTGCTCTCAATTTTGGCATGTATCCAGTTTTCTTATTTGAATGTAATTGCCCAAAAATTTTTGGAATAATCGGTCTGCAGAACAATGTTCCAAAGTCTATGAGGAAAATTCTGCAAAATGTAAAACTCGGATGTCTATAAATTCATAAAATTCTTTTTTTTTTACTTGAATGTAAAATGGGGTTGGGGTTGGGGGGGTTGAAAGTTTATACACGTAAGGGTGGGAATTGAGAGCGGAGAGAGAGATATAAAAAAGAAACGAATTTCTGAAATCGATCGATAAAGGAAAGAGGGAACATTTTATGTGTTATATTGCTTGTTTTTTCTTTCTTCACTGATGGTTGGATTGGATGGAGTTCTCTGGTTCTCTCTGCTGTACATCATTTAGGGGTGGGTGGAAAGAGCGGGAGAATTGGGAGAAATAGAGAGCAGGGATGCACACACGTGTGTATATGAGGGGGCAAAATTGGTAGTTTTACACACCCCCCCTTCTTATTACACGACTTAGCTTCATTTCCATGGATGAGTGCAAGCGATCGGTGTTGCATTGGTGTAGGAAAGGGAATGCAAATTTCGTTGCTGTATTTTTCTTTTTTGCATTGGTTGAATCGAGCATTTACATTATCTAGGACTTATTTTAAATAATTCCTGTATTTAAGCACTATCCAAACAAAGTGCAAGTTTAGTCCTCCTACTTAAGTTAATGAGATAAAGTTGATGCGAAAAAACAATGCGAGCGGGGTAAGTAGGTAGGTAGGTACCTATCTATCCAACTCAATATGTTTTGTTTTCTAAGTTATGCATTTTTTTTTAATCTACCATATACTATAACGCAAGTGTATTACGAAGGTTGGTAGATAGGTACCTGGCAATTTCATAGTCAGATGATGGTCTGATAATGGTGTGACAATGCTAATAATTATATTTAGTGTACAGGCTGGGTTTTACGAATTTTTCCTAGCAAATTACCCATTGTGACCTAGAAAATATTTAGTTTGAAGGTTATAATGTATTTTATTACAACGTTGGCAGACCAAAATAGTCAGTTTGCTCGCTTGTTAGACATTTGGGACCCTTTTTTGCTGGTATATATAATTATCTGAGAATATTTTTTTAAGATAAGTCAATAAGCATCTTATTCGAAATTTTGGGCCGAATGGCTTAATTTTTGAAATGAGATGTTTTCTCACGATAATTATACACTTGAGAGGATGCAAAATAAATGCCCAAAATATTTTTCAAAAATAAGGTCATTAATATAAAATATTCCCCATTAAAGATATCAGTATTATTATAAAGATTCATACCTTACCGGGCATGAGCAAACAACGTATGGTTACGGGTTTAAGGTTTAGTTCATCGCATTAGATAATGTTTTAGTTGGAATAACCTAAGGCTTCGCCTCAGTTGGACCAATTATCTTTAACTAGGTCTAGATAAGGAACGCATTGCTAAAAGTGTGCCGTCAGTGAGAATATGTGTATTCCGTTTCAATACTTTAAAAATAAAGGGTTTTCCAATAATAGGTGTTACTGTGAATGACCCGCTATTTCGGTAGCTGTCACTTTTGAAGCCATTACTAAAAGTGGAACGATACACGCTTCAACAACGCATTGAAATTATTAAAATTCACTACAAAAATGGTGAAAATCTTGCAGTCACAGTTCGCAAAACTAAAGCATTTTTGGGTCATCGTGAAGCACCTTGTCGGACTGCAATACAGAAATTGGTGGAAAATTCGAGCTGTTGGGACAAGTTAGTGATATGAAGAATAAAACTCGTACACGTCGCTCAAGAACAACTGAGAATATTGCTGCTGTAGCCCAAAGTGTTGAAGAAAACCCAGGTTTGTCCATTTCTCGTCGTTCATTGGAATTGGGCATTCCACAAACGTCATTACACCGTATTTTGCATAAAGACTTGGGTCTTAAGGCTTATAAAGTTCAGTTAACACAAGAACTCAAGCCGGCCGATCATCAACAACGCCAACAGCCCGGCGTCGATTCAAGACCTGAATGATAAAATTCGTGAGGCTATCGAGGACTTTGCGATTTGGTTATGGATTTCGGATTTTTCGTGCCCAATGGAACATAAAACGAGATTTTTCTTTCTATGCATTTGTGGTGGTGCGTGTTTCGAAAGTCTGCTGTTCTAAAATTGCAATTTGTGTTTATAAAAATCCATTGAATTTTTCTATTTTTCACAGACTTGTCGTCTAAATATAATAACACACTTTAAGGTTTGACAAATAACAAATGTTTTGGTGTTAGTGTAAGTTGGTGTAAATCTCGCTCAGGTATCGAGATTCGCAAAATTGCTGACTCTCAAAAAAGTGTTTTTTTTTTGCGGCCAATGGAACATGAAATCTGACAGCCAGCTGATTTCGAGAGCAGAAAAACTGCTCCGAATCTGAAAAAGTGCTTTTTCGACATTAATGTCGTTTTCCATTGGGACCACTAGAAATCTTTTTCAGATCTCAGATTTTACGCTGCTCATGGGACGCGCAACGAAATTGATCTGCTTTTATAAATGGATTAGTGCGTTATTTGGCAGCAATATCAGCTGCTCAAATTGCATTTGTTTTTGCAAAAATCACAAATGGATATAGACTTTAAAAATGTTTTCCCTGTTGTGGATACAAATTGCATATTTTTAGTGATTCGTAGTCTTCAGATGACGAGGAAGACTATGAAGAAAATAATACCTCCAAAATTATATCAATGGCAAATTTAGCTTGAAAGCAAACTTCTTAAAATGACTTAAAACAGCTGTGCAAAGCATATTGGTACTGTAGCAGTATGTGTAGATCTGAAAAGATATCCAAATCTGCAAAAAGTGTATATCTGAAAAAATATCGAGATCTGCAAAAAGTCCTCCGAATCGAAAAAAAAATATTTTTTTGCCCAATGGAACATGAAAAGGTATTTAGATCAAAAAAGATTGATTTTTGTCCAAATGGGAAATTAACAAAATAACGATAAGTGAACAATTTCGACCCTGGCTGTCAAATGAAGTTGTGGAATGCAAACAAAATTGGTAGATTGCCAAAGAACAAAAGTAGCTTGCTAATAATGTTCTAGATTTAGCTGGAAGTGACTCGAGTTAGCTGAAAGTGAGTACAAATGGATTTGAAGCATTTTTCCATCCTCTAGGTTTTTTTCTTACTTCTGTAAGATTGGTAAATGTTTAGTTCTTGCACACAAAACACGAATTGAAATGTATGATTAATAAGGGACGCATTTTAAGACGGATGTGAGGTAATGAAGCTTCCGACTTCTTCTGTGAGTTTAAGTGCGCACACTTCAAGTTTTAAACAAAATTTTCGTAATTTGATATTTAATAGGGGAACCTTCGGATAGGTATCTACCTAATTCAAATAAAACGTCAACTACATTTATCTGATTTATATTTATGTATACGAACGCGTTGACTAGTCAACTCGAGTTGTAATATTCGTGCGTCTTATTTTGAAATTGACACTTCAAAATATCAACTAAGTATGCAGGCAGGTTTTTTTCGGGAGAAGCTTTTTCGACCACCCGTCCATAAACGTCAACTGAGATAACTCTTCACCTGACCAATGTGGGCCAGTGAAATCTGATATACATCAAGTCAGTCAGCTGTCAGACTTACCAAACTAGAAATACAAACTCCCAATAAAAATTATACTAAAGCAGTACATTTTTGTTAGTATCCATACTTTCTATGTGCATAAATATACAAACAATTTTATGGCAATGACACAGCACAGCAGATTGTGACAGTATGATAGATTAAATTATGTAAATCAGCCTATCGTTTAGAAAGAATAAAGAACTCTTAATCATAATTGGGAACCACAATTTTGTCTTATTCTTATTCTGAAAAAATACGGCTATTCGCCTAGTGCCATAAATTCTCCAAACGTAATTTGTATTATTTTCGTCAACATTTCTACTACAGTGCCTAACCGCATGCAAATACCTAACAGAGAATTTCTCAGCATCGGCAACACTTTTAAATGTATTGCTTTTTACTTAGCCCTTATCAGGAAAATTTCTAGTCATTCTGTTGTTGTAGCTATATACGTTTAGCAGAGAGAAATGCCCTCGCACGCATACTCAAAAAAATGAATCCGAGCGAAAACGACTAGATTTACGGACGATTCACGAAACGTATGCACTCAGCGTTTGAATGCCGTGTTGGGATCTCGTGTATAGGTTATAAAAATGTGTGTGAGTTTTTTTTTGGGAACGCTAGCACCCATAGATAGAGCACAAACAAAAAATCCATTATTCCTTTCCTTTGAATAGGTGCACTTCTAATCTCCTGCATCCCCCTCATTAGTGCGGTTGGGTGCATTGTTTTCCACATGTCATGTCACTGCCATTAGTTCAAATCGAGTGAAAAAAGGTAGTCCATGGAATGCTATTTCTTCGCCACATACCACCATCATTAATCAACCCTTATTCGTTGTGTGGAGAAAATACACCCAAACCCATGCTCCATATAAACACAGCTGTGGCCTGTGGGTAGTCGTGCGAGAGAATCTTAGCCAGTATTACATTTAAAAATTATTTATAAGCATTTCAATTGCAATTGTAAAATTAAAATCGTATTTTCTAGGCTAAATTGAAGATTATCACCAACCGCCGGCTACCCCCTTCAGTGATACCATTTATCACCCTGCAAACTGTCTCGTGCATCCATATCTACTCCGCTTAACAATTGGCTAAAGCAAATTATACATCAAGAAACAGTTCAGGAGCGAATGCAAAAGTCAAAAAAAATTGTGTGAGTGTGACACACAAAACGCAAAGCAGAGGAGAATTGTGCCAAATGCCTAGGCAGCATGCATCTATACTAGTGGGGGAGGGGGATGATAAACCACCCCGCTGCTGTTGGAATTGCAATTGAGCCGAATCAAACAATGGGACTCGCAACAATTGTGTAGAACAGTTGCAGGTTTTCCATTTTTTAATGTCCCTTTGAGGGTTGCCTGTTTGTTTTTGGTTATTTTTGTTTTCATTTTTATTTCTATGATGTGTTTTGTTTCGTTTTTTTTGTATTGTTGTTTTGTTTTAATATCTGCACCGGATTGCGTCAACGTGTGGTAAAGAAGGAGGGCAATCACTCTGCTAATTGCAATGTACATTCGGTTTTTATCGTGACTCCGTGTGGATTTGTTTTATTGTTTCTCGTTTTTGCGATTCAATTGCGAATCATCTTGGGTTAGGTTATGGTTAAAATATCGATGGTTGTGTCGCCAGTTTGCTGCCCATTTGACCCTTTCCCGGGGAAGAGGTTGCCGAGGCAAAGGGGTCTCGATACCCCACTGTGCGGTGCTAATAGTCATTATTCATGGCATGTTGATTTTGATAAAAATCAACTTTATTTTCTTGTGCACGTTTTACCCGTCCTCGCGGTCTAAGGGGCAAATTAAATTATTAAAGAGTGATTTTCGGTCCCTTGTTGTGTTGGGATTTGTTGTCCTTAGAGTGGACTCAGGCTGATGGACTCGATAGGTTGTTATAGTAAAACAACAGTAAATGATATGGTATCGAGTTATGGAATATTTAGTTTTGTGTTCTTTTCGATACACTTTTGTTGTGGGATATGAACGATAAATGTATATATGTATATACTCGTAGTTGGAAAATGAAAGCGAGTATACCTCTTGTTATATATCTATAGGGGTTTATCTGTGGCTATATTTTAAAAATGTAATTAATAATTTAATAGAAAGGCGGCTAAACGTATTCTGTGGTTCGTTATTAGAGCGGTTGCTATGACCACGATAAATGGCTACCTAATTGAGGAACATCAAACTTTTGTTGGCTTTAATGGTCACAAACATCAGTTTTTGATATTGCACCCCTACTCATTAACTTATGGACCACACTAGGCTATATTTTCCATTTTGAATGCGCTGATATGTTCTAGGAGAACATTAAATTATAACTGGATAATGGATTTCTCTCATTTTTTCTTCTTCAATTCTTCCATTAGGTGGTCGCAGTTTCTTATGTGGTATTCGTTTGGGCTTCTTCAGATTTGCTCTCAGATTTCAGATTTCGTGTGGCTAATCGAACATAAAAACGCTCTTGCTCTTTTTTTGTGTTGATATTCGTGCGACTTGAATATGTGTAGTCTTCGACACTTTTCTATGCGCTTTCCATTCTGGTTAAATTTTATATTAAAACATCCGAAATTTCATTCCCGATTGATTTCTAAATGTTTGCACACAAATAATTTACGAAAATAGATTCACCCGATGCAATGCCTTTCTTTGCTGTAGAAAAAATTCACGCAAATGTAAACAAACTCCACCAAATGTCAAACTCAAATGCCCTTGTATTGGTAAATCTGAAGCAAATCTGAGAAAATATCTAGATTCGCAAAAGTGCTCTGAAATCTGAAAAAGATTGCTTTTTTTGGTACCAAACGAACATAAAAATTGCTCTGAGGGCAAAAAAAGTGCTCTGAGAGCGCCCAAACGAATACCACATTAGCAAATTTTTAATAATTTTACGTTTGCAAAAGAGTACCCGAACGAACCTATTATGTCAAAAAGGAAGAGGAAATTATTGTATGATATGTATGTTTTTACGGTTACAGTTTTTAAGTTTTTCCTTAGACAACAAGTCAAATTTCACTTAGGGGCGAAAGAGGGGATTTTTTTGGGGAATTTATAATAAAAAAAAATGGGAAAACAGTCTTCAACGTCTGGGAGCGCTGCCACCGCTGGCATCTCAGAATCAACCACAAATTACATATTTTTATTAACTATTTTATATATGTGGATGACATGCCTAACTGTGCGTGTGCATGTCTGTCGATACCTGCTGGTTGTTCTGTTCTATTTTCAAACAAAAACATGACGTGTTCGTTTGGAAACATTACATTAATCTCTTTCAACTTCTTAACCCCACGGCATGCTCTAAGCACATATGAATGTGTGGCCCTATGCCCGAAGAGTGTAATCAATACATGTCTCATGTCTGCGAAAGATACGAATAACTTGTGCACAAGGACGAAGGCTGTGTATCGTGCGTTCATACATGTATTAAGTATTATTTTAGTGGCTGTGTTTTATTTATTTTTTATTTCTGTTAACATCATCTACATACGTCAATGGCACAAGCTATTTTAATCGCAGCACTTAGACATCATCGCCCGAAACATCATTATCGTCATCATCGTCTCATCATCGGCGTCATCATCTTCTTTTCTTGTCAAGTGCATGAGGCTCTGCCAATGTCGCAGATCTCCCTCTCTGCATAGGGATATGTATGCATATCCGAAGAATATGCTTTAATTAGCCACTCGTTTCCTTATAGCATATAGACATGCAGTGGAAGGATATTTCTCCGAGACATCGGTCGTCGTCTTTATCCCCTTCTTTTTTCTGTATTCATATTGTGTGTTTTTTTTAATCTATATACGTATGCTCTCGTATCGATGGGTCGTTGGTTTATTGAGAACCATCCATTTGCACTCGAGCAATTATTCAAGGATAGCTCCTTTGATTTTGTTGTGTGGGTAATGGACAACCTATATTTGAAATATTTGTTTTCCATCAACTGATTTGTTTCCTTCTTCACTTTCAGGTCTAATGCTCAGCAGAATTACATCGAAGTATCCGTTTCTTAAAAAAGCGCCATCTTCCCATGAGCCCATTGCATAGAAAGCCGCAACCGTGTCGTCGATCAGCCTCTCCAGTTCATTTTCCTTGTTGTTCGATCGATACCCATGAATTGTAGAAGGCCTTAGGATCCCTGTGTTGCAAAGGGAGCAGCCAATCAGAAGAATGTTTGAATGTATTCGCAAAGTAAGATAAAAAACTGCATTGAACGGGCACCGCAGCCCCGTGGCTTGCGAGGAAGAGCAATCGCTTAGAGTTACGCGCTCCACCCACTACTAAATGCAGTGGAAGAAGAAGTTTACTCGATTGAAAGCAGCTACTGGACATTCGCGTGCGCGAAGGATGCTTTGTTGTGGACGAAGGAAGGTGAGTTATTTGTTGAATTTTTTGTTCGTACTTACCAGCAAGGCGCAGTGGCTTAGTGGTTAGTGTGTTGAACTACTAAGCGAGGTTCGAATCCCGCAAAAACCCAAATCCCAACTTAGGGTTTTTTCCACTGCGCCACCTCTCGCAAACGTCTGACAAACATCCGAGGGTATAACTGCCTTGAAAGAGCTTCTCAATTAGCTGTTTGGAATCGGCATAAAATTGTACATCCCTTCCATTTTTTCCAAAATTGAAACTCACACAAAACGAATGGTTGTGAGAAGCTAGGCCTTGGGTCCCTCGGACCTGTTGCGCCAACTAATTATTATTATTACCAGCAATAAATATATGTTTGCTCTGTCTTCTAGCTTATCTTCTCTAGTTACTGCTGCATCGCACGCGGCAGTCGGTGGCAGTCGTGTTTCTTCGAACGCGTCTTTGCCATCGGAAATACTGAGAATGGAGTCATGAGCTGTCCTCACAGATTTGTTATTGCAGTAAGATTTGGATATTTATGTGAGCATGCAGGTCTACCAGTCTTTCTTTCAGTAGTAAGCCTGGCAGAAGATTTTGTTTGTAGTCGTTTCCTGTTGTGTAGGTATAAAAAACACATTCACCTCCCTCCACAAGTTTCGTGTGTATCCAAAATCTAATTTTGAGAGGAATAGTAAATTTTGCAAAGGCTTGAGAATGCTATAAGCGTGTTGCATCTCCGCCGGGACGATTGCAAATGTTCCTATGTGCATTCGTATTGATCCTCAGTGCAGGATTTAGATAGGTATAGAAATGTGCGGATGTAGTGTACCACAAAATGTTCCTGTGCTACGCCTTGATATGCGGTCCATCTTCTCACCCCCCTATACTCAGCCGCATAACCACACCTTATCTATTCATAGGAGCAGCTCTGGCCACAATTATTTGCAATTTAGGCAATGTTGCACATCATTCCTGCACACCCCACATGAAAACATGCGGAGCAAAATAAGAAAAATCCTTACAAAAGGATTCTGAGCATTTGATCGATTCGCATATTGGTGCTCTTGCGGTAGCGGTTGATGCCAAGAGCATGCTCTCCAGGAGATTGTGCAATTGAGTGCACTGTAGTCATGTACCCAGCCAGCTACAACGCACATAGTTGCACATTGGAGTTCTAGAGTAATAATTGAATATCCACAATCGGGCGTACTGCACACATACGTCGACGAAAACGTCGTTTTAATCTGAGAACATTTTAGGAAGTGTAATCTGCTGCAGCTACTTAAGTGGGTGCTTAATTCAATGCGAATACATTTTGCCATAAGGCATATGGGGGTGGCGCGTGAGATTAATTTCCGTTCCAATTGGGGGATTTTTATTTAAGTGCATGTGAGCGTGAATGGCTGATGAATATCATTTGCAGATGACAGACTTTAAGTCCGTATTCGCCAGGCGATTATGGGTTTCAAATGGAACTCGGTTTTGGAAAAGTGGCGCTTTAATCTACTTTGCCAACTCCATCTCCTTCTATATTTGTGTAATCTAGTCCACAGCGAAAAGGAGGACTGATAACGATATTAGCGGGTAGGGGCAGTAAGCCATTTGCAGGTCTTTTTTTCATGAAATTTAAAATCGCTCTATATTTTTCTATTTAAAAAACCTTCTGATTAGTTATGATATTTAATTTAATTTGCAATTGCATTCACATGATTGCCTTGGATTAGCGGACAGTATCCCAACTTGTCAACCCAACTTTGCGGTCCTTTTTCGATGGGTTTGTTACAAATCGCTCGATCAATGTTGTGACTGAATCGTTGTTCAATTTTATAGGTAGATCTATAACGATGTTCCGCAAAAAATTATCAGCAACGCGAAAATTTCTACTTTAATTATTTGTACTTGATACGGGCGCGGGCAGTATCACCTACCAAAACTCTGGCCATACCTCAATTCCTGGTTATAATGTCTCTAGTGATCTTCATCGACAGTGACATCATCATCTTGATTTCCAAAGAACACTGGACCAATAATGCAACCGTTCGTAAAATGGTTCCGAACTGTCACACGCTGAGGATGGATTTTCCGAGACGTATTTCCAATAGATTCGATTGCCTTTGGAATAATTTCCGTCTGGCTCAAAACGATGAAGCTGTGAACTGTCATCAACAGTGCACTATTGAGTCCTTCGGAGAAGAGTATTCACACCATTTGGCTGAGATTTCCATCTCATTGAAAAGAAGAACACCACATCTTTAACTGGTTTTTCACTAACTACCTCCAAGACATCGGCTCTATGCTCTACCAGTATCTCTTTCAAAGTCTGTGATTGCGACTTAACTGTTTGCGAAACTCCTTACAAGAATTTCCATTGGCTACTTTAACAGGAAATGCACAATTCCTTTCTTTTATTCAGCGTTGCCGTTCGTCCTCAAGACCCGTTTCCCCTACTTATTTAATAATGATCGAAATGACACCTTTTTCGGTTTAAGCCCTAGTTATAGCGATACGTAAAACGAAACAATACAAATTTTCTGTTGCTTTTTCTGACCACTTAAACCCAGTGATTGAACTCAATTTTGGCCATAAAATGTTGCGTATCAAGTAAGTTTATCAAAAAAAAAAATAAGCAAATGATCTTTAAATTCTATACAAACAAATTTATTAATTTTTCCGCGCGATCAACTTTTCAGTTAATTCCAAAAAAAAAAACCAAATCATTCCATTGAAATGTTTCATTTCTTTACTGTTCCATTTTTTCTAATTTTGTAATCTAATCAGCGTTGCTTAGTTCGTTGTAATTGTTTTCGTAGGGACAATTTTTTCGGACAGTACTTTTGCATGCACGTAAAAAAAAATCATTTTCATACTGTTACAACTTTTTCGGTTGCATTTTACATTTATGGCTATAATTGAGGCCTTAAGCAAGCTTTTATTCTTCAGGGAACGAAAAAGACGAAGTTTTTGCTGCTTTTTGCTATATAATTGGTACTTCATGTGGGCAGCCATTTTTTTGGCTCGGTCTGGTTTTAATCCCCTTTTGGAAATCGTACAGCGGCAACGCTGCTTGTATAACCGATACCTTCTAGCTTTTCAAGTTCACACGGTCTTATTGGTCTTTTTCTCACAAGTAGCCGCCACAACGAGCCGTCTCAGTGCGCAAACCAGAGAACTTCCCTCAACGAAGCCAAAAATTTCCTTATATATTCACAAAAGATTAACAATATTTTCCAAATGGTTTCTTTATTTTAAATCTCGGGTTCACTTAAAGTAACTAATATAAAAAAATGCTTCTTAATCAAAATTTAAATTCGCACTTCAAAAATATTAGGATTTAAAAATATTTTCGTTAATAACTTATAATGGCGATCAACTACTTTTAAAACTGCGACTGTTTGATTAATGTTTACTAGTTTCAGCTGTGGTCGTACTCGTAAATCGACCCTAACTTTTATAAGGATAATACTTAAAAACGTACCACAATTTCAAAGCGAACCATGAAAAAAATACTACCATTTGAAAATAATTTTACTCATGGTCATGATTAATATTTTAATACGAAAATATAGAGCACACAAATTTGTTGTCGAAAAATGGTCGTTTCCATAGCAACATCATTGAAAACAACCTTCGTTAACACCCTGAATTGAAATTAGCTAAACAATTGCTTACTTTTGGGGGTAGGTAAATTGCATTCCTTCCAAATTGGGTTCTAATCTAAGATGAAATATAATTGAATACGTTACCTATGGCATTGGCAATATGGCGGCGACAAATTAAATACCACCAAAATGCGCTAAATTAACTGATAAGCAGTTTGTATGGGGAATTCTTAACTTCATTTTACCAGTCTTAATTGCGACATATACCAACGTTTGTGGGCATCTATGGTACAGTACCTTTCTAATGATATAAGTTTCATTCTACTCATTTCATAATAAATACTTAAAAAGTGTACGGAGACTTGGGATGTTCGCGTATTAATACAATGAAATGATGATGATTTCAGTGGATACGAAATCAAATTTCGTTTTGTGCAGTTCGGCTGCTTGCACTGCGAGAGAATTTTTTTCCGATGATACTATAGCACTGCCACAGACATATTAATAAAATAAACACCATTCTTCCGCCATTTATCTAATAAAAGTAAGAAATCCTTCAGATTTTAAATAGAGACAGCAACTCGTCCAGTTGTATACTTCGGTGTCTTACATTGTTTTTGTAAAGCGCTTTCCTCGAAACTCAGAGTACGAGGCGTCCATTTGCGCTATTCTGTCTCTAACCAAGTCGCAATATTAGCGCAATTATAAACTCCTGAATCGTTTTCAATATTTGAAACATTTGTACACATTTTTTAATTTGGTATCAACACAAATAACGTAAAGTTAAATAAAAGATATGTGGAAATTTCAATTCTCTTTTGCGAGTTCTTTCCTGACGATGCGACGAGAGGGCGTTCTTGATGTACTTTTTAAATGTATTTCTCATGTATATAATGCCTGGATCCTTGATCCCACAAAAGAAAGGGTTGGAATTGTCTATTTTAATTAACAAAAAAAAAAACAAAACATCCTTCACCCTGAGGCGCAATTAATGTGGAAAAAACATTGTAAAGCTGGGTATATTTCAATTATCATTTCATAACCTACAATAAAACGGGTACAGTCGCTCTGTTGCTAGAAAAACCATTGAATAAATATTTTCTGTTGCGATTCATGTGCATGTAAAGTTACACCGTTGGAAACCATAACCAGGTCAGGCATAAAACACACGATACCGAGGATATACCACACCACCAATTAAATGATCAAATCGGATGTTCCAAACTAATTGGTAATTAAAACTGTTCACTTATTTCTCTCACCAACCACCGATGGTTGTGGTTCTACTGTCCCACAGACTGAACACTTTCAACGCCAAGAAAGTCATTAGAGTCACTGGGCCGACCGTAAAATTCAAGGAAATCCATTTAACACAGGTATTCTAATTGAATAAGGACACCAATTAGCATTTACTTTAACATCGCAAATCATTTTATTTGATACCATTAACCGACTGAGCGCACCACCATCCATCCCCTGGGAGTTTCTATTACAAATTAGTACCGGAAAAGGGGTTGTCTGTTTGAAACTGAGAACATGTTGATCAACATAATATAGTCTGATACATAATTTATATGTTTACGTAAATATGTGTACATTGAAGGACAATTGAGTGAATTTTGATAGGCTGGTATACGCAACTTGGTGTATAGCAAATTTCCATAATATTTCTCGAAGACTCGTATCGTATTCCAACTGTGACCGTGATTTCTCATGGCCGCTCTTTTGGACAAGCTTTTTGATTCCCCCTTATACTCTGACTCTGACCAACAAAAATTGTCAGTACAGGCTGCAGGCCTTATGGAGGAGCTTTTTTTCCACCAATGGTGCCTGTAGATACTCTCACGGCACTCAAACACAAGTACTGCCACTGAAATAAAAACCAAACCACTGAGAAACCAAGGAAATGTTGTTGTCATTTTCCTAAAATTCGCATGCAGCCCACCACGACCAGTCTGCCACACAACCGCGGGCAGAATAAGCATGATCGTCTTGTGCAGTGTTTTATGTCACTGAGTTGGTTTTTCCGTCGGACAGTTAATTTTTTCCCCATTTTTCCCTTTTGGACCTAGTCAAAATTCCCACAATTTAATGTAAAAAAACAGTTAATTTTCAATATTTTTATGAACAAAAAATATAAAAGGACAAACAAGGTCGGGTGATCTCGGTCCATGGGTTTTATTTTAAAACAAAGACTTTTTTTTACGTTTTTAAATTTTTTAGTATGTTTCGAACTATGATTTATATTTCCGTTTCAATGTTTTGTTTTTAAATTAAATAAAGAGGAATTTTTTTCTTTTGAGTTGGCCAAATTTCCCACAAAATCTTACCGCACTCACTTTTTCCCACGAGACGGTTTCTTACCATCGAAATTCCCACGAAAAGGTAAATTTTCCACGAGCTTTCAACACTGGCTCTTGTGTTCGTTTGCTATTATAATCAACAAAAATAAGCAGTGTGTGTGACAGAACACTTACGCACATCAGAAGAGCGTTACCATACAATGTATACAATGAAAGCATTAAGGGTTTCTCTATGGATTTTGTCAAAGGACTTTCAGTTTTGGTGCTTTTGAAAACGAATTATTATGTGGGGGTTTGCCATTCGGTTTTAATTTGTTTGTATTTCTGAAGGATTCAAGAATATTCAGTTAAATCATTTTTTTGAATGTTGTCTCTTAGAAACAAGGTTTATTCGTGAGGTGTCTTAATGCATTCATTTGATTAACGCAATAAGTGATCAAAAGTGCGTTGCAGTGATTACTGGGGCAACCGGATTCATGCAAAAGCATGTTTTTTTTTTGGGATATCGTATCAAATATTATAATTTACAAAACTAAGGACATATTTCCAGCCCTATTCGTTAAACTTACATACAAGACACGATTAAGTCTAATTTAAAATTAACATTTAACTTATTCTAGCTTACTGGCTCCAAGCGAGCGTTCTAAACTTATCAATATCCTTAAAATTATTGCCTTTCGGCCTTAAATCTATCTATATCTATGATTTGTTTTGTTTTTTAATTTTCAAGAAACTTTATAAAACTTGAATTCTTTATTTTTTTATTTTTCTTACAACTAATTCAAACTACCTAAGCTACTTAACCTAAACTACCTATAATCAGGGTGGTGAGCAATCTCATCGATTGGTCATCATCCTGATCGCGTCCATCGGCGCCTGACAGCCGCCCATAAGGGTTCATCAGTGCCACCGAGACCCGAGCGAGGCTGTAAGCATATTTGGGTATAAAAGCATATTCCAATTTGTAGAGAATATTTTTGGTACGAAATAAAAAAGTGATTGAGGTCTAATGCGATAAGTTTCGAAGATGATATGGTTAAAGCAGAGTTGCCTGAAATCGTATGTATGTAACACAAGTCGTGGGTGAATTGGTTCAAAATGCGGGACATAAAGTGCTTTGCTTGCCGCCTTATCACGGTGACCTTAATCCAATATTATTGGTTTGTTCTCAAGTGAAAGGGTTTTGTAGCAAGCCAAAGCAAGTCATTGAAATTGGCTGAAATAAGAGAATTATTAACGATAGCACTTACAAAAGTTGACAATTGAGCCAAATATGTAGGAAATGGACGTTTTCGCCAAGGGAGCTGTTGAAAGGTTAATAATAGACCTAAATAACGACAGCAGTAGCAGTAATTACTCATTAGTTGATATTTTAATAAGTGATATTAGAAGTTAGTATTTTAGGCTTTACAATATTTATAATGAATAAATTGGATTACGGTGATATAGTTTTTTTTTTTTTGTGTTACGAAATTTTTGTTTTTTGTTGGAAAACAAACTAAAGCGATAAGGCCTGCTGCGGAAACCCTTCAAAAACCCTGCCTATTATAAAGGGTGATTTTTTAAGAGGTTTAGAACTTTTTTTAAAAAAAAAAAAACACAAAAAATTCGAAAAAATGAATGAAATATTTATTTGAATCGATAGTTTGAACCTTGCAATTTAATGTTTAAAGATAATTTCATGCAAATGTTGACCGCGGCTGCGTCTCAGGTAGCCCATCCGCTGAGTCCAATTTTGGCATACTCTTTCACACATATCGGCCGGTATCTCACGAATGAATGCATGGATGTTGGCTTCCAGTGCGTCAATCGAAGCGGGCTTGTCCCTATACACATTAGCCTTGGCATACCCCCACAAAAAATAATCTAATGGTGTCAAATCGCACGATCTAGGCGGCCAATTGACCGGCCCGAAACGTGAAATTAACTGTTCACCAAACTCGCCTCGCAATTGCGCCATTGTTTCGCGTGCTGTGTGGCATGTGGCACCGTCTTGTTGAAACCACATATCATGCAAGTCAAGAACTTCCATTTCGGGCAAAAAAAAGTTTGTTATCATCGCTCGGTAGCGTTCACCATTGACAGTAACGCTGCGATTCGCATCATCTTTGAAGAAATATGGCCCAATAATGCCGCCGGCCCATAAACCGCACCAAACAGTGGCTTTTTCGGGATGCATTGGTAGCTGTTGCAATGCTTCTGGCTGATCTTCACTCGAAATGCGGCAATTTTGCTTATTTACGTACCCATTCAACCAAAAATGAGCCTCATCGCTGAACACAATTTTTCGATAAAAAAGCGGATCCTCGGCCAGCTTTCCAAGAGCCCATTCACCAAAAATTCGGCGTTGTGGTAGGTCGGCTGGCTTTAGTTCTTGCACCAGCTGTATCTTAAAAGGCTTTACGCCCAAATCCTTCCGCAAAATTTTCCACGTAGTGCTGTAACAAAGGCCTAACTGCTGGGAACGGCGCCGAATCGACATTTCGCGGTCTTCTGTCACACTAGCTGATACGGCCGCAATATTTTCTTCACTACGCACAGTACGTAAACGTGTTGGTGGTTTAATGTCCAACAAAGTAAATTTGGTGCGAAATTTGGTCACAATCTTCCGAATAGACTGCTCAGAAGGTCGAGAATGCCGATCATAAAATGGAAGCAGCGCGCGATGAACATTTCGAACCGAGCACGAATTTTGATAGTAAAATTCAATAATTTGCAAGCGTTGTTCATTTGTAAGACGATCCATGGTTAAATTGCAAACCAAACTGAAGCTGTTTGACAGTGACACAAGGTACTAAACACACGTCAGCTGTCAAAACCAGTGTTGCCAAAACCAAACCAGCTAAAAAATCACCCTTATTACCGGAAAAGGAAAACGATAAACGGAATATATTTTGTTCAGCAATATTTTTATTTTTAATTGGAAAATTGTGACCCTAATATTTAGTATTGCTCTCTGAATTATGGGGAATTATCATACAAACTACGGTAGCCCTGTGAGAGCTTTAAAGATGAACCGATTTATGTGAGTCATTGCAACCAGACTGAGAGACAAACATCCTATCTTCTCTGTACTGACAATTTTTGTTGGGCAGAGTATAGTTCTTAAGGGAGTACCGTCCAGCTTATAAGTTAACTTGCGTTGCGGTTGGAATTGTACAACTCGCGAGGATCGTATAACTGTGGCATATTTCACCAAAATTATAATTATAATTACAAACTTGTATTTGTTGATAACATTTTCAGACTTATTTACTGATTTTCTTTTTCACAAACTTCAAACTTATTTCCAACAAATTTGTTAAAAAGAGAAAAAATTTCAAGGCAAATTGTATTTGTTGTTTATAAAGTATACACAAAAAAACACAGTTCCACCGTTTATTTTTCAAACTTATAAGTAACAACTGTTTTGATTAATTTTGTAAGTCCTCTAACTAAGAACAAAATGAATAAACAGAACAACATTCTTATCGCCGGCTAGAAAAATTTTCTAATACAATAACATATAGTGTTAAATTTAGCGAGTGGCAACACGATTTTGGGGTTCTACTTTAGAATGTTTTAACTTTTTGAAAATACCTTGATTTGGTGAAACCCAAACTTGAACAAAATATGAATATTACCAAATTTTTATTTGTTAGCAACAAAAAAATTAGCTTTTGGTGAAACGGAAATAATTAAATTTTAACAAATTTCCCTTTGTAAACAGCAAATACAATTTGCTAAAATTTTGTGAAACAGCAAAAATGGATTTTTCTACATTTTTTTTTTTTTTAAATGCTTGTGAACAACAATTTGCAAGTTGGTGAAATATGCCACTGGTATCCCATTTCTAGTGGTTTACAGAACTTGTGTGGTTTTTCGCATATATTTGACATAAACTTGGCTTCCCACTTTCCTATTATGTTTGATCCTTGAGTTTTGCATGATTTTTTTACTTCATAATAGCCGTATTTCATTATCAGCGTAATCTGACCCGAATCAGATCACGAAAATAAAACAATACGGATCATAGAAAAATGTCATTTTGGAATTGTGGCAACAGTTGCTTTCAAAACACGACGGATAATGTATGTAAATGGCAAACTTCATATTGCCACCAGCCATATTGCAAACATTCTGTACAACGTGACGTCACAATATGATGTCAATTGACATGAGATTTCATTTGTTTGTCGGGGGTGTTACCATATGAATCAAATTAATAAATTTTATTTTTGGATATTGTTTTTGAAAAAACTGATTTAAAATTCTATGTTGAAATATGCATTTTGGTATTTCGGTGTATTCATGCGAGCGAATGATTTTTTTAAACATTTATGAAATGTTCTCGATTTGCTTTAGAAACATTTCATAAACATTTGTCAAACATTTCTGTTTTTGCCGGTGTATACGCCGAATAAGTATTTATTAAACGTTTATGAAATACTTTTTACTGTCGGAAATTCACGACCAGAGGCTCGAAAACAACAACACGGCTTCCGTTATATGGTGTGTTTTGTTTCTAAAAGGAAATGAGTTTACCTACAATCAGTTCAAAATGTAATAGAAATCTTAATGCAGTTTGCACCTCTGGTCCGCTCAGATTGGAATTCTTAGACAAAGTAAATGACAGCGGCTTAGGCACGAAATTCCAGAAGAACAAAATGAAGTTAGAATTCCATTTTTCTGTGATAAAAAAGAAACGTGTTTCCCAATAACTAGGTTCCAAAACAATTTAAATTTATGCAGGAAGCTAGTTTCGATTTTTTATTATTCCAAGATGTTCTGGACATTTGTATTTAATGTTAAAAAAACATAAACACACCTCTGAAACAAATTATTAACGAACTGCGAAACATTTCATAAACATTTTTTTTGTTAAATAAATGTTTATGAAACATTTACTTAAATATTTCGCTGGTCTGGGCATACCTTTATGGAATGAAAAAGCAAAATCATCTCGAAGGCGGGAAATGTATTCGATGTGAAAAAAATGCTTTTTGATTTTTTGTGTTGTGAAGGGTGTTGAATATTTTAGTCTGGCAACGTGACTGTGTGGCTTGGCTAATGGCTATCGTTTACAGGCACACCAACATTGAAAAATGAAACAAGCCACCTAGTACAATACATTTTCAGATCATGATTCGTGATCTCGATGAATATCAGGATCATGTGCTGTTGTTGTAAGTGCATGTATTTCGATGATCTGTATGGATCATGGCTGATAATAAAAAAGGGCTATTGTGCTCTTTTGTTAAAATTTCTGCACACCGAAATTATGTCAAAACTTTGTCCGTGTTCAGAAATTGTATTATACTCAGTGAAGTGTCGTGGTGCCTCTTTCAGTAGGTTGTTCACCAAATTTTCAAAATTGTTTCTTTATTCCATCAGGACACTACGAGGACGTGATAGCTAACGATCCTATATTTAATTTTTTCTATATAGATATATTTTTTTTTTTTTTTACTTTTTTCTATTGGGAAACAATGTACTTCGTCGGCTGGATGCTATCTTGTTCAATGTCCATTTTTCAAAATGTTGGGAAATCGATTTTTAAAGTTCAGATTGAAAATTTTTGTTTATATAAGAAAATTGTTGATTGGTATTGATTTTTTTTTTCAAAGCCTTAACAATTTTGTTTATAAAACAAGTCACAGAAATTGTTTTTTTTTTTTATTTTGAATTAGTTATGAATTAAAATCAACGAGGAAGTCATTGTATATTGAACAAAGTTATATGGAGTGACAAGTTGGTAAAATTTTGGTGGATATTGAACAGAAAAACTCAATATTGAACAACATAAAAAAAAACACAAAAAGAGAGGAAACATAAAGTTGATTTTGTTGAATAGAACAAAATGACATGGCAAAAGTTTCATATTGAACAAAACAGTGCTCTGTAACTTGAGAACTAAAAGAGATAGAACAAAATGGTTTGCGTCTCAGAATTATGAAGACTGCATACCTAGCTCAATTTCGTAAAAAATGGCCTTTAGAACAAGATAGCATCCAGCCGACTACTTGTTTAAAGCAACTCTGCTTTTTCATCTATTACTAAGGTTAACACTACATGCGAAAATTACCAACAATTTCTGTATCAATTCCCCGGTTGGTTTGTACAGCGACGTCACGGTATCTTATCGGAAAAAAACTACGTAATGACATTTCGTGAACTTAAAATTCTAAATCTAAATCTAAAATTTAACATTTTGCTACATCATTTAATAAATCGATTATTATTTAGAAAGTTAGTAGTAAAGTTTTATGAGTTCAAAGGGCAAGATTGCGCAATGGGCATCGAACACTGTCCAGAAAGAGGTTTCATTGCGAAGCGAATTGTGGGTGAGCAATTTCGAAAATGAGATGATATTTTGAAACTAGATTAGTTGGTGACTATATCTCATCAGTATTTAAAACTTTGAGCCTTACAAACTTAAACGCATTCGTTGGTAATCATAAACATAGTCTTCCATAAGGTGACCCAAATAAGACCCACCCTATAATTTTTCTTTAATAACTTGCAAGCTCCTATAAGGAATTTTGCTGAATTGACATTGATATAAGTCTTAAGAAGTTGTCCATATAAAAGTACCTTTTTTATTGGCTAAAAACCATATTGAAATATTTTTTTTTTTGTGTTTTTGAAAACCTTACCTTGAGCATTATTAAGAACACCTGTTCCGAATAGGGCCCATACTAAATTTTGCTTAGTTACTTTAGTTTTCCTGCTAAAGTGATCACCGCCAAAGCGATTGTTAAGCTTTTGGGCACTTCCTGGATCTATGACTTGCGACCTACAAAAAAAGGGATTTCTGTGTGTCTCTTTAAAAACAAACAGACTATTCCCCTCCCGCTGCAAAGTAACTATACGATTAAAGTATCTGTAATATTATTGACGCTAAAAAATGCAGAGGCATGAATTCGTAATATTTTTCTTTTCAGATGCTTAAACACTTCTGCGACTTTAATGGACAGATCCTCTTCTTGTAGGAGTGTAGACATTAACCGCTCTTTACATGGTTCCTCAAGGTTATTTTTGGAATCATAAAGCGCCTTCACGTTGAAGCATTCAAGGCTAATCCCATGTCATCGGACGACCATCCTCTCAGTTTTCTTTTATTTAAATTGGTGACCTTTGATTGATTTTTTCTTATTCGTAATATGGCCCGTTAGTATTGTGGGTGGGCCTTTTAAGGAACATCAAAGACTTTTTTATAAAAATTATTTAATAAAAAAACTATGTAAAGGATTAAAATAATATTTAAAGCACTTGGAGGCAAATCATGTTGAAGAAGAAATGGTATACTTTCTTCCAGTACAAATATATTTAACAAATTTCATATAAATCGAACCCACTTTCTGTCAAAGATTCATCAAAAATTGGGTCCCTCAAGCCTTCTGCGTTCATCACCATGCCCACATTGGTCTTTTTTTTTATCTTATTTCAAAATGCCATTAGAGACGCAGTGAAACATGAAACTATCATATACATGCTGATGCTAAACGACAAATATAATGTGCATATGTCCCTTCTAATTGCATAAACCAAGTATGTATGTACTTTCGCGAATAGTTCTATAAATATTTATTCACACTCGAGATCGGCATTAAACAATTTATCGCGTTAGGACACGGTTCGCTCGGACTAATACACTTTTACCCGGCGGCAGTTCTATGCGGCACGCAGTGTATGGTGAATGTGCCCAGACGTACCATAGTAATAATTTTACGCGTAATTACATCATACGCACCAATATTCCATTGAAATTTAAATTCTACATTCCTTCATAGACAGGGTTGGCAGGTAAGAACGCACAATACCGCTATCTCTGTATGCGTTGAACAAATTTCCATGAAATACAATTTAATTAAATTGTGGAAATTTGATTAAAGTCGTCGCGCAGTAGCGGCAAAAACATGTTCCCCCGTATTCATGTCATTGCGCTTAACCACCGACGTAACTGCGATTGATAGCTAAGCCACACGATATAATGCTAAGGGGTGGGGGTGTACAACGCGCCTAAACCTATACTGCGATGTTGGTGTGAAACCCAGTGGGTAGTTTGTCGAGGGCTAAAAGCTGTCATTAGCTTCAATTAACTACCATGTTATGGTGTTACTTTTGTGTGGGTGCTGCGAAGCCTCTTCAATATAAATATCCATCACCCCAAGAGCGAGGGTGAAACCATCATCGGGAGGACTGGCAAATTCACACAAAACGGTTTAAAATATTTGCGGAGTGCACGCAGTATACGAATATGTCATAGGAATAGAAGAACTCGTTCGCAATTAAAATTGTCATCGCTCTCCGAGGGCTGGTGGCACCCACATTGACATGCGTGGGTGCGTGAGTGGTGATGGCTGATAAAATAAGATTAAATTATTCCAAGGGCCCAAGAGTTCTTGAGGAGGCGATATGTGCCATTTATTCACAGGTCAACACAACTCTCCCAATTTGGCACATGCATTACAACCCAAAAGGGTACGTTCAAGTGCGACTCCTAGAAACTTGCTATTCATGTCAAGATATTCACTAGCAGAAGACTAAAATCGTCGTCTGGCAACCTTAATAATTCAAACTTTAAATTGCCACCCATTTGCAGGGCAACTGCAATGCATTGGTTAACACTTAACCGTTTACCACTTTGCGAATACAATGCACTTCTCAGTTCTTACCCCCAGAAACTGGTGTAGTATGAAAACAGGGCGCAATGGAGGTTCCCGATGCCGATGCACAATGCACATACCCATACAAAGTACATAGGCGTCCGCTCTAAAAACTTTCCCAACAAATTAATTTGTTCCGTAAAGTTGTGCGCCTTTGAAGTGGTCGTCCATGAGATTTGCCAATGTATTTATTCATCACCTTCTGTGGGCGATGAATATACATACTACTTCATATCTCATCGTCGTCGTCATCAGCAGCACATAAATATGCGGCGGTAACTTTGTTATCACAGAGACCGTGACGGTGTAGTATCGGACAAAAGATCCCAAAAGACATGAGAATAGTTGCGGGACTTGAATTGAATTTGAAGGTGAAGCTGTGTTTTTCAAACGGTATGGTAGGCGCAATAGGTTGGTTGGATGATCTCGTAAAATTGTGTGTGTGGTCAAGGCAGAAGTTTTCTCGTGTGATGTGTTTCACCACCGGGCGCTTATCCAAAGGGACGCGGTTAGTTTACATCCCAGGAGCAGAGGTCTTTAACTGCGGCGGCCAACGGATGTTGGAAATAGATTTAACATTGTAGAGCCGATCGTTCATAGAGAACATTTGTTCAGAGGACACTTCCATGCTAAAAACACATTCCGACACCGAAGATACTTTTAATTCGTTACGATGATATCGCAGGCTAGGACCGCCTGCCTAATAGGCCCAGTTGTACTTTTGTTGCTCTAAATTTTTTTTTTTGTGGAAATAAGGCTAGTGCTTAAGGCCGAAGTGGAAGACACCTTCTTTGGCTTATGGAATGATGACTTTCGACTTTAGATGCCGCAAGGGACACTTTAACTGATCCGAATGGCCACAACTAAGCTAATGATGCAGCAATGCCCAGAAGATCAGATAAAATATGAGGCGAATAAGTAAAATTGGCTGTATGCGGGTATGATAAAGTCAAACACAGAGAAATGTGCCTCCAAGCCGCAACCCAAAAATAAAAGTGGTAACTACGCCAATGCTAGTATAGGCCAGGTGAAGTTTGGTGTTCGCAAAGGCTATTTATATAAAGTGACATTTCGATAGTGATCTGCTGTCAGTGTCATTCACTTTAAGCTTGAACGATGAATCAAACTAAAAGTCGACAACAAATATACTCGGAATTTTGTTTATTGAGCATTTGTCTACTTTACATCGATTTGCTTTAAGGCCTATACACATGAGAGCGAATTTCGAACATAGACGAATTGCAATCAAATCAATTTAACTTTATGAATTGAAAATTGCTATTTGTTCTACAACAAAAGGATTATATTTTATTATTCTAGCATCAAATCTAGAAAAAGCTTCTTCGAGATTGATTTAAAGAGCGAAATTTATATAATAACAGCAATTTGCCCGCGAGTCGAAAATTCTTGCCGCGAACTGTGACACTTTTTTTTCTGTTCATATAATGAAGTTTGCAAATAAAATCTATCTGCCACTCTTTATTCTCAATACACGTAAAACAGTCGCGATCCACAATCCCACGAATGTAAAATACGTCTGAACTTAACCTTGAACAATGAAACTGATTCGCGGGTTAGTTTTCATGTGAAGGAAGTGTCAGAAACTAGGAATATTCGCTTGTTCGCAATTCGCTCTCATATGAAAAGTACGTTGAGAAAGGCATTTCAAAACAATTCGAGCCAATGCGAACGAGGGTTTTTTTGGGCTTTTGCATTCCTCGTCCAACCATGGATCAGAAAATATACTTCCAAAATGTATGTATTCGGTAGATTTGACAGTTGTTCGCCTGCCTAAAATTAATGATAAATTACATTTACTGCCGGCAAATCTGCTCACTAGCAGTGAGCGCAGCAACACCAAAATTTTAAATTTACTCTTAAAACGATTTTTTCCAAATGTCAACTGTGGGGCGAAATTTGCGAATTTCTGTCACCAACAAGAGAAATACGTGAACAAAACGTCAGAATTATTGAAGAAAGAAAGCAATTCAATCTCGTAGTCAAAATTTGCTTTACTCGTTCCACATTTTCTCTTGAAAAGTAGGTACGTGCCTAATAAAAAATATTTTTTCCCTAAATTCCGAAAATCTGGCTTTTGGCTTATTCTGCCAGCGGGTTGACGTTTTCCTGTCAAACGTTTGTTTTTCGATTCACTTGTAGCACTTTGGCGATTTCAAATAGGTTTACGGAGCTAGCATTTTTAAGTTCACACAGGATTTGAAATGACGATTATTTTTCCATGACTGAAATTCCCTGCCCTGTGATCACTGTGATTGTCCATGGGAAGGCTGCATAAAGTCGTGTTCTTTTTTATTTGCCATTCAATGGTCACTCGTCAAACCGCTCTACACGGTGGAAGTATATAAAATAAAAAAAAAACAAACACGTAATCCTTAAATAATGCTCAGCAGCAACACTGGCCTCTCACCTAGAATGCTTACCGCCCTCCCTTCCCATGGGACGGAGTAGGCAAGATGTGGCTCACTTAAAACGTAATCCATTATAAAGGCTCCTCCACGTCCACATGACGGATATAGTGGATACAAGATACCGGCTGCAATTGTATTTTATTCATTGAGACTGTAAGTCAACACAAAGTTCCGCCTCGCTCCACTTTGGGATTATTTCGATTTTGCCTACCTGCGACAAAAAAAGTGAATAGGTACAACTTAAGTCTGTTTACAAAAGGTATGAAATAAATTTCAGAATTAAAAAAATACGATATTTTATCCGATCCGTAGCTGATTGTGTTTGCCTTTGTCTGCTCTTCACAGACAGAAACAGTTTTCTGGCTCGTTTTCAAATCAAAATGATAGATCTATACAATTATTCTAAGCTTAGTGATGTTTGGAAAACTTTCGAGTCCGATTAAACTGAAACAACCACAAAACTCACCTTTGCGTTGGCCCGCGAAAGTCAGTAAAGTACCCAAGAGCAGAAGGTAGTCTAAAAAGACCTTCCTAATTTGATTAGCTTGTCCCTTTTTTTTTTGGTGCTATCACACGACAATCGATGAAACAGATAGTTAAAGGGAGAAGAAAGAAGCAACACGATGCTCAAACGAATGAAGGGGTGACATTGACAGCCACGAGGACTACGCCGATGAGGACGACAAATCAGACATTGCAAACGATAACAAGGGTCCACGATGTAAAAAAATTGTTAAATGGCCTTTAAGTTCTTTCGTGTGCTGTTGTTGCTGTTTTCTTTGTGCTTGTCGGCCACGGGACCACGGTTTACTTACTCTATTCATGTCATTTTACGAAATGTCATCCCTGATATTAAACCCAGTCATTTGTACTTAATTAGAGGGATGGTGGTGGGCATCGGTGTATATTCATTTGTGTGGGGTTGAGTGCTCTGCCATGAGTGGTATTTTGAAAATTTCAATGTGCGTGGGTTAGGTGTGGAGGAGCCCCCGTCAAGGATCATGTGGCATAGGCGTGCAAATGTCGTGTTTATATTTTTCTTTTGGAATTTTTCATCTTCTCATAGCTGGTGGGATGAT
Source organism: Cheilosia grossa (assembly GCA_963082955.1). NCBI lineage: Eukaryota > Metazoa > Arthropoda > Insecta > Diptera > Syrphidae > Cheilosia > Cheilosia grossa. The sequence goes on from OY720144.1 coordinate 85,785,092, forward strand.
AAACCTTTTGTAATTTACAAATTTTTATTTTTAGTCTTAGCGAGGCGAGTTTTGAATGCCGAGTTGGGCTTTTTCTATTTCCGTCGAAGCGTTAAAGTTGGGACTTTTTACAGAATTAAAGGCATTGTGAACGCATTTTGATTGAAATTGATATAGTTATATACGGAGGAGACAGTATTCTTCAGGATGCAAATGCACTTACGTCGCATATACTTCTCTTTCGTTCTGCTCGAACAGAAAAAAAAACATACAAAGCTTTCGCTGTGCGCCTACCAATCACTTAAAAGCACTGTTCCCAGACTTTGAATACTGTTTTCGTAATTTTTTTATCTGCAAAAGCATTAGTTTTCCCCTAGATTAGAAAAAAAACCCTGAGATTTTGCACCTGTCTTCATATGAAAAAATAAAAAAATGTAACCGTTTTTATTAACAAGCTTAAATAATCGCGTAGCATAAAAATATTCATATATTACCTACACAATGATTTTCTTTTCTATTGGACGTAATTATAAAAACGAGTGAATGCACTCAGATAGAAAATTCTAACATAGACGTTCGATGGGCATATTTCTTTAATTTTTAATAGGAACAATTCATTCGTAATGAAAATACACGTTTCACAGAGATTTTTGGTTTTTTCCCCTGTTTTAAGCTTGTCCCTCGTTTTCCCCTTTTCCATTCAGAAGGCACCAAGGCGGTTTTCCCCTCAATCTGGGACCACTGCTCCAAAGCAGAACCAAAAGATCACGAACAATCATTGCTTAAATTAATTAATAATGCTAGATTTTGGTGTGTAGCTTCGGGATAAAGCCTACAGCTGATTCATAGCTTAAAATACTTAAGCAGGTATTGGCTCGCTACAGAAAAGTCAGACTAGTAGGCGTGGCAATGATGCAGGCATATAGCCTAAAGATGTTTTCAGAGACCTTTCAAAACAAGTCAGTAGTTTTCACGTCTGCCGCGAATAGTTATTAAATACCCTAATCACCTTTGGTTTTAATACATGTATTTGCGTATAGAATTTAACAATTAACTATGCATTTAAAGAAATACTTTTGTATAGATTCCCGTTAATCTCATTTTGTGCAATTGCAAAACAATACGCACGCAGATCTTTTGGAAACTCCCATTTCAACACAAATATTGAAGCGTGTCTGAATTATTAAGCCGTTTATGTGGACAGAATTGGCAGACAATGTTTTTGTGTGCTTCTTTCATTCTTGTATGTGTAGGAATTGTATCAATCTAATTTATATGCGACCGACGTAACCAGAAACTAAAGTAAAAGCAATAAGCTAGGTCATGTCATGCCCCCAGTAGTAGAACACTTAGTATGGCTTACATAAAAGTAATAGTTCACTGCGAGGAAACCGTTCAACGTAAATATGTGACGTAAAATTAGTTAATTTCTCAAACTCAAATATTCCTTATTAAAATTAAGTTTTTTCTTAGCAAATTTAAGTGTTTTTTTTTATAAAAAAGTAAAAACTCAAAAACAACCTTATTCTCCAGTAATCGAATACTTTTTTCCTGATTCCGAAAACAAGATTTCGAACTTCGTTCCGCCCAAATTCGTTAATGTAATGAAAGTAATAATTCCGAGTATGCACAATGCACCTGCTGCTTTATGCAATTCGGCGAATTCAAATTCTTTATTCAAAACTTATACTCATACAAAAGAAATAACACGACGTACAGAGCGGAAAGTTGGCACACACGTGAGCACGCCACATACAATTGACCATGGGAATAACATGGGAATTCAAGATTGATGCAACAAATTTCCTGCGATTGTCCTTGCGACTTATTAATTGTCATAGCGAAAGTGAGTCGCACGGGAAATTGAAGACGAAATCGTTCTGAATAAGCGGAATCCGCAGAATGAAAATGTTTGCCTTTGAATTTTCCCCTAATTCTTGCAGGAAATTTGATTTGAGATTTTTCACAATCAAATCAGAAGAGTTCCGTTGCAAACCTTAGGAGCATTGAGGTTTCGCAACAAAATTATAACCGTGCCGATGTTCAATTTCACTCGGAACATCCAAAGAATTAAAAAATTAAACATTTTGAATAATTTTTGTTGTATCGGTGACACTACCCGTTTTTTCTATCCAGTCTTTTCGTTTGAAAGTGTGTTTCCCCATACAAACTTTAATAACATCTTTTGTCCCCTTAAAGTTTTGTTTTCGCGACAAAAAGTAACCTTCCTTGGTCCAAAACGAAACCGTCAAGCCCAAAATCTTTAAAATCGAACATTCTGTTCTCGAGTTATGCACGAACACACGGATTTCAGTCTCTAGTGTTCGAAAAAGAAACGCGTAAAGATAAAGTTTCCAATTAGCAGTGAAATAAAATAAAATTATTCACTTTTAAGATCAAATTTGTTCTCAAATGAACTATTTACATTATGTAACGAAAACACTTTAAAAGATACCTACGTATTGACCTAAATTGTTACCCAAAACACACAGTTTCTCATGACACCCGTAACAGTTTCTTTTTTCAACAGAAACGGATAATGATGTACTCTTTGAAACCTCAAAACAAACTACCATTTCTTTTAGCGTTGACATTGATTGTACAGGGTCCATACATCAGCTCTGCGGCTGATAATGCGATCTTCAAAAACAGGGCGCAAAACATCGAGTGTAGCTTCGGCTGTGTGGCACGTAGCGCCGTCCTGTTGAAACCAAATGTTGCCAATATCCTCCTCTTCAATTTGTGTGAACAAAAATTCGTTCAACATGGCCCGATAACGATCGCCATTGACTGTAAAGGCCACTCCTTGCTCATTTTCGAAGAAAAATGGCCCAATTATGCCTCTGGACCAAATTCCGCACCAAACAGTGACTCGTTTTGGGTATATCGGCTTTTCAATGTATGCGTGCGGGTTTCCTGTGCCCCAAATGCGACAATTTTGCTTGTTTACATACCCGCCAAGATGAAAATGAGCTTCATCTGAAAAGATGATTTTTTTGGCAAAATCGGCATCTTCTCTAAGTCGATCGCAGGCCCACTTAGCGAAGCGAAAACGTATTGGATGGTCATTTCACCAAGCGTATACACAACCATATTCGTTCAGCGGAAGGATAAAACTAATTATCTGTCGAATCAGACATGAGCTAAGTGTTACCATTCGCGAAATAAGCACTAGTTGAAAAAAAAAAGTTAGATGGCGGACTAGTTGACAGTTTCGCAGGAATTAAGATGAATAGCACGTTTAGAATTTCGCATTTGCAGAATTTGAAAATCTGACAAACAACACTGTGTAAACGATTTTTGCCAACAAATGTTCGATTACTGCGAGTGTTCGAATTTAGTCGACAAGTACCTACGCCACCTAGTGAGGTGTGATTTGTTTCTCTTATTTTTTGAGCCGAGAGTGGCAGGTTTGCGCCGAAATGTGTAAAAAATAAAGAAAATAAAAGTTTAACAAAAAGCAAATCAGCAAATAAATTAATACCCCTTACTGCATGCTGCATACTCGTACTAGGAGAAAGTTAAATTTTGCGATTGCTGGCTCTAAATAATCGTACTAGGGATAGTTTTAAACTTATGCGGGACCCGCACTGTTTCAACACACTCTAAGACATCCCTTAGAACCTCTTTCCAGCATTTTGTGTTTCTTTTGAATGAAAGACAATCTAAATAATTGCTCTCTAGAAACGCATCTGGATAAGTTCAATCGCAAATCGCTCATCCGCCTGTATTAGCCTTGACTTAGTCACAAAAGCTCATCATGTTAAGAGGCTTCGCTATGAGACAACCCACATTGTCTACATATACAATAGCTTTTCATTGTTGCCCATTAACAATCGCGACTTTGTCAAAAAAAGAATCTCGCCTTGTGGCGGTTTGCTTATTAAATTGAATGCTACATCAATCCAATTGCAGTTGGCAAGGCCGTGACCTAAATTTCCATCTGTCACTATCTCCACTCCACATTTTTATTTTTCACAAATTAACTTTCTAACTGTACTTGATGCGAATCCAATCTCTTTCTCTCTCTCTCCCTTCTCTCTCTCTCTCTCTGTCTTTCTAAATAAATGTCCCCAGTGAGTTGTCAAACTTTGTGCAATGATATTCAAAATCCTTGCAATAGCCATCAGAAGTGATTGACGTCACGAACTCATTCAAACAACAAAAAACTGTGCAGTTGACTTCTTCTGACACCGAAAATGTGTATATGCGAAGATGACAATATCCGTTAATGAAAGGATCTAGGTCAGGACTTTCTTATATCAATACTACACATGCACATGAACACAGTCTCTGTATACCTACCTACATACAGACGAAATAGAAATAACGCATTCAGTGCAAGCGTATACATGACCTGACTTTCGCAAAAACACTGCGCCACCAACAACCCACTCTTACATCAAAAATGGCAAATTGCTGTGTTCACACGCCTTTCATCATGCATTAGGCGGCCATGCCGCAGATGTACCTACTCTACATGCATACTACATATAGGCATGTGTGTAGTTCGCGGTGATTTTTAAAAATAAAGGTCAAACATGTATTACCGCAAAAGTAATAAGATGCCACGGAAAGGGGGCCTCCTTTTATGAGAGGCAGAAAATTAAAATGCAAACGAAAATAGCGAAATAATCGTGAAAAGCAGCAAGAAGGAGGAACAAATAAAACCAAACGAACGGATGAAACATGATGAAGGGGGGCTCCCAGCCGAAAATCTTTCTCAAACACATACGTACCCTCCCATCCGCCCACAATTACTGTAGGTCTGGAATACAAATCAGATTTGCGATTTACACACATTCCGCTGCCACTCCAGCTTTGCCTAGTTTTTCTTTGAATAATTTTCCAAAAAAGAAAATCCACCCCAAAAGCTCTGAATGAAAACCGGCAACGTCGCCCATTCATTTCAGCATTTTAGTCCTGATTCTATTTTTGTCGATTCTCCACTCTTGCGCATTTCACTGGTGTGCCATTTCTCAATGCAATTCGCCACTCGCGTAGTATCCATCGCGCGTACTACTACACGACGAATGATGACGATTTGTTATGGTGAGTGGCGATGGTGAGCTATAGAACATGACAGGATCTCTCCCTCACACTGCAGAGACGACCAATATTCGACAGCTTGGTAGTGCTGCTTCCTCTACGAGCGAATCACATTACGCTCGTCACAACAGAACATTTTCAAATACAACTGGATTGTGGATTGTCAGCCACAGTGTGAGGGGCAAGGGAGTTAACCCACTCGTATACTGTATAGTATATAGAACAGCAGCTACCATAGTACAAGGACCTCTCGAGCGATGAGCGCGCTGGTACAAGAGCATTTAACGAGAATATTAACTTGCCCCATACATACGGATCGGATAAGGTATACGGAGCTACGGACCTATGGAACTACTGAGTACTGAGCATGTTTGGCATGGGCTCATGGCTACAGCGAGAGAGCCAGATAGAGGCAGGAAGCAACTACAAAATCCTCAAAAAAGAGAGAACCTCATTATAGTAATTTTTTTTTGTCAAAAAGGAAAATGACATTGAAAGCTTTTGCCGAATGGTCTGCACGCTGAACTTTTCACGAGCTAGGTGTTCGATGTAAAAAGTCCTGTGGACCGTTTATATGGCTGTTAGTGCGCATGTTTGAGGAGTTCTTGTTCGATGGAAGTTTAATCGCTGTGCTAGTGATGCTCATGAATAAATCTGCTTTCGCTGGTGGTGCTGCCTTTGCTCTGGTGGCTGAGGCACTTAAGATGGTACCTACCAAGAGCGACTTATGTGCGACGTTGAAGTTGTTTTTTTATTTTGTTTTGTGCAAAAGTTTTCAAGCTTTGCTTGCTGAGAATTTGATTGAAATCTCAGCGGTTAGATGGATTTGTTTGCGGCTGCAGTTTGCCGATTACAGAATAGTGGGTCACGGACTTTTCTGCCAGAGTGTTTATCCAAACTTTCGATTGAAGATTTTCAACGAAAGTTTAAACAGAGCAATACCTCCAAGACTGGTTACGCGTATTCGCATTTTTGTATGTCATACTTGATGTGCTGATCGATTATTATTATTATTATTATTATTTGAATGGGGATGCATTTTGGGTAAAATAAAAATGAATGATCTAGATCATGTGGGCAAAATATTGTCGCAGCTTTCTTTATCCAATACGCAAACCATTGAAGGTTTTTTCTTTGTTAATGCGTTAGAAAGCAATTTCGAAAACTATGACACGCTTGGCCCTACTTTTTAGCATATCAATCGAAACACCGTTTTCCAAAGCACAATGTTTCCTTGCAATCTCAAAATTTTCTTAATAAGGTAGTTTTTAACGCTGTCCACCACTCTGGAATTTAAGACCCTAATATTTGTGCTGCGTAGCACATGGTTGACCTCACAACTCCGAAGGGTTTCAAACATCTTATATATATACTTCGTACACGATAGTTCTACTGCTTAGGACCGTGCCAAACTTAGAGTTTTTGTTTCAAAAACATTGATATTATTTAAAATTATTTTTAATTTGAAAAACGACTCAAGGCGAGAGAACAGAGTCTTACTGGTGGTTTTTTTTTACTGAACACGAGAAGCGTGAAGCTTGGAGTCTTACAGTTAAATGTATAATATGTATAAATTGATATGGATCCGTGCGACCTGACAATTATACTGGTCACACGGTTGAAATTAAAAATTAGTGTGTTATGAAATAAAACCTAAACAGACCGCTTTCCAGCTACAATTTTTTTTCCGTGTTTGGAATGGATTCCGGAAGCTTATTTTGAAAGCGCATTTTAAAAGTAAACTGATTGGGATGACCATTTATGAGGTTCTTTATTGGAGGGCTCATTTTCTTATCATAACTTTGGAGTTGCTAGTTTATAAATGTAAAATACAAATGCGTTAGTCGCAAGCATCGTTGTTGCAGTCAGTCGATCATATAGTCTTCATCATTTGAAGCTCCGACTAGGATGACTTCCATAAGCGGCCCAACTCATCTGAAACTATGTGAAATAGAAGCGGGCTTACTTTGCTTTGTTTTCGAATGAAACAATAGTTATTTTTTCAATAATCTTTTTCCATTAGAACCTTTGCACACGAAGCAACGTATTTCAATTGCGGTCATCAAAGTGGTGCAACAAAAGCAGAGACTTTGTCATAGACATGTTTATACGACAACCGTTTGGTGCATTTTGTGTGCATCGTGTGCGCGAGGCTTTACTATTTAAGCGTTGTTAATTTAACTGTTTGCATAAAATTTGAGATACAAGTATCGCGATTTCCTGCAAATGACGAGTACTATGAGAACTGTTTGCATAAAATTTGAGTTACAAATATCGCGATCTCCTGCAAATGACGAGTACTATGAGAAGACAAAATTGTAGGTTCTTGCGCAATCTTAAATAAAAATGTTGATAGAATTGTGGATTGTCTGTCGAACTAACCTGGTTTAACCAGCACGATTCGAAGGCTGACACATTTGCTGGAACATGATATCATTTTCAATTTCCGGGGTTGGGTTTTGGCATTCTGGAGCATATGTAACTTTTCAAAAAGAGGGATTTGTTATTTATTTAAAAATAAAACCTCATAAGAAGAAAAAATCACTTGCTAAGAAAACTAAAAAAAAAAACCATCTTTTCCTTCACCTATGCTTTTTGATTTAGTATTTGCTACCTTTATGGATATGCTTTTAATTTGTTCCTCAACAAATGTCTTAATGTGTAAGCATTCAATTAAAATAAATGAAATGAAATGAAAAAAAAAAAAATAAAGAAACGCGCAACTGTTCTCTTTGTTTTTGGTTACTGCCTTTGAGTAAAACCTTGCATCATCTGGGACAAACGATACATTCTGCACTTCATGTTAAAACTAGCCCCCCGCCATAAGATTTAAAACAAAGAACACTATAAAATAAAAACTGCAATTCGCACAAAGCTAAAAAAAAACCCTTACAGTTGGCCTACCCTGTATATACAAAAAATTCACCAAAAGATAAACGCATAGCTATAAAAAATAACCGTCATTTGCATGTGAAAAGCAATGCTAAATATACCAAAAAATAAGCAAAAAAAATACAATTTTCCGGACCTCACACATTACGGCTAAAACTGATAATCAATACATAACTTAGGTATTAACGTCGCTTGCTTAAGAGAAGACCAACATTTTTCTATTGTTGCAATTTGACCTACCTTTGCTTTTCGCTAAATTGTGACGATTCTGCTTTGAGCTTTCTCCAATGGCCACTGCTAAAAGTGCCGATCCATATTTTTGAAGACTTTTTAAAGTGAAAAACGCTACATAAAAATTTGCTAAAGCTTACGGAATATCCTTTTAAAATTTGAGCTAAATTTATCAACTGGTGTGTATGCAAAAGAAACACCCTTCTTTGTTCAAATCGTAGACCATATCCCCGCTTTTAACAGACAGGTACCACGTGCAGCACAGTGAATACGTAATCATATTACGAAGCACGACTGCACTGACGAGATGTTATCAATTTTTCCTTTCACCTATGTGGCAAATGTATTAAAAATACTTATACATGTTCGTTGTATTGACATTTTCTTGACATTTTCCTCATTACGACCTCATTTTTCATTTTGTCAACCGTATTTGCTCGGAATTGTATCATTATGGTCGATCAACTGGCAGTTGGAAAACTGATATCTGTCATTGAATTTCACCTCAGTTGGCGGCATGTCTGAATTGGACAGTGCAACCTTAAGCGAACTTTTTGATTGAATAAGAATAAGACTTTCACGCTTGTGGAGTACCCAAATATGCCGAGGATATATCTCCAACATATACTCGTGGTCATATTTGTACTTTGCAAAGGATACCGAACTAACCTTTTAACGGTTCTTCCTTAGCGCCTGAAAATCGCCACAGTATTGAGAAATGCGGTATACATCATTTAATTAAGCGTTTTGAAGAAAACACCTCCACACATTTAAGTTTTTGCAGCATCAGTGTAGAGATTGAGAGAGTTTTCATTCCGGACGATGTCCTCTTCATATTCGAGGAGGAATTAACGGGTCTGTGGTTTGGACTGTTTGAATCTAGAATCTCGGTTTTCGAAGTCTTATATTTTCGACACATCACATGAACACGCTTATCAACTGCAGCGATGCCAAAGACAGTCAAATGTGATGTGGTTTTTGGACCGCTTAGGTGCCCTATAAAAGTCTCGTTACGTCTTCCGTATATGTTTACACAAACTCAACGTCTCACTATCCGTTTTATGGCGTTCGACCTTCTGGCTGGCTTTTTAAAACTGCTAGCTGATGTAACTTAACCTTCGAGACGCTATCCAATTAATTTGGTTTTTGCTTAAGTTTTTATATATATTATCGGAATCAGGTTTTTAGTAAAAATTAACGTGCGTTTGTACAAAATAGTGTAAACCTCAAGTTGTACTCTTCACTGATTAGCAAAAGTTTCAGATCGAGGGCTTTGCGAACACTTATAGTCGACAAGAGCTAACTTCAGACTTTTTCTTCTGCAATGATCAGTTTAGTTTGGGACACCCGCATATTCGGAGTTGTTTTTCTTTTTGGTCTTTTGCAATGCTAATAATTTGACTAATGCTTTAGCTATCGAGAAGTTGTTAATGGACTTCCTTCGCGGTGAAAGGTCTCTTCTCAGTTGTAAAAAGTCTTGGTATCGAGTGGTATTCTTTTTCTAAAAGTCTGTCGGCATTTTCAAGGGTGGAACCCGCACCCACTAAAACAACGTCGTGAATTTCAAAATGCAGCGCTCACAGACATGCCACGTCCCGAGTTTAAGGATATAAAGTCCTCAGAGTCTGTCGCCCCGTTTTCTGATCCATAATCCAATTCACAGTCGGAATCCAATTCAATTTCGAATTTAAAATAGGTAGGTATTGTCTTCTAAACATAATACATACGTGTCGTTGTCCCTTTTCAGCAACTGTAGCACAGGGACATAGATCTCTCATGAAACATTCGATTTGTATAAGCCTATGTGCCGACAGAAAGCGACACCAACAGCTCATTTCTCTGTGCAAACAAAATTACACATTAAAAGAAAACAAAACGTTTAAATCTTCAAACAATACCCTTCCATACACCCATCTATTTATCTTATAATTGAATCATACCGCACATACACACCCACCGTGCACACATTCCAATCAGCGTTGCCGTTGCCCCCTTCTTGAGGCTCAGGACCCTTGGCCCCCGGTTTTTGAAAAATGGTGAAAATTACCCCTTTTTTAGTTTGTAAGATTTTATTCTTTATTGAACGAAAAAAAAAAAAATTAATACATATGAAAAGCAGTGTTTCGTGATGAATAAATTTTTGTTAAAAATAAATGTCTTAAATGATCTGTTTTAATTTTTTTTTGTGAGTATTTTTTGTGGTGGCCCCTTTTTTCGGCTCGGGCCCCTTTTTAGAAATTGTTCAGCGGCAACGCTGATTCCAATGCCCGAATTCAAGAATCATCATCATCCTTTCTTACACCAGATAATTGCACCACCCCATCATATCGTAGCAGGAGTATCGTCGACTATGGTCGACTACGACAAGGACAACAAATACAACAAAAACACAATCATTTCATCGAACACAAACAAAGTTCAAAGAAAAAGCTTTCATGTTTGACCTCATCTCGCCCTCCCATCGCGTCCTCCACTCCTTCAGGCGGCAACGGCAACAACTTTCCATCCAATCGTACATTTTTGGGGCATGTATCTTTTGGGAGTCGAACCGGGGTAGCACACAAACTCTGCACAAATTCACACACACACACAAACACATGCACATACACAAATAAAACAAAGAGAAACAGTTGGATACTCACTTGTCGTCGTCGGTCGTCGCCGCACCGCACAAAGCAAAGGAAAATACTACAGTTTTCCAGTAGCGCAAAGAAGAAGAAGAAGCACAACAACCATGGCACGCGCACCGTGTCGTTGGCTACCAAAAAGTGTACCTACCCCTCCAAGGAGCAGTCGTGCTCCTCGTTCGCATTTCGCAGCACCACTCCAAGGGTAAATAGTATTTAATTTGAAGAGGCGCCATATTTGGCAGCAGTTCGAAGCTTTTCATGCGCTCCCGCCTCTCCACTCCCGCATAAAAACTGTACAAACAGTCGAGCAACCTCGTTGTCACCGAATGCAAAAGAGTAACCACTAAACTTCAACTCCAAACGGATATTCAGTTTAAGCGTTTTCTGTTCGATTACCCCTTGAATCACTCTACCGTGTCCTTGATTTTCGAATATGTGTGTGCTCGTAGTTTAATAAAAAATTCAGTGTCCTTTTAGCGCTCTACTTCGATACTATTCGATACTATCTCGCGACGTGAACGAGCATATCTCGACGCCGAGTTTCCCAGTTCGCAGAGAGGGGAAAATAAAATATTACGGATCGACCGAATGAGTGTGTATCGAGCGACATGTGAAATTTCGAGGATTCTTTAGTTTGCCATCGATTTCCAAACTATTTCAATTCAAAAATTCAAATTCCGAGCCGTAAAATATTCAATCCTGAAATAATAAGATTCGTATCGCACCTCACACTCCGACTCCAATGCTGTGTGCAGCAGTGAGTAAGGATATTAGTCATCACCATCCAAAATATTATAGAAATACGCGCACAATCCAACGGACCGTGGGCCCGAGTGAAATCTGTATAATGAAATTGTATATTTTGAATATCCTTGGCCAGTGAGTGTTCGTCTGGTGCACAGCATAGGCATAGTGCATACAGTGCAAATTAAACAAGGAGTAATGCAACACTTTCTAGTGAAATAGTGTGTCCTTCCTAACCACCGACTACAAACAAAAATTGTACGTAAAGCATACCTACTAACCGATTGGATTCGGTCGTCCTGCCTAACCTAAAAAACTAAGTATACGAAAGAAAAAAAGAACGAAATTTCGTTCGGATGTCCTCTCTCTCATTCTGGTGGCCTAGGTTCGAGTCTTTGATTAACAGTGAATCGGAGTGAATCCTTTCTTATTTCTAATCACGTGTTTGTGCGTCAGCATCAGCATATACATATAGTGCGTATAGAGGGTGAGTGAGTGTGTGCGAGAGAGAGACAGAGAGCGAGAGTAAATGGTGTAGTGTAGGGCGGTGGACTAACCAGAACCACCACCAAAATAATCTAAATTAATGTGCGATAGTACCAGTACAGGGTGTTTCTTCAGCAAAAGCAGTAGCAGTGGGCGAAAGGTGAGTAATACGAGATTGTGAATGAAGCGCACACACACCCACACCAACACGCCCAAACAGAATGCCATATACATACCTAATTAGAACATCACATTGGCGGGCAAAACTTAACACACAATTTTGGTGCGTGTTGTACTTTATTAAGGACATCGTCGTTTTGGAGGCCTTTGTTGCCGCCGACAATTTTTTTTCGGTATCGTTAGCCACTCTTTTGGTGTCCTTGCGGTTCATAAGCGTACCCTCAAAGTTAATATTCAACCATTAAATGCAAAAGGATTAACGCGATATCGGTGCTGTTGGGTCATGGTGCGGGGCCTGAAAGGGGTTACTTTGTAACTACCCTTTATGTAATTACTTCGAATGTTGATGGAGAGCCCTCACCATCGCCATGAACTTGTTTTGTAATATGAACAGCGTTTTTGTCTCTTTGAAGGAGGTTAATTATCGCCTGCTTATTTTGGTTCTTGCTGTTGGATGGGTAGGTATTGGGTTAGTGGGTATCCCTTTCGATATTTTATGCTCATTAAGGAGTCTTGACCATAATTCGTATTCTGGGGCTGAAAGGTTCGTTTTATTATTCTTTGGACAATTTTCAGAAAGTTATGAGTGATTTATGTTCGGTTTGACTGGTCCTTTTGTTCAACACAGTCCAGCCCACCCACAATGGTCAGTGAATCTTGTGCAGGTCAGAAGTCGTTGTCCCCTTTGTGACACATACCCCAATCGCTATGATTGTACAAGTGCGTTGAATGTGGATTTGTTAGATGACAAAGTATGCCTCGAAAGCAAACAAATCATCGCAATAGTGCTATGCAGGGAAATTCGGTTTCATTAGGGGCAACCAAAAGTAGGCCCTTTCAAAATACCAGTTCAGTTCAGTATAGTCTGGCAAAATAATTACAAATCATAGGTACAAATTAGATTTGAACTGTAGAAATGAGTTTTCAAAATCAGAGCTGTATTCGAAAATCCCAAAAAAAGGTAGTCCATCGAAGTCGGAATTGAATGAGTTTAGCATACGCTGCCGTTACAGTTCTACTTTCGAAGATCAAGGACGTGAGTCTGGAATGGGTATGAAAAGCCGACGCTACTGTCATCAGCGAACAAATGAATTGCATTAGAAGTTGTAGTTTGTAGACAGGAGATCATTTATTAAAGAGGTTTCGGAGTCAACACAAAGTCTTGGGGAACACGAACATTTATCTGATGGGTTTCAGACTTGAGACCATACAAAACAACTTGACTTGATGATTTGTGGTCCATTGAATACGGGACACATGGATGCCACGAGTACGCATTTTCGACAAAGAGCACTATTGATTCGTCGCATGGTAAATTCGAAGCTCTCAGGTACACGTGGGGACATCGAGTATCACATTTTATAAGCCCTTTCTGCAGTACCTCAAGGTAGCCACCTTGAGCCCCTATTCATTCCACCAATTAATAATGATTTTTTAAAAAATCTTTCTGGCTCAGAAAAAATTTCTTTCAAAGATTTTTTTCGACAGATTTCTAGTACAGTACAGAAGAAAATATAAAATGTAAATGGATACTCTGTTTAACCAATATATATATTTTCCTATGAAATGCAACTACAGTATTTGCAATTCATTTGGAGTTCCAAAACTAGCTTGTCTTGTTGACAACAGGAGTCTCGCAAGTCTGATGTTCCTTCGGTCGTGTAAACTTCGGCGGTGATCATTTGTTGTCTGCCTTGTAGGCCGGCTTTTGTCATATGTCACCTGAAAACATCTTCCAACTCTTTGTACCTATCTCCGGAATGTACCACTTCGCAACAGTTCGCTTATTTGTCATGTCCACAGTCACAGAGTTTATCAAATCAAAATCCAATAAAAAAGAAAAAAAAATTGAGAAACATTTCCCCAGCTAAAGAAACGAACAAGTTCAGCCGTCCACGAATCTGACTACAGTTGACCAAATTGTAGAAAACTTTAACAGTTAACTGCATCAACTTGATTGACATTACCGAATACCGGCAGCCAAGCAGCAGGCGCAATACTACTCCAGCTAACCCACAAGACATCAGCCGATCAGTGCCTACTGAATAAGTAATCATATCAATTTTCCTTGCAACCTTCAATTGTGAAAAGGGCAGGAATTCCATGAGTCCTTTCACAAAATCACTTTGCTGTATATTAAATTTTGTATTATTCTTTTCTGTCACTTCTAAGAAGTAAAAGTAAAACTTTCGCATTACACATGACAGTTTTACTTTTCTTTACATCAAAAAGTTTACTTGATGATTTATCCGAGTAAAATGTACTCTGCTATGATGATGACTCAACTTTTTCGACTTTTTCGTTTATATATTGATGTTGCGAAACGAATTAGTAATAAGTTTGCGGGGGTGAAATAAATCACATGAAATTAAAATCTGTCTCACTTCTTGTTTCACATTCAAGGCAATAGAAAAAAATATTTTTGACGTGAAAATGTCTGTAATTAAAAAAGTATTTCACTTAGAGGAGAATATCTCCCTCCAGAATGTCCCATTGCTTGCGTTTTGCCTTATCTCGCACTCGCTTATACCCTTCAGTGACAAGAGAAAAGAAAAGGAGATATTCTGCGTTGTGGGAAAGTTTGATCTCATTAAACCCTCCAACTTCCTTGTTGCCCATGGCCTATCTCACGCAAGCGTCTTATAAATACCTCGTGCATAAATGTGGAAACATGCCACTAGTTCCGATCAATGCATATGTATATGTGTTTCATCGTCATGTCCTATGCGCTTTGAAAACTGGGGAAGAGCCTTTAAACCGAACATAAGGAGGAAATTCTCAATATCTATCAGTTCTTCAAGGATTATTGGAAACCCGTGGTCGAAGCAGTTATCTCCCGCAACGGATATACGAGATGTCCTGCTGGGCGTTGAAACGTATACACGAGTATTCAAAGATGCGTGCGTCATCCCCCAGCAGAGGTCGGCAAAAGAATTCGATGTCAGCAAAGATGTGAAATCTCACATGTACAACCATCAAATTGAGTCATATTAAAATACTGGATATATTTTTGCTACAATTATTTAAAACAGTCCTGCAGTTTTTATTTAAAGACCAAAAACAGTGCAAAATGTTCTTTGTACACGAGTACTTCTAGCTTCCAATGCAAATTGTTTATTATTAGGAATCGTTGCATATTTTTGGGGTTTCTCATTTGTGGCTTTTACAGTGTGTCACACAAATATCAACTCTAGTACTTAATAACTTCTTTTTGAAGGTGCATTTTTCGGTTGCTTCTCTTTTCGAATTCAATGAGGAAAAATAATTAGTAGCCAGTGATATCAGATCGTGGGAATTAGTCCTTTTTGAGAATTGAGTTTAGGTTTTTTTTCAAGCTCAACTTAAAGTAGATTGTGCTCAAAGTTCCACAACGAAAACAAACATGTTTACGCTACTTTTTGATCACTTTGAATTGAGAAATCCTCGCACTTGCAAAGGAAACATAAAACTTGCGGTCTCTCTTCCGAAATTTTATTTTAAAAAAATTAAATTTCAATGATTTGTGGTTGTGTTTCGAAAAACTGAATAGTTTTTAAAACAGTCCGAGAAAAGAAAGGGAAATTTCAGCCTTCCCTTTGGGAATTTTCATTTCAAAAATGAAATGGTAGCACTCTTGTCATCAACCACTCTACTTATATTGACAGATAAAATGCTCTGACCTTATTTTAGTATTTTGAGAGATTCTTTTGGAAAATGAAACTCACAACACAAAATCTTTATTGTTATAACCCAGCACTCAAGAGATGTTACTTATAAAACTTAGAGTGCTTTCAAGTAAATACTTGACAGAGTTTTGTTTACTCAAAATGCTTTTGTAGACATCAAAGGTTTTGCTTTATTTTTTCTTTATCTCTTATGGTTATCCTAAGGCTAAAGCAACACAACACATGTAGGTTGGCTGGGAAGCCATAATTAGACGTAGCTCTGTATATATAATTCTAATGGCAAAACTGAACAAAGCGTTACATATGTACAGTATGGACTTAAAATGCTATAAAATAAGCATTTTTAACCTTCAAACTAAATATTTTGTAGGTCACAAAATAGATCATACGGAAAATTTCGCCATTGTAAGTGAATTCTAGCCTGGACACTAAATGTGATTATTATTATCGCGCTATGCATCTATAAATATTCAGACGGGTAGATATATCCTCCTTGGATTTCTTGTATTAATTTTTCAGAATTGTCAGAAATGTGGAAACCTGCTAGTCGGTGGACTTTTTTGGCAGTAAAGCCGATGAAAGAGTCCTGTCTTTAACCGCCCTATTAACCTCTTTAGTTCGAACAAAAAAGAAGAACAATTTTTTCAGCCTTCAAACGAACACATTTTACAGATGACTTTGTTTATGCTCTTATAACCTCTTTCAGTTTGGAAAATACCAGCCGTTTGAGTGAAGTTTAAATATTGCTTGGCTCAGCTTTTTCGGGTGATCATAAGTCTTGACAACGGAGTTTGTTTTGTCCTCTTTACCTTTTTCAAATAATGTTTCTGTTTTTCCTAGGTCATGCGGTTCTTAGGTTTTTTTTTTCTCCGGATAAGCGAATGTTCTACCTTCTGTTTTTGGTCGTACACCATACACGAGCCACTTTCATGCTTTTGCGCAGCGCCAAGTTGTTTGGCGAGTTGCGTGACCTAATGCCGGCAAACTTTATCAAACTGGTTATGCCTAATGGCTGTGCAAGTCTTGTGACGGAAGAGGAACGTTTCGTTACAGGCTTAGCAAAAGTTCGACCCACTAAGTGCAGACAACTGTCCTTGATGTTGTTCAAATGTATTAAATGTGCCCCCCCCCTGGACTACATGTGCATCAGAATTCCACTCTTATTCAGTGACTCCTCACTAGACGACGTCGACCACCCACTACCATACAACAACTGTGCCGTCTGGGTTACTAATGGATTTGCAAATTCACAAAAATTGTCTGAAAAATATATTTAAAAAAAAAAAGAAACAACAACAATAACAACACGCTGAGTAACATTTACAATAGACGCCGCGAGTGTATACCAAATTTAAATAGAAGCAACTCAGAACCAAACGATTAAATTTATTAAATAAAGTCAAATCGTTTACCCAGCAATTGATTAATCTTAATTAAATGGCTGTTAAATGGCCTGGCAACTGAATGATTCGCGCACCATAATTACGAGGCCATCAACTCTTGTCGGTCATCACATCATCATTATCCTTGATCCGATTCTTCATTCAATCAAATGAACCCGACTCCCCCTAAAAAAAGGAATCTAATTAGTGCTGTAAATAAACCCATCAGACGCATAATTAAGCTTCAACGCCATCAAATTGTCGGTCATATTTCAGTCGCCTATGCTCTGCGACGGAGGTGTGTCTGTGTGTACACATCGATGTGATCCTGTAATGGACAGCTCTGAGACTGTCGTCAATATACGCAAAATGACCCTCATCGCAACCACACTTCACACGGAGACAAAAACCGATTGTGGCGACTTTTGACGTCAACATAAAATATCCTTTAGAGCCATACCCTTCCCGCATGCCATTATGGTATTGATCAATGGGACATTTTCCCATCTATATTTGTTTAATTAATTTTTCGATTGACAGGGGGGTGCCACCCGATTGTATAATGTAAAGCCCTCTGACAATCGTGAGTGTTGAACCGATGAAAATACAGGCCAAGCATACTCAAATCTGAAAGTCTTTTCCGCAAGAGGGGGTGGTATAGAGCTATCCTGCGTGCCATAGTATAGTCCGTCCAAAAGGAGTTGAAACTGCCCCCGATGCGTAGTAGCAATTTATTTAAGGGGTTATTTTCTCTTAGAATCATTTTTGATCAAATAAAATTGTAAATGCTTCTCTTCACTTTATAATTTGTCACCATTTTTGTTTTTTTTTAAATAAATTATAAAAACCCGTGAAATCTACCTGATGTTGACTGGAGAAGAAAGATTATCCGTTAGAAGCTAATTAAAAAGGGATTCTACAAAAGATTTCTTCCAACCCTTTTTAGTAGTACGATACCTTCCTAAGTAGGTTCTACTCAATGAACACAAAACTCAAATGGTCATCCATATACATTTGAGAAGTGCAAATTTTTCCAATGTTTCCCTTTTCTCAGGGGTCGAAAAATGTGTATTCTTTGCACGCAAGCGCTTTGGTCATGTTTTACTTAAAAAAAAAAAAAAACATCATTTGGAAGATATGACACCTCTAAAGTTTGGGATATGAGGCACCGGTGCCATTTCTCCCCCTAAGTAAATGTAAAAACAGATGAATGGATTCAATGTCTAATATGCCACTTTTAGTCGCAAATCCTCAGTGTGCATCTTTTTTAAATTCTTGTAGCAGATGTAGGAAGAAAACTCCACGAAAACTTAAGGTACCATATCATTTTCATTTTATTGAAACTTTTATTAACATTTACGTTTTTAACAATGTTTGTGTGTTTCAAACTATGAATTATATTTGTGTTCCAATTTTTTTTTTTTTAAATTAATTAAAGAGGTAATATTTGTTTATTTTTGCAAGCTGACAAAATTCCCCAAAAAATCTTAAATCCCACGAGGAGGTTTCTCACCATCAAAATACCCACGAAAAGGTAAATTTCCCACGAGTTAAGAACACTGGTTGCAAGACTCTCTATAAAGAGAGACCTGCCTGAATTAAGTTTGGGCGGAGTATACACACGGTTGCCACTTGAAAATAAAGTTTGGGTCCAAAATTGCAAATTAAAACTACCAACTCTAGCTCTAAATGACCAAAGTAATTTAAGTCTGAAATATTTGTAAACACAGAACAATCAGAAGAAAAGAAATACGCTCAAGGATGCATACAAATTGTAGTCGAACGTCTTTTTCATTTCGTAAAATATTGACCAAATGGAATAGAAAAGGACGTGTGAACTAGAGAAAAAATAATGACCAAATTTGGCCACAAATGACCAATGTGGCAACCGTGACTATACATATCACAAGTCATGGGGAATGACGAAGTCAATATTTGCGAGAAAAAGCCTCGTTAGAGGAGCGCAGTTCTCGTTCTTCCTAACGCGTCGCATGCAAAATGAAACGGATAAGCGGGGACCAGTGAAATGGCAACAATTGACTTATATTTAGTTTGCTCTGGCACAGTTCTTTTTCGTTTATTTTCCTTTCGAGGCGACAAGTATATAAATATGTAGTATACAGCTGCCGTACTTTGTGGGGCCATATAAATTCACGGCCATTCATCACATATTTACAAGTTTAATGAGAAACATAATTTTGCGTTATAAATGAGGTAGCGATTAGTTTGCAATATCGACAATAACGCGTTTGTCCTTCAGTTAGATTAATGACTTTTTATGAATTATTGGACTTTGCTTGTAATTATTTTTTGGTGAGACACTATCCAGGGTATGTACAACTATTTGATGCCTTTTAGTACCTATTCTCTTTTGTGGGCACTCACAAAATAGCGGCCACAAGTGGGGAATTATGGAATCATTTGGGGAATTATTTTGTGAAACTGTCATTTAATCACACCCATCAGTTAAGCAATAGCCCACTCAACCAGAGCTCTCAGTCTATGAAGACTGTTTCCCACTTTTACTTAACAAGCCCCTAAATTCAAAAAAAAAAAAACCTCTTTTTCTCCCCTAAGTAAAATTTGTACTTGATTTCATAAGAAGAACGTACAAACTGTAAGCTTCAAATAAGCATATCACATAAAAATATACATAACAATAATTTGCCCGCTAGACGTCTTGCACAAAATATCCCAGGTAAAGGATAGAGGATGCGCTAGAATGACAGCGCAAGCGGCAAAAAGGCATTTGACACTATTTTTCGCCTAATTATTTCCACACTACAATTAAAACAAATCTGAATTCCTATTTTAATTACCAATTTTATAACAATTACACTTGCTCGGCTTCGTATTTTTCTTTATTCTGTAAACGTTTGAAGGATTTCCTTTGACAGGTGTTTTTTTTTTTTTCTCTCAATTGCAAGTGTTAGACGCCTAGCGCAAATGATGAAATGACAATTTTTCGTCTAGCGGGCAGTGCACCGAGTGAATGCATTCAGTTGCACAAAAAGTCTTACGTAGACGTTCGATGGGCTGTTTTCGTTCGTCTATACTTATAAGACTATGCATTTTTATGTGTTCGCGGTTGGTGTGAAAACTACTGCACAGATTTCGATGAAACTTTTTTTGAAATTTTCCTTGAGATTCTGAGAAGGACATAGGCTATTCCTTTCATTGCCATGCCTATTTCTTGGGAGCGTTTTTGACCAAAATATGTTTTTTTTCCAATTTTATTACCTTTTCCTCGCCATTGCTCAAACAATTCTTAATCAATGCAAACAAAACAAAATACTTAAGAGAGTTAACACTTCAACAATTATTTTAAGCCATCAATCAGCTTTCTGTGCTATCTAGTTGAGCTACTACCCAAAATCTAACATGAAAAAACTTAATGTATTTTCTCAAATCGAAAACGAACGAGAAGTATGCGAGGTGAATGAGGATGCAATCGACAGTGGCAATGTTTTTCTGAGGAAATGCGCAGATGGCTGATGACGTGGGATGATGGGCTGGACGTATGATGGTGTTAATACAAATGAACAAAAACTGCATGAAGTTTTCTCCGACTAAGTGAAACGAAAGAGAAGTATGCGAAGTGAATGGGGTTGTAATCTTTATAAGTATATAAAAGAGTAGAAGAATGACGTCCGTATGTTCGCATAACTCCAGAACGGGTTGTTCGATTTCAACGATTTTGGGCTTGACAGTTCCGTTAGGACCAAGGAAGGACATAGGCTACTTTTTGTCGAGATAGAGGGGATGAAAGAGGTTATGAAAGTTTGTATGGGGAAATGCACTTTGACAAAAATAAACTAAATAAAAATCGAGGAGTTACACTACAAAAACAAACAAAAATTATTTTTATCTTATTACATTATCCTTACTATAATAAACCTGCAACTTTTTTCCGCCTGTAAGGTGCTTGTTCGGAATAGTTTAAAAAAGTACTGCACGAAACTTTCGCAGTTGCATTGAAAATTGTCGAGCGTAAGCGATAGGATATGAATTACCATTATCCGCTGTCCGGAAGCGGAGATCTGAGCTGATATCTAAGAAAAGTGGTAGTTCTCGAATGCCTTCTGGCTCCTAGCGTTGGATTTTTTTAATATAAAGTTCAATTATGTACAAAGCTTTTAACATATAAATCATCTTTGTACGTTACCTATCCTGAAATAACTAATAACTAATTATGTCAATTTAAATTTGAGAAGTTTCAGCTAGTCAGCTAGTTTTTAAAACGAACATTCAATCTTTGAATTTTTTTCGTAATGAAAATACGTTTTAATTTTATTTTTAAACATTTTACTTTTCACAGAGATTTTTCGCCGAAATTAGCGTTTTTCCCCTCAATCTGAGACAACTGAACTCAGCAATTACGCAAAGCTAATTATACAAAGGCTATCTGAAGTATCCAGAATTAATCATATTCGATCCGAAGAGAATCCAAACTAGAGGGTCAACTTCTGAACGCCTACCCGATTTTCCCTTCAAATTTTTAATGACAGCCCTCTCGCGCGCGGTCTTTTTTCCCTGCCTGTGAATACGTGTTGTTGATGGCCGCCGGGTGGAACTTTTTCAATAACAAACAATATGTAAATGAATTTATAACAATAAATGTAAAAGGAATAAATATTGAGTATGGATTTTTAGATAGCTTTACTTGTTCTCTATCAATCTTAAGCGCCAGAAAATGTTAAACCATTAACATTTCAGGTTTTTTTTTTTTTTCATTTTCTTTACATGAAAAATATTTTTGACAGCAGAATTCATGCAGCTTCCTTTGGGAGTTGTTACAAAAATAGGTCAATACCATGCCAGCTAAAAGTTTTCACTAGGGCAGTGAATATTTTTAAAATATTCAAGAACATTGCATAAATTTCTAATACTTATGGTGGGTGTTTTCAACTTGGTTTTTTTCAGCACCATATTTGTACAAAATAAAAAAATATGATTGAGCATTCTGTGGTTTAATAAGAGTGAACAGTGTTCATGTTACTCAGGAATAGTAAAAATGCAAATTTTATTCATATTTAAAAAAAAAAAATTATTTTCGGAAACTAAATTCGTAAAAGCGAATACATGTATGTTTAAAGTCCTGACAAAAAGACAATAACAATGTGGTATTTAATTGGATTCTGCGATTTGATCCGATTTCAGATTTTGCGTATTCAATCGAACG
Organism: Cheilosia grossa; assembly: GCA_963082955.1. NCBI lineage: Eukaryota > Metazoa > Arthropoda > Insecta > Diptera > Syrphidae > Cheilosia > Cheilosia grossa. Next base: position 85,807,512 of record OY720144.1, read on the forward strand.
TAGGAATCAAAATTGTTTTGTTCATTTCTAGTGTTGATATGTTCTATTTCGTTTTCTATAGATATATTTTCTTGCTAATCTTATAACAAAGTGTTTTGAAATGTCTATTGATATTTTAACAAGCTTCTCTAATTTATTAATTAACAAAAACAAATGCACTTTATGTGTTTTTGAAACACAAAAAAGTGATTATGTTCCGAGTATGGGCCTGTTTTTTTTAGATTTCAACTAAGCAAGGAAAAGTAAAGTAGGATTTCCAGAAATGCGCACATAGTTGAATTTGAGAGCATCAGGTAGTATACACGGAAAAATATACCGAATTAAATGTGTAAGGATGCATTTTACGTACCATTTACAGAGACCTCTTTTCTCTACTTTGATGGAACACTGTTCTCGAAAAAGTCCTCCTGAAGATAGAGAATACCGGGAAGGGTTGCGGAAAATGTTTTTTACAGTTACAATTCAATTTTTGGTTGTTTAAAACTTTAAACGGCCTCAGCTCCACAACCGCTGTTAGGTTAGGTTAGGTGAGGTGGCTGTCTAGAAAGACACACTTAGACCAGATTCACAACTGCTGTTCCCTAAAATGATTTCGCCTTCAGATATGAGGAAGAGTCGAAGACAATTCAGCTTGGTCAGTACCTGAAAGGCTGTACTAGCACAGAGGTGCCTTAGCATACACCTCTGTCTGTACCGAAAGCCACATGAAGTAAAGCAATTCGTTTTAGGAGCGGAACCAGATCCATATTTTCGTATCTTGGGCTAAGGGCAATTTTATTCCGAACGCGAACATATTTGCCAAACGTTGTTTTCCAAATTTCGTGTCTATTTCAAGGGTAGGTAGAGATACTTCCGTTCACTGACAGGTTGACTTACTTCCATTTGTATCGGGAAAGAAGGACGGAAGAAATTTGTCTGTAATTGCAGTACTCGTGCGAGAACTCCGTCATTTCGTTCTAACGCTCCGTTTTGTCCACAAGTCGTTCGTAATAAATCGCGGCCTTCACCATCCCTCGCGTGACATTCCTTTCTCCTCTGAACAAAAGAAGATCTTTGATTCTGTAACTTCTACGGTGTATATCCCGATTTTTTAAGACATACTCACGTCAGCTATAAGAAAAAGAAAACAAAATATGAATGCACAAATGCCAACCTTTAAATTCATACAGAAAGTCCTTTATTGTTCCCAATGGATCGAGAAAAAAAAAAAAGCAAGCGTACCCCACTCACAGCTCTCTGATCTACTCATGTGTCTCCATGCACCACAAGTCCGCAGAGAAGAATAAAAACTTGTAGTTTCTCTTAAATTGCGTTTTCATCCCAGGGGATGCAATACTCGGTAGTACATTCAACACCAACGTCTGCTTCCTATCTAAAACAGCACAGCAGCCTCAATCTTTTCGAAGAGGCGGCTGCGATACACAAGAGGCATACAAACTTCATCCAACCAACAACGGGACTCGGCATATTTAGCCTTAATACACTGTCAAAAGGATTCGCATATATAAACAAGTTTAAGTGTTTGGCTTTTTGTGACTTTTGCGTATGCCAGTCTCGGTATAGAATGAACTTTTCGGCAACTTAACTACATAGAGAAACTCCTGTGTGCACAGCTGGTTTTGCAAATTCCTTATCACCGTGCTGCGGACGGGTGGATAAGAAGCGACAGCGCCCTTAACGCTTGCGGCTTTCAAATATGAGTACTCAATACAAATGCATTCATTCATTCAACACACTGAGGAGCACAATATTTGGACTTGACAGAAAGAAACTTTTGTCGCTAATGGGTTTTCTTAAACGACGCGACACACCCTCTCCCTCCTTGTCATCTTGGGTATTTTGCTGTTCTGAATTGAGTTAGACTCGAGACCGAATATTTGAGACAGGTCCTCGAAACCTCCACCATCATCATCATCATCATCATCAGCAGCAGCAGCGTTGTCATGTCATGATGTCTGGTGACAAAGTGGCAACAAACTTTCAGCTGCACTCTGGATAACATATACGAACGGGGGGGCAATCAACTCCCACTCGCTTGGGAGACAATGAAAACGAATAAATTTGAATGCTGTCCGTGGGTAGGGTTGTGGCAGAAACTGAGCATCAGATTTGACTTTAGTGTGAGTTCGAGTTTCTAGTTTTACGTGGGTGTATTTATTCCCAACGGTCGGGGAGAACGACCATTATTTCTTGAGGCCCTTTATATTTAGATTATTGTTATCGTGGTTAGAAAGGTAATTGAAAATTTGGGACTTTTATCTTTCCTTTGAAAGTCTGTCTTGCGCCTGACAATCGCAGATACACTTCCCGAGGCGGAATTAACTTTGGTTTGCGTGGTTTAAGATGTGAATGGTTATTAATTAGCCGTTGGAACTTATAAAATGCCGTCTGACCTGTAGCTATTCACTGCCCTGTGGTTAACATTACCATTACCACGCAGTGAGGTTGTTTGTTTTTTTATAATATCATATAACATAATATTTATTTTATTGTGAAACTGGCATTAGCTTTTCTTTTTAAAGACTTGTTTTGTTAACAAAAACAGTCCAAAGATATTGGAATTTTCTGTAGCTTTGGAGAACGAATCGATTATTTTATACACATAAAATAACGCACACATTTATTTCATCATCGATTATTGTCGTGTTGAAATTTTAATCATTTGGTATAGTACGGACAGAAAAGAACGAAGAATGTCTACGCTACCTCATTCTTAAATTTAGCGATTGTAACGTTCGCAAAATGCGGATGCACATTTTAAGGTTATCAAAATAGATATTATAACTAAATACGAATAAAATAAATAAATACGAATAATAAATCTGTTTTTCCCCCAGATTTCTCCTCGTTTATTATTCGTTTTTATATCCCCGTTCAAAAAAAATCACTGGGCGAAAAAAAAATGTTTGGAGATTTACCGTTCCAGAGGATAACTTTCTTAGTAGATGGGGTCTTAAAAAGTCGCCTATCTTGAGAGCAGCCTTGCCGTTTGGCCCCTTTTTAAGCCGCAATACCTGTGCCCCCTCCCCCATTCAAAATGGTCCACTTTTCAGTTTAATTAGGATTTTATTCTTTATTGAACGAAAAAGTATTTTATGTGGAGGCTCCTTTTTTTTGCCCCTTTTTGATAATTTTCAGCGGCAATGCTGCTTGATAGTAAAACTCTACTCCAAGTCTTAAATACTTTTGCTACATGTATAACCATTTGCATAGATATAGAAATTCCTTGCAAGAAATGGCGCCTTTTCCTGCAGTGAAATGGTAATCCCCTCACTCCCGAAAAGACTGAAAAGTCTGTCAATGGAACAGATATAAGGGAGAGGTCGTTTTGTTCGACCAAGTTGTTTATTTCTATAATTATCTGAACTACAATCGAAATCATTAATCAGAAAGAGTACCCAACTTCAGCAATACACGAGTAAAATATTTAAAAACGCATTTGAGAATTGAGACAGTCAATATCATCGCTCACAAAAAAAGCTAACAACTTCTTGTAACATTCTACTAATGATTTGCCATCCTTTCATATATCAGACACTAAATGGTGGTTTCGAAATAGCCGAAACGCTGCTCTATTGATTTTCCCACTTGTCCTGATCAGCGATGCCGTTTCATAATTTCTTTAGGGAGCATAATAGAACGTTTTGATGAGTATCGGGGAGTACAGAACGAAAATTTTGAACTTTATTTCTAGCTAAGCTTTTTTCAAATGGAACGGTTTCGATGTTGGAAGCCTGTGGCGGCCATGTTCCTTTGTTAGAGTCTCTATAATATGGTGTTTATTATTCAGTCACTGACTTTATCAAAATAAGTGTTTGTCAGTGAAAACGATTTCCTGGATCCGCAAGAGTTTGTTCGGACCAAACTAGGAAGAGTGAAATTCCTTTTTTGGTGACAGTTTGGAAGATAAAAGTGCTGCCAAATTTGTATTCAATTTTAAGTGAATTTAATTTATAAAGGTTGAAATTACACCTTGTTGCAAGTGTAAGATATTTTAGGTCTTTAAATTGGAGTACGAATGTGAAAGGAGGAGTACGGGAGTACGGAGGTGTTGAAAGTAGTACAATACTCCTATGGGAGTACTTTCGGCAACACTTCCCTAATTGTTCTCTGTCTCTCTCTCTCTGTCTCCCGCCTTCTACATATTGTTTTTTTCGCTGGGGCAAAGTGATCCATAAATTATACCATGTAATTATTAAGAAAGGCAATACCTCATGCCATATAGTGGGATAGTAATCGTGCAATTGCCATGTAATTCCCTCCTGTGTACCCCAGGCTTAGTGGGGGTAAGCCCGTGGGGATTCGTTTCGGGCAGTTATTTTTGTTTCGTTCAACTTCACTTACATAACGACTTTCATGCAAATTGCTTGACCGATATGATCAATAAAATTTATTTGAAATAAAACAGACAGAAAAACGAAGCAAAAGTTGAAATGGAGTTTCGAATTGTAATTACCAATGACGTCGTCGGCCAGCGTCCTATGAGTGTGGATGGATTTCGGTGTAGACCATTTGCTACTTTGAGCAATTATTGTTTTTTTGTTTTGTTTGCGCTTATCTGGACATGTAGAGTACTTGCCACGAAATTGGATTAAATATTAATGAATACAGGCGAGTACATGCGGATGGTGTAATTTGGTAAATTGGAGCTTCGATTTCAAGGAGAATAACGGAATAAATTGATTATATCCTCAATACGGGGGCGGACAGCTAGCCCAAGGAAAATTTGTTTGATCAGCTATTTGTGCGGAGAGACTTTAATTTTACTGTTTGGATAGGGAAATCAAACATATTCAAACCGATTCAAAGAGCGATATTTCGTTTTGGGTCATTAGATAGCGCGTATCCATAATGGCCTTAATTCCCCGATTTTATATTCAGTGCTTTAGGCCAAAGAGGATCTAAACTAGAGGGCCAACTCCCGTGCACCTACCCGATTTTCCCCGCAAATTTTGAATGACAGCCCTCTCTCGCGCGCTCTTTTTTCTCCTGTCGGTGAATACATGTTATTAATGGCCGCCGAGTGGAACTTTTGCAATAACAAACAATTTGTAAATGAATTTATAACAATAAATGTAAAAGGAATAATTGTTGAGTATGGTTTTTTAGAGAGCTTTACTTGTTTTCTATCCATCTTATGCGCCAAAAAATATTCATCCATTCACATTTCAGGTTATTTTAATTTTTTTTACATGAAAATTATTTTTGACAACTAAATTCATGAAGCTACCTTGGGAAGTTGTTCCAAAAATAGCCCAAGTTTTCACTAGGGCAAAAGTGAATTCTTTAAAATATTCGCAAACATTGCATAAATTTGTTTTCAACTTGGTTTTTTATCACCGTATTTGTACAAAATCAAAATATGATTAGGAATTCTGTGTTTCATAAGAGTGAACAGTGTTCATGTTACTAAGGAACAGCAAAAATTGAAATTTTATTCATATTAAAAAAAAAAAAAATATTATTCTCGGAAAGTAAATTCGTTAAAACGAGTACATATGATTGAACTCCTAACAAAAAGATAATAATGTGGTGTTTAATTTGATCCGATTTCAGTTTTTGCGTATTCAATCGAACGTAAGAATCTAAATTGTTTTGTTAATTTTCAGATCCCGTATTTCTATAGGTAATGTGCTTTTGCATTTTGAAATGTTCGCTGATATTTTTATAAGCCTCTCTAAATTATTAATTAACAAAAACAAGTGCAAGAAGTGATATTTCAGAGCACTTTTTCTGCCCTCGGAGCAATTTTTATGTTCGTTTGGTACAAAAAAAAAGTAATCTTTTTCAGATTTCAGAGCACTTTTGCGAATCTAGATATTTTCTCAGATTTGCTTCAGATTTACCAATACAAGTGCATTTGAGCTTGACAATTGGTGGACTTTGTTTACATTTGCGTGAATTTTTTCTACAGCAAAGAAAGGCATTGCATCGGGTGAAACTATTTTCGTAAATTATTTATGTACAAATATTTAGAAATCAATCGGGACGGAAATTTCGAATGTTTTAATATAAAATTTAACCATTGAATGGAAAGCGCATAGAAAAGTGTCGAAGACTACACATATTCAAGTCGCACGAATATCAACGCAAAAAAGAGCAAGAGCGTTTTTATGTTTGATTAGGCACACGAAATCTGAAATCTGAGGGCAAATCTAAAGAAGCCCAAACGAATACCACATAAGAAAGTCCCTAAGGAATTGAATTGAAGTGTGTTGTATTATCAATACTTTTTAAAAATCTATACAGAATTTTTTTATCATGGGATTTACCAGAAAACGGAAAAAAATATCGAATTTAACAAATATACTCGAATACGTTATTGTGCAAGTATGCATTTTACGTACCATTTACAGATTAAAAATTATGCTAAAACTAAAATATCTTTTTTCCCACAGTAAAAAAACGCTTTCCCCAAACTCTGATAAAATATCTATTTTGTTTCAATATGACTTCGAAATGAAAAGCATTAAAATCGACGAACAACAATTTTTTTGTTTCTTTTAAGTATACCTGCAATAAAAGCTTGAAGTTACAAAATCTCTTTTAAGAAAAGTGGAAGAACCGATTAAGTTGATTTTTCTCTGATTAATATCATGAGATAGATTTCTGCTAGATACTGAAAAAAAAAAAACTATGATTATATTAAGGTATTTGGCATTGTGAACAAATTAATATCATTAATTCCTTTTTCCGAACTTTTCCACATATTCACTTCTGCGCATGCGTTCTCCTAGATGAATATAACGTGAACGTGGTCTTGTTAAATTGAATTTTAACAGAGATAGGAACATAACGTGATTTTAGTATCAGAATGTGACATCTGACAGGTCAAAATGTTGCACTTGTTCCTGTGCGAAACTATTGGGAACTATCATACTTACAGTTTAAACCTATAACCGAAGCAAGAGTACATTTAAAATTTAAAATCTGAAAATATAAAACTGTTGGTACGCAGCTTTAGGATATTGGTATTTTTTCACAGCCGTAAAATTGCATATCGCTAAACAATTCGCACAATCTTCCTCTAAATGTTCGCATTTTCTTCATTCGCGTGGGCTTTGTCGAATCGGCCGGGATTTGTCTATTGACATTTTTGGAATTCTCGTGTGAATTCAACAGCAAACGAAATCTTCATTCAAAAGCCACAACTGAGTGAGTATTATATTTTTATATTATAATAATCGAAAGTGTGAAATGCAACTAGGGTGCAGCTGTACTTTATTTTACTTTTGTATGGGAGTTTAAAGAAAAACATATGACCCTTCGCTCCGTCGCACGTCCTTCAAGTTGCCTAGAAAGGCGCAGGGATATAACTAACATAAATATACCACTGTGTATGTATTGTGCACTTATGTTGTGTCGTTGCGTGTTAAGAGGAATTACAAAAGTGAAATTAAAAAGTGATATTATTTTAATCATTTCCCATGTGCATAGTTAATGCCCGTCAGTTATTTCCTTGCACAGTTCAAAAGCATCGCCGGAAACATAGAATTTAAAAAAAATACCCCAGTTTCCCCCCTAAACAATTTCTCCCCCCGTTGACCCAAACAGGCAACACTGATCTATCCCCATCGCAAGGTCCTATTTTATAATCAACATGTCGTCTTCCTATATGTATATACAATCTTACCTGTTAACTTTATCTTTAAATTATTCCACAAGTTCCCTAAGTACACTTGGCAACTAAAAAAATAATAAAATCCTCAGAATTGTGTCTGCCTTGAACTCGCTGTTCTTAAGTGAACTTTTCCACTTCGTTAGATACATTGTCTCGACAGTTCCATTGAATTTACTCTCCCATTTTCTACCCCTCGCTCGTAATTGTGCATGCATCAATAAATTAACGACGACGGCGATGAGAGCCTGTTGTATGAGTAAATTGGATGGTGCCGACCATATCTGGGTTGGCAACAAAGGCATCTACACTATATAGACACTATATAGACAGTATACTGTATACAGAGTGCTAAATGTTGTAAACTCGCCTTTATTGCGTTAACCCCGCTTTTGCTCTGAACTTGACATGCAAAATATAGTAATAACCAGAGCATCGAGAATTTGCTAAAATCACCTTTTGTCTTCTCCATTATGTATACGCCATACCTTTTATGCTCGACACATAACACCGGTTTTCCGACTTGCACACACACAATAAGCCGACAAGTAGGTTCGACTAGAACACAGAACGCACCTTATAAATATGCGGCCACAATGGCACCGTGTATATTTATCGGGAAAATTCAAATTGAACCAACCACCCAATCCAAGCAAAGTCAGGAGAAAACATTCTATCCGTCACGCAAATGTCATAGAATGTTATAATAGCTAGCGAGGTGCTTAAGAACAATTCAACCTATATAGAGATCCCGCTTCTTTTGCACTTCTTACCACGGGGAATTGAGCTGAGGTCTCACACAACCGCCAAGCGTCCTTCTTCCTGTTCCAGTTCCATTGCAGTGCAAAGTTTTCGTTGAAAACTTTGTGTGGCCCCATAGTATAGAAATTAAATGTGCTGCACTGAATGGGTGGGGAGAGTAACTTCTTCTACTTGGCCGCCGCACGTCGTGACAGATGTCTGTTTTTACTTTGCCTCTGTTGTTTTCGCAACATAAAACGGCAAGTCAAGCCATTTTGATGTGTGCGAGATGGCTGAGGCGATGCGATGCTAGGCGTGGTGAATCGGTGTGGAACAGAACTCTGGCGCATCCACACACAGTTCAATAAAACTGGGTCGCGTTGTCTTGTCAGGTGCTGTGAATTATGAATTGGTACTTACATTTAAGTACGCTCCGTGTGTTTGTGCCGGCAGCTGTGCGAAGTGCAGAGTGCCAAGATGTTTATTGAGGAGTCGTGTAATTTGGAGTGTGCTACCGTGCGCGCCTTGATTCCATCCCAACTATTTTTTATTCTATTAATTTAGTTGTTTCAAAGCAAACTATAAACATACACACATTTACATATTATAAAGATTGAGTGCGGGGTGGGGGTGTTGGAAAGGAGTACGAGACAGAGGAGAGTGGGGGGAAAAGTGTGTTTCTGGAGTGATAACATTTATGCGGCATCCGCGTTGCATAAATTAATTTTGATTTGAGGGCAAAAGCTTATAACACACTGTCTTTCAATTCTAAGTCTACGAGGGACGGGTGGCGGAAGGCTTTTAAAAGCTTTTCGTGGAGTTACCTGTTACTTGTCGTTGCCGGATGTGTGTGGCTGAGTATCCTTGTTAATTATTAAGTTAAAACTTTCCACTGCCTGAGTGCGGGGCGAATGGCTTATTTAAAAGCATTTTTGCATATTACGTTATGCGCTATGATACTTGTGAGTTGTGAGCCCTTTGGTTTTCATTAAAACTTTCTTCCCTGGTCCGGTGTCCTGCATTAGCAAGTGCAATTTACAGTGGCATTGCCCTTAGTTGTTCTTATCGTCTCAGGTAATGGTTTTTTCGTGCATCGTTAATTCATAGACAATGCAGATGAATACTGCTGCAAGGAACAGAAAGGAGAAGTTAATACGCTTTTCACACCGAGCTGAAAACCGAAAACGCGTCGGTGCATTCACACCGAACACCAACTAGTTTTCGTTTGACGTTTCAATCAGTGCCTTATGATTTTGTGCTATTTTTTCCGCCATGGCTCACCCGAAGAACAATCTCAAGGAATCTAATTTGATTTGATTGTTTTGCTTTTATTTATAAAAGAAAATTTGTGTGAAAATAATCCATTTACAGTCTATTTTGTATTGTAAAACTAAAACTAAAACTAAAATCTATAACCTTTCTCTAACACTCAAGAAGATGCAAATTTCTGAAAAATAGAAGAAAAAGTGTCTTTCTAAAGCGACTCTTCAGCTTTGATAGACAGCCGCGTCACTTTTAAAAGATATTTATTTGAAAATCACAGTTTTTGTAAAAAAAGGAAAAAAGCAGCAAATTGTCCTCGAAAAAAGTGCCAAATTATCGCACAACGGTCACGTTGGTCACAGCGCGCGGCTCACTGACACATTCAAATGCGATTCGAAAACGACTTTAAACCACTCCTTTCGAAAACTGAAATATGCATGGGAAAACTTCTGTTTTCGTGTATTTTCGCGAAAACCCGGTTTTCGGCTTGGTGCGAACAGACCCCCAAAATGAAAATCAATTGGAGAGTGATAAACGGGAGGCAAGGGCCGTATTCAGAGGTCTGGAGGCCCTAGGGCAACAAAGGAGTGGAGACCCCCTGGCCCCTACAAAAAGTAAAATTTGTTCCAATCGAGTTTTCCAATAAATAAATTATTGTGAAACCAAGTAAATTCTTTTAACACACATTTATATAAACATAATCAAAAACAAGAATTCTGCGAAATTAAATTTTAGCTGAAATAAACAGAACCTTCCGAACTTTTTTTAAAAATAGTTGATGATTTCGTTGAAATTAAGTTCCCGAAGTAAATTAATTTTTTGTAAGCCTTTATGGTAGGTGCCCTTTTGTGTGGGCCCCGGGGCTACTGGAAGGCATTGGTGGAGCTTCTATTCTACTTCGAACGATTTTTGTTTCACAAAATGCACAAATCGAAGATTGAATACGAAAGGAATGTCTTTTGTCGTTAGGGTTGTAGCTTTTGTGGGAACGTGTTCCAATATTGAGCGAAAGGTTATTGGGAAAACTAAGCAACATTATTTAAAAACAGATTGGAAGCGTCGAATAGAAAAATGCTATCAAAGGTCTGGCGAAAGCCGTATTTCCTTTGCACATTTTGGCACCAAAGATCTATCAACAGTTTTATTGAAACAACCATAACCGTAAATAATTTGTAACGCGCTGAACGTTCCCGGATGGAACTCTTAATTAAAGTATACATTTTAATGATTTTGATTGTTAAATCGTGTAGCGAAAAGTATTTTCAAAGATGTCCCCTGAAGGCTGTTAAAGTACAATGGAATGTAGGGTCTTTCAGAATCTATGACATCAATAACTTAAACCAAGTAACTGTTCGAATATAGTGACTCAGGGTCACTTTACGCCATAAGTCATATTACAAATCCTATACAGGTATAAATAGTCTATGGCCTCGCAAATACTTCGCATTTTGCTCTTCCGCGAGGTTTTCGGCGAACTTCCGGTAGTTCTTCCGTTGACATGGAATATTTGTCCCCTGGGATTCGTTGGTGAATATGTATTTCGTATACTAGAAGCGATAGAAAGATTAGCAACAAAATGTTGGTGCAGACAAATTTTATACCTATTTAATAGACGTATTTCTCACATATTGTGTTTCCTTTTAATTCCAGGAAAATGGAAGATCAGTTCCTGATGTTACAGCCAGCCCAGGACGTGCTCCGCCTGGGCCGTTACCATCAAACCAAATGCAGCCAATGGGACAACAGCGACAAGGGGTTAAGGAGCCCGTCCTCTTACAGGGCGACTTTCGTAAGGTCTCGGGCATTAGTTCGGAAATTTTCCGCCAGATAGAAGCGGTTGAGAATGATCATGATCCAAACACAGCTGCAGCATTGGAGGTAATGATTTTGACAAAATATCTCATTTGTGATCGACTTGTATGGCATTGCTGTTTTTGCTTAGGCTGTTGAGAGGCGTGGCGAGATGATAGTTAGAGTCTTAGAGCCTCGCTGTATCGGTGGCAAGCATGCGGTCGAGGCTGCTCATAAATTAATGTCAAAGGGTGACGCAAGGCATACGGTTCAGGTATAAAGACGAAACGTCGCATTCTGAGACATTTCACATGATCCATTTCTGTTCTTGCATAGTTGGTGGAGATTGTGAAGAGGCCCGGACAAACGCTAGGCTTATATATAAGAGAAGGTAATGGCGGCGACCGGACGGACGGCGTGTTTATATCACGAATAGCTTTAGAATCTGCCGTTTACAATAGTGGATGTCTGCGGGTAGGTGTATTGAGGCAACAGCTTGACAGCTTGTCCATAAAATTAATATTGATTTCTGTCATAAGGTGGGCGATGAAATTCTGGCGGTAAATTTGGTCGATGTGACGCACATGTCGCTGGACGACGTTGTTATCATTATGTCCATACCGAGACGCCTAGTGTTGGCCATACGACAAAGACGAGGTGCTCGCGGCACAGGTTCACCCGGTCCAACAACTCTATCCAGGCCCGAGCAGAAACCACCGCCGGTTGTAGTCATTAAACGTGACCTCAGAGACGAAGACTTAGACGACACGGACCGCATGCCGCGTTCCCGGTCATCACGTGAAAGACGTACAGGTATTTCAAGACGATTCGAAAAGTTTCCATGCTAATTGTGGGTTTGTGTTCCATTGCAGGTGACGGCAGGGAGATGACAGAGTCGCGTTCACGACTTGGCCTCGGCCTAAATAACTACAGTCCACAGAGTGAGCAACTAGACCTGTACTACAACACCAGAGCGAATGTTATGCAAGAACCACCTAGTTGGGGTTACAAACCACCACCACCACCGTCAGTAATAACTGAACAACCGAAGGGTCATTCGTTTGCGCCGTCGACGGCTTACTACCAGAACGCCGGTACACTAGAAAGCCTTGCCGAGAAGGTGCACTCCTTCTATCCGGGGCCATCGCGTCGCATGTCAGCTGGGGCTGGAGTGAGTTTGGCACAGCAACACGCACGCTTCCCACGCAGTGGTTCCGATCAGCATCTGCCGCGTGTGGAGTACTCTGACTACTCGTCGTCGTTGGGTAGGCATTCTTTGTTAAGGTCGAGTCTTAAGCCAGGAGCGATTATAGCTGGGGGCACACTGGGTCGTTATGGGCGATATGAACCGCAGTCGCGTAGCTCCAAGTATGGTGCACCACCCAGTGCTAACTCGCAGTCGCTGACTCGAAGGTCCCGGCCATCATTGGACTACTCCAGCGACACAGAGGCCACGATCGGACAAAGGCCCAGTTACTACTATTACAATAGGCCAGCAATCGGAAGTATACCACGGGGAACCACGACCGGCATACTGGGCAGCAACGCCGTACCGGATTTGGCCAAATTCAACTCACTGCCAAGGGAACGTCCTGGAGTTCGGTTGGGCGGCATTCGACCTCGCATCGGTGACAGAATAATGGACGATGGTGATGGCAATCTATCAGCACCGGAATTCACTGGCAGACGGGACCTCCGCGAACGTGATCTGCGGAGTAGGATTACGGCGAGCCCATCGATCTTCACATCGGATGAATATAGGGCTTGGTTGAGACGAGCGCCAAGTAGTTCTGCTATCGCGGAGCAGATGCGAATCACCAGGGACTTGCTTAGCCAACCGCGAAGTCATAGGTTCTCCTGCAGCGCTGAAAACATCCACGACGCTCTAAAGAATGTAAGTAGCTTTAACCGAGAAATCAGGGTGCCCAGGTGAAAGTTTTTCTTATTACAGACCGAAAGCATCTACAGCAGTCGGACGGGAGTGTTGACCGGTACTCTGGATCGTCACCTCGGTATGCCGCGACCCATTTCTTCCCTACCGGTCAGATCGATGTCCTCGCAGCACATTGGTGGTCCCTCGTCGATTCGATCACCTAGCATCCGACGAATGCGACAACTATTAGAATTATCGACTGGCCCCGCCAGTCCTAGTGGCAGCATCCTAAGCGGCGCTGGGCACCAGAGTCCAGCACCAACTCCAAGCGCTACACTGCCCCGCACGCATCGTCAGATCGACATAAATCCAGCTGAGTTCGCGAAATACAAGCTGGACAAACCGATCATGGATGTAGGTGGCGTATCTGGAATGCTATGGATCCATCTGTTAGCTGGCCGTGGTCTGCGCACAGCCCCAGAGATCAACCAGCCAGGTGCACCACAACCGCAGAGCCGTGATCTGTACTGCGTTCTCGAATGCGATCGTGTGCATAAGGCGCGGACTGTTGTGCGATCGGGTGATTTGCAGTTCGACTGGGATGAGTCGTTCGAACTGGACTTGGTGTGCAATAAGCAATTGGACGTGCTGGTCTACTCATGGGATCCACAGCATCGGCACAAGCTCTGTTATCGCGGCGCGATATCCCTGGCGTCACTCCTGCGCCAGTCACCACTGCATCAGTTGGCGTTGAAGGTAGAGCCGCGTGGAACTATCTACATACGGCTGCGGCACACGGATCCGATTACCCTCTACAAACGACGAGGCTTGCCAAGCTTACGAGCAGGTTATCCGCAGTTGTTCGGAGCCGATTTGGAGACCGTTGTTAGTCGAGAGTCGAAAGGGGCACCCGGCTGCGCACCCGTACCAATAGTATTGCGACGATGCGTCGAGGAAGTGGAACGGCGCGGTCTGGACATAATCGGACTCTACCGACTCTGTGGATCGGCTACGAAAAAGAGGCTTCTGCGCGAGGCATTCGAAAGAAACAGCAGGGCTGTCGAACTAAGTCCGGAACATGTTCCTGATATCAATGTTATAACTGGAGTGTTGAAGGACTATCTAAGAGAGCTTCCCGAACCGCTGTTCACGAGGTGTTTATTCCAAATGACCGTCGACGCTTTAGGTAAAGAAATGCCTCGTCTTGTTTTGCCTTGTTACTATTTCGGTGTTTTCTTTTTTTACCAGCGGTTTGCCTGCCGGATGACCCTGAGGGTAACGCCAAATTGATGCTAAGTATTCTCGACTGTCTGCCGCGAGCCAACCGGGTAAGTCTAACAGCCTCAGATTGACGAACTTTTCAATGTAACCTTGCAAATTGCCTAGGCCACCCTTGTGTTCCTTCTGGATCATTTATCGCTCGTAGTCTCCGCATCGGAACGCAACAAAATGTCAGCTCAAGCACTCGCCACCGTCATGGGTCCCCCACTGATGCTTCATTCATCCAGTGCACCGCAAGGCTCCGACATCGACCATGCTCAACCGATAGCCGTGCTGAAGTATCTTCTGCAGATCTGGCCTCAGCCACAGACAAACGGTGGCAGCAGCATTAGCGCTCCTGGTAGCGGTGTTGGGATCAGCATTTCCACAGCCGGCCTGGCGGCGGTCGTCGCCCCAACCTCAGGTAACGTAATTAATAACCGTTATATCGTGTGTCCTATACCTCTTGCAAGTGTGTCCGTATCAGCATGATGCGCTACTCTGATGTTTGGTTTCTTAATTTTACTCTCGAGATTTTTGCCGCCCTCTGGCCTCTCTTCTAAATTTCACTAAGTATTTCTGTAACCCCCTGTGTGTGAATAAATATTTTTCTTTGGGTTCATTTGCTGTTTGGTTTGGTTTCTTTTTTTGTTCGATTTTCATCAACATTCTTGCGTCTATATGATTAATACAGAGTCCTATGTAGACAGGTCGACGCGGCGAGTCAACAGGGCAGCGTGGAAGCAAAGCCAGTGCGTTGCCAGTGGACAAACAACAAATGCAGCAGGCCAGCCTTCGCTCGGCCACTTCGGTAACCAACATACTATCCCAAGGCCAACATCATCTCTCAGCCACAGCCAGCACTCATCTGTATCAATCAGTAGTGGGTCAGTTAGCTCAATCGCCTCGAGCCTTGCAACAAGCGGTGCAACAGGTAAACTCCAACGAATTACAAATTTACTCCTAAAACAAAAAAAAAAAAAAAACAAAAAAAATCAAAATCGCATTCGTATTCCCTATATAATGATGTAGTGTAATATATTATGTACAGTATTTTTGTTTTGTTCAATATTTAAATCGGCTCTTCTATAAAATAATTTTCCTTTTTTCTTTCTGGAAAATGTTTGTTTTGTGTGTGTAATCCTGAACTGCATGAAAGACCCACTACTGGTTGCCTCGCACTGAATATGTCAACATAAACATTAATTGAAACTAAATAATTTTTTGTTTATCCTTTTTATTTTTGAAACGGTCAGTCGTAGATTTATTTATATAATTGTAAGGGGAGAGTGGAGTGAGTATACGCCGTGGTCTCGATTTCATCATCACAATATCACACACAAAACACAACATTGAACATAAACTAAACAAATCAGTCAACAAATATCAGTGTACAGATCCAGTGAACATCACCAATTAACATGATAGCGGGCACAATTTCTGTGACTTTTCAAAATCCTAGTTTTAAATATTTCCTACGAACAGTTCGGGCTGGCATAGTTGTTCGCTAAACTATCGGTCTTAATAAAGGGTCTTTCATTAGCGACTTGACAACTTCAATCTTTCAGTGTGAAAGCACCCTTAAACCGATCACCGAACTGTCAATGTCAAAATATTCAGTAAAATCAACATTTTCACCATGGTGAAGTAAGCGAATGAACTACGTTTACATATATTTAAGATTTATTACTGAAATTCCGAGTCGGTGGTCGCAACCAGAGACAATACTGCGGCCCCCAACTCGCAATCCCTTTGTCCTTTGGGGGCCACCTCAATTTTTATTTCGAGTTCGCCATTTTGTTTTCCTATCAGTGTTATGTCAATTTGGAATCCGTGTGACAGGCGAAAACATATAACAAATATAAAATAAATACTGCCAATCGCTGCCCCAACCGTGGGCGAATGTGATAGAGTTCGGGAATACCACATTTTAACCTTACTGAATGCTGTTGGTTGCTGGTTAGTTATTATATATTTTTAAAAGGCGAATAATGTAATTTGTTTGGTTAATAAAACTATCTAGAAACAAGTAAGGACAAACATGGTTGAGTATTTTCCGCTTTTGAATATCATTAACTTTGATTTCATGAGTAAATTTGTCTTAAATAACTGAAGAAAAATTGCTTTATTTTCCCTCAACCAATCTACATTGTTCATTTTTCATAAATATTTGAAGCAAAAGTACACTTATTCCTTAAAAAAAAATACTATCCACACGTATCCAATAATTTCAAATTTAACGTATGAAATTCTATGAACGCTGCCAGCAACTTTGGCGACAGCGGAAGTGGCATATGCAAGGTGCGGTTGTGTTGGTGAAGTTACGTGACATTTGTCAATACGAATTTCTATCTAACAACGCTCTTAGGAAAATCGGCCGAAGTTGGGAGTCTCGGTATTTTCTCTGCTTGAAACCATCTGCTGCAGGATCGGATGGAATTCCTTCCGAATATTACAAATATAAGACAAGCGAGCTGTTGAATAAATTACGGCCGTTTTATTCACTCGAAGTTGAACACAACTTGGGGATTTTTATTTTCAACTTGAGAATTTTCTTTTATTCACTCAAAATTGAGTCGCTCAACTTTGGATGTTCCGAAGTCAGACTTTAAGACTCTCATTTTTGCTGATGAGTCCATCTGCTGTTTTTCTTTTTACTAATATATTCCTTACACAACAAACTAACTGTTCAGTGACGTAGCCCGTAAAGTTTATTGCCATCGTTACTACAGTCACAGTCAACCGATAAATATTTACGATTTCGCTCATCAATAACAGTGATAAACATCGGGAAATAACAAGTAGCCGGTTCCCATTTAGAACAAATCAAAACACTAACTATTAAAATTCCCATGTTTGTCACCTCTCGATTATTAATCTGAAATGGGATATGAATGTGGGTCAAGTAGGTAATCGTGATTCAAACATTCCAGCCGCACCTTTTCAGACGCATTAATTAGGAAGGTATGGTTTCAATACGCATATCTTTTGGGGCAAAAAAAAAAAAAACAAAAACAAACAAAACCAAATCAGTTTGAATACATTTTGATAGTCAACGACGAAAATATGGTACCTCTAGTTTTTGTTGAGGTGATTGTATGTATAAGTACTGTAAGGGGCGGCTCTAGGGTAACTGTCGCTCGGGGGCGTACATTCTCATGTGGGCGCCAAGCGCATTAAATGTTGCAATTCATATATAAATAGTTAATGTAAATTTTATATTCTGATTTATTAAAAATAATCAGAAATTTGTATTTTTCCTATATCTGGTAGGTATAAACGCTTGCTGAAATTTTATGTTTCCAGATGACAGCAACACAGTCAGTAACTATAGAGGTCGAACATTGTCCAATAAAACATCTTCTAATAAATGAAAAATGTGAATGTAAAAGCTGTTTTCACACGAAACGAAAATGTCTTTTGTTTTTGAGTTGCATGAAGCAAAAAAGAAAATATAAGTGATACACGGAATTTTTTTTTTTTTTGTTTTATTACACATACACAACATTTCTTTTCGTTTAGCGAAACAATAGGTCTGTTCCCTTGGAAAACATTAGCCATAACTCCCAATTTTTACTTTTGGGACGTATAACCCACTTAAGTGAGACATAGTTCCCGAATCGAATTTGGGACTTATGACCCACCCTATTGGGACATAAGTTCCAAAATTGTTTTGTCGCAGATGGGACATAAGTCCCAAATTTTACCATATGTTGCAGATCTCCCTTAGGTATCGAATACTTCAAATTGGGGGCACGCGAATTGCTACCATTGTATTATGAAATGTGTATGGGGGGCATGCAACCCCCCTACTTGGGTTTACTGTTGGATTACGGGGTTGGTGCGAGGTTTTTTACTTGTATTTATTTCTTTAATTTTCATATTGTTGGGTGGGACA
The DNA here is from genome assembly GCA_963082955.1 of Cheilosia grossa. Classification (NCBI taxonomy): domain Eukaryota; kingdom Metazoa; phylum Arthropoda; class Insecta; order Diptera; family Syrphidae; genus Cheilosia; species Cheilosia grossa. The sequence goes on from OY720144.1 coordinate 85,825,956, forward strand.
TAAGTCCCAACATTTTTGTTTGGTGTGGGACATAAATCCCAAATCGAATTTCGGACTCATGCCTCACTTAATTGGGTTATAAGTCCCAAAAGTTAAAATTGGGACATATGTCCCGGGGACTTATGTCCCTGCGCCAAGAATAATAGCCCAAGCAATTTCTTTGCTCTAGTTGGTTATTGATATATGGTTGTCAAATCTATCAAATGCTAATCTGTAACTGACTTTTTGTTTGTTTTCATTTATATTTTGTGCTTGTATAGCATTAAAATAGATGTAAGAAGCAAAAGAATGGAACTTTTTAATTTCTGTAATTGAAGCAATTCCAATCTAGGTCTAAAATATAAATTTTTGCTTTGTTCTACTGATATTTGAATATTCCCGCCTAGAAAAAATTGCCAAAATTCAACCAGAAAATAAGGGAACAGACCTAATGTTCGTAAAAGCTACAGCTTGAACGTTTTTATCTTACAAAATCCCACCCGGTTATCACTTTTACTTGTTTAATGATGACAAGAAATAAAATGTCAAGTTATCTGTGGGCGGTGTAACATTCTCGTAGAATATGAAAATGCGCCGCCAGAAGTAAAGTAAACAATTGGTTTCGTTCATATGAGACAGACATTCTATATCAATAAGGCAAACACTTTGGGCAATACGCATAATTCTAATTTAGTGTCCAGGCTATATTCAACGAACTCACTACAAAATATATACTGTGATAAATAAAAATTATTAATTAGGTAAGGCTTGGTAGGTTTTCTATTTTACGTGTGTGGCAGGTGAATAGGATATTTTTTGTTGCTTGTCTTATTTATTCGATACATTATCATGTAAATCTACTACAACAGTTTCTGAAGTCATAAGAAATATATTTAACTACAAACACAATCTTGACATACGTCTGTTAAGAAAACAGAAAATCATTTCGCTTTATTAATATAAACTTGCTATATTGCTACGGTCCCCACTGTGCGTCGCTTAAATAATTCCCAACAATCGAGTTGTTATCACGAGCAGAGAAGTTAAGAATAAAACAAAAAGAAAAGAAAAACGTCAGCAGAAAAAAAGAACAAACGAAACTTTCTACATCCGATCGTCGATCCACCCCTTTCGCTTCGCCAGTCACGCGCCTGCATTTGCTGGACTGCCCGAGACAGCGTATCAAAATGCGGACTAAGCTGTTCGGTTAGAATTATGTTCATTGCGGTTTGTTCGCAATTCGATATTCAAATTCATAGCACCTACGTTGATGGGTTTACATTTTTACATGCATCGAAATTGATGCCTCGAAGTCTACCCACATCAGCGCTGCAGCCACAGTACCCTGTTCAGCTGACTATAGCGTTATCGATATATTAGGTTTGTTGACAGTTGACGTTGTCGAAAGGGGTCTATAGAACTTGGAAGCAAACATAAAAAAACCGCGAGAATGAGTCATTTATGCAACGCATACAACAGTTCTTATACTAAGGCCGCGCGCACATGAAAGCAATTATGCGATGCAGAGCATGCAGGCGATGATTGAAACTGCAAGGGAAATCTGGAAAGGTGCTGCGCCTTGTGGCCTTGTCTGGACTGTTCATGTTCGTGGCAATTTTCTTTTAAAACCTACGCTGAAAGTCAAACGCATTTCTGATGTGTTAAAGTGAGTGATTAGAAGGGAACGAAAAATAAGGTCGCACTTAAAGCTTGTTGTGCACAGACTTTCAAATCTGCAGTCAGAATAAAATTATTGTTTGAGTTACTTTCGTTCACGTAATTTGTCAGAAAGCTATCCTAAATTTGGGGATAACTCTTTAATTTCGCGTTGCAAAGAACTTAACGCGTTCGTACTGAAAATTTGCTCGTTCGGTAAGCGAATTTTGTTCAACATAAAGGTCGAAGTACTGACTGATGACGTACTAAAAATTCATCTGACCCCCTGACCTGCTCGTTAGTAAAATAGGAAATCCTGAAATTTGTTCAAAAATATAGCTCAGCTGATGAGTCCACCTACCACACTGTCTGCGTGAAATGTGCGCGCGACCTTAAGATTGCAGGTAGTCACAATCAATGTGGCATGGCAAAGCCGCAGTTGGTGGTTACACATTGTCGCGATCGGTCCACAACTGGGATTTCTGTTGATCCCTCGGTTCTTGAAAGCGGTTGCGGCGCTCTCGTTGCCTTTATCTAATTTGTATGAATAATTGAATTGTGGGCAGAAGTTCAGGTTTATTTGTTGTTCTTTTTCATTAGCAAATGGCGAATGAGTGAACTGCGAGCTGTAACCATTTTATAATCGAATGCATTAAGTGTTTTGTGTTGCTAAACAAACCAAAATGATTAGACATTCGGAAGGTGCCATTCGCGCAGCACTTGTAGCTGTAATTTGCTGTCAAATTGGCGGGACATGTGGCAGAGAAAATCGACCAAACATCATTTTCATACTGGCCGATGACTTGGGGTTCAACGATGTCGGCTTCCATGGCTCGTCACAAATACCCACACCGAATATTGACGCATTGGCGTACTCGGGACTGATTTTGAATCGATACTATGTGAATCCAATATGCACACCATCACGATCGGCTTTGATGACCGGGAAGTACCCCATTCACATCGGAATGCAGCATACCGTGCTGTATGGCGCCGAGCCGAGGGGACTGCCACTAACCGAGAAACTACTGCCGGAGTATTTGAATGAATTGGGATACTCATCGCACATTGCCGGCAAATGGCATTTGGGCCACTACAAGCGAGTCTACACCCCGCTGTATAGGGGCTTTCTGAGTCATGTGGGTTGCTTCACGGGTCACCACGATTACTTCGATCATACGGCGGTGGAGAATCCTTCATGGGGGTTGGATATGCGGAATAATTTAGACGTGGCCTACGATATGCACGGCAAATACAGCACGGACATCATCACCGAGCAAGCGGTGAAAGTGATTAAGAACCACAATACATCGACGCCGTTGTTTATGTATGTCTCGCATGTGGCGGTGCACTCGGGAAACCCCTACAATCCGTTGCCGGCACCCGATGAAGCAGTGGCGCGGATTGTCAATATTTCCGACTTCAATCGGCGCAAGTTCGCAGCGATGCTCTCCAAATTGGACGACTCAGTGGGGGCGGTTGTAAATCAGCTCCATCGACAGAATATGCTCAAGAATTCCATAATAATCTTCAGCACAGATAATGGCGGTCCGGCGGAGGGTTTTAACCTCAATCATGCCTCCAACTGGCCACTGCGGGGTGTGAAAAACACCCTCTGGGAAGGAGGCGTACGTGGTGCCGGCTTGGTATGGTCGCCCCGCATACGAAAGCTGCGACGAGTCGCTCATCAAACCATGCATATAGCCGACTGGCTGCCTACTCTGATGTATGCCATTGGAGCGCCACTGTCCAACACAACAACTGGACTCGATGGCATCAGCATCTGGGACGAATTGTCTCAAGACGAGGAGTCACCACGTAAGGCCGTTCTGCATAACATCGACGACATCTGGGGAAGTGCCTCCTTAACGGTTGGCAAATGGAAACTGCACAAGGGTACCAACTACAAGGGTGCATGGGATGGCTGGTATGGGCCAGCCGGCCCAAGGGAAGAAAATGCGTACAACTACAGTGCGTTGTACAGCAGCGAGGTGGGCAAGGCGTTGTCTTCGATTAAAATGATGCCATCCCAGCAGGAAATTGTTGACATCCGAAGAGCCGCATCGGTAATTTGTAACAGGACCAATCTGCAATCGCAGACGGAAGCCCCTTGCAAGCCGTTGGTCTCTCCCTGTCTATTCAATATTGAGGACGATCCATGTGAGCAGTTCAATTTGGCTGAACGCTATCCAAACATCCTGGAGGCACTTCTCAACGAACTAGACATTTACAATGCGACTGTTGTACCGCCGAGTAATAAACCATTCGACAGTCATGCGGATCCGCGATTCTGGGACAACACGTGGACAAACTTTGGCGACTTCGATGTCGTGGGATCCGTTTGAGAATCTTTCGTCTGCCGTACTCCCTTCGAGGGCAATTTGCTTTCAAATTAAATTTAGTATTCATCTTTAATTATCGTAAAACATTGCCCCTTTCCATTTTCGGTTTATTTATAGTCAAACAAACTGCATAAACATTTAATTTATTCTTCAATACATCGCTAAGTGTTATAATACCAGTTTCATTAACATTTCGAGTGACTGTTTTGAAAATAATTTCGCATCTGGTTACAAAATCCGTCGGAAGAATAAGTAGTAAAAGAAAATTAAAAATACTGTCGTTGAATAAAAATAATTATTATGTCTACCAATGCGACACTGTTGTTTTTTTTTTTTGATTGTTGTGTTATACTTACAACTAATTTACTGCACACCTTCAACAACAATTCCTGGAGCTATAGAAAATTTAGAAACGATACGATTTGTTCCCGGAGCAACTGGTAAAGACTGCAGAGCTTTGGAATATTTGATAGCAAGTTCAACTCACCGTCTTTTCTGAAAATATTTTTGTAAGAAGGCAGTTTGTTTCAAAACGTTTGACTTTTCTCAATTGTACTGAAAACTAAAAAGAAATAGTACTGAAACGTACGAAATAGTTCATCTTTTTTTTAAGTTAATTTTGCACCCGACCATTTAAACCGCATTTTATAAGCCGGACGATCTAAATCTACTACCCATATCATATTCACTCAAAAATATGTACTAAACGCACAAGATAAAGATGCATTTAAATGCGGATTTAAAACAGTTAAAACTTATGTAATATCAAATTTCACTTTTTTGTCAATTGTTGTGTGCAGTTTCATTTTTACTGTATTAATTATGAATTGATCCTTCAAAATGTCTCCTTTTGAGTCGGAAATATTTCCAAAAATCCACGACATCATTGTCACTGACGCTAGCAATCCGCTGTCGGCGTTTCTTTGCGCTCTTAGGCGGCAAATTTAAGTCGGCACGCACAATGAGCCGTCAAGCAATACAAATAAAACTTTGTAACATGCGCAAAAGTCTCTACCGACTTGCCTCTACACGCAAATATTGATACCAGCGTTGCCACTTCAAAAGCAGAGGAGAGCAGTCGATTTTTTATCATACAAAAACCAAAGATCATTTGCTTAAAAATATATCAGTAATCAATCAATCAATAATTAAAATTTTGAAAATACTCTTAAAGCCCAGGAGAGTCTTTTTGGTTTTCTTGAAATAAATGTATTTATTTATATAAAAACTTTGATGTGACGTCATGGCGTAAGCTAATTTCTAATTTCTTGCCTCGATAGATGGCGCAAAAGTCGATATATTCAAGAAATTGTTTATGTTTGGGTTTTTATTATTATTAATATTATTATTATTATTGTAACTTTATTGATACATAAATGAATTATATATACAATAGAAAAAATATAGCACTAGCTATCAGGGCTTTAGGCTAATTCAAGTTAAAAGACAATTAAATAAATTATTCTTACTTATTTGGTTCGATTCAGTATATTTGTGACTAAAACATTTCCGATGGGTGGCGTTAGGCATCTCTTATTTCCTAGCTACTAGTGAATTGATGAAAGTGTCAGTCTTTTGGTATAAAGAGCAACTTGAACGACCCTTTAATGTCAATCACTGCATTCTCGGAAGGTATGCTGAAAACGTTGGCCTTCCAACGATATCATTTTAAGAGAGCACAAGATCGACAAAAATGTACTACAGCAATGTCAAATCATACTTTAAGGGTTTCGACACTTTTTCGATCGCTGATTTAGGCTTTAATTAAAGGAACAGATCAGATCGTTAAGAAGCATCTCGAAAGGAATATCTGTACAATAATAGCTAGCTTTAAATTGCGTTCATTCTGGAAGTAGGTAGCTATGTCAATGGAGATAAATTGTACCATAGATTTTTACTTATAAAATATTTTGAGTAGGCACTCTGTGTCATTGGTTTACTGTTGTTATTACTGTTTCAAACTGCACTGATCCTTTATACCTATTGCACAATAGTAAAACAAATTAGCTTGACAGTTCCTGTGATATTTCTCCTCAGAGATTGTTGTTTTGGGCTAAATTTCGTGACGCACTATTGCCTGACTAATGTCTTATTCTGAAGTAAGTAATTGAATTCGAACCGATGTTCTGTGTACTTTACAGCCCCATCAATTGGCGGTCTCAGCGGGCTTAGCAATTCAAGACCAATCGCAACTGCAACCTCCAGGCACACCCTCCCCCGGCAGTAGTTCAGCGTCGACAGGATCAGGCTCGGGATCGGGTTCGGGTTCAGGTAATATAAAATAAAATATCCAAATTTCATTGTGAAGAACATGGCTAACTCTTTTCTCGTCTACCAGGTACTGATACAATAAAACGTGGTGTATCGCCCGCATCGGTGAAACAAGTGAAATTACACGAATCTCCAAGCTCATACTCAATCTCCAAGCAACAGATATACGAACCACACAAGAATCTTACAACAATAACTACAGCAACAAAAGAAAGCAATATTGATAAAACGAAAAGCAACGGTAGCAACAATGGTATCCATGGACCAAAATCAACTTCATACACCACTACCAGCAGCAGCAGCACCACCACCACTACCACCACCGCCAACTCCAATTCTATCTCTAATTCTTCTTCTTCTTCTGCTTCAGAAACACCAACTTCATCCTTTGCATCAGTACTTTCAGGTGGTCGTCACAAGTCGTCGACCACCTCGTCTTCATCATCGTCGGCTACAACAGTTGTTAGTGCTGGCGCAACAAATTCGGGAGCTACAACCTCTTCGGATGATTCTGATGACTTGATTTCGTACAAATCATCGGCTTCTACCAATGCGCTGCTCGCACAATCCCAAGCAATGACCACGACTCAGCTAATGTCAAAGTATCTAAAGCGGGAGCCTCGAGTCACGTTCACTCCAATCAAATCTCCAACTACACCATCTCCACCGTCGGGATCGTCTTTAATGCCGGGCCATGATAATAAAACTTCGACTGGCGATAAAACGGAGTCGAGTGATTTTTACTCGACACGTGGTTCCTATCAATTAAGCTCAAGTCTGAAGTCGTCCGGCTACGAAGATGCCAGCAAATACCAGTCTCCATCGTCGCCAACATCGGCGACCGGTACGAAATCCTACAGTGCCAACAAATATGGACACAGCTCCACATCTGAGTCAATATCACCACCATCAGCAGCATCGGCATACAGTAAGGCGTCATCGCCAGCCAGACAGACCAGCACTCTCAACAATCTCTCGTCATCGGGATCTGGTGCAGCCGCATCCGCATCCGCATCCGCTTCCTCATCAACCAGCTTAGGTAGGAGTTACTTATATCATTCCTCAGATACGCCGCCGACGACGACAAGTAATAATTATTCCACTTTAACTAGTAATACTATAAATTTAGTCAGTAAGCAGCAGCAGCAGCAGCAACAATACGCAGCAAGCCCAGACCGTAGTCAGTTTCAGCAGCAAACTTCGTCATCGTCTAGTACATCCTCGTCAGGTATTACAGGTTACGGTAGCAGTAATGTTTTCTCCGGCAACGGCAGTAACAGTAGCAACGCCATGCTATACGGGACACTTCCGAAACATACGCCTGGCAGTATTGGCGGCAACGGCAGCAGCAGCAGTAGCAGCAGCACGGCAGCAATGTTATCCTCGACAACTTCATCCTATTTATCCGATTCAATTGGTACGACAGCCAGCAGCAGTGGTGTCAGTTCAATGGCTGGCTCAGCCAGCAGCTATGACTTCTATACAAACCCCAGTAACACGCGTGCGTTCGCCAGTTCCTCATTCACAGGCAATGGCGGCGGCAGTACGGGCAATTATCATACCTTAGGTTCATACAGAGTACAGTATTCGTCGACGAATCCATTTTTGGAGGCATTTGACCCAGCACCGGCGGCAACCACCCACGGTAGTGGTAGCGCCACAGATCGATCAAATATTATGAGCAATTTTCACTTAGACTCGAAGAATGGCGATGAATATGATGATTTAAAATAAGACAGGGAGATCCGAAATATACTTAAAAACAAAAAAAAAAAAAAAAAAAAAATCGATAAATTCAAATACATATTTAAATAAAAAATACATCATGCGCAACATTACATTTGAACAAACAAACAAAAGAAAGTTTTTTTTCTACCTAATATATTCTAAATGACATTCTATGTAAGGTCTTCAACTCAGAACTTAACAAACATGCAACACAAATCAGACAATGGAGTGGATTTTTCGCAGTCGCATCGGAAGGACTCAAAATGAGTGTCTTTCTTTGTCCAGTTTTTTTTCAAGTCCGGGGCTCTTACGGGTCATCTGTTAAATCGGTCCTAAACAGATGCGTAGGAGACAATCGCATTGGGTGGATTGTTGCCTTGCTTTCCGATTAGTTATCCAGCACAAGTCGTGAAATTGTTCACCCCGACCATGTGCCAAGTCAAATGAGTAATCTGACAGAGAAAGTGTCCAACAGGTCCAACATGTTCATCAAACAGGTGCAATTAACTAAATAGCAAATTCTTGCTGATATCCGAAGGCTGGCGAATGAAAATAACAAAACAACATTTTTATGGACTTCACAGAGAATTGTTCAGTATGAGCAAATTTAAAGTTGAGCGTATAGTTCTCGTTGGTCTTGGTATAGTACTACCCTCGGACGTTAGATTTTATCCTGTCTCACTGGACATGAACTGGAAAGTTTTCTCCCCATTTTCCATTGGGACATTCGAGGCTCCTAGACAAAAACTTGGAAGTTGTTGCGAAAAAGTTAGAAATAATTGTATTGAAACGATTATCTTTTTGGCGATCCTGACTTCATAGATCCTTCGTCCGAAATATTCATGGATTCGTTCTTCGCTTAGGGAATGCCGGATCTATTAAGGTTCAACTTTAGACGAATGTATGTGTTTTTCTGCTCAAAAACGAATGAGCAAATTTCCCATTTTTGTACAGGCTTTTACTGTACGAAAGCTATATTGCAGGATCGATGCTTTGGAATAATTGGCAATTTGAGGTTTTGATTTGACTTAAATGGGGAACGATTCCGATTAATCCTTTAATGTCTCCACTAAAGTCATTTAGCGTTTAGGGGCATCAGTATATTCGGCTGTATTCGGTAAGACGTTATATTAACGAGAGTGTTAGTTCAGTTATTGCAAGATCATGTGGGTAAAATAAAAAACTCCTATTGAGATCGATCGGGAGAGCCCACAGCGGAAATCTGACCGCATATTCTAAAAGCGAGGTCCCTCTCAACAATAAGAAATTTTACAGTGACCTGCAAATTGTGGCGATATTTTCTTACTTTTTTGAGCACAAATATGAACAATAAAATAAAATCGTCACGTTCGTTTAATATCCGAAAACATAAAAAGCGAGGTTAAACCAGCATTGAAAATAATATTGTCTACTGAAGTTTGTACGCCCGCTATGTGCGACAATTCCAGAGATGAAAATTCTTAACTCCAGTCAGATTGTAGTGACAATTTGAGCGAAAAAATAGGGCAAATTGTCAGAGACGTGGGGTGGATTGACAACGTCGCTGATTATGACCGCCAGTGACGCCTGCTAGTCTTCAAGATTATTCCAGTGAGACCTAGCGACCGAACTTATTAGCTAAGGAAGAAGATATAGAACAGTAATGATCTCATTTAAACCTTACTACTTGACAACTTAGCAATTTTTAAGGCCTTTTGCAACAAGACGTTCCTCTATATAACACTGATAACCCCGTAGCTAGACTTAAGAGCATATTGAAATAAGTATTACATACTACTGACTGAAATACAGTCACCCTGTACTTATGGCGTTTTCGATTGAAGAAAAGAATTACCCTTTCTATCGAAGGAACAAATCTAAAAGTGCTCTTTCTATGTTTTCTGTGTGCCATTGAAAAAGAAAGTACACTTCCAGGGCAAATCTTAATACGACAGAAGTGCCCGGACTATTTTTAAATGGACCAATTATATACATTCAAACATTCAAATTACGACAGTAATTTTTGTATATTACGATGATAGTAATCTTACAGTGGCCTCTACGATTCTGTTTCTTCAACCTTTGGCAGTTGGCAGCGTTGCTCTGTAATGTTCGTCACTGTTCTTGGAGTTGGGAAACATACGCGGACCGGAGACCGGACCGGGTTTCGCAAGTGACTGTTAATTTAATAAATAACATTCTTAAGAAGACTGAAAAAAAAAACAAGACACCGGAATACAAAACCCTCAAACTAAGCATCTTCATCAATTGCGTAGTATTAAAATTTAAACAAGGGTATTGTGAAGGATAAGATGAGTAACATAAATCGTATTTAAAAATGTGTCTTTTTCGACTTCGACTTTCTGCAACACATGAGCACGTTCAATATTCCCAACCGATTTCAATTGGGATGTACCCATACATACATATAATATGAACAAAAGACATACATTTTTTTTTATGTGTTCATCAAATATGAATCACACAAGTTCTATCTGAAGAAATAGAAAAAAAAACAAAATTCTGATGAAATTTCGAGCGAGAATCCACTCCAACATAAATCATCTTGGTTCAAGGCAAACTTACCGATAGTGGTTTGCTCACACCTCCTAAATACATTTTTTTACTTATACTTACAAAACAGACTAACGCAACAAACAACAATATTATACAAATTACAAATATAAATACTTTTACAAAAAAAAAAAAAAAAACAACAGCTTTTCATAATACAAACAAAAAATTAAAAATTTTTTGAACAAAAGTTTTTCTTGCTTTGTCTACTCTATCCTAATGATACAATTTTTTCGAAAGTTTCTTTTCCATTTTCCTAACACAATATACATTTTTTTAAACTATTATAAACTACTCTTATAATCATGAAAAAACAAAAACCAAATCAATATATATACATACAATATATTCATTTAAAAACAAATTTTATATAAACAGTTTTTACAGTAAAAAAACAAAAAAAAAAAAAAAATAAAAAAAAACAAACAAATGATAGGGGAAAAAATGCTGAACAAAATGATTAACCATAAAGCTACAAACTCAAACAGTATTGAAAAATCGTTGAAATTTACTTAAACAAAGAAAAACAAAATAAATACTAGGAAAACGTTTAAATTGTTTTTGTTTATAAAACAAAGGTTATAAATTGTAACTATTGATAATGTAAAATGTAATTAATCATGTATTAATTGATGAATTTATGTGAAACGCGATTCTAAGAAAGTGAACCTATTTTGAACATCAATTGCCATTCATTCATTCATATCATCTCGTACAATATCAAAACGAAATTCACCCATTTCATAATCAAAATCATCGAATTGCTCTCCCATTTACAAACATTAATAATTATATAACGACAAACTATACTTTTAAAGATAATTGACCAAAAATTATTATAATTACAAATTAAAAAAAATAAAAAAAAATAATAATCACAAAATAATTCTGACGTTGTAACATGTGCTTTGATTCTAATAAGCATATACATTTATACATAAATAATACGTTACTAGACGGAGAAAGAAAGAAAGAAAAAACATTAATTGTGAACAGAAAAGTATACACAGAACAAATACAAATTTTAAAGGAAAATAATTCGTAAGCAGGAGGTTTTAATTACTAATCAACCAACAAAAAACAATCGTATATATAAATATTTACTAAACAAACAACAAAATGTAAGACAACAAATTTACTCTTAAATGATATAAAAGGCGATAACAAAATACCGTTGTATATAATACTAGACAAAAACAAAAAAACAAAAAAAAAAAAAAAACAAGTATAATAGATAAATTTAATTTGATAATGTAGGTATACAAAAGTCTGATCGTTTTAATTTGTGAAATTTATAAGTTAAACACTCACAAATCTAAAATACCATCACTTTCTTAGGATCCGCCGTTGTAAATTATGGTGCAGAAAATACACAAAACAGACTTTATTTCAATGCAATAATTATTATTTTGAAGACAAAGAAAAGACAATTTATGAAACAGATAACAATTTTACAAGAAAATTACATTTTAAGGTGAACAAATTTTTCTAAATACATTTTAGCCTACAAACAATACTTACGTATGTTAGGAAAATCATATAGCGCCAAACCTAATCAAATTCAGATACGAATATGCATTGTAAGAGGAGTAGATTAATCGTCGAATAGTTTTGTTTATTTAGAGTACCTCACTGTTCGGTTGTATAAAAAATGGTGATTGTTGGAAAAAATATGTCACTAGTTAACCGATAAGAAAGCAAAGGACGTAACTTAAACATCAGTTATGTACGGATTGGGGAATAATGAAAGATTTGCGTACATTTCAGACTTATGGGTTCAGGTTTCCTCTCTCTGCATTCTGGGGGATGTTGTTTCTTTTCCCAGCTCATCGAAGATCTACGCATCGATGTCTGAGCCATTAACTTTATGAACAACATACCTGAACTTATTCAAAGAAACTAAGACTGAGTTATTGTATGAACCCGACTTGTCCAATAGGTGGATTTGAACTAAATATGACGTTCTCTCACATAAATTAAATAATGTCACTTGTCTGGAGTTACACCTAGATTTAAAAGGCCCGGACAATCCCACCCATTGTCGGAAAAAAACAGACAGTTAAATGAAAACCACTCGATGTGGACCAGCCAATGTGTTATAAAGGGTTTCGGTAGCTGTCACTTTTGAAGCATTTATTCTTTGACTTTTGAAAATGCAACGAAAGCATTGATCTTTTACGGGAAAAGTTTCCGAACCGTGTTATCTCTCGAAGAGGTGATCACAATTGGCCACCGAGACCTTGTGATTTAACATCTTGCGACTTATTCCTTTGGGGCCACGTGAAAGATAAGCTCTACGCCAATAGCCCAGCGTCGATTCAAGACTTCAAAGATAAAACTCGTGAGGCAATCGAGGACATAGGGCGCCACTTTGCGATTTGGTTATGGAAAATTTCATGAAAAGGATATGGTCCTGTATGCGTGCTCGTGGTGGCTATTTGGCTGATGTTGTTTTTCATTATTAACGGCATAGCTTCCTCTTTATTATGAAATAAACATCCGATCATTTATCTCAAAAAATGACATTTTTCTTTGAATACCAAAATAACACCTCTTATGTATTGAAGCCTTTTGGACTGCATCGGCATCTTGGTTCAGTTCGTTGGGTAGGCGGTTTTATCCTTCGAATCTTTGATTTTAATTTCATGTATTAAACCGTACCGAAGTTGCACAGTTGCACTGTGTTCCTAGGACAGTTGCACCATTGGCAGAAACAACGTCTAGTTCTAGGAGGATAAACATGTTAAATGCCTTGCTGCTTTCATAAGTGATTCTCTTTTCTCGGCGGTTGGCGGATACCTACTTGCTTGCTTGCTTATGTTACACATTTATAAAAAAAATTGGGTTTGTTTTCTTCAAGACAATGAAAAGTTATTAATAGGCTTTAAAAATTCTGAATTTCGAGGCGTTTCTGAGGCTTCTGGCGATGAAGACCTTAATATATCAATTGGGATAAGCCTCTATAGTATTTACAAGGCAAGGTGAGCTGATAGGTATGGCAGTCATTATGCTTACTACCGGACGGGCGTTGCCAGTTCAACAACAAGTCGCTTATCAAACTCGTAGCTACTCTATGGATAAAAGCATCTTCCAATTTGAATCAACACCATTGAAGTTCTTAACTTAACCGTCATCTCAATGGATCCATTTTCCGAGACTCCATCTGCTCCCTCAGAACAATATACAATATATGTATCTACATATTGTACAATTTATCTCGGTAACACGAAGTTAGCTCTGCGGTACAACTCCCAACACGGATAGATGGTGAATCTAAGTTATCACAGTACATTTCTTTTCAATGTGTTTTTAAATAGCAGTAACAGTAGGTAATATCTGAGAGACGACTCCACTCGAGTGGGCTCATCCACATTCCTAGTTACATTTTAATAATTTCGTACATACAAAATCAAATAGTCTCTTCAATTTCACTTTCAAGAATTCGATGTTTTTTTCTGAACATGAATCGTAAAAGAAATAATCCTAAATCAGTCTACCTTTTATAAAAGAAACAACAAATATTTATAGATTGCCTATACATTTTGAATGAGTGTAAAAACATAATAAAATTACACTTAAAATTTTGTCTTAATTTTCTCCCTAGAAATAATCATGTAAAATTTATTTCTAAATCAATAACAAAAGAAAAACAAAAAACATCATATGCCAAAATCTTCGCAAACTTTATTTTGTTAAATTAGAAAAGAAACAAATATAAAACTCAAAGAAACAAAAAACAAAAAAAATATTTCAAGTTGTAAAACTTAAAATGTATATTACTTAAAGCCGTATAGGATATGTATAACAAAGGAAAACAAAATTAACTAGGAAATCTCTCTATAAATATATATCTGTATGAATACGCTTTATTTACTAAACAAAATATTTATATATTCATAAAATTAAAAGAACAAAATTATCGAAACTGAATTTTAGATTTAAATAAAAAGTATATACATAAAGTAAACAAAAGAAAAACCAAAAAGAAAATTAAATGTCAATTTCTGAAAGGACTTAGGAACGAGAATCGGTTACAAATCAAATATATGAACTCCCAAAAGTGTTATATTTCAAGATTATTTCGCGACGATCAGATAAGGATAGATATTAAAAAGAAAAGAGAAGAAACTAGAAAAAGAAAATGCAAATCAGTGCTTTAGTTTAGATTAATTGTATTGTGTTTTATAAATTTAAACGTAGACATGCAAAAAGTAAATATTATATTTTGTGTTTAGAATGTATAGCCCTTTTGCAAAGGCAAATATTCAAAAGACAAATTAGAAAGTGAATTTGAAAAATTGAAACACAAAATCAGTTGTGTTTGTGTGCTTTACAGAGAGGTATCCTTGTTTTCATGTAACATGACGTTTTCCTTGCTTTGCCCGCAGTTAGAATATTTTATTTGTTCTTCTTAATTGCAAATAGTCAAGTCGGTGTTAAAATTTAATCAAATTAAGTTGAATTTAGAAAAAAAGAAAGAATACGTTTTAAGAGAAGGTATAAAAACATCGATTAAAAGACAAGTCTTATGAGAATTAAAAAAAATCCACTCTAAACATTAGGGAAGTCTCTGGAATTATATTTTAAAATTACCGAAAAGAAATAGAGAGGGAGAGAAAAAAAATTATAAATCTGTTAATACCAGAAAGCGTTATTTGTTATTATCCTTACCAAACTTCAAATTAATCAGAATACGAAATAAATATTAAATATTTCCCTTGTGTTATATATACTTTCTCAACTAGGTGCTTTTCATTAGACATTTGTATATTAAACTTTAAAAATATTTATAAAAAAATAGGTACTTAGCATAGGGATATATTATATATGCAGAAAAACAAAAAACAAGTGACTAATTATATATATATACATAAACATATATCATAAACCTTATATAAATATATTTGAAATACGATTTTAAAAAGAAAAACTAAATTTAACTGTTCAACAATCGCAGATATTTCTTTTGTTGGTTATTTTTAAGTTATCTAACCAGACTTGTTACGCGATGATTGAATTAAACAAATTTCATTTTTAAATTAGTAATAGAATTATATTTTTAACAATTACCAACAACAAATCTTAAAGATAAACAATTCCTTGTGAAAAAGACATTTTTTGTTTCGGTGGAAATTATTAACAATCAAATACAGATTTTTAATCAAAGTGTTTTTTTTTTCCAATCAAAGAAAAAAACACGATGTAAAGAAAAATTATTTATATCACATACCAAAATGAATAGTAAAAAAGTAAAAAAAACCTAAGCTCAATATATAAAAGATCGAAAAATTAGAACATTTGTCTATGTCAGTTTTATGGCTACGAGGAACAAAAATGGATGCTTGAATATGACTGCGACGTGATACTGTACTCTGTTTGAAATCGTAAAAGGGGGGTTGGAAGTTATTGCATTTAAAAAAAATTAAATTGATATTTTTAATTAACATAAAAATCCAGCCAACGACAAAATGGGGTAGCAACATTAAAACAATGCCATACCTACTTTTAATATGCTTTAGTTTTTACTATAGATAGATCATATTTTATGTCATTTCCAAAAAAAAGAATGTTATATTTTATTTAAATAAATTGAAATACTAAGGTAACGGTAACAGTAACAACTCCGAAGAGGGATGCTGTACAGTGCGATGGCTGGTCTTCAACAGAGATTGACCGACTTGCGCTAACATGGGTTGATTGAAAGTTTCCTCGCACAAAATGTTCGAAGATCCAGTGAGCAGCTAGATTGTGCGCCATTTTTTGGGCAATATTTTGAAAATATCGTGCAAAAATTTGTGGATAACTCTCCAATTTTTTTCCATTTCTTTTTGGAGAAGCGTAATTCTTTCTTAATCAGTCACTTATTTCACTATATAAGAAAAATAGTATCGTAAATTCACATCATGGTCAACTAATAATTATTTGATCAAGTATATAATGCTCAATTTCAGAGAAGAGGAACTCTTTCTGACATTTGTCACACATGACAAAACATTTATCTTGAAAGAACAAATATTTTGTCCTGATTCCATAAATTTAAGCTGTTAAAGTTGTCCATTTGGTCCGATGTTGCTATACATTTTGTCGGTGGACTTAAATTTCGTGTGGAAGGATACTGTTGGGGATAACAGCGCAGGGCTCACTGCTTCAAAACTGCTGTGCTGGGAGAGGATTTATCAACATTCGACATAATTTTCAATTTATATACACAACATTTGTAGACAAAAAACGAAATAAGCTTTCAAAGCAACTTTTAATACTAACTATAAAAATATATATAAAACCAATGGCCGCTTTTGAGTTATTTTTCGCAGTAGTTAAAAATCTACGAAGCTTAAATTAGTCTACCGAATATAATAGAGTAACAATTTTCGTTGTTCTGGGCTTGCTTCTATATCACTGTGTCATATCGTACATTTATACTATATCTAAACAAACAAAATGTGAATTATATATATATATATATATATATTTAGTATAAAGATGAATGATAATAATATTATAAAACAAAACAACAAATAATTAAGTAAACAACAACAAAATATATATAGTTAAATGTATGCACAATATTATACAAGCATTGTAATAAAAATAATAATAAAAAAATTCAACGTGAACAACATTGTTTTATGACATTAAAGAAAATATAATAAAACATTCAATACTGTGTTGAAAGTATACATTTACGTTCAGTTCTATTAATATTTTTTGAACACAGACGAATGAGTTAAATTTTATTTTTACTACTTTAAGATTGAATGTTAAGTTAAAATAGTTGACATATAATTCTTAACTATGTAACTAAATGTTTAAAAAGAATTTTTCTGTATTAAATGTGCCTATGATCTTATTTATGTTATTGTAAAGAAGAAAATAAAAACAACATGTTGCTTAGAAAGTGAAACATAAGAAACTCTTCTTAATCATTTAATGATTTTGTATTGTATATCATATTGGGGATAACATTTTAAATCTTAAACTAAAACTAAACGCAATTTAAGTTTCAGTGAATTTATATACGTATTTTGTTACTAATAAAAAAGAAGAAAAAAATATTGCTCAGGGTTTCACACAGAAACAATCTTTTACATATTATTCCATATAAATTCAATATATTACCGAACTAGCACACGCGCGCGCATCGATAGACGTTGCCTCATTTGTGTTTTTTTTTTCTTTGTACTCATACACACATCGTTCGTGAATGTTCACAAAAAAATGGTCAACACAAGATACTCTATACACTCCTAGTTGTGACCTAGAAGCACAAGAAGACTGATGTCTGATTAAATGAATTGATGTAGGTATGTAGTTCTTAAAGCTGTCGTCATCCCTTCACATCCCCATTATTATCGTCTTTCTGACGAATGGATTTCTTCACATTTTGCCTCATTTAAGTTGTTTAATTATTTTGTCAAAGCATGCTAGGCTAACAAAATTAAGAATAAAGTATTAAATAAAATAATTGTAGCAACAAATTATCACCAAGGTATATATATATTTTTTTTTTGTAACAAATAAATGAAACAAAAGAAGAGAACAAATTAATAGATTTTATAAATGACAAATTGTTAATTAAATCTAATTGGTAATAAATAAATATAGAAACTTAATAAACGGAATTTATTGCATTACAGCAAAACAACCACCCTAAATAAAACCAGCAGTCTAGTATCGTTATAAACCCAAAAGCGTAAATAAATTAAAAGAAAATATAATAATATTTAAAAGAAGAATTCGTTTAAATTAAATAATAAAAAAAAAGGAACATAAAGCAAACAAAGAACTACACACGAAAAGGATCTTTAATATTGTTAGTCAAATTATAGTTTAGTTCTAGAATATTGAATTAAATAAAAATACAAATTGTTTAAATAACTACGGCCACCCCACCACATCCACTTAAAAAACGAAATACCAAATTATCCAAAAAACAAAGAAAAACACCACAAATCGTTTTAAATTCCATAAAATAGGTACACAAAGAAACACACATGAATATGCAACAAACATTTTGTTTACTGGTACAGCTAAAATGTTTTCTTTTTTTATATTTTTCTTTTTGAAATATAATTTGACGTTTAGAATTTTTATTGAATCTCTTTTTGAAGGAATTTTACATTTCACAAGTAGGTATATTTTGAAAACAAAACTACAATTATATGTGTATTCGAAAGTAAAACAGTAAAAATAGGACAACAACAAGCAACATTAAGCAGAAAATATAATAATAGTTATATACAATGTACGAGTAGTAATGTAAAATGCCATGGACAAATACTCTGATTTTACCACTGCCACAATATAGTATGATATACATAAAAATATATTATACAAGAAAAAAAAAGTTATTAAATAATATTATAGTTCTTTGGGCGAGAATAAAACGATGTTACATTATTTAAAACAAAAAACAACAAAAATATATATATAATAAAAAATTCAAAATGCGTTTTTATTTTTGTAGGGACTACTTTTTTTGTTTTCTTAAAATGCAATCGTCGCTTCACTAGGTGTAAAGATATGCGCTGGAATGACTTCTACAAATTTGATAAAAGAAGAATCAAAACAGATAAATTGACAGCTGCAGCAAATTCCAACGATAAACGTTTCGTCATTTATTAATGTCGTTTGCCATTGGGACAAGAAATCAATTTTTTTTTATCTAAATCACTTTTCATGTTCCATTGGGCAAAAAAATCAATCTTTTTTCGATTCGGAGCACTTTTTGCAGATCTCTATATTTTTTCAGATCTACAAATACTGCCACAATACCTACCAATATTTTTTTGCACAGCTGTTTTACGTCATTTTAAGAAGTTTGCTTTCAAGTCAAATGCGCATTTCGTGAAAACCAAAATAACGGAATACAAAAATAGCCATGGATATAATTTTGGAGGAATTATTGTCCTCCTCATCATCTGAAGACTTCGAATCACCAAAAGTACTAAATTTGTATCCATTTGTGATTTTTGCAAAAACAAATGCAACAGCTGATATTGCTGCCAAGTAACGCACTAATACATTTACAAAAGCAGATCAATTTCGTTGCGCGTTCCATTAGAAGTGTAAAATCTGAGATCTGAAAAATTTTTCTGGTCGTCCCAATGGAAAACGACATAAGATTTGTACACATTGCGTGGCTGTCAAATGCCTTTACTTTTCTTGAATGCACTTGTACTGTAATATTTACATGAAACAATTTAAAAATTGACAATTAATCCATTGAGTTTATTTTTTATGGGATAGCCAAGGTAAGTTAAAGAAGGTAAAATCGGTGCGTTTATTTTGTGCGTTTTTTTCCGCTTGTCGCTAGGGAACGCTCCGAATCGGATTTGAATGTGTGAGTGAGCCGCGCCAAATATGATGGAGTACAGAGATGTATATCTGAGTTCATGAATTGGACTTTAATACAAGAATTTGGTACTCTCTAATGTGTGTTTTACAATTTTTTCAATTTAATAAAAACCTCCACAAAAACCAAACAAATCCAATACGAAACACAAAACAAATAAACACTGCTATGCCTATAAAAGCAACATGAAAAGCGGTTGGCCATTAGCAACATGCTTTTTTCTTCCTCACACGTATTCACAGACGGGGGTTGAAATTA
Source organism: Cheilosia grossa (assembly GCA_963082955.1). Lineage (NCBI taxonomy): Eukaryota > Metazoa > Arthropoda > Insecta > Diptera > Syrphidae > Cheilosia > Cheilosia grossa. The sequence continues at coordinate 85,846,098 of OY720144.1, forward strand.
CAAAAACAACAATGTAAGCAAATGGGTTTTGGGGGGATAGACGTACTTTTAAAGATATCCTTTTAATCATTCATCTCTGACGTGAACTTCAACAAAGCCACGTTGCCGCATTTGTGCAAGTTAACAACTGCAGCCAATTTCATTAATTTGATTTCGTTTCTTTTGTAAGAACGGCATGATTTTGTGAACATAATTCCTACCATCCTGGAAATCCAGACAAAGTCGACACAGATTGCTACCGGACTATGACTGTCCGCACTGTTTCAGTGTGACATTTACGTCAACTTCAAACTTTTCTTCCCAAAGCTCCAGGAGAAAGAATTCGTTCACTTCGGAACTGGTAGTTCTATTTTTTTTTGTTTTTGTTCAATAAAAATACCGAAACACGACAGTTTTTTTTTGTTTGCTGAATAATGTGCTGAACTTAATAACAGGTATGTTCGATTTTATCTTGTGTGCATTTGCGATGACAAATTTGTAAATCGGACGGAACATAGTATAAGGTCCGATGATACCATTAGCGTGTAAACTGGACCAAAATGATGTGTTTTTCTGGACACAATGGATTGTGTAGTATCATTTGTGGACCAGCCTTATCTATCAAGCAAACTTTCTAATGTTCTAGAGTCTAACCAGCGAAAGAGTGTTGCAGTTGATATTTTTATGACTTAAATCACTTAACTCCTGGATCGTAGTCCAATGTCGTTCCGCAAAATTTTTGAAAGATTAACTTGGAACAAAGCCGGATTAACATTAACAGTGACTGCGAACGATGGCAGGCCGACGACATGTGTATGAATTTAGATCCTTTCCAACGAAAGAGCGGTCTGTTTCTACATTGGCAATACTGCGCTGCCCCTTTTTGACATCTACAGATAAAAGGGAACATCTGAAATCGAAACGTTAGTTACTCCATGCTTTGTAAATTCGAATAGCTTGGTACTGTTCTTCAAGCTTAAGACTATAAACTAATTATTAAATAAGCTGACAGCTTTGCCCGATTTCCCCCGCAAATTTTTTCAATATTAGCCCCTCCCTCCCGCTCACAGTTGTACTGCCTGTGTGGGAATTTCGGTTTCCGAAAAACTTTCCGTGCGTAAAAGGAAAAAACTTCAAAATTGTGGGAATTTAAATAGTCTGACAAAAAAATATTCAAACTACATTTCACGACGCATATCAAGGCACTAAATGTCCATTAAAAGGAGATTTGCCTTTACCAAACATTTCTAGTACCAAAAAATAATCATTATAATGCAAACAAACTGCGATTTTTTTTTTCTTACACAGTAACAGTTGTCAGTTTTGTTTAATGCTATTGTTAGTTGTTAACCAAATCGATAATTTAAAAAAAAAGTCAAAAGAAAAACAGCTTGCGAATACCGAAAAAAAAGGTAAAGGTGAAATAGGCTGCGAAACTTAAAGGATATCGATATCATAAAAGTGATAGATGTCTATGTCTCCAAAATTCATTAAGGAATGATTGAAAAGAATATTCCTTTTCTTTATACCTAGTGTACAATTTTAACATTCATTGCATTTCAATTACATAATTAGTTTCACTAGATAATTTCAATAATAATTTCAAAACTCAGAAAAACTTTATTTGAGAACCCAACTCAAGCTAGCTGACATCTGGTTTGAACCGGAAGTGTAGGCTGATTTTCGTCAAGTATGCGTGTGCCCCCTTTGAATAACATGGCACTAAACATGAATTCAAACCGCGCTACATTCAAGGTCAAATTCAAGCTTGTAGGCAATCCCTCATTTTTGGCTGAAGCTGTTAGTCTATTTCATACTTTGTTTAACTAGACTAAACTATACCAGTTCAGTGTTCATATTTATGTTAAAACGGTAGTCATTCCTCAATAAACGTGTTTATAGGTTATATCAAATGAAAAATAAAAATTAACGCTTTGTCATCACCATTTCATTTAAAAATGATAGTAATACATTTTTAAACGCTTTCCTGGATTTAAAGGTAACCCCATTGAAATCATTAGCATCCTCTCTATTGGCAGTTCCCATATTAAGCCTTTTTTTATTTCTGGTTAAGCACTTTTGCCACATAATTAATACTCACCACCCTACTCTATTATGAATTATTCATTCTGTAGCCAACTGAAAACAAACAAACTGCCGGTTTAACTGTTTTTCATGATTTTATTTTCACTATAGCATTTACATAATAGCATAATAATAATTATGGCATTATATTTAACTAATCTATTTTTATTTTGTTTCTTTCATTAATTTGTTATTCAATTAAGTTGTTCACCTTTATGTTAAATAATATAATGTAGTAGATTTTTGTGTTGATTCATTATTATTATTCTCATATTTATGTATATATATTTAGTACGGATTGTCTGAAAAAAATTCATTTTTTAATATAGGTATTATTTAATTTTTTTACAATTTTCATTTGATTTCATTTGTTTGAAATTCTTTAGTCTTGCGACTTTAATAATGCGATTATGTTCAACAACATTTAAAATATTCTTAATAAAATGTATACATTTTCTTAATTTTTACATATAATTCCCTTTGTTTTAGTAATAAATATATATATCTAATTAATTTTGTATATAATTTTGTCTAGTTTTGTTCACGTATTTTCGGTTTTCTTGTTTTCGAAAAAAAAAAACGAACAAATTCGACTAATTTAAAAACGCACATTAAGCAGTTTTTTTTTAGTTTAATGTATCGATTACACATATATATAAACATTTTATTTTTTTAATCTGTAATTACAAACACGTACATCCTCCTTTTTAGATTTTGTTTTCGATTTTAATTTTTACAAATTGAGCTATACTAACTTTTTATAAAAGAAAGTTGAATAAAATAACCAAATTAAAAAAAAAATGAAATCATAGTTTTCTATTGGCGTTATGTTCGGATTCATTTCAAGCTACATCTGTCTGTGCCGAAAATTGCGGATGGGATAATGACTGTTTCCACAGTTCAACTGTCTCGATTCTGGGGGTGAGGTATTGCAATGGAGCTAATCAGAAAAAAAAACTACCAGGTGTGCGAAATGCAAAAAGAAATTTAAACATTTTAAATCCGGTTTCGTTTTACGAATCGAAGGATTTCCGCTTTTACTTGGATTCAATATTTTTTTTTCCTGTTGATCAGGGTTTATCAATTATTTATTAGACTTAACATGGGTATGTGCGACTAAAGGAAGGACAAAAAAAGAGGATTACCGATAAAGTCCACAAAAGCACTCACTTCATTTGGTTGGTCTGCTGTTTGCAGACATTGCATGGTGAGGGTTGGTGATTTCATATATTATTTCCTTTTTGATTGCATGCATGTTGTTAATCGGTGCACCGATGTCCATGGGTAATGTTAACTGCATGCATTTTTAGAGAACCGAACAAAATATCAGTGTCCATGAATAAAGTAAAGCTGGTTGTGCGCGGGGGGAGGATGGGAACGAAAACAACTATGCACAAACATTTAAGCAACTAAGCGAACAACGGTTCCTGGGGGTGGTTGGGTTGACAGCAAATTGGAATTTTTAATGAACTTACTATTAACGAATTATTAACTATCCAGAAAAATAAATAGGTACCTAATTTGTCATGTATTCGAGGCGAGGCAACTGACTGACTGTGTGCTTTCGGTGAATACAGAATGTCCTTTTTGGCGGCAGGGGTAGCTTCTGTGTTGGCAGTTGACAGCAGAAGCCAAAAGCAATACGGCAATTCATACCAATATCCAATCAATAATTCTTAAATATTTATGAAATTATTATTCTCATGTTGTTATTATATTTGCAGTAGGCATTTCGCATTCATTTTGTCAATATACATCGAGTGATGATGCACTTTAGCATTAATTGAAACGGGTGACCGATTAAGCGTTATTGACCTTTTTGTTTTTCAAACTGAAATAATACACCAGTGTACACCCCTTGGAGAAATAAAGTGAGTACATATTTTTGTCGTGTAAACTCATATTTGGCGAATTAATGTTACAGAAAAACAGACAATGTGATAACCAAAGTCATGTATGTTTTGAGCTTATGTTTTGAAATTAATTGCAGCATTCCTTCGGGATACTACAATTATCTGCATTTGGAAAACACGACCCCCACTTGTAAATAACTATATTAACTGCCTGTCAATTTGCAAATCTGCACAAGTGAAGTTAAAAGGCTGCACGCATTTTATCCCTCTTTTTTGAAATCCAACAAAATATAACTTTCAGCAACTTGAAAGTCCTATCCTAACCTAGCAAATTTGCAAAATTGCTTTGCGGTCTTTTCAAACCAAACATTTCAAACCATCATTCAAACCAAAATGAGATAATTGTTTCACATAATGAAAAGTGCTAGGTCTGTTTCCTGTCTCGAAACTTTGTAGAAGCGAAGCTGAGCGAAAGTGGGAAAAATGAAACACTTTTTAAACTGAAGTTTAAGTGCTCAGAAGAAAAATTTTAACTAATCACGTACGTCATTCTTATTTTTTTAAATTTACTAAAAACAATACCGGAACAGAAAATTATTTGTGCTGTCACAAAGTTTAATGAAATTCGACTATATTGTTTAAACGGGACAATAAAAATAAATATACAACTATAACTGATACGACAAAGTATAGCTTATGCTTTTAACAACCAATTTTGGCCAGGTAAACTTTTTTAAAAATTAGCATAAGAAATCCCCTCTGATGTTTGTTATAGTTTTCCCAAACATGCCACATTTAGTTTATGTAATTAATGTGAGGTTTGCCATCAGTTCTAAAGTGTATAGGTTTTATAAAAACACTTAAAATTGTATTTGCTGGAGATTCAGCTTAGTTATGGCGTCTCTACCATGTGCTTAAGTTGCTGATTTGCGACTGTTGTCGAAAAATTGAAAAAAAGACGGGTTTGTAACATTTATGTGTGTATGTAAGTGCTACATGTGTTCCTAAATTTAATTACTTACCTTACGATTATGGTTATTACAGGTCACCTAGAAGTTTATATTCAACTGCTCTATGCATGACCCATATCGGCTTTTGTATTCACCCTCTGTTATTGGATTACCATATGCTGGTAATTGATCTTTGCCTCTCGAACTTTGAGTATAAGCAAGTTGACCCCGACTCAAACCAAATACTTATTTGACTGTCATGAAAAACTGTCAAGTGATTAGTGACCTTGCTTTGCAATGTCTTGGATACGTAACATTTTACAATGAGCACCAACCCTATTTCAACTCCACTTACCGATTCCAACCCTGAAATTTAACAGAGGCGTTTTCATTAGAAAAGAAATTATGAATAGCTGGTATCACAACTGATAGAATCATCATCAGGGAAATTCTGAGTTTAGCCTTCGAGTTTCAAAAAATAAATCCTCTACAAGGTCCCAATTTCAACAGCTTTGTAAATAAAAATATCCACAATTATATTTTAAAACCAACATAAGAGTTTATTAAATCAAGATTGTAATTTAAAGAAGAACCTCAGTTTCTTAAAAAAAAAAAAAATAATTGTAATAAAAAATACATATATACTCGTAGTGAAAATTAAATTAAAGATTAAAAAATAAAAATACTTAAGCTGCCGCTAATCAAACTGATCACGTTACAAAAGAGTACAATAAATCTCAAAAATCAATCGACAAAAATCAAAACGTTGAATGCATGTATTAAAAAAGGACAAAAGAATTAAAATAGAAGTAAAACTAACAAGAATATTTTTTGTTAATTTTATAATCATTAAAACTAATTAACTTTTGTGATAAAAATTAAGAAATAATAATAATAATCTTAACTGGGCATATAAAGTTGAACTGCGTAATCTTCATTGTCTGCGTTTTATAGCTTATAGATTAATGTAATAATAAGATTAATAAAAAAAAAAATATTAGATCAATCGTAAACTAACAAATCCATATATGTATATGTATATCTTTTCTTTCAATAATAAATGACAAACAATTTGTTTTATTTATTTCTTCTTATATTTTTATAATAATTTGTAACATAACAATTTTTTTTTCACAATATTTCTTTAGTTAATACTATAATTTATTAGAGATTGATTATAAACAAATAAGCTGCTTGAAATTATTTCTTAGAAAAAAAATCGATTTACATATTTATTATGTATTTGTTTTAAGTAGTTTCCTTTTCATTCATGTGTATAGTAGGATAATAGTGAAGACGCACAGTTAAAAGTAACAACAAACACAAATAACGTATTTATTCTTTATTATTTGCTTTATATATGCATATTAGTTTTAAATTTCTTGTATATTTGATTGTATCTCGTGTCTGAATTTCAAGAAAACTGTTTTCCCCTTCATTAAATTAAAAGAGAAAAAGGAAATTCTTTTATTTACTAAATTTTTTCATCAATTTCTCCTTCATTTATAAATATCACCATTTTCTTGTGTATTCTTTTATTTTTTATTCACTTTTAGTTTTACTTTTTCTAATAATTATTTGTTTTTTATGCAATGATATTGACTTTTTTTTCTTTTAATTTCTTTATTAAAACTTGGACCCTATTTAGTTTTAATGATATATAGCTTTTCTTAATTGATTTACAATATTTTTTTATAATTTAAATTGAAGACAAAGAAACAAAATTTACAATGAAAATAAAGCGAAATATTTCTTATTGGCATTTACTACACAAGTAGGAACTTTGTATTTTTACATTTAAGAAGGAAATAAAATTTGAGATTTCATCTAGAAGATTTGTCTAAAATAGGTATTCAAACACAAAATTTCTTAGGCTTTCCTTTTTCTCTTTTTTGTTTCGCTTGTTGAAAAAAATATCCAAAAATATTTTGGACATTCTTAAGAAAATATAAACTACATGTTGAAACGATTTCTGTTTATCAATTTTTATACAGTAGGGCCGTTATACAATTAAAAAGAAAACTAACTAAACGACTTGGTTAAGACTTCATCTACTGTTTTGCGTAGAATTTTTCCTATGATTTGCATTCATAATTACACGTCTGTTGACATATTGATTTCGTGTCCGTCTGAAGTTACAAATTTCATTTTTATTAGATGTACGAATTCATATATTCATATGCAAATATATATGCATGCTAATAAAAAACAAAATAAAAAACATGTGTAATTAAAAAAAAAAAAAAAAAAAATTTTCTTTCTATATATAATAATACTTCTAAATTAACATCTTTAATTACATTAACAGTATATGCGAATCTATTATTGACAAAAACAAACTGAAAGACTATTTTTTGTTATACAAGTTTTTTTTTTATTCAAACCCGATTTTCGTCTCAATTGTTGAATATATTTTTTTCAAACCACGATTTTTGTCTCAATTCTTGCATATATTTTGATTTCTATATAAAAAATAATCAATTGGTTAAACCTAGCAAAAAAAGAAAAACTTTAATAAATGTATTTGTGTCCGTTTGCTTGTGTGTATCCAAGTTTGTTTTAAAATGTTTTATCATCAAAAAACTACAGCAATATATTTTTTATTTTATATCTAAGTTTAGCTTATGAAATATGATTTTTTTTCCTTAAATTTTCACATTTTATTTAAATTTACCTAAAATTTAATTCCTTAAGATAAACTCGCTTTTTATTTGTTTATTACTTTTTTTTTTGTTGAGATTATTGTTTAATGATTGATATTTTAGTTTAGGATTTCATGTGTTTTTGTCTTGTGTTTAATTTTATTTCATTTTAGAATTAATTCTAAGTTTAACAAAATTAAGCGCTTGTTTTTACAAATTAGGTAGTAATTAAAAAATATACATGTACTTTTTTTTTGTATAATGTATGTTGTATTGAATAAAAATACAATATACATATACACTCTTGTTTAAAATGTATGCTCATGTATAAATATAACTTTTAAAGTCTTGGGATTTGTTTATTCTTTACTTTTCTCTTTAAATACATTTATATATATATATATATATATATATAACGTTAGTGACTTGATTGTATTTCATCCGTTTTTTTGTTTTGTTTTAACAATTCAAATTTATCGTTGGGATAAATATCTACTGTTTGTTTGAAATCGGTTTGTGTAGCATTCCTGCATTCTCTGGTTGTTTTGTGGCTGCCATCTTTTGATTTCATAAAATCGTTTGGTTTTTTACAATTAATTTAAAACTCTTCATTAAAATACATGCATAAAATATGTATTTTTATTTTTGTTGTAAAAATTATCAAAAAATCAGTTTTTTTTTGCATTTTCCGTTCTGTCTTTCTGCTATATATTTTTTTTATCTCCTTTTGGGACCAATTCATTTTTGTTACATATGTAAATTGTTTTGTTTTTTCTTTTTACTTAAAAATAACATTTATATAATAATGCTCCTTCATCCAAACATATCTACGTAAATTGTCAAATATATATATAGATGTATATATATGTTTTTTGTTACTTTAAATTTTACATTAAAAACGAAACTCTTTGTTATTATTAATTTCAAATTGTATATTTAATTATATAGTATGTATAGATATATATATATGTATAGAAGTTATTTTTTTAATTGTCTGTGCGATATAATTTGTATTTTTTTTTTCTGTTGTATAATTTAAATACGCGTTTAATTTTGATTTCTAAATTTGAGTTTAAGTTAATTTGTTTGATGACGGGCTGCAATTGGATTTTGTTTTTATTGTATGTATGATTTGATGGTAAATTCAGTTGAGAGTTTTTTTTTTAATTAGTTATGCATGTGGTGAGCGTGTGTATTTTATTTACTGCTGCGGTAAAATTGTCTTCTATTTTGTTTCTTTTATTAATAATAGTTGATTGAAGTAAAAATTATCACTTAAATATTTGATTTCGAGAAGCTGACACGTAAGTGATTTGATTCGGAGAGTTGATGGTTATGCATTTTAATGAGGGCTAATACGGCTTCTTCCACAGATGAAAGTTGTAAGAGTGCCATCTTGCGGTCTTTGCTGTAAATTGAAAATCTAGTCATTAGTAAATTTATTTAGAACATGGTGTAAGAATATAAAGAATATCAGGCACTGTAATTATGTTTTTGAAAATTAAAGTGGGACTGTCATTCACCCTTTTCTCTTTTTTACAATATCTTCATTTTGCAATAAAAAAATTATCACGCTAACGAGACCCGATTCGTTTTAAAGAGAGGAAAACATAAAAATAAGCTTCTCAATCCACAAGATTTTGTTGAGGTCAAACCATTTTTGTACTTCCCTGCGTGTCGAATTCAATGTGTAAAAAATTGTCGAACATTATAAATACTTTTCGTATTTGTAAAATACTGCCTGAAGGGCTTTTCATATTTAATGCACTCATGAAGCACAACCCCACTAAAGGGTGTCGTTGCGGAAGAAACCGCTGCAAAGAAAAAGAATATGTGACAGCACAAAAAAAAAAAACAGCTCTGACTTTCAATTGTATTTTGCGTCAAATACAAAAATGCGACTTCCTTATTAATATGTTTTATTTAAATAAACAAGTTAAAAAAATACTTACGGAAAGAATTTAAAAGCTTTAACTTCGAAATTATTTGTTGTAAAGGCTTCTTTGATATCTTCCTCTGTACAGGATGATCTGAAATAAAAAGAATAAATGTTATTTACATTCCTCTATAGAAAAAAAAGTAATTAGACGTTTTAGAAAAAGAGCGAACAACGAAGGCCCGAATTCAAACGTGTTTTCCTAATTATTATATAGCCGTCATTCTTTTTGTACCATTACAATATTTCCGTCGTTTCTTTTGTGCGGTAATACGAATAAAAAACTGAGCCGTGCTATATGAAATCTTGACTCCTTTTCCTGTCGAAATAAGTCTCCCTTTGACATCTCAGTGAAATATATCTCCCTAACGAAAAAAAAACAGCATGTTGCTTGCCCTGCGAAATAAAACTCCATGTACATGGGCGTGGATAAACCTCTCAAAGGATGACGAATTTGCGGGTGGTCTTGAACAACAATAACGGCATGGTTGCTACAGCTTATGTGTTCTATTATGGTCCACAACAGGAGATAATAAATTTTAGCACTTATTTTGTAGGAGAAAAGAAAATGCTCGTTCCTGTCGTCGTGGTGTTCCTGCTGCGAACAAAAATTATAATGGATAGGTATACCAACTTTCCTTTTCGTCTAGGCTACTTTGTGATATTTGTGATGGGGGGGATTTTGTTTGCTCTCGTTTTTTCCAAGTAAGCTTAGCAACAGCACAGTCCGGTTGGAGGCATTTTCTTTTAAAATAGTTCTCATCTTTTCTCTTTAGTTTTCATTTTGTTTTAATAAGGGCGATTTATTCCTACATCGGTTATAAAGAAACATAGGGTTGAGTAGTGACCCAATGCAGAAATACATCAAAACTAAAGAAGATCCGTTTTGGTGTAGCTAGTGATTTATAAAATGCAACCCTTCTAACCTAGCCTAAGAGAACATTAGATAAAAAAAATAAATAAATAGCTGATAAATATCAACCGATCCATGGATATCGACCATTGACCTCAGTCTTTTACAACCATTCACCCGAACGACTGAAAGCAGATGCTTCTTCCGATGTTGTAGGAAAAAAAATAGCTCTGCAAGGTCTTTAAACCAAAATGAAACACAGTTCAGCAGAAAGCCAGATACCAAGTTCCACTTTCAATACCGCCCCTGTAAACTATGCAAGCTATCAATGGAAACTTTTCACCAAGAAGTAACAAGTCTCAAAAAAACTGAAAAAGTTAGAGAAGATTTCAGATCTAGGACAAAAGTGGGATCAACATGAATTCAAGTTTTTCGTCAAAACCCATCGTACAAAAGTTTGTTTGTCAAAAAAAAGGTTTCCATTTTTTCAGCATTTCCTTTGGATTTTCCAACCCAGTTACCTAGTCAGTGGGGTGAAAGAAGTTGCCTGGAAAAGTTTTTCCCCTAAATTCGCAAAGGCAGAGGTCTGTTGAGTGGGGTAGTGTTTTCTTTTATTCCTTACTTCAGAAAAAAAAAAAACATCTAGATTTTCTGTCAAAATTTTGCCAACAACTGTGATTGTGATTGATGAATTGATGAAAAGGAAAGGATCTCATGTTGGTGGGCTTTTGTCTTAAGCCTCCCATATAACAAGCTGTAGGGGAGATTTTGTTCCCTTTTTTTACTTTACACGGCTTGGGGGACTTCCTTTAATCCTTTTTCTGCCTTTGTGCTCCTTTGTTCGATGGCAAAAGATGGGTAAAGGCGATGAGAAGTGGAAAACAAAAAAAAAATCTGATCCATTTATATTCAAAAGGACTTACCTGTTAGCCTTACATTGGGTTTCGTGACGAACTTCAGTGGACAATAATAGAAGAAAAACACAGACAGAAATAGATGGGGTCGATGGTGGCAGGCTGACAGACAATTTTTTTGTTTCTTTATGAAAAGAATGACCATCTGCGAATTTACGATGTGACCCTTCCATTCAGGTGTATTACCATCAATAACCGGAATAATAATGAGAAGGGCCAAAGACCAGAAGGGTTCGAAGAAAGGCATCGATGAAAGGGTGTTTTGTTGTGGGGGCGAATTTTACAGATCGCTGTGTTGGTTCCTCATTTCTCATCCTTTTATGATACTTTTGGTTTGGCCTCCTTAGGTGTTGGCTTAGGACAGAGCGAACATTTTTCTCGTCCCAAATTAACAACAGGAAGGAATTTAATTTAATAACTTCCAACCAGAAATTGGCGGTTGGTTGTCTCTGAGCTCGTAACAAAGGTGTAGTGTCTATGTAATCGTATTTAATTGAGAGAAATAAAATTTACTTACGGAATGTTACTTAAATGCAATGTGGCCGATGGTGGGTAGATATTTTGATAATTTTTACTTCCGGGCTTCTTGAATCTGTGCAATGGATTCTGTGCATAGTCACGGGTTAGACCAGCATCAGGTTGTCCTTCTTTTGGTAGTTGCACAGCTTGATGCTTGCTAGCCATAACACGTATCGATTTACCCCACAGACGCAATTTATCGAGATGGGTCATTGCTGTAAGTAGATAAATTTGGTAAATATGAAAAGAAAATACAGAAGTTTATTATATAGATTATTGTTAAATGAATTGTTTGCTATGTGTGCTGTAAGAGACCAACTTTAACGAGAAATTAAGGCGGGGAAAGTTTACCAGCTATCGATTAAGCATATTGCATATAGAATCCTAGCGGAGCTACTAAGATTGTTGAGCAAATAATTCCCTAGATGAATTTTGCTGAAATCAAGTGCAGTCAAAGTTGGTTTACCGACTTCATAGTCAATTATGCATTTGGCAAAAATTCGCGCTAACTGCAGAGCTATAGAAAGCTCAGAAAGCTCAACCCTCCAGTGCATTTTAAGACAATCTGTACAGCACATCAGAATATTTTGGCAATTCAGGAGATTACCCACACCTTCGGCCTACCCACGCGTCTCGGCTTGGAATCAAGTTTGAGACATTAGCTCGGCGTGGTTACTTACGCTTAACTCTACCGACCTTTTATTGAAAAAAGCGAAGAGGTGCAGTTTCATATGGTTTACCGAAAATCCTTCATTACAGTTTGGGCTTTGTTGCTTAAACTTAGCCCAATCAAAAGGCATTCACTTCTCAATGAGGTGGAATGCTGTGCTCCTCCAAAAGACAGCTCCATTCTACTTGTGCGACTTCGGAGACATCAGCTTCGGGATACATCACCTTCGGCCTTCAATTTGCATGCCAATCGTCAGACGTGCTTTCCATATCAATAATGTATTTAAAATTATTCACGCTCATTCCACACTGCATTTAACATCATTACAATAAACGATAATTACAGAAAAACAAGTCCGCACACAGCCATGATAATGAGTTCTGTTCGTTTTTGGGGCGCGTTGTCTACCGTTACCGATTAAGGATTAAAATAGGACCACAATGCCTACAGCAGCTCAATCGTTTGCAATTGTTTTTTTTTTTTTTTTTTAAACTCCATTTAAATGGCTTCCCGTGTGAAGTGGCTTCACTCCGGGCAACTGTTACTCATTCAAAGATAAACTTCGAAGAAACGAAATTTTCAATTTAATTTTCGCAGCCAAAGAGAGAAATCCGTGGAGAATCCTCATTAACCAGGTCGGTGCGGCGGTAAGCGATATAATTGAAATCCTCAAGTACAGAGAGAAAAACACAATCGATTGATCTTGGTTGTGTGTTGTTATTGTGACCACTACAGGACACTATTTGCATGTCCTGGCAATTAAGCTGTTGCTATTTGTCCCCTAACCGAAATATCAACAGAAACCTTGACCCCCCAAGGGCATTTGTTCACTCTAAATAAATATATATCCTTCCGTCCAAATAGAAAATGGATTTCCCACATACAACTGTTCACCTCACACCCAGTTGAACCCCTTCCAAAGAGCAAAGCAAAATGTGCATGACAATAAATAAATCCTTTTTCCCCCATTGACACTTGTTTAATAGGGCTTTACCCTACATAAATAAAGAAGGATTCCATTCCGACTTCCAAAAACAAGTTAAAATGAAAACGGAAAAGCGAAAAGAAAAATGAAATGAATTGCAGAGAAAATGCAAAAAGTCAATGGGGGACCTGACCGAAAACGAAATATGCCAGAGAATTGAAAATACATCCTTTCAAATGATGGTATGCATATTATTCATCGCTTCTCTGTCCAGCTTTGGGGGCAATAGAGTTGCATCGGATAAAGGATATTTCTCTCAATGTCTCTCACCGAACAATGTGATGGTTTGTTTTTGCCTTACTCCGGCTTTTCTCTGCAGTAATATACCTTTTTTGCAATTTTTTTATTTTGGTTTTACTCTATCTTTGTATGGTCGTTAACTTGTTCGTCTAGTGCAGGACAATCATTTTAAGACGTCTTTACCTACTAAAATATTTACACTGTTTTCGAATTGATGTGAGCTCTATAAACTCTATGGGTGTGAGTGAATATCCTTCGATTTGAGGGCGTCAAGTCCCCACCCCGATTTAAGGGAAAGTATAAATATTAAAAGGAAACGAACAAAAACGTCCACGAAGTAAGGACTTTTTCTTTACTTTTGAGTAAAAATGAATTGCCATCGAAAATAAATCAATGGAAAAGTTGTTAAATTAATAAAATTTTCTGTAGAACTCACAATCTTGTGAGTCGGCAGTTTGTCGAAATTGAAATATTATTTAATTCAAGTTGTCACCGCAATTTATGACGTTTTACAATGTCCCTTACCACAGTCGTGGGGAAGACACTAAAAAAATAAATAAAAAATCGTTCCCCTTGCTAATTGGATGATTGGAGAAACGCTTCGGCAAAAAACACAAAGTTACTTGTGTTATTTCAACTGTAGTAAAAAGTTTTTTTTTTATACCTTACCTTAAGTGAGTTTCATTTCCTACTCGTCTTTCCGGGTAGTCGGATAGTTTTTTGATAATAAAATACAAAATTTGTACTGATGACTTCGTAAAAGTGATTAAATTGTTTTATTTCAGCGAACAGAAAAAGTGGAACATTAAAAAATCATTACCAGGAGGATTATACAGGAGAGATAGAACAGAAGGGACGCTGTGCACAGATGTAGTGGAGTCGTTCTATTTGAATGCAATTTCAGTCTTTTGTTTTGGACTGGAATCAGCGAAGTTGTAAACGAAATAGATATTGTTATTTCGGAACAGAATGTGTAGCAATGCACTTGTTTTGGCATGCTAATGGAGGTGAAAGGAGATGATAGTCCAGCGGAACGACCAAATGGACCTCACTTCATCCCTATCATGATACTAATTCGGAGAAGAAGTAATTTTGGTACACAAATATCGGCGAAAAAAATCATCCTTGGGATGCGAATCTACCAACAAAAATAATTTTCCTTTTTTTTTTTTTTTTTAATATTTACTATTGTAAGGCCACTGAGTATCACTCAAACTCTCTCCTGTCCACTTAATTGTTTAACTCTTAAGCCCATTCTATCCGTTCCTACACATTCGTATCGTTGAATGATTATTGATGAACATCGTGGACTTCAATAATAAAAGTATGTATAAACTATATCAAGCATTTCGATTATTTGAGGAAACCAACACTATACAGCAATTGTTTTCAAATTTCGCATTTCGTTCTGTTCTTTCTACTTTATTTTTTCCACAGTATTTTTAAATCTAAAAAAAATCACAAACACTGTTCTTGGCGAGTTTGGTAGTAGCGGCGGAAAATTTCCCAATATATTTAGTTGCCAGAATATCGCTTACTGTAGGGTTAAATGTTAATGTTGAGAAAGCCATGTTTATCTCGGGCATTAGCTAAATAAATCCTCGCTTAATGTCATTTTGAAGACAAGTGTTGGCCAACCGCCCAAAATCACGGTATTAAATTCAGTAATAGGAGCGATTTTAATACGTTGTTGTCAGCCTGAGCGTTTCCAATTATAAATTATTTTTAGGTAAATGTAAAGGTTTTCTAATTTCATTCGTTGCAATACAACAATGCAAATGGTTTTTAAGTCCAAAAAACACAACTGTGTACAAATGTATACAAACAATTTAAAAATATTGCATTTTTGTTTTATTTTTAAACACTTGAAGCATATATTTCTGTGTTTTTCTCTGTTTTATCTTGTTCAACCGCTAGTTCTTGGTTTTTGTTTGGTTTTTCTTTGTCAAGCAACGAATGGATGCTGAGTTAAAAAAATGAATTTTATATAAGTTTGGGATATTTGCAAGAACTTCTCGACAGTCGTCGAAAACAGAATAAAATATCTTCTTACTTAAGTTTGGAAGGCTCTTACATTTTTTCAACAATTCTCAGTACCTTAGGCGACTCAAGTAGATATTTGGCTGCAACCAAAATTTTATCAAACTCTTTGCAAAAGGAGTTTGCTTACCGAGAATGGGGACCGCGAATGAAACAATGGTTGGTGTGAGAAGGTTCACTTCGCGGAAAATATAGTTCTAAGAATATAATTATCAGCATTCAGCAAAATACACGCGAAATAACAAATTTATTAACTTCTGGAGGAATGACGGGTAGTACGAGAATATGAGTGAATTCATAGAAGAGGACACATGACAGCTTTCGTGCATAAAAATGTGCGCTTATATTTTTCAGCGAGAATTTAAACTTTTGTCGGTTTCTAAGTTTCCCAAATTAAGTATTATATTCCATAATATGCCATTGCTAACGATGCAATTGTGATGTTTAGGCCACCAATAACTGTGTACCGTTTGTTGAATTATTTGAAAGGGACTACGACACAAATGCACTCACAAAACAATCGCGCAGTAGTATTAGTAAACAATTGATAAAGTATTATAAAAAGTACCGAACATTGTGTCCGATCGAACGATAGGGCATTACTGATTTGCATATGACATTTGACAGATCAGCGGATATTTTGTGCATTCCCCATTTTGTGTATTATTTTTTGCTTATATTTAGTAAGCCTCAAAAAGCCTTTGAAAGATATATGTTGGGCAAAATTAATCGCAATTTATGTATTCCTTATTTTGGAACAAGATCCTCGGTGTGGAAGAAACCATAGACCTTGCTTGTTCACGAAAACAAATTATGAAATTTGAATTCAGCAATGACAACAAATGTAATAGTGGAGGTCTAATTGTTTATTGGTACCGTTTCACAAATGCTGTACACTTTTACTAAAGCTGATATCCAACTAATTGCCGATATTAGTGCTTGATTATTAGTAAGGCCGTCTGTATACAAATTTGCATTTTCAAATCTTTTATTCGGTACAACAAGGATTCAGCAAAAATTTCGCTTGAATATAAGAAGTGCAACGTTTAAAGAACCATAGTTCATTTCATATCAACGTTTTTTGTTGGAAGAAGGAACTGGACATTCATTGGTTGGGAATAAAAAACCATAGTCGTAATTTTTTGATATATTTGAATACCAGAAGTCAGTTTCAAACTCACTGGCTTCAATAAAAGAAAAAAATGTGATGCAAACATTTTTGCAAAAGGTGTTACACGGTATACGCACTAAACAAGCTACCGTAGCTGCTAACTTAGTTTTGGTACCAAGTTCAGATCTTCTGATACTCTGGTCCATAAAACTAAATACATGTGCAGCAGTGGAAATTTTTTTAAATATTTGCATGAAAATTAGTTGCTTGACACAGATAGATTGTTCACGAAAGAACGGACAGGCCTGAAGTCAGTTTCAAACTCACACAAGAACCGCGTTTAAAAATATTTTTCGAGCACACAGAACAAAGCTTGAAGTTTGAAATAGTCAAATGGATAACAAATTTAGTGGTTGTAAAGCGACAGAAACCAAACCAGAAAAGTATGTATAGATTTATTGTTTGTTTGTTTTTTGCTGACCGAAAAGTGCAGCAATGCTTTAGAGAAGAATAATTTTATGGATACTCAAAACTTGACTCGAGCTTACTGTAATTTCTCTAAAATGGCAACCGAAAGGTGTGGACTTGCTCAAATAAAAAGAGAGTGCCCGGTGAACTTGTTGTGCCTCATAAAAGATTTCACAGATTATCCGATTGAATATTTAATTTAAAATTGTCGCATAGATGCATCTGCAGCAGTATGATAATGTTCGTTTCTTCTAAGATGCTTAGCTTGCCGGTCGTTCTTTTGGCATTTTCTGTTGCTTAACCTAATCCTAGAAGGTTAAGTTAGAGGTCAGATTCTGTAAGGCGGAAACGTTGAAACCTTACCAAGCTCGAGGCTGCTTCTTGTGTTCTTTATCGGATCGTCCCCAGGAACAACCATTTATGTTACGTATACGCCGCAGTGAATTACGCACTAAAGACATTTTACCGAATATGTTATATAATAATTGCTCTCCATTTAGGATTCGATGGAAAATCCTAAATATTGAATTAAAGGTGATGAAACTTGCGTAGTTCTGTCACATTGTAGTGTTGTTTGTGTTTATTATTGACTTTGAAATTGCCAGAGCCGTTTTTGAGATAAAAACCCCATTAAAAAAAGCATCGATGTTAGAAATTTTGGAGGTTTTGAAGTATTTCCCACAGCTACAAAGTTTGTATTAGGAAGGCCTAATTGGAAAACTCTCTTTCCCTTCACCGAAACTAGCAAGAATTTTTTTTTATGCGAAAGACTTGTGTAGGACCATCTCCATAGGCTCATAAAACTACTCTGACAGAAACTCTCCTCAGGTGGTGCTTAGAAGAAAAAAAGTTATTTTATTCCTGACGAAAATAGATTTTCCTTACATTAGCGCAGAAAATGTCAATTTATGGAAATTCCAAATCAGAATACGACGGTAAACTAGCTCAAGCATAACCCAGCACGAATCAAGCTCCTCTATGACTTGTACTCCGTCAGAGGGAGCGTTAACCAAACCACCCATCACCCGTTTCGCAACCAAAGCAAGTAAACAAACAAACACAAACGCATAGATATTTCATTTGCATTATTATGACCCCAGGCGTGGTAGTAGGTGCTATCCAATAACATCAGAAATGCGATGTTTGCTTTCACCTCTACCAAGATTCATAGTCACACACAGCTTCTACTGATTGCATTCGCTTCTTTCCCCAAGTTGGCCTTGTACACATCTACAAGGAAGAGGGTGTAGAAAAAAAAAAAGGAAAACAAGAATTCAATAATGGAATCCTATTAATTTTAATTAAATTAAATGTCCTGAGTGTGTCTGTCGGGTTCGTGCATTCATTCCGATGATGAATTCCGCGCCCAGGCGTTCATGCACTTCGACCCGAAATGGAGGGGTGTTGAAAATTTGCATGCAAATATCCTTTTTAATCGGATTGCATCAGAAGGTAAACACACGCAACGGTAGATGTACGTAAGAACGTATACACGCGGTGAACTTTAGCGAAAATCGAACACGGCGCGCAGCACGAGGATATCACAACATTCGCAGAGGTTAGGTACGGCTACACAATACTGTATATGCTGCGTTGTGGTCTGCATTTGTCCTTATATTCTGAATAATAAGCAGTGTGGCGGTAAGTTATGCGAACCCAAAGCTGTGCTATGTAGAGGGCGCACTGAATCGACGCAGGATGGTAAGGTGTACTTGAATTGAAATCTTTAGTTTTTCTTGCTGTTGTTGTTTAGTTATGCAAAGCCGCTTACACAACACCTGGCGTCATTAGCCCTTACACAGGTCCCTCGAACCACTGCTCCTAAGAGCATATCCATTTCGGAAGTAGCAATGCAAGGGAGGACCTTCGGGCGGTCCATTAAAGTAATAACTTGATATTTACCCCCACCGAATGGCAGACACACTGGGATGGAAATGTCGTCTATCCGAGAATTCGTTATCATCACAATTAGAAAGTAATCCCCCGGTGGTGTTTGTTTCTCCATTTCGACTCATTACATACAGGAAAACGCACATACAAAGCGAAAAGGGAAACCAAACGTACAACCAGCCACAGGATTAGCGCAGGAACAGGCATTTTGCTGCTGTTTTTGTGTGTTGTCATACAAAGTTAACATGTTACTTGCGCTGGGATTATACCCAGTTCTTGGGGTCATGCCCAAGTCATGATTTTATATTAAATTTTTATTATTTTGATTTCTTCTCTGTTCTCGAGGCGGCCAGACAACTCGCACTTCGTCTCTACGCAAGGAGATTCTATCTAATGAGAAAAGGATTATACGGGGCAAAGGAGCAGCTTGACTTCACCATGGCATGCGCCACACCGTTACCATTAAAACAAGGTAAAAGCAAATAAAAATGTGAATAAACGAGAAAAGAGGACAGGTACAGCATACAGCATGGCAAAGCAGAAGATCTTGGAATAGCTGACTCGTGGATTGCTTGGTTTGTTTTATGATGATAATGGATTATTATTATTTCTATGCTTGGTTTACGATGATGACGTGTATGTTTGTCGCATGGATCAACAGGGATTGTGACCTTTTTTGCATGACTGCACAGTATATCAGAGTGGGAGGGCGAACGGGCAGAAGGAGATGAGAAGGGAGATGTTTTATTTAGCTTTTTACGGAGTGCTGGTGCGTATCTATGTCACTTGGGATTAACTATAAAATAGATACGTGAATGGGACATACCAGGAAACTGTTGTCAGCGCATGAGATGGCAGATTGTTGTGCTTTGTACACCAAACGAGACCCTAACTGGATTTAATTTTGATTTGATAGGGGTTTTCGTTCAAAAGGAATGCTATACAATTGCTGTTAGTTTTGCTCCAAAAAGGAGTAGGCTTTTAATTCTGTTTTAGACAGACGATCTCCAGACAAATTGTGTTGGTTGGTTGTGTCTATAAATAAAAGACTGTCCATATGACGGGGCTATTTACTTAAGAGTTGATTTGGGAAGCTTACCAAGTAAAATAAGGTTTTGCAATGGCTTCCCTATTTATTTCAATGACTTGGACTGGTCGGAGGTTTAAAATTTCCCATGAGTAGGTAGGTACCATTGGACAACTTTACCCGGTGCTTAGAGATCTTGTGTGCCTCACTAAGACCGGAGCACCCCCAGTCAGCGATTCTACTGGTCTCAAAACAACCCGCTGAATCAAGAGGAGCTTAAAATACACCACGGGAAGCGGCTGTGATAGTATAAGTGAGATTGTCGAAGAAGTATTTTCCTAGGAAGAAGTGGCCGTTCCGCATGAACCCAAGTAACACTATGACGAACCCTTTTGTTACCATCAGATAGGGAATTCTTCGGGCTGTGGGAGCTGGGCCGGTACAAACGAGATGAAGAATAGTCTGCTTCTGTGATTCGTCCATCAAACTTGCCCTGATAGTGAATATTAAACATATATTCTTTAGCCTATAGGGAGGTATAATTTTCTATTTTCTCGGGGACAAAACTGCGGCCTTAGTTGTAATAAACACTTTTCCATTGGCTATTAGCTCTTTTGTTACTATTCAACCCCTTTTTGGATTTTACTTTTTATCTACTTGGGAAGTATAGATATAGCGCCGTACTAATAACAAATTTTAGTATCGACTTTAAATTGCGAAATGTGTCGAAACTAAAAATGTCGGGATTTGGGTAGCCATTTTTGTGAAATATTTAATAAACTGATGTATTAGATTTTTTTTGAGGAAAACTTAGTAGGGGATCTTATTTATCGTTAATGTGTACATATTTTGATCAAAATCGCTAGAGCGGTTGTGGTAAAATGATGCAGACAAAACAGTTATAAATTTTGCAATATTAAGTTTGAGAAATACTTTTGCCTAACTTTTTAGCTAAAAACTGACAAATATGATAAATATGATATTGTTCGGGATGTAAGAATTATTTGGTTTTTAAAGTTTTACCCAAATCGAAAATGGGGTTTTTGAGATGTTAGCAGTTGTTTAAATAAGCGTTTTCGGTGACTCGAATTGAAAATAAAGGTTGCATTTGGAAAACATCAATTTTACTCTAAGTACCTGTATTTTGGTCAAAGTCTTTAGTACCGTTTGCAGGTACATAAACTAAAGAAAATCTAATTTTTAATAAATTGCATTTTAAAAAATCCATTGAACGATAATAGAGAGAAAAACTGAGTTTATTATTGAGCTAGAAATTACCATATTACCGTAGCAATGAATTTTCGTTACAATCGTATGGACCGTTTTCGCGAAATGTCCAAATTTTAAAAGTACCGTTATTCGATTTTTTAACGAAAAACTGAGTATGCAGTCATGTTAACCACACCTACCTCCCCCCTAATATCAATTGCCGTTGAAATCGTTGGAGCCGTTTTTTAACAAATCGAAATGGTATGAATATTCATATTGAGGTTACCGTCCAATAAAATAAACCGCCCCGAACTGGAAGCCCACAAACTCCAAATCCAAAGTTTGAGCCAAATATATGGGTAGCCATTAAGGCTGTAGGCCTCAGCAGCATACAGACAGACAGGCAGACGGACAGAATTTTTCGACCCACTTTTTTGAGTTCCTCTCGTAATGTCAGAATTGATTAACATCTCGAGTTCGAAATGCTGTACGAATACAATATCTCTCCTGACTATGACTACGTATTAAGGAAAGTTCAAAATGTAAATGGAAATGGAAAGACTACCACTGTGCTCTAAAGTTGAATAAAATTGGCAAAGCGAAAGCATTTTCAGAACAAATAGAGCCTGTAGCTTGAAGCCAGAAACTAAATCGCGAGAGTGAATTACTCCACTCTGTGTGCTAGTAATAATAGTTGGCGCAACAGGTCCGTAGGGATCCAAGGCCTAGAAATGGTGAACGATATTATATCTTCCATACATAAACTAACTTTACACCTTGGCATGACATGAAACAATGTTCTTTCCATCTGTTTAGTTCACTCAGTAGCAAGATGGCCAACGACACCGTTTCCAAAAACGATTAATAAAGGGTTTTCCAATGAGAGGTGTTATTGTGAATGACCCGCTATTTCGGTAGCTGCCACTTTTGAAGCTTTTATTCTTTGACATTTGACAAGTGGAAACTACGCCATTACTAAAAATGGAACGATACACAACGATTCAACAACGCATTGAAATTATAAAAAATTCACTACAAAAATGGTGAAAATCTTGCAGTCACAGTTCGAAACTAAAGCATTTTTTGGTTATCGTGAAGCACCTTGTCGGACCGCAATACAGAAATTGGTGGAAAAATTCGAGCTGTTGGGACAAGTTAGTGATGTGAAGAATAAAACCCGTGCACGTCGCTCAAGAACAACTGAGAATATTGCTGCTGTAGCCCAAAGTGTTGAAGAAAACCCAGGTTTGTCCATTCCTCGTCGTTCTTTGGAATTGGGCATTCCATAAACGTAATTACACCGTATTTCATGGTCGGAGTTGGATGGTATTGATCTAGACAACGTTTACTTTCAACAAGACGGCGCTACGTGCCACACAAGCAACGAAAGCATTGATCTTTTACGGGAAAAGTTTCCGGACCGTGTTATCTCTCGAAGAGGTGATCACAATTGGCCACCGAGATCTTGTGATTCAACACCTTGCGACTTCTTCCTTTGGGGCCACGCGAAAGATAAGGTCTACGCCAACAGCCCAGCGCCGATTCAAGACCTCAAAGATAAAATTCGTGAGGCTATCGAGGACATAGGGCGCCACTTTGCGATTTGGTTATGGAAAATTTCATGAAAAGGATATGGTCCTGTATGCGTGCTCGTGGTGGCCATTTGGCTGATGTTGTTTTTCATTATTAACGGCATAGCTTCCTCTTTATTATGAAATAAACATCCGATCATTTATCTCAAAAAATGGCATTTTTCTTTGAATACCAAAATAACACCCTTTACTTCTTATTATTATATATATTTTTTTATTTGATAGTCCTTAAAAGCCCGTTTCCTTCTCCTAGCTAAGCCATACACTAATCATTCAGCGCAGTTAACACTAATATTACCTATACCACCCTTCAAAGGATAACATTCCTCATTTGAGCTCCCGGGATTTAATTAAAATTGGAACTATACAATTTTGAGAGCGACCCAATTGTTGTCCATAAACAAAGTGATTCTCACCAAACCAAACTATCAAAGATATTTCATAAAATTAATTCGGTTGGCTGATAGTTGACATACCTGACCAGATCGAGTCATCCAGTATGGAATGCACCGCCATGGCAGTGCATCACTACCGCACCGTCGTCCGCAAGGTAAAATAACTCCAAGCAATTAATTTGTGAATATTTTCACAATTACATAGATGAATTTTAAATATTTATCGCTTTTGTGCAAATTTTACAAAAGGTGACATTCCATCTCTGTCCTCGCATGTACAATGACATTCTTTTGCAATCGATCTCGTTCACCTATCAAAGGTTTACCGAATTCCACCATTGTTTTCATTAACTTTGTCATTGCGGTTAAGGCAGGCACTATAGAGCGGTTGCGATAAGGCATTCCAACGTATCATCGTCGCCCAGTGACAATTTTTTGTTGGTTTTTTTTTTTTTCGTTGAAAAATTAAAAATAAAATTAAAAAGCAAATCTCTCATTGAAAAAAAAAAAAAAAAAAATGCGTGGGTGATGTCTTTCCTCAGGGGGATTTTGTAAAAAAAAAATGGACCATTGTTATAGTATAGTAAACCCTCTGCGCGTTATTGTAAATATGTATATAATAAAATATGAATTCCCGCATTCGTCTGCGTCATTCAGCCGCAGCGCACCGGCACCCAACATCATCATCATCAGGAATATTGAAAATTCCCTACAGCGAAATAAGTTGGATGGATGGCACACAGAGTACACAGTACACAGAGGCAGGGTTTTGGGTAATTCCCTACACAAAGTCCTGAGGGTAAATTACTTCCATTCATATGGGAAGCTGGCAAGGAGGATAAGTGCCTTTCTTTCATGCTTTTTGTGGATTGTGTGCATGATGTTGCATTTTGCTTTTGTATTTCGATTTTTGTTGCGCGGTATTTAATTAACCATTCCTTTTTTTATGTCTTCGTGTAAAAATAAATGGCCAACCGAAAAACAAAAACGTAATTATTATTTTTGTTTTAATAATTCCGCGATCCTTTATTTATGGAATTAATATTAATAATGCTCATCGAATACTTGTGTCAAGGGGCTTTTTTGGTTGCGCTTTTCTCTTAATTTCACATCTCATTTAACAATACAATTAATTTTCTTTCCAATATATGGTTTGCAATCACTTACCTAAGTATGCCTGTTGAGGTTCGGCCATCTGTATAAGAGCTGAATCTTTCTTGTTGTATAAAATTTTTACACGTTGCACATCACCATATACACCTGAATTAAAAACGAGAACAGCAATAAGTATTTGTTGATGAGGAGTGAAGTTAGGACTTTAAGGGGTAATTTTAAATAAATTAGCGAATAAAATATAACCGTAACAGCAAATAAAACGTATTTCATAGTTCAGTTTAAATTGGGTTCTATTGATACTCGTAGATATGCATTCAAAAAAGATTTGGCTATGGGGAATTTTCAAACTATTCTATCAAGCGACTTGGTCAATCCGTATACTATACGACGGCAGATAGTCTTTTAGCTTGTCATTTAACAACGAGAATTTCTTTGTTTTTTCATTCATCATTCATTTTCAAATGTCCCGTTTATACCTATTATGAGGTTGGTGTATTAGCCCATGAATCTGCTTATTTCCATACGTACACAATAGACTGGATTTATCGCACTCACACTTCACCCGCCAATATTTACATTCAAACATCTAAAACTTCGATATACACGATATACATTAAGCTGTACACGAATGACCAAAATTAAAGTAGAAAAAGAGCAAAAATCGAAAAACAAAAATTTCCAGAAAATGAAAAAAAAGCACCCGGCATTTTACTTTTTTTAAAAACATTATTTCAAGTCTTCGAAAATGCTAGATCTAGCATTGAAAATTCCCAAATACGAGTAAAAAAGAGACGTGGAATTTGATCTTAGAATCTCATCCTGGGCGCTTTCGAGTGAGTAAAAGTTACTTTAGTTCAGTTGAAATGGAAACCTGTGTTAAATGTTGTAGTAGTTTTTTTTCCAATTTTTTTTTACCATCAAAATAAAGTGGCGCAGAGATTTATGTACTGGCTTACTTACGGAGGGGTTTCAGGCTCTATCGGCGGATAACACACACATTATGTTTGGAGGTTTTTTTTTTCTACTTCGACACTTATGGCGAATGTCGGGCAAAGTTTTTCGCCATAAAATGAAAGGTCGCTTGCATTTGCTAAAAAAATAAAATGAAAACTCAACCAAACTAATGCTTGTACGAAGTTAGGTCTAGGGGGCGGCCTAAATGCACCTGTTGCGTCAGAAAGAGTTTTATTTTTATTTTTTTTTTGATCATAGAGTTGATGACGATAACAGTAATAATATCGCTCGTTTCCCAAGGGATTCCAATAATTCTGCCATTCGATCCCAGTCTCAGAAGGAATATACGTCCACTTGTAATGCGCAACTCGAGGCAGTTGGCTACGGACTGACATAATTATAGATGAAGCTTGGATCAGGTATTGGCTCAGGATAAGAATAAACAATTTTTAGTTTTTATTTAGGCAGTCTACTGCGAACAGTTGATGCATTCATTTGATAAAATAAAAACGATGAGCCTTTCCATTGCCAAACATTTAATGGAAAATTTAAAATGCTATGTACCTATTGGTCGAAATAATGTGTTACAAATCTCCTCTACTGACCCCGCCTGCATTCGGATTCGGGTAATCCTTACAAAATTGCCACGGTCCCTCCCGTAAAATATGTAAATGTCTGTTCCTCCTAATTTATTGCATTCTTTTATCAGGGGAAATAAACTCTATCCTCCAGTTGGCCTGCACCAATAGTTTTCTTTTTGCTTCCTGAATTCGACTATAAAAGAAACGGAAAAGGTTTCCATCTTCATTCCGTGTAGCATTCGTTAGATTATTACCGGGACTGAAACCGAAATTGCTTATTTTTATGAGCGACTAGCCGGAGTGCAACCCACAAAATGTGTACCTGCAGCTACCACCCTGGCTCCGACTAGCAACAACCGAAGCGCATCATGGCAGAGCTGAAACACTTAGACATTGAATTCACTTTTATGATCAATAATTCATTTAAACTTGGGCTTCCACCGAAGTTAATTCCATCGAACAGCTTCACCTACCCGCGTTTTGTTCTTTCCGCAGCACAAATATGGGGGCGCACACCGAAACTCGATCCTCCTCTGACGTGTAAATCCGAGGAAATGGTAATGCTAATCTAGTGGAACAAAATCCGCTGGGCTCTTCTGAAGAAGACTTTTGAAAACATCTAAAACGACAGAGCAGGAGACTGGTGCGGCGTGCTACCTGAAGGTGGATTCACGTCGTGATTATTCATAGAAGAACCGACCGCATACACACACACGTATATATAGTCAAACGAAAGTTAGCATGAAAAGTATCTTTTAGATAAATTATTATCGATTCAAAAGCACTCCGCTGGGAGCCATTATCCCTCGCACATATAAGTAGTTTGTTCTCGACTCTATGCCTTCAGTCCGTAAAGCGCCGGACCGGGTGTGAAGTGAATCTCTTAGCATGTCCTAACTATGTAAATAGCAAATTGACTGAAAATATTTGAGAACGGGAGTAATGTTCCCCGTTTCGTGTATTTCTCATCTCAGCCATATGTGGGGTATCTTTCAGGGATTCGCCGAAAGAATATTCTAATATGCATATGAATAAAATTCACATTTATAGGAATGTGCGGCCCCGTTCTCCACGTACGACAGCGACAACACGTACAACAGACAGGCAACAAAGTTGCCATGTTTCGGGTGTTTTTTTTTTTTTATTTTTTTTTTTTTTTGTCGGGATATAGGATTCGCCTATACATCGATGTCACCTTTAACCTGCAGCTTTCTTCAACTGATATCACTTCCTTCGATCCATTTTGTCTTTTGTATTAGATTTCCCAAAAAAGAGAAGAAAAAAAAAAAATGAAAAACCCACGCACACGAAGCCACACAGGGTGGATACTGGATGGATATCATTACGATGAGTACCCCGCTCAGCCCCTACCTAACGAACATTATCAATGAAAATCATATGCGGAAATTGTTTTTCTTCTTTCGACAGTAGAACTTTTTTTTTGTTCAGGGATCAAGGAAGAATGGACTTTTTTCCATTTTTTTTCTTCTTGCTTTTCGTGCTGAATTGTGTCGACTTTTGTTTGTTCATTCGAGGAGCAATGGAGATGTTATGGATTGGGTGCGTGTGAGCTTTCAGGTAACTCTAGATCTGCAGGAGGGGGAAAATTGGAAACACTTTCGTTATGCGAATCGCTTGTTGGTTTTTTTTTTCCTCTTTTTTCGTTTACGTGAAAAATCAAACTAATAAATATTTATGGATAACACGGGCGGAGGAAGTGAGGACGAGTATAATTTAATATTTTCAATGGGGGGCCAACGATTTTTGTAAAATTGAA
This sequence comes from Cheilosia grossa, assembly GCA_963082955.1. NCBI lineage: Eukaryota > Metazoa > Arthropoda > Insecta > Diptera > Syrphidae > Cheilosia > Cheilosia grossa. Next base: position 85,873,884 of record OY720144.1, read on the forward strand.
TGTTTAGGCTCCAAGGTGGTGGTCTTTGGATCTCTATTTTGGAGGGGCGGTATCGTTTTAGTACTATTATTATCATAATAATAAAGGCGCTCCTTAAAGATATTATTCTGTTGATTTTAATAGAATATTATCATCGTCTGTTTCTGTAAGGATACCTACTGTCATCTCTCGTGGATGATACACGCTACGACGACAACGGGATTGAATTTGATACATCACGTCTGTGTCGTTTGTACTCGGATTATTACTTTGCATACGGGCATTTAAAAGTATATTCGTAGGTGGATGCGGGAGGTTGTTTCTTGTTGTGTCGATTGGAAAAATTTGTTTTGCTCATTCGAAGGTGGGTTGTTGAATGAAATCGCAAGTTAATTTGATCTTTGGATAAAGGTGCGTTGAAGAATGATTTTTTTATGTGATGATTTGCTATTTTATGTTGTATTGAAATAAGATTGGAAAATGTTTGTATTTCTAATATCGACTGCCAATTGGATCGGTTATCTACATATGGGATTTTGATTGCAGTAATTGAAGTCGCAGTTAGCAGATGGTACTCTGGAGATTCGGTAAAGTACGTTTTCTTTACTGTCGGGTTATTATTGCATGCGTGTATGCGTGTGGGTGAAATTGAGAAATAATACCTACTACGATCTTAAATATTTCCGATTACATATTTTTTCCAGAGAGCTACCATGATCTATGTGGAGAAGTAGCAGCTATCGGCGAGACTTTGAAGGATTTCTTTTTCAGAAACACACAAAATATGGTTTCTTAGAGACTGTTCAGCAAATCTGTGCTATAAGCAGTCTAGTCTATGGCATATTTTTATTTAATGTGTGTTGTGCATTATAATGCTAGCTGACACAGGTGGCGATCCGGTGGGAGCTTCATATATGGCTTTAAATTTGGCTTGCGAGTTCAGAAAATTTTTAAACGAGGATCATAACGATAACTTCTCAGCATATTGTTTGTATTCCATTCGATCAGTGCACTAAACACAACTTTAGCTATCAAAGGGACAAAATTCCTACCCCCCTTGATTCAGGCTAAAAGGCGGCGGTCAGCTGTCTAACTGAACGTGCAGTTCTGAATTGAATGTAGGTGTACACTACACATATTTCATTGTCATAGGGTATGACGCGTGACGTATGAGCATTTAGTTGATTGCAATTCAATTTGAAGTCAAATCAATCAAGAAATGTAGAACGCACTTTAAGAGCTCGGCAGCAGAGTTTACGCGTAAACAATAACTTGGCAGAGACCAATAAATGTACATTTACTAAACTATGGGCGTAAAATCAGACCCATTGTTCCGCATACAACAGTCCAGATAAGTGAGATTCTAACGTAACTACAGAAAAGAACGACTTAAAGCAGGCGACACACTCAAAAGAATGGATTTCAGTAAATGATGAACCTTTAAACTAGTATAACCAAGCTTTTCTCATAACGTATGCATGCATAAATAAATAATAGAAATATCCCGCAATTTAGACTCCATTGTTCCTCATTATGAAAAGAGTAGATTTAACTCTACTTAAATCAGACAGATGTTTTCCAATTGAAAAAATTAAGCAATTTAAACGTTCCGATACAATATTTTTGGATTATCCAGGGTATCCTTGTTCCTTTGTTAGCACCCGTTTGTTTTTTATTCCAACAAACGCAAAACTAAACAAGAAGAAAAAGATACTAATGCACACCAAACTAAACAATGTGAACTTTGTGCAATAAAATCGTAACGTTCTGGTAGATAAAACGCTTCAACTCGAATTTAAATTGTTTTCGAATAAAACTTGGCGCTCGTTCGTGCTCAAGCTTAATGGTCATTTCTTTCCCTTGATGATTTTGATATTCGTTTTGTTTTGCGCTAAATTCATTTACTCCCGCCCCAGTATCCACCTCTGTAGAGATAATTATTTTTTGTCCACCCCGAGTGTCCTTTTTTTATCTCTTGTTGAATGGTATGCTAGTCTAGTCACTGTTTTATATGTTGAATTTGTATTCCTAGAGTTTATCTTTTAATTACTTAACACGGGGAGTTTATCGTTGTCCAGTTTTTTTCTGTAAACTCTGCGATTTATATTGAGCAAATTAAAGGCAATTACTGAAACTTTTCATTTAATTCGGCTTTAAACTTATACAAATTTTCCAGTATTTTCCTGAATGCATATCCATAGGTGTTATAATAAAAATATTGTGCATCACAAAAACATTTGTACATTCCATAAATATGCTTAAAATAAAAAAATAGTCATTCGGCGATTAAAATAAGTAAAAAAATAAGAATATAAAAACACAAACAGATAAAAGAAAATTGTAAATTAGTCAAAGATTACACAGACAGAACGGAATGTATGACGAAAAGAAATGCATATAAAAAACAAAACACACATTACATATTAATGTAAAATAAGTAAAAAAAATAAATAAATAAATATTAAATACATTCTTCATAAAAAAAAATAGATTTTTTTTTAAATGTGCAGACGTACCAAAGAGGGTAAATAGAGCATCAGGCGTGACCATCTACAGAAAAAAAAGAGAAAATAGAGATTCAGTTAGCAAGAGTATTGTTTTGACGGATGGATGTGTCTAGAAATAAGATATTTTCTTGTTGACAAAACAAAAAAATCCTAGCTTGGAGAATTTCGTTTTTCCAAATTAAATTTGAAAATTAGATTCAATAATAAAGTAGAAAGATAATTAAATTAAATTGAACATTTAATAACAGAAGTATGTGTAGATGTTTTAGGACATACTGAGCAACGGCTTGCTGTCTAAAATTACGAAATCCTTTGTAAGAGCGATGGTTATAAAAATTAAAACTAAAAGACTAAATAATGCACTACATACCTTGTTTTACTTTGCACTACATGCACTACATACCTTGTTTTACTTTGATTTTTATTTAATATTGGTCTTTCTGAATGGTTTTCAATTACAAATTAAAAAAAAAATCCATTCCAGTATTACGGGACGACGACAAACTGTAAATGACTACATGTCTAATAGTGTCGCTCTTTTATAAATGGTTTACTCCAAGTGTCGCGTCATTCAGAACTTTTTTCAATACAGTGTCTAATGCGAGGTTACTGTACATATAAAGGGTTTTCCAATGAGAGGTGCTATTGTGAATGACCCGCTATTTCGGTAGCTGTCACTTTTGAAGCTTTTACTCTTTGACATTTGACAAGTAGAAACTACGCCATTACTAAAAATGGAACGATACACGCTTCAACAACGCTGTTTCTTTGCTGATTGGGTCCTTGAAAAGCTTGAAAATTATCCGGAATTCGATCGAAAAATCATCTTGACTGATGAGGCCCATTTCCACATCAGTGGCTACGTGAAAAAGCAAAATTGTCGCATCTGGGGCTCGGAAAACCCAAGAGTTATTGTTGAGAAGCCTCTCCATCCTCAACGTGTGACTGTTTGGTGAGGTTTATGGTCCGGCGGGGTCATTGGTCCTTACTTTTTCGAAAATGAGGTTGGATCAACAGTTACGGTGAATGGATTGCGCTATCGACAGATGATTAATGATTTTTTATGGTCGGAGTTGGATGGTATTGATCTGGACAACGTTTACTTTCAACAAGATGGCGCTACGTGCCACACAAGCAACGAAAGCATTGATCTTTTACGGGAAAAGTTTCCGGACCGTGTTATCTCTCGAAGAGGTGATCACAATTGGCCACCGAGATCTTGTGATTTAACACCTTGCGACTTCTTCCTTTGGGGCACGCGAAAGATAAGGTCTACGCCACCAGCCCAGCGTCGATTCAAGACCTCAAAGATAAAATTCGTGAGGCTATCGAGGACATAGGGCGCCACTTTGCGATTTGGTAATGGAAAATTTCATGAAAAGGATATGGTCCTGTATGCGTGGTCGTGGTGGCCATTTGGCTGATGTTGTTTTCCATTAGTAATGGCATACCTTCCTCTTTATTATGAAATAAACATCCGATCATTTATCTCAAAAAATGGCATTTTTCTTTGAATATCAAAATAGCACCTCTTATTGGTTTTAAAGAAAATGACTTCCTAATTTTAGCAAATTCTGATTTTGGTACACATAATTCTTAAATCTGTGTCGAATCTGGGTTTATATATAAAAAAGTTCCTTCCTCCTGAAAGGTAAATTAACCTACATATATACACATTCTCAGTCTCACACCAAAGTGCGCTGTAGAAAGGGCCTTTCTAAAAATTAAAAAGGCTTGTAGTGAATGCACTATAAATTTCATTCTATGTATAATCAACTGCGTGGCGCAATAACCGTTTACTGTTTTAAATGTTGCAAATACATGATTTTTGTGTTTACCTACACTTTTCTGTTTTTCGTTTTCAAAACATTTTGAGGACTCGACTTGAGAGAGACATGTACAGGTACATCCAAACACCAAACAAAAACCATCTATCAAAAATTTGGACGCAGTGCGCATATTGTGAGATTTTAATAAATCCTTTGGTTTTCGATAAAAAGGGTTTAAAAGGTAACTGACTTATCAAAGACGCTAGTAAATGCAAACACTCGAATTACTCCAAGGAGAATTTTTTGAAAGTAAAGAAACAATGACACAGTCTGATTTCATAGGCTCCTCATTACAGAAACCAATTTTAAAATAAAAAGTTGCCTAATTTTAGGCGCAAGTCGAAGCTAAAAGCGTATGTTGTGATAAGGCCGAATGAAAAATGTCGTTAGCGCGGGTTTTTTAAGAAACAAAATTAGTTTAGAAACCGTAGTTTAACTAAGATTTAATGTTTTTATACTTTTCGTGACAAAACATAGACAAATGTAGGTTCGAGACAATTTCTATGGTTCTTATAAATCAAACTTAATTAGAAAATGAAAACACAAAATCACACGTTAATTGGAAAGGAAAAATTATGTCAGAATAAAACAAAATAAATACGATACCCTCTTGTTTAGTTTTTATTAAAATATTTACATAGCACGAAGACAGTTTGCAGGTTACAACAACCTGGGTCTTCGAAATTGTTTCTTTGCAAAGTTACATGTTTTGGACTGCTCTGATTTAGTGCAAACAAATAAATCATTGCTCCTAAATTGGAGCAGCACAAAATGCCGAAGCCCATTTGTCGAAGCGAATTTTTTCTCCCGCACAAACTGAGAACTGATGTAGGAAAACGAAAATGCATCGCGCTCTACATCGGAATGTAAGGCATGATTATTTTTTCATAAAACAAAACATAGATGAAATTTTAAACAGGAAAAAACAGGGAAACGTTTCGAAGGAGCGTATAAATGATCACGGAAAATAAAGACTTAAATCAACACAAAATAACAAAACAAATACAAGAAAAACAATAAAAACTCATACAAGACTCTAAAAAAGTATATAATATTATTTATATTCAATTTGCCATACAATGTACATCTTTTATTTGCTTTTGTATAACAACACAACACGTAGACACGATAAATAGCGCACAACAAATTCGTCAAATCTTACATTGTTAAATATTTACCTCTTCATTCAAATTGGATACCAGTAGAACATTCGAGAAACCCCTCAGTGCAGGTGTGGCAGCTGTCAGAGCACCACTATTTGCCAATGCAAATGCACCTAGGCTCGGTATACCGCTACTATAGCCACCAGTCAATGGTGTACCAATTCCTAATGCAAACGGTGGTAGGACACCAGGACCTCCTAGTCCGTTCACTAAGAAAACAGAAAGACGTAAATCTATTAATTAGAGCGTTATCGAAATCTAAAGATGTTGGTGGGGGGTAAAAAAATGAAAAGAAAAATTTCGCAAACAACCAAGAAGAAATTAAAAAAGTAAAGAAATAAAAAAGTTACCTAATTTATCACCTGTTAGTGCTGGCCTTTGTCGGGCCGCAATCAATAGCAGATCATTTGCATTGACCAATCCTCCAGCTTGCGGAATTATATCGGCACCCGGCTCACCTGGCGGCAATGATGGGTTTGTAAAGTCCCTTGATTTGTCATTATTGTATTTGACATTGAGGGCTGTCAGTTTGCTATTATCAATGCGCAGGGTACAGCATCCATTGTAGATGTTCTGGCCATCGAGAATGTTCTTAGCGTGCTGAGCTGACTGCGCGTCGGGATACTGAATAAGAGCCTGAAAGAAGGTTATTGAATATGAAAGTAAATCAATATGAAAATATTTCAATATTTGACACCAAAATATTTATCAACTAGCAAGTCCCAAAACTGAAATTTGCGTCGAAATTTCACTGCACGGTACTAATAATCTTATATATAAATAGGCGAATCGAAATAGTTAAGAACCACTTTCACTTCCTTTAACAATGCAATGCTGACTGTTACTAGTTTTTCAATTTGTTGGGTATAATCCAGATCAATAAATGGTAGAATTTCTACAACTCGGCGAACTCTACTCATCTTAATTGTCCAGTTTTAATTTAACGAAAATACAAAAATATCTACTGTAATACATAAAATATTTTAGTTCCGGGTTAAAAATGATCACAGCACGTCTTTCCGTCTGTCTGGTTGTCATTTGTACATTACAGAGTGTTCGCCTGATCTTATAGTCACCGACCCTCGCGTTGTATGTACTTAGATCTTCAAGGGACCGCAGTCAAACATAATACAATATATTGGCAATTGATGCAGCCTTATCTTCGAAATTTGGTAAATTGATGCCTGTAAAGAATTTTTAGAAAGTGTGGCAGTATACTACAACGGGGAGTGGCACCTCTAATACAAAATAGGCTAACGTTTGAAACCCTATAATATCGGTACTTATGAGACCGCTTTCGGACTAAGGTGGCGCTCCGGTCTGGGGAGGAATCGATCCTTTACTTACGGCAGCTATAGTTGCGAAATTTAAAACATGGATGAAGCTGAATTTGCAGGTTGTCTTTATTGACTTCCATCATCCATGAGATCAGTAACAACTTGATTTAAATTTGCTCAGATAAATAGCATAAAAGGTAAACTTGCACCCGATAATCTCAAAAACCGAAATTCCAACTTATGGTTTTTTTCCACTGCGCCGCCTCTCGCGAACGTCTGACAAACATCCGAGAGTATAACTGTCTTTAGAGCTTCTCAATTAGCCGTTTGGAATCGGCATAGAATTGTAGATCCCTTCCATTCGTTCCAAAAATGAAACTCACACAAAACGAAGGGTTGTGAGAAGCTAGGCCTTGGGTCCCTACAGACCTGTTGCGCCAACTATATGTATCTCAAATGTCTGGACATTATTGGGCAACACTTTTAGCAGAAGCTTAAACGTCGTAGCTCCCTAAACTGTGGTGACTGCATTGTCTTTACCAAAAGTACATCTAAGACAGTTCCTGTTGGCTCAATCACGACTTACTCCATAGCTATACAGAGTTTTATTGAACATCTATCGCAGCAAAGAAAACTAAAGTCGGCGAATCCTTAGTAAAACAATTACAAGTAACAAATGTTATAAAGTGGTATAGGCTGTTTGTTTACCGTCTCAATTTTTAGTTTCATTCAAGCTTCTCGCTGAAAGTGAATGGCACCAAAAGCTGTTTATGGGCACATGAACAATTGAACACATCTACCAGAATGGTGTCAAAATTAACTTACTTCCAAGTCACATCTCTTGGGATAATCTAAAATTTAGTTGAAATTGGTAATTGATATATAGGAATTATAAGAGAATTGCTCATGCCATTCTCATTCTCTTACTAGGTTATATAATGTATGTACTTGATGCTTGATTAATGTGGAAACTTAGAGAGTAAGTTAGTTGTAAATTTATAGTGACAAATAAAGGTCTCAAAATAGACCGTGGTTTTCGTTAAGACATATTAATGGCGACGAGGATAAAAGAAAAATAAAAAAAAAAAAAAAAATATTAACTATTGAAGTCGATGGAAAAGTTGAGTGATCAAGAACTTACAATTAAAACCGAAATCGAAGATAAAGAACAAAAAGTGAATCTAAGTGTACCTAGAAATATGGCGTTTATTGGAACAATTGAATTTTTTACGCCAGGCGAAGACTTTGTGGACTATAAAGAACGTCTTCAACATTTGCTATCTATAAATAAAATAATAGATGATAAAACTAAAGTGTCATATTTAATAACTCTAATTGGACCGGAATCATATAAAATAATTAAATCATTGACGAACCCAGATAAACCCGATATGAAAACTTTTGATGAGCTGATTGCTATAATGGAAAAATATTTTACGCCTAAAGTGAACTTAATCGCCGAAAGATTTAAATTTTATAAAAGACAACAAAAAGTGCATGAAACAATCAGTGACTATATAATTGATCTGAAAACGTTAGCTCAATCATGTGACTTTAAAACTTTTCTCGATGACGCGCTTCGAGATAAGCTAGTTTGCGGAATTTTTAATGAAAATATGCAACAAAAGCTCTTAAACGAAACGGGACTCACATTTGACAAGGCATGTGAGATAGCCAAAGGTATGGAGATGACAAATAATCAAATGCGGGAAATGAGGCCAGAGTTTCACAACAACATCGATTTATTGAGTCAACGGTATCAGCCACACCAAAAGAGAGGAAGCAGTAATTTAAGGAGATTAAGTTTGGAGAGGGGACCGGCTTACGAGAAGAAACCATCGAGACAACTGCAGCAGAACAGCAGTCAATTTGACAATCGTAATTGGAGGAATGCGGTTTGTTTTAATTGTGGCCTGAGGGGTCACTTACAAAAATATTGTAGAAAACAACAGGTTGCTTGTAATAATCGAAAAATGTATGCTAACAATGTAGAAGATATGTCAGAGGAAATAAATGAATTATCGATAGGGTATATAAATTCGTTTACTAATGTTAATAGTTTGGCTCAATTAGTAAAATTATGTATAAATAATGTGGTTATGGAAATGGAAATTGACAGTGGTGCATGCTCGACAGTTATTAACTATAACACTTACAAAAATTATTTTCCTGAGTTACAGATTGAAAAGGTTAGCAGACAATTAAATGTGGTAACAGGACATGAGGTGGAAATTGTGGGAAAAATTGCGGTGAAGGTACAGGATATGGTCGAATTATCGGTTTGTCATTATTTGGAGATGTTTGTTATCAAGTCGAATAGAAGCTTCACCCCTCTTTTAGGGCGTGACTGGTTGGATGTTTTATTTCCAAGTTGGAGAAACAGTTTTGTGGTAAACAAAGTGGATGATATGATAGGAATGAAGGTAAAAAAATTAATTAGGAAATTTCCGAAAGTTTTTTCTAAAGACATGAGGGATCCGATTATTGGGTACACTGTTCAGTTGAAGTTAAAAGAAAATGCGGTTCCGATATTTGCAAAACCTTATTCAGTTCCATTTGGGCTTCGGGAGAAAGTGAATGCAGAAATTGATAAACTGGTATCGCAAAAAGTATTAGAGCCGATTCAATACAGCGAGTGGGCTTCTCCAATGGTGGTGGTGCCCAAGAAAAATGGAGATTTAAGGTTGTGTCTCAACTGCAAAGTAGCGGTGAACAAATCCATAGAAAATAGTATTTACCATCTGCCAATTATGGAAGAATTATTTACAAAAATTGTTGGTTGTAAGATATTTTGCGTTCTCGATTTAACTGGGGCATATTTACAGCTAGCAGTGCATGAAAATTCGCAACAATTGTTAACGGTCAATACTAGTAAAGGCTTATATAAATTTACTAGAGTACCTTTTGGGGTTGCAGTTGCCCCTGCCGAGTTCCAGAAAGTGATGGATGAAATTTTGAAGGGTCTGGATAAAGTTGGGGTATACTTGGATGATCTGTTGGTTGGAGGTTTGGATCTTGAGGATTAATATAATGAAAGTTTTAGAGAGATTGGAAGCACATAATGTGCGAGTTAATTGGGATAAATGTAAATGGTTTAAGTCGGAGGTAGAGTATTTAGGACATGTTGTTAGTGGTAATGGAATCAAACCGAACGAAGAGAAGATTCGTGCTATTTTGGAAGCACCTAGTCCCAAGAATGTAACGCAGCTGAAAAGCTTTTTTGGGATTTTAAATTTTTATAACCGGTTTATTCCTGACTTAGCGTCAAAATTAAGAAAACTGTACGATCTTTTAAAAAAAAATAGCAAATTTGAATGGAGGCCTGAACATGAGGACATTTTTAAGGAAGCAAAAAAACTTTTAGTAAGTAATAATATTCTAGAGTATTTTGACCCAGAGAAGCCAATCGTTTTGACATGTGACGCTAGCCCATATGGTGTCGGTGCGGTGCTTGCTCACATAGTTAATGGCGAAGAAAAGCCCGTACTTTTTGCATCTACAACACTTAGCGCATCAGAACAAAATTATTCGCAAACTCATAGAGAAGCTCTAGCTATCATTTTCGCTGTTAAAAAGTTTCATAAATATTTGTATGGACATAAGTTTACTATTGTGACAGATCATCAGGCGCTTAGAGAGATATTTAGTGAGAAGAAAGGGCACTTAGCGGTAGCGGCAGCAAGACTTCAAAGGTGGGCTATTCAATTGTCAATGTATAATTTTGATGTTAGGTATAAGAGAGGTTCGCAAGTAGGGCATGCAGATGCGCTGTCGAGATTGCCCGTGCTAGGATCAACAAACATTGAAGAGGACTTTATTAATGTATTGAAGTTTGGACCTGATAATATGAAGCTTCTGAAACTAAACGATATTCAAACGGAAACGAGCAAAGATTGTGTTTTGAGTAAGGTTTATAGTTGGCTTATTGACAACGAAAATTTCAAAAATGATAAGGATACCAAATATTATATAGATAGGGGCCAAAGTTTTTCATGTAATTATGGTTGCATATATTATGGGGACAGAGTGGTTATCCCTGAATCATTAAAGAAGGATGTGATTCGAATGTTGCATGATACACACATTGGAATGACAAGAATGAAAATGCTTGCGAGGAGTTATGTGTGGTGGAGAGGTTTAGATTCGGATATAGAGGAGTTTGTTAAAGGTTGCCAAATTTGCGCTCAGACGCAAAACTTTACGAAACTAACTGAGGAGTCGAGCTGGATTCCTTCATCTTATCCATTTGAAAGAGTGCACATCGATTTTTTTGAGATAGATGGGTTAAAGTTCTTTTTGTTAGTAGATAGTTTCTCAAAATGGATTGAGATAGCGCAGATGAAAAACACTCAAGCTGAAACGGTGATTTGCAAATTACGGAACTGGTTCTCTGTCTTTGGACTACCAGCTCAGATAGTGTCTGATAACGGCCCACCCTTTCAGTCTTCGGATTTTGTTGAATTCTGCGAAATTAATGGCATTCAAGTTTTAAAGAGTCCACCATATCATCCACAGTCAAACGGGTTGGCTGAGAGAGCAGTTCAAACCGCAAAACGAGTTTTTAAAAAGTTTTTAATTGAAAAACAATCTATTAAAAGCCTTAGTTACAAAATTGACAATTTTCTACTTAAATACCGAAATACTCCCACAACTCCAACTAATCAAACACCTGCTAGTATGATTTTTAACTTTAAAACGATAACGTTACTAGATGTTTTGACAGCAAAATCTAAAACTGAAATGAAAACTGTTGAGAATGAAACCAAAGATACTAATATATCAAGCTATTTAAATAAAATTGTACAATTTAAAGAAAATGAAAGTATATATTACCAAAATAATTTTAAATCACACATAAAATGGATTCCTGGATATATTATAAAACAAATGTCAAAATCATTATACAGAATTTCCTTAAATGGGGTCCAAAAATTGGCCCACGTAAATCAATTAAAACGTAGAAATTATTCAGTTCGATTTAGTTCACATGCTACTTTAATAAATAATAGTCATATAGAAAATAATAAGCAAAGTCGTGAACATCTGGAGGAGGAAAATGATGAGTTTCATAGTGCTGAAGAGGATAATGATAGGGACGAACTTAAACGGCAATTTTTAGAAGACCAAAAATATTTTAATTTAAGAATGAAACGTTCATGAATTGTATTATAAAATAATAGTATTAAATTTCAAAGTAAGAAAGGAGGAATTGATATATAGGAATTATAAGAGAATTGCTCATGCCATTCTCATTCTCTTACTAGGTTATATAATGTATGTACTTGATGCTTGATTAATGTGGAAACTTAGAGAGTAAGTTAGTTGTAAATTTATAGTGACAAATAAAGGTCTCAAAATAGACCGTGGTTTTCGTTAAGACATATTAGTAATCTCAAATTAAATTTTTACACCAGTGTTGATAGTTTCTATTTTTGCCTTTTTACAGTACTAAGATTCCCTTTAAAATTCATTCGGTTCTTTTCCGTAAAAAAAAAACAAACTCTTAAAAATAAAAATTGTTTTATACGGAAAGAAATTCACATTAAAGTAAGCTTTAGCGTAAAAATCGCAGTTTAAGCATTACTACGATTATTTTTTGGTACCAGAAAATTATGTTAAAATGCTATTTGCATGAACTCTTTCTTATGTACATTCAGTGTGCTGTTAATCATAGTGAAATGCAGATCTTGTGATACCTGAAATTCCCGTGATTTTTCTGTTTTTTCCCTTTCCCACAGAAGGCTTTTCGAACTTCAAAATTCTCATAAAAAGGGAGAAATCCCACGGTATAAAAACAATGGCTCATGAGTCTGTTTTTGAATGGTAGCACAGGCAAGTCTGTCAGTGAAAATTACAAATTCGAATTGATACCCTACAATATGATAGTCTCGATTTTTTGAAGACACAATAGACCATTGTGCCATTTGGCGAGACATTGTATTCCTTGCAAAGAATAAAAACTGTATGTAAACCGATTTGCACACACGAAACAAAATCCAAGACTCAAACTGTTAGTGGGTCAAATACACCCACAATCTGTTTTTCCCCTAAAGACCACTAAAGCAACTTGTTTAACTCATTTCACACTCGCACTTACCTGGAATGAATTATTTTTAGTGAAAGTCACGATTTTTAAAACTTTTCCGAATCGCTGGAATATCTGATGTAATATATCCAACGACACTGGATACAATAGTGATTCGACAATAACCCTGAGAACAGTGTTGGGGCCACCTTGTGTTGTTGAATTGGTATTATTCTGCATAACAGTCTGTGAGCCTTCGGTTGCGGTGGCACCGCACAGTGGCAACGGTGATCCAGATCCTGGCGATTGAATTTTATAGTCTGTATTTTGAATGGCCACCAAAGCGTTTTGCTGCAAGTAGAAAAAAAGAAAAATCGAGAAAAATAAAATAAAATGTAAACACATTTGGAAAGCGGCGAGAAATTAAATATCGATTCGGGTGAATTTAGCGAATTCATTGTCAGATCTAATCGAGTGTTTTATGAGTTTTATAGGCAGCGGCAGCACGAACAAAAAAAAACAGACAAGAATCTGGCTCCCCCGCACGTGTGCTTGTATCTAAAGTGCCTAAAAAATTCGTGTCGTAATTTTTGTTGCACAGATTCAGTGAGTTTTTCGATTAAATTCCGGCATCTTCTACATTCCTTCTCCGTTCGGATCTCATTCCATTTCAATTATAGATTTCCGTTTTTTGTTTTGTTCTTACAAAAGGTCCATGGGAAAAGGACATGGGAACCTATTTCGGGTATACGTTTATATAGTTTAGGCTTTGCACCCTCTCGTATTTATGTGCACGGCAAAAATAAATGCGGAGGGCTGACCACAGTCTAATCAATTTTTATTAGTCGGAGGTATTTTTTTCCCTTCCTTATAGGTTCGCCACACTATATACCTCTCGAAGCAATAGAATATTATTTACGATATTCCACGAAATCAAAATTCAGCACGAACGAAACGATGAAGGCAAAGGACACATTGGCCAATGTCGCATTAGAAGCTGATTCCCCTCAGACCGACTGTTTTGTGCGGAAATTCCGGTTTTCGGCGGTTATTGGTTTGGTCCTGTTTTTGATTTGTGTGATCACAAGGAGACCGTGTTTATCTGGGCGAGGCTAAACACGCGATGGCCACCAAATAAGGGGGGAAGCGATTGGTTTCTGGCGGGACAGTCTGCACTTGACGTGGTATAGATTTCTATTTTTGGGCTATGGAGTTTAATATTTTATTAAGTGCTCTCCCCCACACATATGTAGGTAATATAGATTGCAGAGGAGAGTGGAGGAGGGGGGCAGCAGCCAAACCGAATGGTGTATGAAGTGCGTGTGGCCGATAACTGTCCACTGGATGAATGGACAAGAATTGATTTGTGGTTGAAACGTTTAGTTTATTCCCTAATTGAAAGTCAATGAACTTTTCGCGCGTAAGGACTTTATTTCCGATAATGACAATTGATGATGTATGGGATGCTTTGCGGTGGCAAGTTGCAGTTACGACGAGGCTGCCACTCTAACATTATGTACTTTAGAGCGGGCAGTGCTTACTTGAAAATTGGCTTATTTGAATTCGCAGAACTTTTTGGAAAAGTCGTGAAACTGAAAGATCAAAGCAATGTAATCGAGGTTATTTAAATAAAAACAAACGAAAATTTACGTCGCCTCGGTAGGTAACAACCTAACAAAGATGTCCTTAAAGCAAGCTCCAGTAAATGTGTTTTATAGGAACCAAGAAAAGGTACAAATATGTTCAAAAGAAGCTCCTCGAAAACCTCCTAGGTTCGGTGGAGTACAAAACTTTATGCTGGCAGATGAAGAACAATTTCTTTACGGATTTGACGAGACACTTGATAAAAAGACCGTCGCTTTTGTATCATGAGCACATTTCACCCGGACTGGTTAGGACTCCAGGTAGACGACCAACTAAGCAAATATAGATTCCACTAAACCTCTCCAGCGTAATCTCTTGAAATTCGTGAATTTATTTCAAATTAACTCTCATATCAAATTCATGTCCACTCACTCTAAGTGATTGTTCGTTTTCAGATATAGGTACGAGTGCATTCAATTTAGAATACTAATAAAAATTCAGCTACGGGTGCAGACAAATTTGTATTTATTCAGGGAATGATTTCAAAAAAAAAAAAAAATCTCAATATGAGATGGAAGAAAAATATACGCAATAGGGACAGCAGTAACAGAGCCAAGTGCCAAGAAGAAATCCCTTTTCTTTGCAGTCGTGGTCGTAACGTATGTCATCTTTGTCAATGACGTCCTTCCGTACACACTGCAACTGCAAGCTCACACAATTTATTATAATGGCATGTAAAACGTTTACCTTGTTGGCTAAAGAGAGAGAGGATGACATTGGCATCCTTCTTCCCACACTATGGCTGCATTGGTGATAAGAGGGTCGATGCGATCTAAACCACCGGCAAGGACGACGATGACAGTTTATACTGTTGCATTCTGAAATCTGTAGTTTCAGCGATTGTGCCGTTGCGGTGAGTAAACGCTAGCGGTACCTTGGTGATTTCAGTTTATTCTAGAAAACGTATTAAGAACTTTTCCACCCCATGAATATGATTTTTGCTTCGTCCTGAGCGGTATTAGTTTTTTATGCGTTTATTCCCCTCTACCTCTCAATTTGTTTTGCAGCGAGTTAAAGTAAAGAAGGACACTGGAAACTATATTCTTTCTGGTTGATTTTCCCCGACTCAATTTCCCCGACTTTGGATCGCAATTGTCAATACAGTTGGCCAGCAGATGCATACAGAGATTTTTGCAAATGAAATGCAGTGAAAAATATTATACATATATTTGTATCTGTTGAAAGCTAAACATAGCTTTTTACTGGTTGCAAAAAATGAAATGGACGTTTTCACATTTTTTTTGTGTAATTTTTTCGTTTCCAACAGTAGACTTTTATCGAAATATGCGTGGGAGAACATAAGTAATTTTTTTTTCTTAAGTTTGTTAAAGTTTTCGAGTTAATTTTGAAGGAGATAGTATCATAATAACAGGAGTACGAACAGGAGAGGGAGGACAAAATTGAAACCAAAAACGAAAAGCTCTTAAGTGATGAATGTTTACTTAAGTGCTTAAAATTATTTTTTTTTGTTTTGTTTTCAGGAACAAGTAAAGTGGTGAAGAAAAAAGAAAAACCCCCGAGTGATTGGGGTTGGCGAAAAATAAAGTTTTGTCCTTCTCGCCTTACGCTTTGGTTATAAGAGGATTTCATGAGGTTTTCTCCTTTATTTAAGTGAATGAAACTAAAGGAAAAAAATAACAGATACTTTGTAGAATAATAAAACTATAATGTTTCGAGGTATAGAGAGATGGAGAGGACGAGTCAAGAATCGCATGAAAAACTGAAGAGACATCCAAAGTTGAAGACTTAAAATACAAAGTGTCCCAACGGAGTGGTGGTAGCTCTTTGGTCAGTTTTTGTTTATGTTCCTGCGGGAAATAGGAAAGGGGGCGGGCACCCGATTGGAAGTAGCAAATGTGGAAAAAAAAGTTTAAGTGTCAACTGGAGTTTAAGAGCAACTATAGATGGAATTTAAAAAAAAAACAGAGTTGCACACACATCTCGATGCAATAAAATGATAGACTTATACTCTATTCATGTAATTTATTGAGGCTTTTTTCCTGACTGACCTGAATATGTCATAGCGACTTTTTGACTTTTTGTTGAGTATGTGCGTATGTTAAGATCAAAACAAAATATTTTTTTTTAATTCAGCTAAGCAGTTCATTTCGGTTTAAAATTGATTACAAAAAACCTTTTTTCGGATAGTTCTATGGAGGTTTTCGTGTTTACGTTTCCAAGTGACGATCTACATATCAATGGGAAGTTTTTGGACAAAAGTAAAAATAGCTATATTTTTTAAAAGCTTGGAAAATGACTTAGCGCACATTTCCACTTTAATCGCACATTATGTGTTCGATTTCTGACTTTCTAGTTTGAAAATGAGCTCGCAAATTCAGTTAAAGTCATCGGTAACTAAGGTATAAGAGATATGGAACTATAAGGAGAAAAAAGTTTTAGCGCACACCTTTTAATTTCAGTGCATATGCAGAAATTATGGGATCAGTCGCGGCTTGAGAAATAGATCCGCAACCGACCAAGTAAGGCCAGCAATCGCATAACAAACGCTTGCCTTTATGAGCTTCTAAAAGCAAAGCGCACACAAGGATGATAAGAAAGACCCTTAATTTTGTGCGCACATCAGTGTGCGTTACAGTACATTTGTTCTGATATCGCGGAATATATTTGTTATGAACAAAGTATTCGCGGTAGGGATTAAATTCGATAATATGCGCACTTCGAGATATAGCTATTCCAATGTAATGTATGTGCGCAACGCGTCGGAAAATGATATTTTAGATTTCTTTTAAAAATAAAAAAAAAATAAAAAATGTGCAACCGATTATCGAACAAACCCATTTGCAGCACAAAAACATAGTAAAACTATAGATTGTTTGCGCACATGGGTGTGCGCTTCGGCAGATTTGGCTAAACAGAAAGGCAGGTGCACGGAATGAATATAGGTGGGTCTGAAAGAAGTTATGTTCGCATCTGAAGCAAGGATAGTATAAAGAAATGTTTCAAAATTATCAATCATTCTGTTCCGGAATGTGTACTTGGGTACTTTGTTGAAAATGACACTAAATGACTTCTTTGCAGGAGTTGGGCCGCATTCAAATTCTTGAAAAATTTCTCTATAAGCTTAAAAATCAGGTCGTTCAAAAAATATCCGCCATTAGAGAAACAACAAACTTTGACGACCACTTTGGATTCGAACCTGAACTCCTCGCTAAGTAGTCCAACACATTTACCACTACGCCACTGCGCCGTACATGGTCATACTTAAAATAGTCTAATTCAACATTCAAGTTGCAAATATAACTCAAGCCCCCACCATAGGTCCAGTCAAGCGCCCTAGGCATTCCAACAATTCAACGATTCAATGAGCTCATTATCAAATAAATTGTCGTGGTTACCTGTTGTGGTTGCGCCTCCTTTGACTGTAACCACAAATCGTAAATATTCCAATTATGTGCGCGAAAGTAGTCGTCCGCCATACGAAGTACCCACACACATTCCGCCATCAATTGACACACATCCTCACTCAACGATAATGACAAATTCCATACCAATTGTTTGTATTGCAAAAGCACTTGACGTTACCCACAACATTCGCCGCTCAGAAACGTGAGTCCTTCCTTTCCGCTGTATAATCTCATGTGTGAGGCTGAGTCTCCACTTCAAGCCCAAAATGAAATGAAAACAATCAACAGAATTTGCTTTGTTTCGAAGAACCATCACCCCACAACAGAACACAACCATAGAAAAAATACGACATCGAAGAGAGGGAAAAATCACAAATATAGCAAATCGATCCATCAAAGGATTTTCCTTCGCCTTATCTTCCTGGGAAAAGCATACAAAAAGAAAAAAATAATAAAAACACATTTCAATCCCATTCACGCCAATGTCAGAGCGTCAGATACTTTCATCATCCTTAAAGCTGTCGCATATAGAAAGCATGGGTTTTGGCAAGCAGAATCGCAAACAAAAATAAAGAACAATCACATAACCGGATCACAAAAGTAATTCTTTGCTAATCGCATCCCATCTATCAGAGCGTATACACCAAGGGCTCAATCGAGGGGCCAACATAAGTCCTGCAAAGGTTAGTTCAAGGTGGTAAAGTGGCAACGATGTTCAAATGGTAGAAAAGCCGTAAACATTGTGTGCGTGAAATGTGTTTTGTTTGTTTTTCTTTTTCTTTCTCCTTGAAGGGGAAGAATGGAGATCCACTTTATCTTTGGCACACATTGGCTCACCGTGGAATATGCAGCACCTTCCGAACATACAAACGTGGTGTCCTAGAATCAATTCCTTAAGACTTATGTTAAGACCGTTTTTCGTAGGATCAAGAATGAAGGGGTTAAAAGCTGTCTACTGTTAACCAAATAAACCGGTCGGGTCAGTGAGCAACAACATCTAAATTGAAATAACCATGTATTCTCGTACGCTGTCCAGATTTTCTGTTGTTAGCAAGTCAAAGACGACAGCTTAAGCTATCGGAAATCTTATTTATATATATATAAAAATGCCTGTCCCGTCAGGTTGAAAGTTGTATCCTTATCCCCTTTGCAAAGAGATTTAGAAGCCAAAGTCACCTGTTCTTGGTCCTACTTTTGTCATGTGAGTTGTAGCAGTCATTTCTGTCCGCTGTTTGTTTTCTTCCCTTGGGTTAAATACCTTTCCAAAAGAATGTTTACTTGGCGAATTACCCGGTCAGATATTGGTACGAATATAGGAAACTGGAAACTTATTCCATTGAATTGAACATGTGAGTGAGGCGCTGGTCTCCCAACATCCCCAGTACTTGTAGCATACCAATGGTGAACGCCTCCCACATCAGACCCATTCATTTCAATTTCAACAAGTTTGTCTTGTTTTTTCTCGCATATTTCCCCATCCCCCGACTTTTATTCTGAAATACGCTCCAAATAAGTAGAACTACATGCAAGATGTATCACTCCGGGGACTTAACCCTTTTTCTCTGTCTTCCTGTGTGTGTCTTGACTTGACACTAATATGTCAGATGCAATATTTCTATATGTAACACAACACACACGGTTCTTGTTGAATGTGCTCTTCGGATATATCACAGGATATCTGAAATCATTAAGGGGGTACATGACAGTTTTTTTTTTTTTCTTTTCATTTATCTCTCCTTTTTTGCAGAAAGTTGTTGCGCTACTTGTCGTGGGGTTCTATAGTTTGTGTTTGCTGTTCTCCTGCAGCTTTCTTTCCTAGAGTTTCTTGCTTGTCGGAGAATGAACATAAATGTTGTGAATTTTTGTCCCCCCTTTGAGTAACTTGTATATTATAGTTGTGCGCAAAGCCATTTTCTGTGAAGATGATATTATGTCAGGTACATCATTAAGGAATGACAATGATATCTACCAGAGAGACCTTTGTCATTTTTCATTCCTAAGTTCCGGGATCATACATCCTGTGCGACGGTATCTTGAAAATTCTATTTAATTCGCATGGTACGCCATGACGCCATGAGACACCCTTCAACAGGAAGTTTGATAGGTTTGCCGAATCTCGTGTAGGGATAGTTGAAACTGTTTGAAGGAGATAGAGGGACAGTTTTTGTGGTGTTTGTTTTCATTTTGGAAGGTGTTGGAGTTTTAATTTTAAACTCACTTCAGATTAACGATTTCAAGTGGCGTTACCAAAGGCGTTTTAACCGAAGGTGGTATGTGTGGAGAGAGAGTTTCCTGTTGAAAATTGGTGGTGTAGACTTTTATGTTTGAAATGTCGAGATTGACAACCACAAAACAAAATTTCGCATTTTCTGTATGATTTTGTCAAAGAGGACCCGAGCTTTTGTGAGTGCTGCCGACCAGTGTGGCCCCAAAACAATATTTTCAATATTTTCTGTATCATTTGTCCGAAAAAGCCAAGTGCTGTCAATTTGATTGCCACAAAGCGGTTCTTAACGGAATTCAGAAAACAACCTCATCAGAGTGAGATACGACAAGCGGCGATGATGGAAAATTGTTGATTCCTGCTTGCAGTGTTGCCATCTGACAAATATAAAATCTTGTCAAAGCCCTCTTAGAAATTTGTCGAAAAATCCCAACCAAGTCCTTCATCATAGGGAGGCTTACGAATAAATTTAAATAAAAATGCATGTTTTTTGATTGAACAATTGCAACATAATCCCAGTTTGATTATTCTCACTCAAAAGGACACATTGATTTTTATTTATTTATCCCTAGTACTTTGTCGAAATTAATTAAATAATTTTTGCAAAACACAGTACACACATTACCAATGAAAAGAATGCAGAAACACTACAAGAACAAATGAAATCTCAAGCCAGGATGAAGCATTTCAATCCGTCTGCAACAGAAGCATCACCTGAAGCCAATTTCGAAATTGATTGTTTCTGCATTCCGGTTATTTTAAGGGTAATGTAGTTGTTGTTTGTCTTATCGGTTGGTGGCATGGCACGAGCATGCCATGGCTACATTCAATCCAGCGGACGGAACATACCTACTTTTTTTTTGAAACAGTTTCCCAACCAGGTTGACGACAATAAAAAAAAACCTCCTCCACCATATCGGACAAACCATAAAAACAGAGCACCATCCAACGGTATTTATCTGCAGGGCTGTTGATACGAGAACAAAAAAAAAAAAAAAAGCTGAACGCTTTTGGAAAGTTGAAAAGCCGCAAGAGTAAATGGTGGGAGACGCGTATTGGTGCACATTTCCAAATTAATTAAAATTGTCTAGAACATCGGGTTTAATTGGTAAGTAAAAGGCCTAAAGCTTCTATCTTCACGCGGTGATGGTGTATACTCGTATTGCAGAAGCTATTTATTTACCGAATCCTTCAACGTGGTAAATTAGACAACATTTCGCTTTATAGAAAAACAAGAAAAGAAAAAAAATTGTATTACTCACCCCAACGGCATGACTTTGATCGGTCTTCAGTTCACGATGGTTTGAGAATTGAACATATACCATGCGACCTCGCATTTGTGGTGGGTTGTGTGTGTAACAGGTAACCATTGATGTGGCTGACACCTCATCGGCCATTTCGAGAAATGCTTGATTTTTACCCTTTAGAACGAGAACGTTTGTAACACGACCAAATGGTACGCCCAGTGATATGACGTCTGGTTCGCTGGATTCGTTTGGAATGTTGCGAAGGTGAATCACTTTGGATGGTTTGCCTGCGAAGAGAAATAAGGAAAAACATTTTTTTTAAATGGATGTACAGGCGCAAAACACGCCTAAAAATAAAAATCGAATTAGTCACTGGAGAGGAGGAGAAGGAGAAGGAGAATTAAGATCAGAAACAATAAAATTGATATATTTTCGATAAAGTTGATGAAGAAAGACAAACGTTCAAATAAAGCAGGGACCATGAAAATTGCGACACTGTCAGTGAGGATCGTTACATAGGAAGAACAGATTCATAACCATAACGAGGAAAGTCTAGTGCGATATCAGCTGTGTTCTTTGAAACTCCTACGTGGATATATCTTCAAAAAAAAGAGCTTGTTTGCAAATTAATGTTCGTCTCTCAAGTCTCAACAGTCGAAGAAGAAATCACTTTGAATTAAAATTACACAATTGGTGACACTGTAGAAGAATAGGAGAACTGCTTAAATTGTTATCAAAATCGGATTTAAATGCAAGACTTTGATTCTTACCTACGATAGACCCTCACAAGTTTACACAACTGTGTTGTCGTTCGATAACCACAAAAGGTAACCTTCACTGAACATACCAGAAAAAAAATGTACACGAGTAACAAGGGCAGACACAAGAAATGTAAGAAAAAAAAACCAAAGTGCGTATCGATTAAGCGACGTATGCCCGCAAGGTTCAAGGTATTAAAGAAAGCCGCCAGTGTGGTGGGATTACATAATGGAAAGCGAAGAAAACCACGTCGTGGAACAGTGACATTTCCGAAGGCAATGAAACACAGATGACATCCCCAAGTTCTTCAACGGGAAAATAAAACAAAACATTAAGAGTTCAACTGGACGATTGGAAAACGTCTTGACGCGGACGGTGTCAATGTCAGCGGCCGAACAAAATCAGCAGTCAGAAGCTGTTAAAGTGCTGTTGTAAGAAGGTTAAATGCAACTCTTCCGGTTGGCAGTACATAACGAGCCGAAGCCCGTATTGGTCAAATGTTACTGTCGAACAGAAAAGTTTCTCAGAGACAGCTACCAGTAGAGTATGGTTTTCCCTTAATCTCGGTTGGTCTTATAAAGCGACCTAGGTAGGAGCAAATATTGAGCCCGTGAATCGAATCTTTGGACTCCTAAAAATCGCAAAACACGAGTGGTTGGAGTGGCTAAGAAACGGGAAAATACGACGATTTGCCTGCCGAAATTCAGTTTATTTCCCTCAGCCCCAAGAGGTTATAGGTTACCTCCGGTAAAAGTCCGTAACCGCAGTGGCTACGCCTAGGGAAATGCCGGCAACTCAAATAAATCTAAGGCAAACTGTCTCCACCATAAACTCGTAGGTAGGTACACATGAGATGAATAAAAATACAAAAAGTACGTACAAAGATCTCGTACAGAACAGAGTGAATTTGTCGACAAAAATATGCAAATCAGGACGACCCTTTCTCGTTGTTGCTCGCGACGGCACACAAAACCAGAAAAGCCGAAAACAAAATGCTACCAATTTAAGAAGATTACGAACTTTTTGCTGCAAAAATAAAATGTTGCCGTTGTCACACTGCCATTCGTTAAATATTCGCGAAATAAGGACAGAACTGCTGTTGCTGGGAATGGATGGAGGAGAAAAATGAAAAAGCAACCCTCATACGGATTGAAGTCTCTTGTAAAAGCTTTTCAGCGGTTCTGTCTTCGTTTGTAGGTTATTGCTGGCTGTTAGCGTTTTTATTGTCGTTGGTTATGAAAATTTAAGGTACCAGCCAATAAATAAAGACACACAACCCTGTGCACATTGGCAATGGGATGTAACAAAGGCAACAGCAGGACCAACTAAAAAAGTAGTTGTGCCAGCGAGTTAAATCCCTGTTCGGCGCCTGGGTGATTTTATTTATGAAGCGGAGAGCTCTCTTTTTTTTTTTGCTTGGCTTGTTTTTCATGCTGTCTATACTCCTTCCGCGTATATCTGTACATACGGAGTTTTACCCGTTTTTTGTACTCGCTTGTAAAGTGTCCAGTTTAATACAGTGCAAGGATACACAATTCGAATGTCTGTCTGTGGCCGCTTTTGGTAAGAATTATACAGAAAACAGATGCAGAGATGTGGTGGCTGTCGAAAGGATATAAACCTTAAATTGGTTATTCCAATATTTTTTAAATATTTAACTTCAGTCATGTGAGTTTATTCATTAACAGTTTTTGTTATTGGATATACAAATTAAATTTTACTGTGTGTGGCATTTGAATTGGCATGAAACCTTCGGTGTTATGTAAGAGCTGGGGTCGTCTTAAATACTGGCATGGATCATGGGATTGATAAAATCCCAAAGAAGAAAGTCCAGAGCTCTCAGATCAAACGATCGACGGTAACGCTTCCTTTTGCTTGTTGCTGATACCACATTTATGCTTAAAGCTTAAAGCCGTTCTCACTCAATTTTATCTCAACAATAGTAAGACAATATCATCCCTTAGCGATCTCGATTAAATGGGACTGTATTACAAGCATTAGTGAACGAGCTTGGGTGTCCACCTCAGCATGAAACGCTCAACAAAAAGAGCCAATATTTGTGCCGGAAGTCTATATGGATCCATGCGTTCACTATTATTATTTTTTAATTGAGAGCGCTGTTACCACCGACGTATTATACTGATTTATAAAAGCAGGACAAGTCAGAGTTTCAGAGACAACCAGCTTCAATAGTCCTTCAAATACCAGCATTCAGTTAAATGGTGGATTGTAGAATGACAGACATTCAAAAAAAAAATTCTATTGAACGGCCGAAAAGAAATGCAGTTTCATATTCATATATGGCTGAATGCCGAACTCTGCACAACGTACCTGACAGTTGCAGTTTGAAAACTCAGTTTTTTCGACCTCATATCCTCTTTACATCGAGACCCAACATTCTGTTAAGACCACCGACCGCCAATTTTGGATCGGCAATTGGTGGCTAACAGCTGGCTTGAGCTTGAGTTGCAAAAAAAGGATTCTTTCTCAAACTTTGAAGGCATGCTGTAAACCTCAACTCCCATTTCACTTCAATGTAGAACACACAAAAATTAAAAACACAACACCAACGCAACTTAACAGAAGGTTTAATCTGAACAATCATATATTGAAAAACAGGACTGCAACTAATGAAGCCAATCCTTCTATTAGGCCTACATCGAACTGCTTAAACAGTTTCCAGTCAACAGTTTAAGTTATTAAACTACAGATTAAAACGAATGGTAAGGAAAATTATATCCGCCCTACACTCTATCGCTTTTATCGCCGCGCCTGTTCGGGGCGGTTAACTAAAGTGTTTTGCGAATTCGGTGCTCTGTAATTGATATTGAACTAAAAACAATTAATCCGTCCGACAACAAGTGCGAGTATTCCCAAGCCCTTCATATATTAATACCTATGCACATGATTCTGACTGACCATTCTCACACTTATCACCTGTGATTATACGCCGACATCGCTGGCACAATTCACATTGGCAGGGGATCCATCAACCTGCAGTACTTCAACATATAGTGGACCGGGAATAGAACTCTATGCCCTACGTATGCAGTATGCAAATATATTTCAGTGTAATTGAAGCCTTCCTTTGAAAGTGAGTGACAAAGTGATGAAACACCTTAGCAGCTGCTTTTAAATAAATAATGCAGCTATCCGCCACGCAGTGACCTGATCAATAGCAAACATAACGCACTGGTTATTAAATAAAAGCTTTCAGGACACTCTCCCCATATAATAGGACACATTTCAAATTTCGCACCACTGACAATAATTACTAAGCGCTTTCGAACATGTGTCAATTTAAATATTCGCAAGCACTCCATCGCTGGGCTTTTGACTTAATTTTAATTACAGAGTATTGAAATCGCAAACACAACGATAAAGATTAGGGCGGATGTCCTTCCCTTTAACGTTACAGTTTCGATGCTACTTTTAATTACCGTGACAAGTGCACTTCATTTATTGCCATGTTCTGCTGTTCACAATTGCGCACAATAGGACGAACAAATGAATGGTAGAATATTTGTTTCGATTTTTTTTGCAGTGTAGTAGATCTGAAGCTACACCTGTGAGCCCACTTCATCTGCTAAATGCACTTCATTACATTCGTATGTAGGAATTTTTATCCCGATTCATCGTCGTCCGAACAAAACCTAAAAAGGGATAAAAGAATCTGATGACACAAAAATTCTCGCAAAAGTAGACAACTGATAGACTTCCCTTGTAGTCCGTGCAGTAGTTATAGTACATTTCAATTATCCTTTGTCCCCATGACACATCATTGAGCATTGTAAGAGAAAGTAATAGAAAAAAAAAACAAACCGATTGTCTTTCTCATAAAAATGGGGATGGGAGAAAAGTTTTACCATTTTTTTCTGTCTCCTTTTAAAATGAAAGGAAGATTGTCCAGTTCAGTATTCCCTGATTCAGTTACATGGAGCAATTCGCACACATAAATCCTCCTGAGAGAAGGGATATCCTTTTTGTCTTTATGTGTTTTTTTTGCTCGCAAATATCGAGTCCGTCCAGCTCTGTCGTCCGTCATCATGTTTGTGTATAATTTCGTTTAAACTTCATTTCCGTTTTGAACTAATCAGAAAGTGTAATTTCCGAACAGTGCAACCATTTGCGAGACTCATTTGATTTTTTTTTTCCGTATTTTACTCATGCCAATTGGTTGAGAACGTATGTCTAGTCTGTCTTTGTATGGAATGCAGGTTTTCTCTTATAGAAAAATAGAAAAAAAAAAAATACGAAATACTCGCTATGATGGATGAATGGGGAGGGGAGCGAAAGCAGCAAATGGAAGAAGTGTGAAAAATGGAAATAGGTATGATTGATTGTCCGCTGAAGGTATAGTGACGATCTCTTTAGATCGAAAAAGGATTTAGATTTTTATAAATAATGTAGATATGGACAAGTTGGAAACAATTTTGTGAGGCCGTGCTGTACTGAAATGGACGAACCTTATGGTTTCTGTCGCGCCGAAGAAGTCAGATTGGAAGGCTTTTTGAAGACGGAAATATTTACCGGAATTAAGACTTTCGCAATGGGTGGGATAGTGGAAACTTTATTTCTAAATGAAATATTTACCAATTTCACACTTGCAAAAACAGATGCAGGTATTTTTCCCTCAAAGCTATGCCCTCTTTCAGACTAAAACTTACTTAAAGCCCATGCACGACCTGGAAAAGTACGATTTTGAATTATGTATACATGTCAATTCTAATACAGAGCCATCTACACGCCAACACGGGAATACAGCAGTAGCCGGAGGTACTGCTCAATGATTTCCGCCAACCGTCGGTCAGCGGTTATCCTATAAAAATTTAAATAATAGGGAAACTAGTTTAAACTTTCAAATTTTAAGTTAAAATTCCACGGGACTTAAAAATTAACTTCTTTTCCCCGATTTTTTCAATAATATAAGAGATTTTGATATATTTGTGATATTAGAAACATTTTCAATAGAAACACAATATGAACCTTTTAATAACATGTTCAGAGGATACGAACTCGCATGGACTTCAGCATGTAGGACGCATAATTTTTGAAGAGCCAGAGGTGCAATGGTGGTAGATTTAAAAAGTCAACGCAAACACATTTTAAAATTTTAGAAGACTGGTGAAACCACATCTTTTTTGAGTGAAAGACTTGATTGTCCCAGTATACCTTAATTGTAATTGTTGGACTGCAAATTTCAGTCAGCTAGAGGATCTAATTGTGCAGTTGGATGAAGCTAATCTTTTACTTTTGGGAGATTTTAATGCGCGCATTGGAACCGAGCAAGCAAGTCCTTTGTATTTGTTTAACTTTTTATTTTTGAATGGAAGAAACGCAGGAGATATCGCAGGAGAGTTCACAATCATAAGATCATCGGGGCAATCTGTTAAAGATTACTGCATAGCTGCGGGAATTTGTCTTTGTGGTAATGGAATTCAAATAGCTGTTAATTTCGAGTAAACTTTCCATGCGAAAACTCAAACTTCAAGAGGCCAAGGCTGCCTTATGTGTATCTTGGAAAAAATTTATTTCAAATAAAGCCATTCACCACTTAGCAAAATACAAACTGTTTCAAGCAGTTGCAAAATCAATTGTGTAATACTCGGCCCAAGTTTGGGGCTACAATTAGTATGAGGACGTTGAAAAATCTCTCTGTTTCTTTTTAAAACGCGCTTTCGCTTTTCCCTCGACTACACCAAATTACCTGCTTCACATTGAAACGGGACTGCCACTTATGTTTGTTGGCTCTCTTAAAATCCATTTTGACTAGATACTGCAAATGAACCCCTCACGATTAGTCAAGAGGATCAAGAGGATATCTAATTTCAAACCAACTGAACTTTGTAAAAACCTGGAAAAACCATTTTAATTCTCTGGGTGATTCTATAAACCTAAATATAGAAGACTTGATAAGTTTCAAAGAACAACTTTATTTGTTGGTCTCCAAATTGGACTCAACATTTCGGAAAAAACTTCATCACTCAGGCCAAAGCATCCCAATATAGGGAATGTTATGTTTAGAAGATTGGAGTTCAATCTGGGTGATCTTAATTATTTTAACGACAGCATCCTACTGAAATGAAAGCAAAGACTCTAAGAGCCAGGGGTGAAATACTTTATTTGAATTTTATACCGCGCAGACCGGATCATCCTGTAGAATGTAAAATCTGCAAAACCCAGGAAAGAGAAAATATCGCACACTTCATAGGATCATGCCCCATTCTAAGAGAAACTCGTCGGGACAATTTCGGAAGAAGCCAATTGAAAGTAGAAGATGTTTTGCAAATTCTAAAAGGTGTGGTGGGCTGGGAGAAGCTCTACAAATTTATTCGACTAACTATAGAAATAGAATCCTTACAGAAAGTTTTTGAGTTAAATCTAGTTCCGACTAAGAGAAACTCGTCGGGACAATTTCGGAAGAAGCCAATTGAAAGTTGAAGATGTTTTATGTTTTTTTTAGAAATAAAATTCTTACAGAAAGTTTTTGAGTTAAATCTAGTTCACTTTATTTTATTTTCTCTTTTTATTTTGTTTTTCATGTAAAATAGTTTGACTTACTTTTGTTATCTATCTCTTTTTTTTGTTTTCCATTCTTGAATTAACTAGAATCATTATTTTTAATTATTATTCTGTTAATCTGACCGCCGGTTTTTAAACCAGGGCCTTAAAGATTAGTAAATGTAATGTGCAAACTGAATTTTTTGAATCCAATTTTGGCTGAATAAACATTTTCGGACAATTGGCTATGTTAACAATGAAAATTGTCGTATATGGGATGACAAAAGTTTCACCAGTTGGAAGTACATCCACAAAAAGTCGGTTAAAAAAAAAATAAAAGATTGTCGTCAATGTCTCACAAATAGCTTGTTTTATTCCCGCTCAACATTGGGAATTAAATTATATTCTAGTTTTCCTTTACTCTATTCAACTTTATAAAACTAAAAGTCCAAATGAAGAAACGTTTGAAGTGGTTTTAAGGCAACCGAGTATTCTGAGTTATCATTTCCCTTTCCCCTCTCTTTTTGAACAAGGGCGAAACAATACTTAAATGAGTTTTTCGATTGCAGCTCTGCTATAATTTTTTGGAAGAATTTTTTTATTTTTGAAAAAGCTCCTGATCATGTTCAACGATCTCAAATTAGGTTCTAGTAGGCAGTTTGTCGTGTGAAGAAACTGCTTATTTAGAAAATTCCTTTCAGAACTTATTAAGCCACTGACGTATTTAAGGTGGGTCCAAACTTAAACAAAGCATTATTTTTTTTTGATACAAGGTTGTATCGGAACGCTGCAGAAAAGCTGACGGAAAAGCTGGGCCTTTTCCGATAGAAGTATTTTAGCTGAAATTGCATCCATACACTAATCAAACCAGCCGCCAATCGGGACACCAAATTATATCCTTCACAAAATTACCATTAATAAAATAAGGGGGCAATACACCATTCAACTGTCAGTTTGACCGTAAACGCCACAGAATACCATATCGAAAGACAAACACAACGATTACGGCCGAAAAAACTAAATCATTTTGCAAAGGAAAATATCCACCATTACGGAGGACTTTTCGCTCGGGCTCCGAAATTATTTGCAAATGACGTAGGGCATGTGTGAAACGATTGCTGCCATTTAATTAATAGTTGGGTACTTGTTTGTTTAATAATAAATATTATCCTTTAGCCTGCATCGCCAACGGCTTACGCTTGGGAAATTCCCTACCCAATCGAATGTATGTATGTACGAGTACCTATAGTGTATATGGCCAAAAACTGAAATGGATTTTCAATTAATGCCATTAATAAAAATGCTTATAATGACGGCGTTGTCGCGTCGTTCCATCTCTCAGTCGATTGGTCCTTTACCCTTTACTATGCAAATGAAGAATATTAATTGTTACTAATTAAGCCCAGAGGGGATGTGCGCCATTTTGCATATGTTCGCACACCACACACTAAGGGTATATGGATCAATATATATTCGGATTCAGTCTATCGGCTGTAAATTATATCGGTTGTTGCTTTTGAGGTAAAAAAATGGTCGGAAGGGCTGTTTTGCTGTTTAGTTGTTGCTATTGTTGAGCACGGCTCCGCACCCACCCGACGATGCTAGCAGTTAAAATAATGAGGGTCGATGTAAACATGTTGTGTGGCAACGAGTGAAATCATCATTTATGCATTACAAGGGTTGCCAGCCCTACGCCATAGTCGAACGAAGGTATATCATTCGATTCCAGTCATCAACCAATTTTCTGTTTAACACTTTAGTATACTTTTCCCACCCACCCGTGCTGTGTTTACAGCCGCCTTGCCCATTTAATACAGAACACACACACACACACACACCAGGTATCAGTTAATTAGCAGAAGGATAGATTTACGCTGATACAGCAGAGCGGATGTTAAGTACCGAGCCAGGGGATGATGGCAGCGCAAAGCAACTCTCACTGATCAATTGCCACCGAATTTCCCGTAAGAAAATTGCGGAAACCTAATTAACTGATAATTATTGCTGATATAATGTATTTTTATGTATTTTTAATTTTGCGGAATAAACACATCAGTGCGTGGGCCATTGTTTGCATCCTTTCGCGTTGTTAATGTCGATGCGAAATGGCGCGGTGAATTTTAATTTAAAATTATTGTTTGATTTGGATATTTGCGTAGTTTTTTTTGTAGCTGCTGATCCATTTGTTCAGTTCTATGTGGTTTTGTCTCCAATGTGGAAGGATCATTATAAATTACCTCAAGTTGGGTAAATTGCTGGGCTGTGCAGCATTACATTTTATTTAGAACAGTTGGTATTAATTAAAAACAAAAGTGTTGTCATTGGGGTATCCTCAAAGGTTGGCGGTAATGAGGTAATGATACGGCAGTTAAATTTTAGCAAGCAAAATAAATAATGCGTTTTGATGATTGGTAATTAATTTAATGGTGTGCAGTCATTTTGTTGTAAATAAATGTATACATTTTATGCATTTTTTGTTTGACTCATTAGGGAGAAACTATTATTGCTAAAATGTAAATCGATTAAATTCGAAACGGTGTGGAATGAACGGTCTGTCGACAGGCAAATAGATTTTAGCGATTCGATGTTCTGATACGCCTATGTTATTTAATGGTACCCACAAAAGTATTTAGCACAACAGGTCCACAATGTAAGTCTCTAGTAGCGATGCCAGACGACCCGGATTTAAGGAATAATTTCGCTTGTCCCGCCGGGACTGCTTTCGTCGAGGGTGCTACTCAAATTCAGAAAAAAAATAGTGCGAACATCTTATATTGTTTAAAACACACTGACCGCATTGTAATTTGGTTCAACAAATTTCCGTTTATCAATCAAACGCACTATCATTAGAATCTAAATTTAACAATTTGACAATTGTCATTCAAATCAATAAAAATAACACAATGCTAATTTTTCTCTGCGGTTTCGAATGCAATTTTCTTCTTTTATTATTAAATATACGTAACTATATTTTATTTGTTTTTATCTTAGCGAAATAAGCCTTACGCGACAGAGATTCTCAACTACTGTGACTCCTCGAAATGTCAAGTAGAGCGTATTTGTTCTGAAAATCCTAGTTTACTTTGCTTTGCTGAGATTGAGTTTTATTTTTTCCCGGGAGATATTTCGAAGTCCCGGTTTTTTTTTCCATATTTTTGCAGTTTGTCCCGTCGAGCTGCGAGCAAAATCTGGCAACCCTAGTCTCAAGGTATAGTTTTGGGTGTGTGAATTGTAATTTTGCACGGCCTACAATTTAATTCGCAAAATCAACTCTCTAAACTCAAAACAACACTTTAACTTTATAATTGGGGTTTTTTAACTGTAGCTAAACAGTTAATCTAAAAACCTTTAAGTTTTATTGCAAATTTTACAAAATTTTAGCACTTGCCAAACAATTTTTTAATTTGTAAAAGATTGACATAGCTGTAACCAATAAATATATAATTGGCCGTTTAATACGATGACACATTTTTTGTAGCGATTAGATCTTGAAAAACAAACGTGTCAAGATGTGACAACTAGTGCATTTGTCAAATATAGTCATATTTCCACATTACCTACGCAGATCAGTGACATAGTAGATAGTGTCCCGGACTACAGAGAGAGGGGTATCAAATTAAGGCACAGCGAAAACACGCCACAACTGTCATAAAATTGGTGGGGCCAATAAGAGTTGCCAGACGCCGGGATTGTCCAGACATTTTAAGTCGTGTCCAGAGCCCCGGTTAAAAGAAAATTGTCCAGTCAAGGTCTCGGTAAAAATTGTTAAACCTAAAACTTTGAAATACCTATATTTAATTTGTTTTAGTTACAAATTTGACCAAAAGAAAAGTGTTAATATTTAAAAACAAAGGACAAATGCAAAGATAAGCACCCAGAAAATCTCTTTTTTTGACACTTCTTTTATTAAGATTAACTACAGAAATAATGTAGAGGGGATACATTATTTCTTTATCTTTGCTGGTGGTTCCCAAATGTAAAAGTTGATGCCTACAATTTGCTTGTACTGAAAAGAGTTCCTCATTTTTTTCTAGACTGAACATATTCCAGTTTACAATTAAATCGACTTTAGTAAGAGAGAATTGCCTTTGACTATGCACAAAAATTACACAAAGAAAATAAAATTGTCATAAAAGTTATTCAAAAATATACGGAATAATAAATTATTTTAGGAAACTTACAAACTCCTCCCAGGACTGTGCCAGAATCGAGCTTAGCTTTCTTTGTTGCTAGATCCTGATTATTATTGTCCGATGCTGGCGCCATGACTGCTGCTTGACTCAAAAGTTCGTCACTTCCTCTCTGCAAAAGGAAAAAATGAAAGGTTATGGTTATTTTAATGAATTATCCAAAGTTGTAATGTCTACCAAATTAACCCATCAATTTATTATCGCACATGATTAATTGTAAAGTTTTTGCCCGAATTGAATCCACTTACCATACAGTCATGTTGTCATTAGCAACGTTTAATTACAACGACTTTAAGAGACTCATGAGCTATAACCATCTATCCTTGATTTGAAAAATTAGCGCATAAAATACCAAACCAAAGTGATTTGTTTCAGCTCAGGCAGTAACCCATTCAGTTGCTCTGGCAAAAAGGCATCAGGACGACTTTTGGGGGGGCCAAACTGTGGGGGAGGTAAAAAAAAACAAAAAACCGAAACACATTCTGCCATTCATTTATCAAAATCAAAAGGTAAACTCCGTCTGAATAGAGATTTTGAAACCAATGGAAACTCACACACGTTGAGCTTCATCAAACATAAAAAGGGTACTCAGGTTACCCGCCATTACACTAACTAACTTCTCATTCATTACCATCCCTGTAACGTCTGTGTGCTGCTCTCAGGTAACGAAAGTAATACACCCAAGCGCAGGTTACACAAAGGTTACATAGAATACGCAAAAAAAATTTGTCTTCTTCATTTTAGATACACCACCACAGCCAAATCCAAAGATACACTCTAAAATACATCATTTCTGGTTTACACGAAAAAGAAAAAAAGAGCGAAATAGGAAACTTGTACCTATCTCCTGTGGTCGAATAGAATTTTACATACGGACATAGCCATTCACCAGCTACAGCAAATGGAGATGCCTTGCTCGAGTTATCCCCTTAGAAACCATAGGTTTGGCACGATAGCACGTATACGACCACAACCCATATACATTATACACGTGTACAACGTCTACAGGTACGGAGGTAAGTAAGCGAACAAATAACCGGAAATAATTATAATAAAATGTTTTTGTGAACATTATAATGTTAAAAATTTGGTAAACGAATCACCTATGACATCATTCTTCACCGAAATAGTATTAAGTATGATGGAGTGGAATGGAAAGGATACGCGCATAGATTATAATGTGCATGTGTGTACCAACGGAAGGAACATCACATGTTAGATTCCTTATCGTACTCCAGTTGCTTCGTTGGAAGGATTTCGCCTCATTAACAATGTAAATATGAGAACGGTTTTCCGCTTGCTTCTGCTACTTGTTATTTAACTTATAATGGAAGTATTTTTGCGGGTGCAATTATGTAGAAACGTTTTTTTTCCTGCTGTACGCAAATAGGAGAGGATTTAATATTTTAACAAGAACTCTATACAAAAGCGAAGCGAACCCTTAACATCCCAATTAAAGGATGATTCCCTTTATAGGCAACAAGAACTGAGGATGAAAAATGTATACACAAAAACTCTCGGCTGATGAGTGTGGTAAATCAAAGCACCAACAACAAAACAAAAAAAAAAAAAAAAAAAAGGAAAGAAAAGCGTTTACCTAATTGACTTGACGGGTATGCATAATTTGAGGTTAATTGTAATCAGAGCCTATAATTGGAGGTAAGCCAAGGAAAGTGGTTGGCAACAGTGGAACCTTTTGCTTTTGCGGAAAACGTTAAAGTATTAAATCTTTAAGGAAGGCGACTGGGTAACTATACTTGAGTTGTAAGTGAAAGTTTGCGTGCCAATGTCCTAGGCATGACCATGAAAATGGCAGAAATTACTTAATCACCTTACCAGAAATATTAAGACATCAACGGGCAGGTTAACTGAAGAAAATCAATATAATTGGAACGTTTTAATAGCAATTATTTCCACCCATATATGAGGCCGAAATTAAAGAGTAAGGTTTGACGAGCATATTTGCACTAGTGATATGAATTTTTTGCGGCGAAATTGCAGCTTAATTACCACTCAAGCTGTGCGGATCAAAATGCTAACTTGGATTGTATTTTAAAAAAAATGGCGTTCCTCCATCAGTGTTTTAGAAAATCGGCCTAAAGCTGTCGGGAAAAATATTTACAGACGAGCAGATGTTTAAATTTAGTAAAATTCGTTCGCAAGATTTGTACAGTCCTTTCGAATCTACAAAATTTCTTAGAAAAAATTTAATAAGCAACAGAAACACACAGAAGTTTGTATAGTGCGCGACATTTTCAACGTCAGAAGATTTCGATTTTGACTTTAAATAAAGTGTATAAAATGTGTAAAGTGTGAAAAATTTGACCAACGATTTGTAGTATCCATCATTTGAAGCTTCAGATGAAAGTTGATCCGAAGTCTAAATGAGCCCAACCCCACAAATATTCTGGCACTGTTATTTTAAAGCATACATTTTCAAAATTCTGACCACAAATTTTGGTTTAAAATAAGCCAAAACTAGCAACAAAAAATGTTGGAAGATGGCATTTTAAACAGTTTCATTCTGACCGAATATTTGCAGTTCACTAAAACCACTATCAGTTTTCAACATCAAACCCATTTTCAAAATGTTGACCAAAGATTTGTAGGTTACAAAACTGTTAATCAATATTGAGTTCAAATGGACCAACACTTGCAGTTTTAGATAGAAATATAAGATAATTTATTTGAAATTTGGTTAGCTTTGTAATTCCTTGAAACAAGTCAACATTTGCTCTGGTATGAGGGTAAGCGGTTGAGTGATGCGGTGGAAGATTAAGCATCATTTTAAGGATTTTAAGATGGCATTTTGCTTAATTACCCCATACTTGGCAACCATATAAAAGGATTGACTGAAAAATTACTTTAAAAATTACGATCTTGTTGGCTTTGTTCAGTAAGGACTCCCTGTTTAAGAGGGGGTACAACATGTTAATTGCTGTATTAATTTTTTGTATTGTTTTAGCAGTATGTTCCTTACATGTGAGTTTTTTATCCAGATGAATGCAGTTTTAGTTTCAACATTTTATATTTACTAAAATCAAGAATTTATTTTAAGTATAACAAGATAAAACACAACAAATTTGTCCAAATGTTGGGCAAGGATTTTTGGTCCATGGTGCCTGTAAGCTTTACATATCGATTTTGAGCATTGATGTACCTGATATACAGAAATGTGAATAACAATTAAAAAATTTTAGCTGACATTTTTAGTTTCTTAACTCTGACCACCGCTTTCAATTTCGAAACCTAACAATCTATTGTTGATATATTTTTTTAAATTCTTTACCTCTTTCTTCACCTATCGGATATCGTCGTTAAGGAATTTTGACCAATTCTTTGTAGCGTGACATAAATTATACGTGCATTATATATATATGTCATAAATAATGAGTTTTCTCATCTATTAAGTTGAATTTGCAAACGCACATGAGGCATAACGGCGTGTTCTCGTTTGCGCACATGAGTAGCTAACTGGAAATGATTTTTGGTTGCTTTGTTTTTTTATCGAAGCGTTAAAGGGTAGTGCTCTCTTCACAGTAAAAACTACTCCAAACTAGCTGGCATGCACAATTGGCGGTATATTATGACTGTCTTTACAATTGACAGTCATAATGTGTGCGTAACGAAACTGACTCCTCTGATCGAAAAACAAAATATACTACCCTCTTGAATGAACATTTTTCGACGTTCTATATTCCGAGTACGACCAAAGGACTACAGAACTCGATTTCAATATTCATATCAGTTAAGACTAAAAAAATATAAAAACTCCCTTGACACGTTCGAGATACTCGCTCCTTAGTCGCAACATCATCTCGTATGCCACTTCGAAAGGTGTTCGTATGGCTATAAAGCTGTGAACAGAAAGGTGGTCCCACGGCCGTGAGATAGGTATCTACACAAAAAGAAAAAAAAAAAAAAAAAAAAAACATCTCCCCGCCTAGTGTATATATTCGTCGTATCACTCATTTAAAATTGCTTGCGATGCATCAGTGATTTTAAGTATCACGTATGAATAAAATATCCTTTCATTTGCATGAGAAGGCTTAACCCGTGCTCGGATTGCAGTAAATCTGCCAACACACGAGAACTTAGTACTGCAAGACAAAAAAAAAGCTAAACTACTCCCCAAACCTACACTACATAGCTAAACACTCGTATGCAAATGAATTCAGGTATTGGTCTAGATACAGAAGAAAAAATAAAAATAAAAAAAACAAATCGATACAATACTCGTACCTAACATATTTTGCAAAATGTAGATACACAAACATCCTTTGAGCAAAATATTCCCATCCCAACAAACGGTCATCGTCGGTCGTCTCTAGGCACTCGTATACAGTGTGGGTGGGCGTGCAGTGCGACTGTGATATTGATTGCGGATGCCTGATGGCTCTCTATGTATATTTGAAGCGATAATCGGGTGTACCGGCCCGGATGGAAATTGTGAATTAATAGCCGAATAACACCAGAGATTGTGTTCGGATACAACATCTCCTGGATATAGGCGCATGATGGTGCATTTTGGTTTATCCTTTTAAAGCAATTATTTGGAAAATATGTTTGATGATGATCCACAGAAAAGTCGCCTTCAGTTGTGTGTATCCAGTATACAGCCGGGGACCCAACACGGAGATGAATTTATCCGTGCAGATGACTCGGGTAATAGATTTAAATTATTTGCATGCTCAAAACTGATTGGATACGGAAATAGATTTTGTTTTATGCTGCATGCGAAGTTTGCGATTTTTTCTATTGTTGTTGCTTGTTTTAGAATCCATGAAATGTTATAGTTGAAGACATAATTTGCATTGAGACTTATTCAAATGCAAATTCGAATTGGAATGTGTGTATCCTTGCCAAAATGTCAGCCGTCAGACGTCGGAAGCGAAAAGGTATCTTGAATGGAGCTGATTGGGTGCTTCTAAGCATATTTGCCTACAGAATGTTAGTATGGTAATGTGCAAATGAAGTCTATTACTCATGATTCGAGGGGTAGAAAATCTGAAAGGCAACTGTCATCCAGAAAGGGTAAGTGACAACGAACGATGTAAGGGATAGTGGGTTTAGGTGGTACACACAGTCTGGCATCCCAGGTGAACAACCTGTGAATGCATTCCACTAGTGTAGGATACAGGTGCCGAGAATGTGTTTCTAGAACTTTTGTAATTGTGGCTAAATCTGGCTCCCAGGTATAGTCGTTCGAAGTGATACTAACTGGCGCCCAACGTGGGTTACTTCCGACATTTTTTTCTATACCACTCAGACTTCAATGGTGGTGGGACCTCCTACTCGTGTTCCACACTCAAAACCCTATTTAGACAAAATTATAACAGCAAAAGCAGTCATCTGTCTTGCAGTGGAATGGATCCGTTTTTGAGCTCGTGTGATCCAGTTAATATTCCCCCACAACTTACAATTATTACAACTTCATGAGGACTTTTTCTTAAATTTGTTATAATGTCGATCCAACAATCGCGATCATGGAGTGACTCATAAGACCTGGGAGCCACCATATACCGCCTGCATACCATCGAGATCACAACCTCTCCTCTGCATTGAAAGTACGTCTTGAGTTCACGAACGGCAACACAATCAGGAGAACCTAAGGCAGATATGCCCATAAACCAAGCCCATCACAATCCGAATCGCAACTAATCAACTCAACGTGAGCATATGGCACACGACTCTTGTGAATTGCACAATATCCCGATCAACATTTCCCCACAGATGCTAGTCCATCATTGCAACTAACTAACAAAGCAAACCACATTATCAGATGCAATCAATTACATGCTCTTACCCTCTACACTTCGAATAACAGACTGTTGCTGGTAGGGATTCATGTTTTAAACTTCCACCACACCTACACACTTGTGATACGCAAACATCGAAAATTTAGACCAAGAATCCAGGGCACAGCAGAAAAGAAAAAGGGGTGGGAAAAAAAAACATCAGCTTCTGCACAAAACAAAAATGTCCTCGAAATAAAAGTGAAAACATTTTCCAAGTCATTGCCTTTGGCGCACAGAAGAAAGGAGCAAGCAACTCTCCAAATATATCTTACCCCTACCACTGCACCCTCGACAGACTCCAGCGCAAGGACCAAATGAAACACTCGCAAAAGTATGAAAATAATCTTCATGTAGAACGCATTCCACTCTTCTTGTCGCGTGAGCTCTCACACCCAGCAGCAGCAGCGCAGCAGTTAAGCAACCACCCATACAGCCAGCATCCCTTAAACACGCTCGCGACCGATGGGGATGGTTGGACTTAATGTTAAATTGCAACATTTCTGTCCGTGTAATGACCCAGTTATTACGGAACAAAAATAATGCCCTCGTATTCCATTTATTTCGAAATGGCCTCCGCAACACCCCCCAACATCTACCTATCCACATAGCAACTGCATCACTTATATCTGCCTCCCATCCGCGCGTCGCTCTTCAGAAACAAATATGAAATCTCGAAAGCATAAACCAAAAGGACGACAGCGCAAAGTAAGGCAGCATAGAGCTCTCTTGTTTGGGGGGGGGGTCTTGTTTGTTTATTTATACTCTCTTCCTTTCGCCGGCCGCATACTCTTTGGGCGAGTTTTGTCTGTTTCCACCCCACTTCTGGCCTAATGTTGTGCACCTGAACCATGGAACAAAGAACGTCATGGCACCAACATCACCCCCAGCTCAGGCCCTCAGCTGAACAATTTTCATGTTTCAACCTTTAATAACCTGTACGTAGATCAACTTAATAGTCCCATACGATGAGACTGCGACGACCAAGTCCTCCGACTACACCATACATACCGAACGAAGAAGAAGACAACCAAGATGATGAGAGGGATACACGTTTCCTTGTCAGAACCAACCAAACAAGGTACAGTGTATACCAACTGAAGGTATCCTTGCATGGCCCAAGGACTACTAGTTGTATCTGAGAGACTTTACAACAGTTTTCGGAATGAGAACATTTTCTTATTTTCTTAATGAGGATTTTGCCTTATGATGGAAAAACAGTTTGCGCCGAAGAAATAAAACACGTCAAATAGGAAAACATATAAGAAAGACGAAAACAACATACACCCTCCCTACGCGCGACGTGTCCAAATACAAAAAAAAAAGAGAAAAGAAAAAAGGACAGAAGGGCACAGCTACTAAGTAATTATTATTTTTGTTACACTCCCCCTACGTGTATCTTCATTAGAGTCATTCATAACTTTGTTCACCCGACTGCCAACTCCAATTTTTTGTTTGTCCTTTTGTGCATCGCACACACTTTGTATGTCTGGAGGAGTCCAGCACCATGGCACCGTGGCACATACAGCCGCAGCAAAAGTAGGACACAGTCTCATCTCGAGTTGACGAAGTAAGTGCGGGAAAAAAAGTGTCCGGATGGTAGCTTATGCTTTCTTATTTATTGAATGAGTTAGGTGGTCCTAGAGCGCGGGGGAAAGGACATTTTTTTGTATTTACCGGTTAAGGGAATAGACACTAAAAATAGAGGCTAACGTACAGAGACGAAGAAGAAGTGCAAATGACAGACTCATAACAGTAATAACAGTCGTAATTAGGGAGATTGCGGTGTGATATGTTGCCTTTGATAGTGTGTCTGCTTTGCGCGGTATGCGGTACGTGATTAGAGGTAATGAGAATTTTTATTTCATTTATTTCTCTGCTGTCGACTTGTTCATAGTGAGGTGAGGGTTTTTTTTTTGAACGGATGCTTACAACAGAAAGGCGAATCGTTTGTCGTCATTAAATCGAAGGCAAGAAATAATTGGTCATCCTTTTGTGGGGAGTTAACCCCCAAGAGGTGTCAGAGTGGGAAGTAAACCACGATGTCTCGCTATGAGAGGGCCATACTTATCTTGGATTATGCTTGAAAAGTGGAGTCGCAGTATTCATAAGGGAGGATAGCTCCCTGGGAATGAGATAAGATCTCACATTTCTGCAACAGTAATAAAGATGGCTTAGGTCTTTCAACCAGATTAGCCCCTACCATAGTGCGTGTTTGAAGGTTAACAACAATACCGATTTTCACATTGCAAAAAGTTTTGAAAACACGAAAGAATTCGCCCAGCATAGCACCAATGTTGATCGACATAAAAATAGAGACGAGTTATGTAGTGACTTAGCATTAAAGTCGAAATAAACCAAAAACAAACAGAATTCCGAGTCCAAGAGTGTGCGTTTTTTGCCCATGTATTCACTACATAAGACCCACCCCTCGAACTTAAACAATTATTCATACAATTCACGTGATTTCGCAAGACTCTGTGAGTCTCTGTGTCCTGAATCGTTGAGTTTTTGGCAGACATCATTGCCAGTTTGGGGGCTTCCCCTAGATTTAGGACTTTTGACGGGTGGGAAATCTATGGTTTTTCTTTTATTTCTTTTTTTTCCTATTTCGTTATAATATTCGTTTTTGATAACCCTAATATTTATATACACCTATGCATTTGGCGAACTCAAAAAAACGCTAAGTAATTTAAACTTAATAACTGGTAATCGTAGACATTCGTCGACCTTTTCTGACCACTAGCAAATGACTTAAATTTGAAATAAAGTATGAAATAAATGTGTGTGTTATTTGAAAATGCTGTAAAATAATCAATTGATTCTCCCAAGCTCTGTTTGCGTGTGAAAATTCTAATATCTTTGGACTATTTTCGTTTACAAAACAAGTCCTTAAGAAAAAACCTAATGCCAGTTTCACTAGTAAGAAGTTATAGCTTTATGTAATAGCCTTTTAAATATTTTTCCGGATTTTTGCACCAACCCCATCAGTATATTTTATTAACAAAAATTTCATGAAAGTTGCGTTGAGGCTGTGTAAATTCATACAAAATGGATTTAAAAAGCAACATGCGCGGACATTTTCATCGAGTGTATTTATTTGGGGCATAATTTTGCATTCGTAAGACCAAACCTGTTCGCGCTTCAGATTTGAAATTCCTACTTAATTCCTACCTTTAAAACATATTGCACAAAATAATGACAAAAAGTTGGGGGTTTAGAATGATAGGTTAGCCAAATCTGACGGTTTTTCAGATTTATCTGGGGGGAAATATCTTGACCGTCTGGCAACGCTGCATTAT
This sequence comes from Cheilosia grossa, assembly GCA_963082955.1. Classification (NCBI taxonomy): domain Eukaryota; kingdom Metazoa; phylum Arthropoda; class Insecta; order Diptera; family Syrphidae; genus Cheilosia; species Cheilosia grossa. Next base: position 85,915,691 of record OY720144.1, read on the forward strand.
GGGTTGTAGTTCGCTCTTTTGCCCTCATTTCGCTCGACCATTGCTTTTATTTTCTCATATAAACTCACTGTAGGAAACCGAGTTAATAAATATTTTGAATGCGGAAATACACACCATCTGGTCAACAAAATTCAGAGACAAAATTACGGAGGCCGGAGGAAATAATATACGCAAATTTTTTCGTGTTCAGTGCGACTTCGGGTGCAAAATTTGCAAAATTTCCCTTTCAAAATACGTCAAAACACTGTACGGAAAATCAACCGAGTCATCGAAAGAACTTTACTACTTGCATGGTCTTTCTAAATCGTACCCAAGAATTTTTATTTGGTCAAGTTGCGAAAATCTGACAAATGGAATAAATGACGCTTTGGAAACCAGAAACTTTGTTGTGTTTTCAGCATCTCGCTCGTCTCTTATCCCCACATCTGAAGTATAACTGAGCAGTACGTACTAGCTCGTTTGACATTGACAAAGATTGATGATTGGAAATACTTTTTTTTACTTACAAAATGGATGCGATAATGATCCAGGCCAGGCCGTCGGAAATGAATTTCTCTCCCCAAATAGAAATTCGACCAAATACACCTCGGCCGTAACATCATCACCGTCCAAGATTTAATATCGCAGAAAATTCGACATACCTTGTGACAAATTACTGAATCAATAAGCCGTAAAAAGCAAACAACTATAAAAGTCAAAACTCAAATGCTCAAACTCGCGGTCCGCTGCACCCTGTCGTGTCTAGTCCAATATAAGATTCCATTTGACAACACCAGTTGATGTCGACGAGGTTTTTTTTTTTTTTTAATTTTTTTCATACCCGTACAACTTTGTGAAAAGGACTTCAAAATAGAAATAACGAAACAAGAAAATGTGTCATCTAAACCCCCGATGGCTATGGTCTATCGTAAAATATGACACCACCTTTTGGTGAAATAAATAATTTTCGGTCTCAGCCTCGAAATTACCCATTAAAATGTGTTTTGGGGTGGGTTTCAGCCCGCCCGCCGCCACAAGTGAGGACAAACCATCAGCATCACTAACTACCCTGCTGCCGCCTGTCGGACCGTCTCTAATGCAAATGGTTGGAAATTAATTTGCAACTTTTTTTAGACGTAGTGCTAACGACGACATTTTTATTTTTGTTGCTTGCTCCTCCGAGCTAAGAGTGCTGACCGCCCGTCCGTATCCCGTAGTACCCGTCTTATGATGATGGTGTGGCTGTGTTCTCGGCGTGTTAATTGGTTGAGGCACCTGTCCGATTGTTGTCTTTATTTCCCTGGGTTGGTGGAATTTTTTTTTTTTTGGGTAAGAAATATTTATGTCTAGAGATACATTCTGTGTATAGTGAATTATTATATTTTCTTGGCGACTTTTTAGTGGGTGTGGTGTGGTCGGTCTGTTACTTGTGGGTCGATTTGGCCAGCGGAACCGTTTTTGTATTGGTTTCGGTGTGTGTGCGTCTGGTCTTTGGGGGGGGATTTTTTTTTGATTAATGGCCGTGTTAATGGGCGCCCTTATAATTTTTGTCCTTCAAATAGGTACTACAAAGACGTATAGTATCTGTTTTGACATTTCCTAGAGCCACCTAGATGAATGTAGATTACTTCTGGAAACAGAAAAAACAAACGAAAATTGCGTGGGCTCCTGTTGCACAAGGCATTTTGGTTGTGAACAAATGATTGGCTAATGTGGCCAGAATATGTCTATCTCTGTCACTGCCGAGGGTCAAGGGAATGAAGATAAATGCTGATTATATCTTTTCGTTTCGTGAATTGGGATAATTTTTATTACTCATTTCCAGGGGAAATAAAAATATTTATGGAGAAGCGGAACCGCGGCAATATTTTTCTGTTTTTATTACAGAAATTGAAAATTTGCCTAACATGCCAAATGGCCAAGTGATAGGAGCGATGATAAGGTATAGATTAGGGTCATTGCGGAATTTATTAACTTTGGTCTACAATTACAATGTAGAAAAGCCGTAAAATTGTTTATTTACTGCGATTCGGTTGAAATATTGCCGCGAAAGGGTTGCATTAAATTTTGTGTCCCTCTGAATGACAAGGACGATTACAGTGATACGAGAACTGAGTTTAATTGCATGTTTCGCAGTGGGAATGTGGTGCTATTTATAAGACATATATTTCGTAAGAGAAATTGCAAACGCACACAACTGTGCGCAAGATACAAAACAAGATTCGTTGGCAAATATATATACACATTAACATATCAGCAAGTATTCGATTCGACAGAAGTATTGATATAAACTCAATGCATATCGCACACGCTATGTGCGCAAACAAAATGCACACTTCTTATGATTTCATCCATAGGTAAAGTTTTCATTTGAATATAGACGAACGAATTCCGCATTGTGCCAAGGCGAAGTTGAAAAAATCAGATTCGCTCATTAGATCGGTAAAGAATTAGGAAATAGCTGACACCGACCTGTTCTTTTTGTGAAAATATTCCTCCAAAACTCCAATCATATAGGTATATGTGCATATTCCTAAAGAAGCTGCAGACAGTTTTGGGCATAAATAATTAACTGGCTTGACTTGACGAACTATTGTGCGAGTTACTCTCCGCATGTGAGGAAGAGCGAGACTTTGGTAGCTTCAGGTGCTATCGACTTTTCCATAAATGATGGATAGTAACATGTGAATTGCTATTGTTAATTTTTCAAAATGTGTACAGCCTGTACTCACCCAAAAGATCATGCTTAATTCCAACCTTCTTGTCGGCTTATAAATTCCAAAAAACTCCCCACACACAAATGCATCTCACTTTTTTAAACGGTCAATTGATAGTATCCGTTTATCTGCCGATTACCGTCGATTTATTAAAAAAGAGTTTCACACAGTAAATAAATCTTCCTTCGAATAGCAGCAATCCTACGTCTTCATCTATAACACATCTATTTTCATCCCTTTGACACCCTCAAAGTAAAAAGACTCATCCAACACTTTCGCCGGCCCCAGTTCGACAGGTCGAACCCTTGACGGTAGCTTTTCCCCCTTAAATATCTGTTTCTATTTGCGGGGGAAAAGGTAAGTTCGGAAATATTTTTGATAATTTATTTCCTCTGGAGAAAAAGGCGACAGCAGGAAATCTCGAGCAAATTACTGATCTCTATTTCCTAGTGGCGCGTAGCGTATATCCTCCTAGCCCCATGCCAGTTGTAGTCGAGGAAATTCCATTTCACTTTTATTTAGAGTTGAAACCAATCGATTTGGAGAATCCTCTTCCTTTGAGAGTGAGCTCGAACCTATACCCTCGAATGATTCACTTTCTACCAATTCATTGCGGCCAGAGATGGAGGAAGGATAGGGCCTCTGAAGTATTTATCTTTTGTCGAGAGTTTCCTTTTTCACTCATGTCCTTTTTGGGTAGACCCTGCCCCACTGCTGACACAAATTTATTTGGGTTTGGTTTTTGTATCTTTTTTCTTGTGGACCCTCGCGCATCGTTAGGCATTTCTCACCTTTGTAAATGAAACCCTATTAAGGAGTTTACTATTCACTGAGGGGCGGGGAGCACAAACAAAAAAGGAAGAAGAACAAATAAAATAAAAGGATGTGGTGTATGCGAATAAAACACCGGAGTAATTTAGCATTCAAGTGAGAAGCATCATTTTCGATAAATTATTCGTTACATGTCGTCAGTCGCGCGGCGGCCTTCGACGTTAGGTGGTGCGTGGTGCTTCCCTCACCATACCCCACCGACACCTGACTCTCCATTTCACTTCAAGTGTAGTAAAAGCACTCCGGTCGGAAATCGAAAAAAATAAAGTTACCGCACACACACCCAATGTATCTTTCTTTGACGAGTGTGCCACTGCCAAGTGGGCGATGGCAAGGACTATTTCGGCTTTTTCCTCTTCTTTGACTCTGGCTACATCATCTTCCTTCATCCTGATGGTTAATTCAAAAGTTTGTCTTTTGGTTTGTGTTTATTTTTTTTTTTTCTGCTGCCATTCTTCCTCCCTCTCGTTTATTTCTTCAATTCGATTCAAGCGGCCGTGCTATTTTGACACGAGTAGAGAACATTTTGCATGGTATGTCGGCGAGATTTCAAGGATACTCCCAGCTGAAGGATAAAAATACTCCTACATCTCATTTCCTTGATTTTCTAGTATTTTCGGTTTGCTTTTGGGGCAGAGTCGACGACTTACGGCCACAGAGAGTCGAATCGAGTCTACCATGCAACACGAATGAATGGTTTTAAATATTTTATGTAATTTTCGCGATTACTCCTACACGCTAGGTACATATATACAGTTCTGAATAGTCGTCAAAAGAAATCTCGAGCGGGGTACGGTAGACATTTGTATGCGGAGCCCGTTTACGCTGGCAGTGGTTGTATACTCATGGACTTCTATATCCTCTTTCCCTTCGAATCGTTGGCACAGCAGCAGACGTTCGAATTCAAAAAGAATGAGGGAAATTATTGCTGACCTAATTGTTGAACAGAGCTTAGGGGCGGTTAACGTACTCGTCCGCAATATGGCAGCAGACAAAAAAAAAAAAAACTTTTTGCTGAATACTACTCTGCTATCTCGGATCACCCCTCTCGTTTAGATTTCAACAGCTTTTGGGTCGTGCTGTAATTTTGTCCTGCGTTTTTTCCCCCTTGATCTAGAAAATGAAACTGAAGTGAATATTTATTTGCAGCCATCTCTAAAAAGGGTGGTGCCAACAAATGGATCGATTTTGGACTAAGCATTGATGGAAGTTAATTTTTTAAATGTCTCAGACACATGTATATTTAATTTCCGTTTAACTAACCCATAAAGCACTATGACCGATTCCGGTCGCCTCTGATAATCTAACGGAATTTTATTGCGCCACTAAAAATAGATCGTGTATCAGCTAAACGTAGACAGTTCAATGTAATATTTTTACAAGTTCAGCAAGCCGCAAGGTCTCTGATTAGATGCTAAGCTTATCTTTCTTGGGAACGGATAAGTTATTATAGATCTTTGTTAAAATATAATGTTTCTAGGCCACATATGGATAGAATCTTTGCTAAACATAGAACGTCAAAATGGCATTTCTATGAATAAAATTCGCCTATGAATTTCAAAAAGTTCAGCAGTTTGTATATTATTTACTTTTAAGTGAGAAAGCAAAAGTCTAACGCCAGTTAAATGGTTGAAGGGAAAAGGGATCGTGCATTCGCTAAATATTAGAACGCCCAAGCTGATGTTCCTATACCCACTGGAAGGTGGAAACTAAATGACTTTTTAGGAATTTCAAAGAGGATTCAATTTCTTATAAGGATACACATCGTCGAAAAGGCGACAGATTATGGTACTCTGTTGTAGGAAAGCGTAAGTATTTGACCGATTAACACAATACCAGTTAGTGAGTGAAAAACTGCGAACTGCGAGCAATTGGTACAATGTAATGCAAAAAACATGACAGCTGTCAAATATCATTTCCAGCAGGATACAAAGGTTATATTGGTCAATTTAATTGGTTTCTATTGAATGATATTCTGAATACCTTTGTTTAAATCGTAGAAATAGATAGATTTAAGGCCGAAAGGCAATAATTTTAAGGATATTGATAAGTTTAGAGCGCTCGTTTGGAGCCAGTAAGCTAGAATAAGATAAATGTTGGTTTTAAATTAGATTTAATCGTTTTTGTCTAGTATGTAAGCTTAAAAAAAAAGGAATAAAAAAGAATTTTAAAGTTAAAAACCTTTGTGGATATATCTGTTTTGATTATGGATTGATTACAAATGAAAAGGAAATATCTGGCCCAAACGCATAGTTACCGCCAAAAATCAAAAATATATGCATAGAAGTAGGTAGCATAATTAATATTTGAATTGGTTCATGTCTGAACTATCTATACAGAGAACCGATCATCATGTTATGTATCGATTCCCCTTACTAGCATATTAATAATAAATCACGCAGATGAAATAAAATAAGGTTTCAATTCGAACTGGCGATGGTGTAGTGATTCAATTTATTGCCTGTGACCCGAGCGTCGTTGGTTCGAATCTCCGAAACAAGTTATACCTACCTAACAGAGCTCCTCCACTAGAACTGCTTTGAAGTACTATATACACAGGGATTCAACCGAGAGCTCCAGCATTTGCAATCCCATTCTAATAAAAAAATAAACACCCCATTTAACCCCATTTAAGTGGTAATTTTCTTATCAACAAACTTATTTACCAGCACATAACTTTCAGTAAGCAAAGTGTACCAGCAACGCCGAAGCCGCTCCTCCCCAAAGATTATACACAACTAAATTAAAGACAAACAATTGTTTATCTAACGCTAACCTGTTGCCCAAGAAATAATTTGTAAACTAGATTTTCCACCATTCGCCTCCTCTTAGTGTTCCCACTTTTCGAACTTTTCACCCCAATGCCCCATTATATTCATAGTGTTTCAATTCAACGAAATGATTCCGTTCCAACCTGAGTCTCGATACTTTCCCTTTGCCCATGTATCCCATTGTCTGAACTGAGAGATATTCCAACCTCATTAAGTGGAACACTGAGCGAGTGCATCACCGTCATGGGGTGGTTTGCTGACTACAATCGTGAGGCGTTCATGTATATAGTGCGAGCAAACAAAAGAAATCTACGCCACACCACCATTCTCACACCCCTAAAACCAAACCCAACTATGCAAACAAAGTCAACGGGTTATATACGTTACATCTGTATATATACCCATAGATGTTTTGCAGTCATGATAAAAGCCTTGCCAGAGGGTAAACAACGGGTATTTTCCACTTTTGATTGGCTACAGCGGGGGCTGGGGCAATGTGTAACAGAAAGCATTCAACCACTTCATACAAATGCCTCCCCGTCTTCTCTTTGTATCCACCATTTGCTGCTATAAACAATTTTTCGGCTTGTAAAATGCCTAAGTGTTGACATACGACATTCTAATTTATATTTAGAACATTCCATTTAGGTTCCATTCCATGGTATACGTGCAATATCCTGGTGTTCTACATTTTCGTAGACTGCATCGGAGACGACCGACCGACGCTGACAACGATAGAGGCGGCTTCCAGCGTCACCTGCTATCCGCACACCCCATTTTCTCTTGTTTTACACTTAACTATCGCATATAGTGCATTAAGCAATACAAACATTGACATTGTGGTGTAGAAAGAGAGAGGGACGCCCAACAAAAACAAAAACAAAAAACGACGACGATGACAACAACGACGACGTCTAGGGTTAGCAGAATTCACGCGCGAATCTACGTATAGGACAACATTGAAAATGTCTGTTCCAATTTTCATGTACTCAACTGGGAGCGGGTGACTAAGAATAAAACTACTTCCCATCGTGGTGGGGTTGATGTATTTTTGGAATCCTTGCGAGGTGGTTTTTGCATACTTTTCTCACTTTTCCCTCGAGTGGGGTGCGCGTAATCAACGATGTTCTGAGTTTGACTACTTTTTTTTTTCTTTTTTTTTACTTTCTTTCTTACTTTTTTACTTACTTTACTTTACCTTTCTATCTTCCGCTAGCAAAACTGTGAATAGCATTTCAGAAGGAAATGCAACCACAAAAATGCTACCTTCATGAGGAATCGCCTCCAGGTATACACTATACCCATCTAAAGCTGTCTGTGTAAGCGTGTGTCCTTTTGTGTGCATTTTCTAATCGATTAATGATGATCCTTTGATTTGAGTGAGTAAACAAGTCCAGTGGAAAAGTTAAAGTTCAGGTCGTAGTCATTCGTGGTGGCCTGGGTGCTCAACCAATTCAATAGCATAGTGTGGGTGGGGTGTTTTGTTCGCTTTTTTTTTTGTTTGCAAAACCCTTCGGCGAAGGGAAGTGCAAAAGTCGAGAAAGAAAGTTTTCCATTCTCAACCCTGCGTGGATGTTGTGCCAATCAACTCGATGTTTGTGAAAATCTATATTTTCAGGGAGCGATATTCCTTTTTGCCGAATAATAAAAATAGAATCGGGGGAGGTTAGGATTTGATTCTGCCACAGCTTGCATTCGATTCACTTATTCTGGTTGAATCGTTCGTACGCATATGATTGGTCTGGCTATAGTTTGGATGGCGATGGAGGAAGCACCTTTTCGATGAGCTGGAGAACTAACATTAATTGACTTCCTTATATACTTGCATCTATAGGTTAGGTTAGGTTTGGTAAGGTGGCTGACTAGGGAGACCATATATATATAATTTAATACAACGATGAAGCATGAAACGGCGTTCAAAATAAGGATATGGGAAGATTTCCTAAAGCATTTGATATATTTCTTCAAAGGGCCATCAATAAAGCTGAATTTGAGAAACTACTGCCCAACGAGCCGTAAGAAGTTTCCCCTCGAAACGTTGCACGAACGGAAACATATGTCGGTTGAGTACCGATCAAGATATAGTGGAGCATATTGGTGACCCCAAGGGAAAGGCTATAAAGTCCTAGATGTTATCCGTTCTCGACAATCGTAGAGAAGTCAGCTGAAATACTGAGATTTTCTGCGAACGTTCTTAAGCCTCCTGTGCAAATGAGGAAAAATAAGCAACCTTTGGAAAACAATGTCAATAAGGCCATAGGCAAGCTAGAGAAATTAGGCTTGGTAAATTTAATGGAACTTTGCGCCAGCTAGTTTTTAAACAAATAAAAGTTTAGTTAACAATTAGGTTCTTCTGCATCAGTCTCATCAATTTGTGGAGACTCATCTATAAAAAGAATCTTGCATCATAAAGTTGATAAGTGTCGCATATTAGCAGGTGAAACGCGTCAGCGGCTACTATTGCTCCCAAAGTTCAACAAAAAATATATTTTAACGCTGAAAAATTAGCGAAAAATCAATACGTGAAGTCGGTACTTGTAAGTAAAGGGTTTTCCAATGAGAGGTGTTACTGTGAATGACCCGCTATTTCTGTAGCTGTCACTTCTGAAGCTTTTATTCTTTGACATTTGACAAGAAGAAACTACGCCATTACTAAAAATGGAACGATACACGCTTCAACATCGCATTGAAATTATTAAAATTCACTACAAAAATGGTGAAAATCTTGCAGTCACAGTTGGCAAAACTAAAGCATTTTTTGGTCGTCGTGAAGCACCTTGTCGGACCGCAATGTGAAGATGTGAAGAATAAAACCCGTGCACGTCGCTCAAGAACAACTGAGAATATTGCTGCTGTAGCCCAAAGTGTTGAAGAAAACCCAGGTTTGTCCATTCCTCGTCGTTCTTTGGAATTGGACATTCCACAAACGTCATTACACCGTATTTTGCATAAAGACTTGGGTCTTAAGGCTTATACAGTTCAGTTAGCACAAGAACTCAAGCCGGCCGTTCATCAACAACGTCGCGTCTTTGCTGATTGGGTCCTTGAAATGCATGAAAATGATCCGGAATTCCATCGAAAAATCATCTTGACTGATGAGACCCATTTCAACCTCGGTGGCTACGTCAACAAGCAAAATTGTCGCATCCTTTGGGGACAGGTGAAAGATAAGGTCTACGCCAACAGCCCAGCGTCGATTCAAGACCTCAAAGATAAAATTCGTGAGGCTATCGAGGACATAGGGCAGCCACTTTGCGATTTGGTTATGGAAAATTTCATGAAAAGGATATGGTCCTGTATGCGTGCACGTGGTGGCCATTTGGCTGATGTTGTTTTTCATTATTAACGGCATACCTTCCTCTTTATTATGAAATAAATATTCGATCATTTAGCTCAAAAAATGGCATTTTTCTTTGAAAACCAAAATAACCTCTTATTTAATTATTATGTTCACTAAGTTCAACTTATTTCAATCGAATTTTCAGTAGAACAATAAGCTTTGACAGTCAAGACATTATTTATGTCTTTATACTTCTAATTTTCACAAACTTTGTATTTACTCAATCTACCATAACATTATTGAAAAATAGGAATTGGTATTGACAAAAGTATTTGTACATAAACAAATAGTGATAATGTCACTTCATAGAAAATAAACAGCTTGGCGATGCCTCCTTTGTTAAAGAAGTATTATTCTCCAATCGCTTCAAACATACTTCTTCTTTACATACGAAAAGATGTATTGTAAGTTCAACTCAAATATATTTCAGTCTACATTTTCCTGGCTAAATTGTCTTTCAGCGCTAGCTTTTCTTTCAAACATCCTATTCTTACTCGCACCTTGTTACCTTTCAGATAAAAAAAAGACTTCCGCCACACACGACTATAGGTTAAATCTGCAAGTTACATCACTCTATAAATCAATGAACTACATTTCGCTTCAATCAACACAAATTTAGATTTCTTCCACGAATGGCCTTAATTTTTAAATCCTTTGCGGGGTTGTTCGAACGTCCATCCACCCACATTCATACCAACGGTGTGCATCCCCAACCGAACCCATACGCTCACCAGCTAACGTTCACAATCCTTTCAATTTCGAGATGAATGTCCCTTGTGTAACTAAATTTATGTCCCCTTACGTTCCAGGAGTGTCGGGCAGTACATACATTATACACGTTTGGGTGGTTTTATTTTACTTCTGTTCTTTCTTCCAAAAATCTACACACAAACATTTCTTGTCTGGGTATGTCGTAATGGTTTTTGTGCGGCGGTTTCACAAACATCATCCCCATGTGTTACCATATATCAAATCAGTGGCATTGGAACAACCATAACTGTGTGTAGTAAAGCGCACATCACAGGCAATCTGTAGTACTCCAACACTGAAACCTCCCGCCCGACGTCGCGCACGGAATAGCAAATCACGGTTTTGAGCTCATTTCCAACCGAAAATTAAGAGACACACCCTTCATTCTGGCTGAGTCAACATTCAACCACCTATCTGCTAATTATGAAAGCATCCATAGCAACATACGCGTACAGAGATACCTTTGTCAGGCCGGGATATTTTGAATGCCACTCTAATTCTGTTGTTGTCACTATTGCTACCGCTCAACCATATTTGGAGTATAGTTCTATCATTTTGGTCCTTGACTATAATACAATGTGTCAGGTGTAGGTGGGCTTGGGCTTGATTGCCCAAGCGGATGTACACTCGTGTGTGTACGCATTCTGTTCTGTGTCGAGAGTGCTCTGTCAACTTTTTAAGCCATGCATATGTTTCAATTTGCACGTATACATTCAATTATGACCTCTAGCCCCGAAAATGGATGCCAAAAAGGGATAATGTGTTCATAAGCCCTTTTTGTGATGAAGGGTTGTTGGGCTCCAAATGTAATGAGTAGCGTTGACCGCCATCAGTCTGGGCAGAAACAGGACACTGCCAGGTTAACGAGAAAAAAGTGCCTCATAAACGGATACCCTTAACTGCAGGCGGAGAAGTGGACCTGAACGACGAATACCCATATCATTAAATATTAAATTTTCTGCCGCCTTTTCATGGTCCTTGTTTTTGGTTGTTTTTTTGGTTGCCAGCGAAATAATGTCGGCGAGGATATTTGAGAGGGCGGAATTTGTGTTTGCAAACGCGCAAAATAATTAAAAGTCCTTAATCAAATTATTAGTCTACAGACTGGTGACGAGGACGTTTGCCTGTCGATTGGGCAGGGTTCGAATCTGACCGCTCTTGCGTTTCTCTGTGATTTTCCATCCACCAGCGAGGTGTGATATTTGAGTCATTTATCATATATTGTCGATGGGTTTTTGTGCGAGCCGATAATCCGAGAACATCATCATTGGTGTGGGGACTGCTGTCATGAGCGTCCTTCGTTTTGGGGATGGTGACAATTACATGCTTCGTTGCGGCAACACATTCAGTGGCAATTGGCGTGAAATCATTAAATGTCGACGTATGTTGGTCGGATTTGCAGAGAATATTTGAAACCTATTATTGGGGAGCCAGGAGGCCTATTACACCTACAGGACTGGACTTGGTGGTACCTGTAAGTGGCAGATCCTTTTTCATCAATCTGAAGGCGCTGAAGCTAGAGTATATTCTTCTGCGAAATTATAAGCCCAACCCTATAGCCTTTTTTACACTATGAAAACAGAAATGTTGGGACTTAGAGGTAATATTTGTAATTTATTTATGTGGCGCCGCAGGGCTTCTAAAATTTAAAGTCGCAACTTTAAATGTTTACTGGTAAGGCCTAGTTTTTAAAAATTTCGCATCAAAATACTGTGAGCACAAAAAAGTTTAAAATTATAGCTCTTGGCACTTTTTTTGAGAGCCTGCCACAAATTTTTGCTATTTTCGCCCGTTTTTTAGTTGGAGAAGGCGCTTCAAAGATTTGTCAGATGCTGGTATTTCTAAATAAAAAACGTAACGGAATTGCCTATCATAACACTATTATTGTGTTAAGGCAGCCAATACTTGTTAAATATCGTTCAAAAATTCAAATCAGCTTCGGAAATGCCATGATGCCATGAATACCAAGATCAGCGCCAACAAAATTTTGTTGAAAATTTAGAGCAAGTAGGACGATGGCACCTTTGCATTATTTTTCAAGCTCAAGATAGTAGCTGACCCATGTCTATTCCGTAGGTACCATCTTGACAGATGTTCAGAGGGAATTAGAGAAAATAAGTAAAATATAGACAGACAATCAGTGCACATCTTCAGCTATCAGTTCACGCTTGACAACAAGAGAGGTAAACGCTTTTCGAGGACGTATCTTTAGAGATCTACAATTCACACCCATATAACTGCGAACTAGCATGTGTACATGTGCAAGCATTTCGAGGCGCTATATACCGCGCGTACTAGCGCGTTATACCGTCGCATTACTTTTTTCCAAAAGTGCTTTAAGTTCGTTGAACATTTTTTAAATTTATTGCATGGTGGCGCAGGAGTTTGTAGCAACATCCAGTAGCAACAAGTGTATTCTCTTGTTGATCAAAGCGACAACAAATACACTTCTTCCTGGTTCCGATAGCTGATTTTTTTAACATAAATGCACCAACCCTTTTCGTTGTGCATTCAATTATATAATGCACCAGTTTTTCGACCGCCAATCTGCAATGACCCCTTCTTCACCATAACACCAAGTCAACTCACCTCCTCAAAAAATGCAAACGTGAAAGTGAAAATTTTATAAATTCCTCTGAACCAACCCACTGTTCTTTACACCAACTCAAATCAGTATTTCTCACTGAGCCTTCTATTTACTCTCAAAAGCAACATTAAATCCTTAAAAGCCTTTAAATTCTTGCCAAACACAAAACACTGCCAACATTAAGCTTGCCGAAATTCAGCAAACAAATGTGGCCCCCGAATTAAATCTCAAGTCGTCACCCCCATCGCACGAGGAAAACGCCAACCGTCTGTCGAAAAACGCCTCGCAACTCTTTAAGTAGCACCAATCCGAAGTCGTAAACAAAAATTAATAAATTCACACTTTTAAATCTTTTCCAACAAGCAAATGAACAAGGATTGGTGGGACTTTTCCATAGCCCAACGCACCAGCCCGCACCGAACAAAGTCTGATTGTACTACATACAAATGAGGATTTTCATTTTGTGCTCTGTTACCTACACACCGATGTATATGTTGACACGAAAAAAGCAACGCACAACGCACACAAACACGAAATGAAGAATCCTAATTTCACCCGCAAAGAAGAATTTAATGATGCTGCTGGCAGTACCGCCACCGGGTTGTAAAGTATGTCACCTGGGTGCTGAAGCGGTACCAATATGAACCCCCGCCAAACCATCAAATGAGTGTGTTGGCGCGCACGACGTTAACTGATTATTACGTACACAGGCTATTTGCCTAAAAATGCGTTATGCCTACGATGGCATAAAAATCAGGACATCCAACGTCAACGGTGACACGTCTGTAGAGAGCAGGAAAAAACAAATCGCAATTTATATGTATGCGCAGCAAATAGTTAAAACCAGCACCGGTAATAGCGACGGCAAATAAAATCCTTTTAACGTGCGCTCTGTCTCGTATGTACACATATACACACACGCTTATAAGCATACCCACACGACTGGGTCATCTAAATTGCAAATTGTCGCCGCGTCAGCGTTACACCCCCCAATTTTGGTTAAGCTCACACAACATTTAAGTGTTTACAAAATTTCTAATTTACTGTGCCATTTTAATAGGATGACTAAAGGGAGGTTGGTTTGGTTGGCGGTTTTTCTACGACCACTGTTCAAACAGAGCCCCCCGTCACACACACCTCCCTGCTGCGCTCTCTGTCGTCTAAAACAATGAGTCATCTTACTAAGTAGCAATGTGTGTCACACGAAAAGTAACTGCCAGTGTTAAGCGGCACACATGAGACGTCGACGAGGACAATCTTTCGCAGATATACACCAATACAAGGTCGTACATTCATGTAGACACACCGAGAAAGTGAGTACAGCGAAAACGCTCTGTATCATACCTGCTACAGCATATACGGTCGGTAGAATGCTTCGGAGGTGATAAGGTGGGCTTACAGCTACAGGCTGAAGAAGGAGGTGCAGCACTCCTGATAGGGCAGATCCGTACAACACCCACAGCCATCGTATTCTCTGAACAGTCGCAGTCGGGCTGATTTGGGAATTGATATTTTGAGTAGATTTTCGAAAATGGTCTCAGATTTCCATGCAAACAAAACTGCCAAACGAAAGAGAAACAAGATTGTGGGTGGGTCGGGTGTTTATAGTTTTCAACAGTTAGACAGAGTATACAATTCACTTTGCTGATACCAGTTGAGAAGAAAGTTAAAAGGATATGCAAGCAATACTCCTCAAGGATTTTGAGGAAATCTTTTCAATTGCGAATACTGTAGAAGGATTTTCCAATTGACGTATGTGAGTGCACGAACAACGATACACGAAATGGTGCTTCCAAGCGAGCAAATTGGGTCAAAAGAGTAATTTTGCAAAAATATCATCTGTCTGATGTGCATGAGGAGCATTGCGCATTAAGGACATTCCATCGCATTGATATGGGGTTCGAAAGCTGTTTTTGTGTTTTACAGTTGCACAATTGCACATGTATGTGCTTGTGCATTCATGCATAGTTTTAGCCTGCGATTATTAACTGCGCTTTATTTTCTGTGAAAGGGGAAAATTTATGCTAAACTGGATTTTGTGTTGGACTGGGGTTATGTTTGGATGATTGAGGGGATATTAACTTTAGGGTGCATATGAAAGGACACTTTCACAACAGAGCTGGATTTAGGACTGCAGATGGGAATGTTTAACATGCGTTTGAATGCATACGAAGCGCTGTAGTTGTTGTAGTTACAGTGATCCTGTCCAAAAAGGAAACGACTGTCGTACTTTCATTGCAGTCGAATTTTGAGGATAAAGAAATTGCGAACTGAGCATATTTAAATATATGGAACTCGTATTGCATTAGTTCGAATGAAGGTGTCGCTGAGGAATGCATTCTTAGCATTATTTGTTGATGATCTGCAGCGTGATCGTATCAACGCCATCTATGGGGTTTAACTTTTAGCTCAAATATTAAATGGATCATGTGGATGAGGAGCCTTTTGTTTCCAGCTTTCGAAACGAAAGTAATTTGATCCGTCATAGACAAATTGGAAGCTATTAGTCGCTATTGACGCACTGCTTTCTAAATTGGCCAACTAATCACAGTTAAAAATTCCACGCACGAACAAGCGAAGAACTGAAAAAAAGGATTCACACTCTGTTTTCCACACATGAGCCAAAAGCTGCTTGTTCGCCAGCACACAGATTGAAAAAAAGTGCACTACTAGGTCGCACAAAACTTTCTCATTCATATAAACAGTTTATTTGATTGCTTTTTGTTTTATTAAGTATGAACGTAAAAAACTCAGAGTCTAAATAAACAAACAGTACAGAAAACAGAAGAATATACTTAAATTGATTTCAGATGGCAGGGCATCAAATAATAATGTGAGGCTAAAGCTTCCAGTAAAAAGGAAATTCTGTTCGAAGGCTCTTACACCTTGCACGATATTTGAGTATGTACCTACATACAAGGCCAAGCGCAACACGAGTTTCTGATCTATACCGATACATACGTAAAATTCGGAGTTTGTATTTTAAATTTTCATACAAACAGGCCGATTTCAATGAATGACAGTCGGAGTACTAATGAAGTATTTTCTATAGTGTAAGTTAAAGGTGGTTAAAAATAAATAAATAGTTGGCGCGACAGGGTCGAAGGGACCCAAGGCCTAGCTTCTCACTACCATTCGCTTTGTGTGAGTTTTTCATTTTTTGGAACGAATGGAAGGGATCTACAATTTTATGCCGATTCCAAACGGCTAATTGAGAAAGCTCCTTCAAGACAGTTATACTCTCGGATGTTTGTCAGACGTTCGCGAGAGGTGGTTGCTGGTTATTTTATGGTGTACGAGTAGGTTTAGAAGAAGAGCGCAGGTAGACAATATTTCCTAAAATTGAGTTTTCCGTCGTTTTTTTATGCATATTTACTGAAAGTGAGGCATCGAAATAAAGAGTAATTTAAGGTAGGTACCTATGTGAACACAGATAGGGATTCGGGTAGTCATTTTAAAAAAATACTTTTGAATTTTCTTAAAAGGACCGTTTTTGCTTATTCGAATGGAAATTCAATTTCACTCCAAGTTTGCATTTTGGTCGATGTGCTTTTTCAAGTAAACAAAAAAAAAATAAGTGCCCTTTTCCAAAACTTACTGTACGATAATTTAGAGAAAAACTGAGTTTGCTATCAAATTAGGAATGACCATCTTACCCCAGGAATGCATTTTTTGTTACAATCGTTTGGACCGGTTTTGAGATAAGGTCGATTTTTAAATGCATCGTTATTTGATCTTTTAGCGAAAAACTGGGCATGCTGCATAAGCTCAAATATGAAATCAGTCCAGCCGTGTAGGCTGTAGGTTTAGGCTCAGGAGCTGACGGACAGATTTGCGAGATTAACTTTTTTTTATTTCTTTTCATCGTAAGGTCAGAAATACTGTTAAAAGCAATTGCTGCGCATAAGTAGTTTAGAAAGAAAATTCTTTCACAGGCAGGCGTCTGTGATCTGTAATTTTTTACAGTCCAAATCTTAGAGAAACGAAACTCAATCTTTATAACCAGGCGCAAGATCATGATAAAGTTCCTGAAATGGAAATCTTGGATTGGCTTGCTATTGCCTTTTGCCTTTAATAAAACTGTAACTTTTATCTGTTTGTATGTGGATCTGAAAACGCATCAGGTTTAAGACAACTCACCGAATTCATATGGATTTCTCAGAAAAGTATAGAGCTTAACATAGCGTAGTAAATAGGTATAAGGTTAGGTTTGGGTGGCAGGCACGGCAGGTCCATTCACACGTTGACCCACTATATTACCTCAGAATCTATTGATTTCTAAACTACCAGAGGAAACAAAACGAAGTTAATTTAAGAGCTGGAGGCAGCTAATGCCTACATCGGTGGAAGAAGTATCTTACTCGATTTAGAGAGCTTCGCAGGTGCTTAGGAGATCAAGAATAGTCTCATAGAAAATGCGACTTTTCATCCCTTCCAATTACGTATCCAGCGTAACTTAAAATAATTGAAAATAATTATACTCCTAGAGTAAAAAATTAAAAAAAAATTCAACAAAAAAACGCCTTCACGTGAAAACCATTCCATTACATTTTTAAACACCCAGAATTCTTCGTTCAACATCCTTCTCTTTAAACTGACATAAAAAAAATACAACCAAATAAACACCCTCTCCACAAAATGTTACCTTTCCCGTTGGCAACAAAATAGAACAAGACTCCCTTACACAGCTATTTTACAATTGCCCAACCCAGCTAATCATTTCAACTTTCGATTTAAATTTTCGAAATTTAATTATATTTCCAAATTTTACTATGGCAAGCAACTTTTTCCCCCTCGAATCGCAACGAGAGTAAAATCCCTAAAATAACTCTGACAGGTTGGTTTATATAGAAACCGAAAACGGGATACGCTTTGTTTTATTGTAGACGCCCGCCCCATATAATCCTAGCTAGTCAATGTTTGAAAAGAAGTTTTCTATTTTGTCGTCATCTTTGTGCGCTTCTCCTTCTACACTTTTCGACTTTGTTTGCGCGGACCAACTGTTACTTCAGTCGAAAAATAGACGAACACCAGCACGCGTAATGTTATAAAATTAACAAGAACAGCACCTAGCGGGGAATAACAAACTCTGCAGCTTTGTTTGCGATTATCCTGATACGTACGAGGGTTGAAAGTTCGAGACGAACGAACTGAACGCGTCCATTAAATCTTATCCATTCTATGGCTGAAGAAATGGAGAAATTTCTTCCCACAGAATAACAACAACAAAAAGAGTACCAGTAACCGGAGCCCTTTTGTTGGAGAATTTTACCTTATCCAATTTTTTTTTTTTTTAAGGTGAATAATTCTATTACAGCGTCAGATCCGGTTGCAAGTGAATTGGCGTTACTTTAGCGGGAACCAAGGTCCTCTTGGGTGGTGCGGCAAGTTCCATTTCCTTCATTGTTTTCTCATTAGCGGAATAATGGTTGAAAATCAAGCAGCATCATCCCTCGTTCTGTGCAAGGAGGTCATAAAAACTCCGGCCGCAATTAAAAGCGCGCTAGTCATTTTCGAGAAATAAAATAAATTTTTAATCTGACATTGGATTGATTCGGAAATCACTTTGCAAGATCAAAAGTCTGGTTAAGAACAGCACGAATAGGCGGGCTTCAATATTATTTCAGCTAATTAAATTGATCGCGCAATAGATGTACACATAATTCATCGCATAGGATGTGTACGTAGTACTTGGGATTGGCAACTAAAATATTGCGGAAACATTTCCGCGGGGCAAATGTTGTGTAAGCAGAGACATAGACAGCTACGAGTCAGGCAGATAGAGAATATGAAAGATCCGCATACCATCGGTGAAGGGTTGCCTTGGATGGGGAATTGAAGTATTTAATTAAACAATTTTCCAAAACTGATACTTTCTTTGGCATATCACTGTGCTGCTGATGTGAGCGCTTAAGAGTGCTGTGCGTCTACAAAGGTGAAACCATATATAGCCCTTAGGGCATGATTGAATTTGCTACTTTGACAGTTTTTGTTTGGTTTTGCAGCAAAGAGTGAAGTGAGTGACATAATATGTCATAATATTATGAAAGGAGGTAGTTAGTGCGTGCACAAAGGGGTTGCTTTAGGAAGGGCAGGGGTATTTTTTCAAGTGATTTTTAACCAGGAACATGTAAAATGTCAACCCTGAACAAATTATGGAAAATATATTCTTACTCGAGTTTGGTAAAGCAAATTGTTTCCACTCACCTGGAAAGAGAGGAAGGAAATAAGTTAGTGAATAATGAATAATGCGGTAAATATAGAAGGAAGTAAAAACATTCAAAAAAACATCTTAAATCTAAAAGAAAGTAGGGTGTGCATTCTCGTGAAAGAAGTAGGTAACAGTCACAGATTTTTTTTTTTTACCCTATCGCTTGTAATTTAGAGAGTGCACATTATTGTGCTAAATGGCCCATACGTGGATGCTCACTTAATTTTTTTATGAGGTGATGTGAACACAATCGAAGGATTAGGCTTCCGCCCAAGGGTAGTCAAAGATTATTAGTCTTTAGTTTGCGCATTTATTGCATTTGTGAAATGCAGGTTTAGAAAAAAAGCTGCATGTAAATGGACGGGCCTACTTGTTCCCGAGATCTTGTAAACTCCAAACCTGAGTTTTAACACATTTAATCAGGCAGTGGCTGTGCGTTAAAGAATTCAAGTTTTCTAAAGTTTCTCGAAAATTAAAAAAACAAAACAATTCATAGATATACAGAATTAAGAAAGGCAATTGTGCTACGCATAATAATAAGTTTAGGGCACTCGCGGAGAGCCAGTAAGCTAGAATAAGATGAATGTTAGTTTTAAATTAGATTTAATCGTTTTTGTCTGGTATTGAAGTTAGGGAAAAAATTGAATAAAAGTGAATTTAAAATGGAAAAAATAAATAAATTGGCTGCGCGGTTGGGCCAGCCGTAAATGACTGTTACCGAACGCACACTTGTGTGCGATGGACTAAGATTGATGTGCGTTTGGCCAAAGGAATGCACCAATCTGCAGTTTAAATCTACTGGATTATTTTGTTCCAAAAAATACAATAAAAAAAAATAAACATCTACAAAGGAGTGAATTAAGTTATAAAAATGTGAAATGTGACAAATTGTTGCGCGCACATCCTTCGGTACATCAAAGACGAAGACGATACTTACTTCGATAATTACGCATCAACTTATCCTTATATTTTTTTTCGCTGACACGCCTTTACACCAAGTTCGCTTCATTAATTTCTGATATTTAATTAATTGCACACAT
The DNA here is from genome assembly GCA_963082955.1 of Cheilosia grossa. Classification (NCBI taxonomy): domain Eukaryota; kingdom Metazoa; phylum Arthropoda; class Insecta; order Diptera; family Syrphidae; genus Cheilosia; species Cheilosia grossa. The sequence goes on from OY720144.1 coordinate 85,935,917, forward strand.
CCACAGCGGCGGTTCTCTCGCCAGATGTGTATCTGCCAATAACGTTATACCATTAAGAAAATTTAATGATTTCTTCTTAGTGAAATTCATATTCACTGGCGTCCCCTCGCTCATCACATTTAATTGAAATAGCATTCGAGTCAACTTAATTACTCGTATAACCGTCATCAGCGTGGCAGGGAATCGAAGGATAGTTATGAGTGGGCGCGCGGAAGCGAATGTAATATCTACTGTGCACGACAATTTTCGGTTAATATTGATTAAATGTCAATATGAAGTCATACTCAAATAAGAGTGTTATATATGTACACACGTCTCCTTGAATCCGTATATGATTGAGAGCACATCTGTAGGATTTTGCTCATATGTGAACGTTTGCATTATGCAGTGCTTGCATTCAGCATTTGCCAACTTAATGAGGACGAAACGAGGAGCACATCATCTTCGAATGCATATCGCATCGAGATGTAGGATCAACAACCGTTTGGCAAATGCTAAGCCGCAGACTTTGGTGTGCGCTTCACGTTTGTTGTCGCATTGTGTTGTAATGAGTTAATCTCTCGAGAAAACGTTTGTCATTAGCATTTAATATTTCATTAGCATATTGATTAGATATTGATTAGAAGAGTTTGTTTAAATTACCCCTTCCGCTACCCGCAAGCCAACTGCCTTGGCCCTGAGGCCAATGTCAATTGCAGTGGGCAGACAGGAATGAGGGTAGATGACTCTGATTTCGTTTTTCAATTTTGCACAAAATCCCTTTGGGGGTACATGGCACAAGTGTGTGCAGTGAATTTATGCTGCATAAATTAATTTTGCTATCTTCGAGATGTGCGATAAACATCTTTTCCATTTGATTTGTTAGACGGAAGCGGTAATTGTGTTAATATAGTAATTAAATTCATTTAGATTATATGGAAATGGGCGAAAGGAGGAAGGAATATCCAATGATTTGTTACGACCGATTGCAGTGCCTTTTAAAGGGGTCTTTTGTAAATTGCCATCCATAAGTTATGAGATGTTAATCTGGTTTCGTGAAATATGTTTCAATGCAGGGAGGGGCGCTTGTTTGCCTATTTTATTTTAATTTTCTAATTGAAGCTTATTTGCGATTAATTGCATATTAATTGAGATAATGACTGTAATCGAATAATGCGTTTAATTAGCCATGAGGAGTTTTTTTTACTCAACCAGTATGGCATGAGGTTTTAACTACTGAAATCGTATAACTCGTGACCGCTACGAGCCTTTTTAACAGGCCTTATCTGGATTTGAAGATATCTGGGGCACTAGGGATGTGCGGCTTAATTATTTGTGCGGTTAAACGCTTCTATTCGCCCAGGAGGAAACAAAATAGGTTACAATTAAGAGAGGCTCCAGCATCAGAGTTTGGAAGCTACATTTTGATAGGCGAATGTGTTCTGTTCTTTGAAAAGTTGTTGCTGCGATAGTTTTTTTTTCCAGACAAACAATGAATAATACTAATATTCAAGCGTATTGTTTCAATAAAAACACTATGTTCTCCCTGTATTTATGATAAACATCGCTTGCGCACACAAACGAAGTTTGCGCACTCAAACTTCTTATTTAAATAGAATTTTTTTCGTCTCCGATTACCATAAATACAAACGTAGGTACAGCGTTAGCGCAGACAAGCGATGTGATTGCACCCAAACACGTCTTATATCGCATAATATTGCTGGCTAACCAAAGCGCACACATTTTGGAACTTTGGAGGCGGCAATCAAGTGAGTGTGAATTGCTATAAATTTAAGTACACACGTGTACATAATTTACGAAGTCATGCAGGGTAATTGAAATTGTTAGTACTATGACTTTTTTGTAGACTAAAATGATTGCCCACATGATAATTTTAAACTGAAGATTTACTGTATGACCATTGCCCGCCCACCACATTTATCACTGCTCTGAAAATTTAGATAATTTCTTTTCGAATTCGGATAATAAATGATAGGCGAGCATTAAATTTGCTGCACCATGTGTCGATTTAGGTGGCTCACCAATGACACAGAAATCTCAAACCGCGAACTATCTAAACGACACGGAGCAGTGATCAATATGTACCTAATGGCCTTCGAAAGTAATTTGAAACCAAGACAGCTTTATTTTGTATACAAAATTTATAACAATATGGAAGTATAAAAAAATATATCCATTTAGCTAATAACAAATTTAGAAACAAGTCGCACTGCTTTTTACTTAGCGCACATCAGTGTGCGTTTGTGTTGCACTTTAGGTTTGGACTATATTTGACTTTTGCATATTTTAAACCGTACTTGACTACTGCGAACAAATTAGTTATATTTTTTAAACAAATGAGGAGTTTAAATGTTAACTCACACAAGTGTGAGCTTTCTTTTTCTGATCAGTAACATGAAGGCTTAAGATTCGTGTGCTTATGGTAATCTTTGGAAAAACTTTACTATTGTATACAGCTTCAAATCACAAGCAGTTGCTTGAGCAATGTGATACAATATGTTTCAGTCAAATTTTTGAAACGGTAATGCACACTAGTGTGCGCTTGGAATTTTTGCATTATAGAAATCTTTTTTTTTATAGAAATCCTTGCTAGCAAGTTATAATGTTATGGAAATCATTAAATGGACAGAAAGATGAAACTTTATCTGAGCTTTCTTATTACCTACAGACATATTGAATTGGCGAATATGTTCGCTTTTGGCGCCTATACCCTTTTGAAGTATGGAAATATTTTGAGAAGGCTGTCTAACATATATGTAGACTGTACATAGAAAATTACTTAGATAATTGAGTATGGTATACTTCAGGCCTTAAATTAGAAATGTCCATCGAAATATGTCAAAAGCAAGCCTGTTTTTTTTTTAGCAATTGAAAAAATCATTATGGTTCTGTCAGTTGCCATAACTTATAAGTCACATAACAGGAGCTTGTATGGAAATAATACTAGGCATGCGAAAGTAGACAAGTAACATTGAAATAGTACAGCAACTGATGAATGAAACTGAAGCCGAACTAAAAGCCTACTGTGTGAGCTTATACTGTCTAAAATATCAAAAGACGAGCCAATTTAAATCTGTCAATGCTTTGATGGCTTAGTCGAAAGTCGCAACTGGAGTGAGTTATCGACAACCGATATACAACACAAAATTATTGCTGTACCCAATTTAGATCCATTTCTAATAGGCATTCAAAATTACAATTATTTGGTTAATCAAACAGTCACAAATTGGAAGCAAACTCAGAACTGTTTCAATATCTCCAGTGAATATCTAAAAATAAGCCTATTACAACATCAACTAATACTGCGTCCATCAGCCGCACGAAGGCACAAACATCTTTAGTATTCCATCCAGCCAAGGTGAGATACATTGACAAAATCATAAAACAAAATTTGGAATCAATTAGAGTCAAATCTAAGCTTTACCTTGTATGCATCCGGAAAGCACTTATTTTCGCACAGTTGCACACGTCCCGAGCGAATACTGGTGAAATCCTAGACTCAACAAGAGGAAAAATATTCAAAGGACCTTCTGAACAAAGCACAATCAATTAATGATAAACAACACAAAGCCCCGACCTGCCACGAAACGAAAACTGCTCCGAACACAAAACAACTATACGAGGACACTCGTAGGACAAGTGAACTCCGGACAATAGGGATTAAATTACCGTAATGCATGAACAAATTGGATATGAATTTGGGGGCGGTTTTGTTTCGACGGAGTGTTTGGGGGTCGTCTCACACACCAAAATCTACAACGACGACGACGACTATGACTACACCTTGTCCTGTTGTGAGTGATTGATTTGTGATAATCACATTGTCAACTCTGATAACACAGTGTGCACCTATACACCTCGGAAGGACATACCGACAGAGAGCACGCACATAACATGAAAACTTATGCCATCATTCTGGTTAACGGTCAAAAGTTTTACCATTAAATTAAATCCTCCCAAAAACACAAAACATACACACACACCCACGTCCATCCAGATCATGTGTACATTCACACAAAACGAAGGACGACAATAGCTAAATCTATTTGCTACCCCTGCCGCAAACAACATCATCATCATCGTCACGTGAGTACATTTAACATTTTAATGCGCCTCTCCCAATGTTGTTCCTTGACAGATGAAGGCACATAGTTTAGGTTCTGGGGTTATTTTCCGGTTTTCGGAATGCACTTTGTCCCTTCTGCTCATTTGAATATGTATTTCTATTCCGAAATCCCCCATCTGGTTGGAGCAGAGTGAATAATTTGAGCAACTGATCCATTCTATACTATTGTTCGTGGTTCGTGTAGCTCGGTACACACAATTGTATCTGACTGCGAGTTAGAGCTCAAATAAATCCCCAGGAATGGATTCAATTTAAAGTTGACGGAAAAAGCTTTTCTCCATTTCACATTTTGCCAATCTCCTTCACCAGATGATGAGGGGTGGGGCGTCTTCTCGCTTCACCTGTTACAACGTCATCGGTCGTCGTCGTCGTCGCTAACATCAGGCAGGACTTTGAACAGAGCGCATCTCCCTTCGCCCTGCGTAGAAACACATTTCATGAATATCCTTGACTCGGCTGGTCGGCCATATTGTTTAATCCCGTAAACATACACCAGGAAAGGATTTGCATTAAAATGCAACATTAACTGGCAAAAGTGTATTGGAAGGGTGTGTGTGGGGGGGATGTTTCAAAAGCCTCAGTTTGCACACCATTCTCAAAGTCAAATTGACTGACTCTGACTGCGGTCGGACATTTGTTTGTGTGCACCACACACATTTCCCAGAAGGGAAAACGAACAGGACACAGTCCAACCCCATCCTGGATCGTGTTCGTCGTCTATCTGTGTATTACCACACAGTGCGAGCAGTTAGGAACATTCATAACTTTGCAATTTGCATAACCACCAAAAAAGCAAGGGTGACAAGGATCGCTGTGCTATGGCGAAGGGGCGATGGGCAATGGAGAATGGGCCAGTAGAATGGCGATAAAATGGAATTTGTGAACACATCCAACGCAAATGGGTGTCATGGTTAAACGAAGGGTTGTGCTTCGGCACAATAGCCACAAACATGCACATAGTTCCTTGCTGCATAGTGCAAACATGTGTCCGGTTGTCGGTTGGCTTTTTGTATTTTTTTTTTTTTTGTTTGCCATTGGGTTTTCAGAAGTAGTTCGCTTGTTGATACTTTTCGTCTTGTATCGATGATGGCTTTCGTCAAATGTTGAATTTTGTTCAGTGCCACATAAATGTTAAGGACTCCAACTGCGTGCTTTTCGGCGGCCGATTACTGAAAAGATCAAGTCGATGACAAAATTAATTCACGCGGATGAGCAGGCTTTCTGCTCCCAAGATCGTGTTGCCAACTTGTCAGTTTGCGGTCGTTTTGTCTGCTTGATGATTTTTAGTAAATTTTTTTTTTTTTTTTTTTATTGCAGGTCAACGCTTCGGTCTGATTCCAATCCAGGACATGGTCAATAGAGTACGAAAAGACCTCGCCTGAGGTCGCGCAGACAAAAAGTGCGAGGAAGAAGAAAATTCATCATCGTTTGAGAAAAAAACCGCTCTCGACACAGCTTCATGTAAATGCTGCAAGCTATATTTAAGCGAATGTTCCCCATGTACCTACTCCACTTATGTTCAACAAATTTCGATATGGTTCGCTGCTTTGTCGTTTTCTGTATGAGGCTGCAGCCACGCAGTGACCGACTAATGACTGAGCGATTGAGCGTGGCCACCACCATATGATTTCATGTTTTAATTTTTTTGTGTCGCTCAATGCGAAGTCTTAAGCTCTAAAGCAAGAGAAATGTCTGCAAGTAGGGATAAGACCCAAAAAATAAAGTGCTTCGCATTTTGTTCGTTTCAAGTTCCCGGAGGAACATGTCGTCCGGAGTGTCCAAATGTCTCGGTCAATATATCCTACGTGTAAAACGGCGGACGTTGCCTTCCATTCGCCAACAAAATTTGTGGAAGAACAAAATGCGACGATTAGAGGACGTTCGTGGGATTGCACGGAGTAAATTTATGAATGCTTTCTGCGTAAAATAAACAGATATCGCACCAGGACCGTATAAGTATCCTACGCCTAGCTACAACTATTCCTTTTGTGGGATTTATTTTTGGGACGAATGGAAAGGACCCAGAAACGTGTACTTTTTAAAAAGAGTTATATTGTCAGATGTGTGTCAGTCGCATGGAAAAAAAAACCTCAAGATGTAATTTGTGTGTCTCCGAGGATCGAGCCTGGGAGTTCTATGTGTTGAAGGCAAATTATAATTATTCTCCATAGAAAAAACTCACCGCGTCAATTCAAATAACACCATCTATACATAGCCTTATCGATTAGGGTAGGCGAAAGTACAATCGCTACCACTAAATCACACACCCAAAGAGATGCAAAGATCATATAGTCTAAATTGATGCACATACCACCCAACACAGCCTACCACAGCAAACTGCAGTTGTATCGTCCAGCACATATTTATGCACAAACACGTAAAAAAATATCAAACGCAAAAAAGTATCGCTCTACAAATCCCACAAACATATCGAAATTCCGAATGTGTTATTCCGGATTTAGCATCAAAAGCACAATAGCTTTAGCAGTGGAACAAAAAAAAAAACCCGTTTAATTAATTTAGAATGTGCAAGAGATTTACAAAAGCGGCGGTGGATTTATAAAAGGTCACTCTAGCTGCTAGAACCTATACGCCTATGCATGGCATAGTGTGAATGCGTTTTTCAACTGCCCTGTAACTTTGCGGTAATTCCTTTTTGGACTCCGCTCGTGGATATGGCATTATTTCTCCCACACCTAGTCCGTTTCTCCTCTATTCCTATTCCCCGTGCAGTTTTGAATATGTAAATTTTTTGCAATGCTGCTTTTTGTGCTACACGGACGAAAAAAAGGGGGAAAACAAACAAATTCGAAGGATTATTTTGTTTGTTTTACTTTTTAAGCCATAAGCCGGGGATAAAACACCGCACAACCCGAACACGATGCGCGCTATATGAGTACCTACCGTGCATACAAAATGCGATCACAGGGAAGGAGTGTAATGGTTGCAGTGATATGGGGCGAGGGGATGGTGATAAATCCCAGTATAATGGGATTGATTGGGGGTGTTTGGTGGGCGGTTGAGGGGGGTCCCACTTGTTTGAATGCTGAGAAAATTGTTATAAACTAAAGATGTTTGCTTTGTGTTCCATGGGATGCTAGGTTCACCCCCTTTAACATTGGGAGAAACACTGCAATAAGCGGATCTCGCAGTGCTATTTGTTTTGTGGCGCCTTAGCAATAATTCAATCGTGCATGTGGGTTAATTTACATTTGAAATTATATCTATATGCCGATGGTGTTCAATAGAAAGTCGCAGAGGGGAGATCAAGTACCTGCTCTCTGGTGTTAGTTGAAAGTTATTAATGATACGTTAGGGGATGTAAATACAGACCGTGTATTGCCATCAATCAATCCTAGGGATTGCAATTAGGGCAGACATATTCGGGGCAAACCGATATATATAGTTTTGGACTTGAACAAAGTACATTAACCTACTTCAAAGCTAGGCGCACTGTTCCTCAAACTGTGAATGGTGGTGAATTTTCCTTGTGAATGACATATTTGCCTTTTTTGTTTTTTTTGCAAAAGTATTCGGTACAACCTTCGTGTATATAAAGAAAGGCACAATTTCGTATTTAGTTCGGTAATCTACCTAAAACAATCCATTGCTCCTCAAACGGTTCTTCGGTATTTGATATTCAACAAATATATGGTTAAGTTGTTTGCCTTTTTCGTTATACTATTTAACTGTGGCTTAGTGGTTAGTGTGTTGGACTACTAAGCGAGGGGTCCCAGGTTCGAATCCCGCAAAAACCCAAATTCCAACTTGGGGTTTTTTCCACTGCGCCACCTCTCGCGAACGTCTGACAAACATCCGAGAGTATAACTGTCTTAAGAGCTTCTCAATTAGCCGTTTGGAATCGGCATAAAATTGTAGATCCCTTCCATTCGTTCGAAAAATAAAACTCACACAAAACGAATGGTTGCGAGAAGCTAGGCCTTGGGTCCCTACGGACCTGTTGCGCCAACTGGACTTCAACTGATTTTATATAACTTCAACCACCATCGCACAGAAATGTAGCTTATAATCTCAAGATTGCCGAATAAATTTAAATGTTGTCATGGCACCTCAAACCGGAACTGTTATCAACTCATTACATTGTTTTGACCTTTGCTGGTATAAAAAACCACATCAAAGTGTGTACCCAGTTGCCACATTTAAAGGCAACCACTAACAATCATCACATGGTCATGATTTCTGCATTCGGTGGGGAACTTTACAAAGATGATCACAGCTAGTTATACGCTTTAAGAAGTGGAAGATCAAGTTGGTTGCCTGTAAGCGCAATATTCCTACACTTAAGGGTTTGGAAGTAAAACCAACATTTCAAGCGAAGTCTTTTTTACGCTGCTGAATAAAAATATCCCAAAGCTTTCAGACTGTTGTCAATATTTTGGGGCGATTAAGAACAAAGTGTGACCGTCTGGATGTATGCACGATTTTTCTCGCAAATACCAAAAAATTTGTAAGAATTGCAAGATTAAACAAAATTTCCCTAAAAAATTCTAAAGTGTTTAAAATATTTCGAGAGAAATAAAAAGTTAGAAAGACGTATTTGGTTCTGTGGACATACGTGTCATACTTATTGCCGAAATTGAGGTCTTACCAAAAGTTACAAAACTAGGGTTCAAAAATTTCGTTTTCATAAGTGCACTTTTTATCGATAATATTTCCAAGATGGACATAGATAGATTAAAGACCGAAAGAAAAATAATTTTAAGGAAATTGTTAAGTTTAGAGCGCTCGCTAAGAGCCATTAAGCTAGAACAAGATAAATGTTAGTTTTAAATTAGATTTAATTGTATTTGTCTAGTATGTAAGTTAAAGGAGAAATTAATAAAAATGAATTTAAAAGGTAAGAAAATGTAAAATATATCCAAGAAAAATTTTATTTGTGCCCTCTACCGAGTTTTAGCATGGTCGTAAACGCAAAACCCTCCGAAATGGTTCTCAGCTTCACTAGAATAGTTTATGTTTTCATCGGGGCTAAGGAGTTCGAATTTTAACACTGAGCATGAAAATTGGCCCAAGTCTGTTGGTCATAACATCCGGAGAGTCGTTACATTCATCCTAAAAATATAACTTGCATAAACAAAACACATTCACAGAAAATAAGATAAAACTTAATGTGAAATTATACTTTATTCAATAAATTCAAATTCAATTCAAATGATTTTGAAAAGCCTATCGTGATGATGATCACATCATTTTTTTTTTTAAATTGTTTTAGGCTTATCATGCGAAGGAACATTTTGCGCCAGCAGAACTCAAATAGTTTCAGTCAGTTCTTAGTATTTTGTTGGTGAAAAAAATTGCCCGAAGCCCATGCCCTTCTCCAAAAACGAATTAAAACAAGTACGCCATTAGCGGCGCAAGTTCCTCCATACCTACCTTATATCCCAGCGGATGTATTTATAGAAAATAATTAATTCAATTACGCTAATGAAGAAATTTCTTTGAAGCAAAAATGTCCCATCCCCATGACCTACACATCGACTCATACTTTTCACATCGCAACAAGAAGAACAAACATGGGAATACTTTGCTCTGTCTATTGCACATGTTAACACAAAGTTTAAAGTGAAGTCCCCTATCAAAGAATGCCAAAAAGAAACTAGCAAAATCCTTAAAACAGGGGAAAACAAAAAAACACCAAACAACACAACAGATATCAGTCTCTCTTCTCTAGATATAAAAAACGAGCAGTATACCCACACAAATACAGCTTTTCTGATGCAGCATCGTAGTGAACAGAGCTCAGCACAAAAAACATTGATATCAAACGGAATTAAAGGATAACAACTTCATGTTCTGTCGCTTTCCTTGAAGCAAAAATTCTCGTATCTCGCACAACACACATTATTCTAACAAAAGGACATCCAGTGTGCAAAACAAAAAGGAGACGTGCAAGATCAAGCACAACTCACATCAGAGTACGAAGACCATGCTGTTTTTGTTTATTAAAAAGATTTTCGTATAATTCAGTTGCGAAAGGACCTTTTGTTTACAATGTGACACTACGACCACTTTTACCAACGCATCCCCCGTCTAGTTTTCTTTATCACCAAGATCCTTTGTTTAAAGCTTTTCTGCGAGTGCTATTCGAAAGAAATACAAGGATGTCAGTCAACATATATCCATGTAAGGGTGTTCGGCTGTCCGAAAGACTTTTTATTTAACGCGTCGAATACACATCGAGAAATGATGATTACAACAGACGCTCGCCCAAACACACCTACATGGGTCTTTAGTTCATTAATTGGATATTCGTCCTGCTTTTGGTGTGCATCGCATATACCAGACAGTTGGTGTTCACAAGGGAGCGAACAAAGTTCAGTCTCAAGGCTACACAATGGTGTGTCCAGTTCATTGGTCTCTCACGAAGGAAACCTGCTAAACTAGCTTTGCCTTAAATCACGCACACACAAAGCGAGATCATTGCAACTGTTCGGGAAGGTCAGCAGTACAACGCCGCGATACTACCACTCATTCCATATTCGCAACTATACGAAGAAGCAAATGGTACGTTAAAGCGCTCCTCACGAGTTACGCGAGGAATGAATGAAATATATGCCCGTTGGCAAGTAATTTCTCACGGAAACACCTTCGATAGATTTATTGATGGCAAATGGTTTGGGGGGAGCTCCTTATAGTTTATTAAGCACGACCCCCGCGAATTATTATACAGATTTCGACGATTTCTTATTCTGATTTCCTCTACAATTTTAACATACCAATACCTACAGCTAAAGGTTTTCCCAGGTGGTGCCATCAACCGAGCAAAAAGGAAGAAAGAAAAAAAGAAAACACTCACTCGGTTATATAGTCCTTCATTATTCAAAGGGATACTATAAGGGCAAGGCCGGAAGAGTTAAGTAAAACGTAACGAAACGCAACCTAAAAGGACGAAATCGATTTTTCTCTCATTTGTACCACCGCCAAGAGCAGCGCACACATAGCAACCAGTCAAGCCTGGACGACCCCATGAAATCTCCGGCTTAAAAGATTTATGAACCTTCAAATATTTATTCTTCAATCGTACCCATCATTTTACACAGGCGACGACGACACCGACTTTGGGGTGAGCGAGGAGCGCCTTTACGCGTCCTTTGCTTCTTTGCATAGAACGCATCTAGGCCTTGGCAAATGAGTACCGTTTATGGGTGTCTTGTGCGCCGGTGAAAATTTGTATTAGCTAAAAGATGTAGAAAGCAAAAAACACACACACACATTCAAAACAAATCGATGGTAGAAACAACGAAAAGGCCCGTATGGTGTAGGCACACGGTGTACGCTTAGACGCGAGCAAAACCAGGTCACAGGGAAAGAAGAAATGTGCTCCTTTCGAACTGAGAAGATGTACGGTACCGCTTGAGCGCCCAGATGTTGGATGAATGAATGGAAGGGAGTGCAGGTAAAACGAATTCGTCGTACTTAGTGGGTTACCCGCACACTGGCAGTGACTAATGAGATACCTCAAAGCCTAATGACACGCATTAATTTACACGCACAGTTTAGTTGTTTTGGTTGCTTTTGGAGGATTCAGCTATCCTTAACCTGGAGCACGGTACTCGCATACCTATACACTACAGTGTGGGAACATTTTAATTATCAGGATTGCCTGTCAGTTGGCATATTTCTTGCACTGGCAAAACGACCAGGTTTATGCCCGTATTTTGCTTTACAGTTATCACAGGGCCCACCCTCGCTTTGTTCGGTGGGAAGCACTACTTAAGGTTGTCAGGTGTTGTTAATGTAAACTATACTGCAACATATAATCCAAAATCGATTTTCTGACCGAGTATGCGGAAAGTGTGTCAAAGGGTGTAATTGTTGCATACCGTACAGCAGGTGCATTTGCGAGGACTCTTTTCTTCAGATTTTGTAAATAATAACAACACGAAAGCCTATACGGTAATCACACAATTGCCCTGCGAACAGAAGATGTAAGGGGAGCCAATGCAATGCAAAGAAGGATTGAAGAAGTGCCATCTGTTCGAAGTGTTAAGTGGACGGTTGCGTGACGAAATCAAAGCCATCGAAATATGAGACTCAATTATTTAGAGAGGACCAAAACTTTCCAGGAAAAAGCCTGCGAAGGACCTCGATTCATTTTTAATATTTCTGCAGTGCCCAGTTCTAGAAACAGCGGAAGATGACTTGGTGAAGGGCATATCTCAATTAGTTTCGAAGACTTAAAATAAATAGTTAGTTGACGCAACTGGTCCGTATAAGGATGGATCCTCGGCCTAACTTCTCACAACCATTTATTTTGAGTGAGTTTTTCTGATTTCAAAGACTTATTTGGACGAAATTTTGAGTGATAATTCGAACTAGGCACTTTAGGCCCGTATCCGAAATAAAATATATTTGGCAATAAGAAGATTGGTTCCAAACAGACCATTTTTTTGAGGCTTGTAAGTTCCACAACTGAGCAATTATTAAGACTGGTGTAGGTCCTAGTCCCAGGAATTCGAAAATGATACATAGAGACGAGGCTTACACAGCAAGTTTTGAACTGAAAACATAGCATGTTGGAGAATGAAAAAGTTATACGAGACCTGGGGTCAGATTCTGTAAGGCGAAAACATTGAAACGTTTTGCGTGCGCACAAATGATTTACTCTAAATTGCAGAAGTAAATCGTTGGGGCGACCCTGATGGTAAAAAAAGATTATGGCTAGGATGAAGCCCACAATAGGGCCAAGCAGTAGAGGCATTTGAGATCTAGTCCAGGAACGCTAAGGTGATGCTTTATGAGCGCCTTTTATCATACAACAACGGCTATAAGCTGAAAACAGCTTGAGAGGTTTACTATTTGGTACCCAACGCGATAAGTCCTACAACTGCTAGAGGGAAAAAGATAAGTATTGGGCTTGTAACTTCGTAGGAGTCTCCTATTAGAAGCCACTTGCTCTGCAAAGTACTTGTAGTCTGTTAATAACAGCCCTCTGGTCTGCAGGTAGCTTTGACGGTAGCGCAAACATTGGAGAGTAAGAGAATGCCAAAGCAAATTGTTTAATTGTGTCTGCTGTGAAGTGATAACCAAAAGACTCGCCTTCTTCGACGATAGTAGTTTGCATTCAACAACAGTCACTAGTTAAAAATAGTCCTGGCATTCGGTTCAAGGAGGATAGAGCCTCAGCGCACAATACGACACTTGTGATGCTTTCGGAACTTTCCGACGTACGAGACTTTTAAAAACAATTTTTGGTGCCTTATTTAGCATTATGTGTCAAGTTACGCAAAAGTCAAGAGCCTAGAATTGAAAACTCCTTGCAATGCTCCTGAATATATGAGAAGTGCGTGTAAATTGCAATAAAACCAGACAGGCTTGTCAACATGTTTTTAATTAGGTTTTTACTAAATTCCCAATAAACTAACAATTTCCCGATCGACGTCAGCAGTTACATTTTATCTCGTATCTCAACAGATATCGCTATCTAACACGTATCCTTTCCCACACAAAATAGCGACATCAAAACGGGTGCGCAAACCATTTGTAGCTTCAACCACTATTACCCAAGGCTATACTTCGACCCCAGTTGAGTGTTGCAGAGAGTAACCACTGCTCGTCGTCATTGCTCTGAAATTCTGCTTTCTGTACTTGGAAGAATGACAGCCCACTCCCCTGCTCTTCATGTCATATCTAATTACTTTATAACGAATCTGTTCCGCTTTGATAACACATTTCCGGTATCTTTGCTTCGTCTAATTTCAGGTGATAGGACGAAAAAATAAGAAAAAAAAAAATCCTCAATTTGTCCGCCCAAACAAACACATACAAAATTATTCATCACTGCCAGAGATAAAGCTCCATACTACCTATACACTCGCTCATCTAATTAATTAGTCCTTATACAAATTAAATGCCTATTTGTCCCGAGATGAAAGATAGTCCTTGTTGCCTTTCCTAGTGCACAAGAGACTAAATCTAAAATATAAAAAAAAATAAAAATAAAATAAACAAACAACACGCAAAACAGATCCCAAAATGAAATCAAAAGTCGCGTGCCTTACGGTATCAAATTTCCCACTCTTGCTTAGTAGACCTGCTGTGAGAATAAAACATTACAACGGTGAAAAATATATAAATGTATATATATCTAAACAGAAATGGAAAAATACACCTTCTCTCATCTTTCTAAGTAAATATCATCAGATTAAGGGAATAGATAAATGAATCCTAGAAATGCAAAAGCAAAGAAATCCACCCGCACAAAGCTGTTTGAGGAAGGCAGCATTCTGTGGCGGGGGAAGCTCCTGACGGGGAGGAATTCTAAATTCCCATCCACAAGGACGTACACTCATGTGCCCGCCCACCGTATCGACGCCCGTTGTCGCTGTCGACTGTGACTGTCGAGCCAAACGGCTATGAACAAACGCGCAACAAAGAAACATAAAGAAAATTAATTAACAAAATTGGAAGTAACGCGATGAAACGAAGGCAGAACCGAAAAGTCTCTTTGAGACTAAAACGTTATCCAAAGGAAGCAACAAGTTCGTCTTAAGTTAAATTTTCTCCTCGTCTTTTTTCCCTCCGGTTCCGCTGCGAGAGATTGTTTACTAAGAGGAATAAAATAATTAACACGATTTCGATGTGGGGTTGGAGGTGCTGCTGATCTTTCTTTCGATGGGTTGAGCTCGTTTGTTAAGAAAATTTAATGCATTTAAGCAATTACAAAAAATAAGTTAAGCTCTTTCGATTTCGGGGAGTTCGAGTAGGGGACCGTTTGGTTTGGTTGGTAAGTAAGCTTACGCGGTTCACTTACGAACTTGTTCACTATTTTAGTTCTTAGAGCTGTGGGTTGTAGTTTCTTATACAAGCTGTATGGGTTCATCGTTAAAAGTGAATATGTCTCAGAATGGATATCGGTCGATGTTTCAAAACTTTGTACGATAAGCTGTGGAGGCGATGGATGGACTGGTGAGTGAATTGTTGCTGGTTTAATCCCCGGAAGAACACAATTTACCCTTTAAGATTTTTTTTTCACTGTGACACCTCTAGCGAACTTTTGACAATTATCCGGAAATATCTATCCTAAGGAGGTTTTACAATTGACACGTTCGTATTCGGTGAAGTTGTAGGTCAACAAAATGAAAAAAAAAAAAAGCTCAAACGAACTAATGCTTGTGAAGAGATGAAGAGAACTAGGGTTCGATTTGAATCTTTTTAACTATTTTGAGGTATTTAAAACATCAGCGGATTCAAAATACCAACTTTCTCACTCCCCCGCTTAAATAACCAAATCTTTCTTTATCCACCAGGGTCACTCGACCCTAAACTCAACTGGAAGTCAAATATCGAACACCGAGTGAAGAAGGCGACCATATTTTTCTACGCCTGCAGTAGAACTTTCGGCAAGAAGTGGGGTCTTCGACCAAAGATGGTCCGAAAGGCCTTATGGCCACACCAGCATCCTACTTTCCCCCCCTGACGGCATAGGTCGTATATCTTCGGACTACATTGTACCCAAACTCAACTTACATAAAAACTTCTCTGTTCTCTGATTCCCCCTCTAGATAAGAATGGGAGGAGAATGCAGTCGTTAACGATTTCGACATACCCATCTTCACAGATGGTTCAAAAATGAGCTGTGAAGTGGGAGCTGGCATTTTTTCAGCTCAGAGTTAGACATCTCCAAATCTCTCCGGCTTCCCAACGCATCTAGCTTCTTTCAAACAGAAGTACTTGCAATCAAGGAGGCGTGTAGAATGCTTCTTAAAACCTAGAAAAAATATAGGCATCTTCGTCGACAGTCAGGCCGCGATTAAGGCTGTCGGTTCAACTAAATCAACGTCCAAGCTTGTCGTGGATTGCAGGGAGACAATGACCAGGGCTTGTCATCGGTTTGAAATCACTCTCGTCTGGGTTCCCGGCCATAGGAGCATAGAGGGGAATGAGAAAGCCGATGTACTTGCCAGACGTGTTTACGCTCTGTGCGTGTCTCAGGCGGAGGAAGTCTTCCCTCCAGTGGGATACGTTAAGAGAGAAATCCTCCTGCAACGCACCTCCAGAGCGGAGACCAGATGGATGAACCTGACGAACTGTGTCACATCGAGGAAGACCTGTCCAACCTACGATGGTGCCAGAACTATCAACCTCTTAGCCAGAACGCGTGTAGATGTCACCAGACTAACGGTGATAAGTACGGGCCATTGGCCTTTAAGAACTCACAAACAAGAGTGAAACAGTGTTTCATCTTCTTTGTGAGTGTCCGACCGTAGCCAAAACCAGGCACAGTGTTCTAGGTCATCCCTTTTATAATGACCTTTCGGCTTTCCAAAGTAAGATGTAGGCTCCCTTATCGTCCTTCTCCTGCGTTATTTTTCAGGTTTCCGTGAGTTGTGGTCTCAAAACGGCACTTAACGCGTTATTTGTGTTTTTCCCTCGTTCCGGAAACACAGCCACTTAAACCAACCAATCAACCAGGGATTTATGGCCTTAAATGTGAGAACTATTAAGCATTTTTAGGAATACATTCAAAAGGGGTCGCCTTTAAGATGCCGAAAATTACACCAAATTGTAGGACAACATTTTGTCCAAAATAGTTTCCAAATGATATGTTTTATTCCTTGGAAAGGAAATATGTTATTTGCAATGGAGAGCGGTCCAATTCGAATGACAATTAATATTTATCTATGAGTCGAATCTGACAGAAAATGTTCAAATTAAAGTTTTGGAATGTTGTACTTATTTGCGACAAGGGTTGTGTCATACAGCTAGGATGAAAAACATCCTCACAGCTCTGCAGTTAATAAATTAAGAGAGCGACTGAAGAGGAAAGATTTTTGAAGCCCATTACTCTCTCGGAGTATGACGCCATCAAAAGGAAAGTATTAGAAACGAATTTTCGGTACGAAATTCCTTAAACGTTAGTGTTCAGATTTCTTTAAGGAACTCACATTTGAAACAGAGATGATAAGAAGAACACCTTTAGATGCAAGCCATAGTCGCAAACCTCTAAAGCTTGTACCCAAACCAACCACGTAAACTGCAGATCTTTGGGCAAAGAAAAAATAGATATATTGCTCGTGCTATAGACAGCCTTTTAGGGGTCTCCATAGCCCCCTGAGAGCGCACCACCTATATAACCTTTTTAATGCTGACCAAGCTACATAATGAGGCCCACTGTCTGTAACATAATAAGCCTTCTACACAGGAAAGACAGACCCCAGTATGACAAAGGTCGGTAATCCATTGTAATAGGTGGGTATGAAATCTTCAGCTTTGAGGATCAAGAGACACACTCTGAAAAAGTTTGACAGCAGCATTGCACTACAGCTCTTCATAAAATCGATTGAAAACGTTATGGAAACAATGCAGAAACAATGAGTCTATTGGGTGGTCTTTCAAAGGCTTTAAGTATAATGCTCTGCCTCTTCTATTATATCACTAATGAACGTCTGATTGGTATTCGTAGATATGTAATTATGAATGTAGTTCCTTGTCGAATGGCGCATCTTCAAGCCCTCTTATGTTAAAATTTAGCAAGACTCCTTAAAATAAAAAGACACCTCCAACGAAGCACAGGAACCGCTGTAATACCCATCCTTGTGGTTATCGATTTGTTATTCCCCTATTAATTTTGCAATAGTGTGCGCCAATAGTTTATAGATTCATAATCAACAGGAAACTCATTGAGATCCTTTGAGAAATATTTGTATTTACTTAACTTCCCTACAGTCGGGGTTATTTTATGTATGAAAAAGCCAAACGAATGCAACAATTTCTCTCTGACAAGTAATCGCATCAAAGGGATAGATACATAAAGGGCACATACAAATTGCAACCGCAAACCGTTCATACTAATGAAAATATTCCACTATCCTGGCACACATGGACTCTTGGTTCGGAGTCGCTGTAATTACACACACGCACAAGTGGGTTTGAGGAAATATCAAATTAAAAAAGAATATATTTCTTCTCCCCATTACATCCTTGCAGGGATGCCATAATAAAAGTATACTTATGAGCAATATTAAAATTGCATCTTTTGAGACGTGCCTTCTCATATTCTCATATACGCTGCACATTCTTATCAGAACGAACATAAGGATACCGCAGAACAGCAATAGTAATACTAATAAAAAAATATGTGTAGTCCAATTGAATGCCATCTCATCCAGATGGAGGAAATGAAAAAGAAAAATGAGAAAATCACTTGCTTAACGTTTTCTCCATCTTCACAGTTCTGCGCTACGAAATGAGAAAAATAACCGCAACTACTTACGGAGCCACCTCCGGGCACACGAGACTGAAAACCATCTCCTATCCTTCTTAAAACGGCCCAAGATATACCTACTCTACTCGTATCTCAAAGATGATAACTGTTTGTTGGTTTCTTTGCTACCATCTCATTGTGGTAGCGACTTAAGGTAAACCACCAACGCAACCCACCCCAAATATGCCTCAGAAATTGTGAAATGTAAACTTAAATATTTTATACGACAACTCTCGTAAAATTGTGTACTTTGTGTGGACAGACGTTATAGTTTATTTAAAATTCAATTACGAGCAAACTGGGCGAAATGTATCTGCAGTAGCATACACACAAACACACACTCCGTACACCTACCTACATATTCAGCCACCGCAAGGTGAGAGAGTGTTATACAGCGCACTTTTAGAAATGTACACATAGAATGCGGTTGAAAAATAGGCAGCTCATGGAGGACCAAGTAGGAGAGCGGTGAACAAGAACATCACCTGGGGATATTATCGCTCGAGTTTTAGGTTATATAGTTTTGCGTTGAATTTATATGGCAGCATCCCCCTACACACAAATTTTGTGTTGTGTGCTACCTCTCTGATGGCAGTTCCATTAATCGAGTGGATAGTACTTTGGTCACCGTAAAAAAAAAAACAAAATAAGACAAACAGGCAAATAGAACAGCGAAGGGGATGAAAAAAAGGATTTACTGCAACCACAACGTAAAGTCGTAATTTTCAGATCGTGTCGTTGTTTTAAGAGAGCTAAAAATGCTCAGACCACCCTCCATAATTGTTCAAGTTGTACCCTGTGTATGTACCCATTTACGTCTCTGCGGCAACGGATAGAAAATTATCTAATTAAAGATTTAGCAGGATGTTCCAAAATTCATAGAGGCGAATTACATGGCGTCTTGTATACATTCTAGCTCGCAAGGTTGTCGATTTGTTTTCTCATAAATCGGTATTTGTTTATTTAATGTCCTTCGGTTGTGGACTGCAATCAATTGCGTTTATTGGGATCCAGTTTAAGGACTATTTTTGGACCAGAACACATGATTGTTTTTTTTTTTTAAATTTGTTGCTGGTGGTTTGCATCAGTTTTCATTGAAATGTAAACTTTGGGTGGGTGAAGAGCTATTTCCATCGTAGTGACGTTGAAAGTGTTAAGTGTATTTTCTGTTTAGTGAATTTGTTAAAATATATTCAATAGATTAAACGCAGGTAATAAGACGACAAGAACAGAAATTAAATATAGAGCTTTACTTTTCGTGCTACGCAAATGAATATTTAACCAAAAATGTAAAGTCAACAATTAGTCCCTCGTATGAAGCGGTAAGCATTTCAATAAATTATGTCAAAAAAACTGGGAAGAGTTCTTTCAAATGGGTTTGTTCATACCAAGGCGACTGTTTGCAATACATAAAGTTTAGTTAATTGTTGTCAAAACAAAATCTTTATTAAGAGAAACTACCAGTATTAATTCTGACAGTCGACATATGTCTAAATAATTAAATAAATGCATCATTGTTCAACGATTAATGTTAATTTGTCGCTACACAGATGAAAAGCAGTTTAGAGGGAAGTTAAACATTTAGAGCTGTTTTGAATGGAAAATGCGATTCCCGAGTTTTTTCTTTCAATGGATAAATAAATACAATATAAGCGTTTAATTGTTGCAAGTGATTTATTAATGCTTACTATTACATCAGAAAAAAATTGCTTGTGGCAATTATAAAAAAAAAAATCGGTGGCGTATACGTAACATTTCTTTCTATAGAAATCACCTACAAAATATATTTTCCATTTACAGCCGCTTTCTACCAGTTGGTTAGTTTCCATTTCGAACTCTAAAATAAATCTTCAAATTTTCATTTAGAATTCCGACTTTCATGAAACCATACTACGGAGTCGTCCTGTTTTTAAATTGAGAGGTGAACTCGTTTAGTTAAACTTCAAACCCCATCGACCAGATTTACCAATATTTTGTGACCTCTGCAACATGAAGAAGAGGGAGGACATCTTGTCATTTCTTGGTGTTTGTCCGATTTTAATAGAATTTCGAAAGGATGAAGAATTTAACAGCTCTCAGAAATTGACAAATAAAATAAAAGTTGAACCTTCATCCCTTATGGTTCGAAGTTCCAATAGGAAGAGCAGCTCTGGGCAGATGAAACAGAAAGTGGTTTGTCAGGACTTTTCCCAAACGTATGACAGTTAAAAGAATCCACTATCAATGAGTCTTCACTATGAACGAAAAAATAGGCCCAGTGTCGTTTGTGGAACTATTTCGTGTGGTGGGGTAC
Source organism: Cheilosia grossa (assembly GCA_963082955.1). Taxonomy (NCBI): domain Eukaryota; kingdom Metazoa; phylum Arthropoda; class Insecta; order Diptera; family Syrphidae; genus Cheilosia; species Cheilosia grossa. The sequence goes on from OY720144.1 coordinate 85,956,563, forward strand.
TTACAAGGACAAGGCGAGCTATGACCGATAAAGAGAGCGTCGTGTACAATACACCGAGAGAATACGGACCCTCCACACCGTGTTCATACTATAGCCTAAGTTATCATGAGTTTTCACTGATCTAATCGTATTTTACATCTTCGGCAGGTCTTCAGATTGGAAATAGGCTGTCACAAAGGTTTCTGTGCACACTGGGAGATCTACAAGGTGGATAAAGTCAACATAGTCTACATCTACAACCATTAACAAAAGCTACAACCAGATCGTCTTATGATGTGATATTAAATCAAATTGAAACTTATCGCCAAATATTAAGACAGTTTTATTAGGGATTTTTTCTCAAACAGATATTTGAGAGGAGCAATTGGCCTCCTTTTGCATTATCATATGTGAGAGAGGAAAAATTCATTGTAAATATAAATCATAATTTCACATTTGACACTTAGTTCCGTGTTTTTTCTCGGTGGGTTTTTTATCCCATTTTTAATTTATCTACACACAAAATATTTCTATATATGTTACAGCAGGAATTCACTTTTTGGGCTTTAAATGTCTTTTAAGTCCGTGTGCTTAGAAACTTTGTTAGAACTAGAAATAGTTAAAAGGAACATTATCTGCATGCGAATGACACAAGCCCATAACTTGCATAAGAAAAACGATAATCGTCAACACTTTCGGATGTATTTCATTAAGACATATTAAGTGGTGTTATAGATTCTTTATTTTTTCACAAACCACAAATGGCCAACTGTCTCATCCGTTAACGAGGAATTCGGGATCGAATTTGGGATGAAAATTGGGGTAATTCTGTGCGGCGAAATCTTCCGCAATATCTACTTGTACGCATCCTCTGTTTCAAGGACCACTTTGGAAAAATTAATTCAAAAAATCAAACACAACAAAACAATTCATGCGAAATCTGAAAATTAACCGCTTACCATATCGTTCAAAATATATATTAGTTTTTCGTTAATCCTTACCTGCAACAAAAAAGAGAAA